>CP136059.1:504812705-506026187 GCA_032464435.1 Aegilops umbellulata
CAGAATGACATGTTCTCGTCGAAGCATGCGTCGGTCATTTTGTGTTTTACCTTTATCTCCAGACCCATGAGCGTATTATCCTCGGGCCTGCATCCTTCATACAATGGAGTAACCGCGTCTATCTCTAGTTGATCCAACTTGGCTTTCTCTCGGGCGGCAGCTCTTGCGTTATCCGTCTGCTTGAGAAGCAGCTCTTGAATATGAGGGTCCTGCACCCAGCCCATCGATGGTCCATCGTCGTCTGCTCTGGCATCTTCATCTTCATGATCATGCCCTTCGTCTTGACCTTCCTCATCATCATGTCCGGCATCTTCTACATGATGACTGTGTACTGCATCTACTTCGTAATCATGTCCTAGAGATTCTTCGTCTTCTCGCCCGCCCTCGCCGCGGTTGTCTTGCTGCCCTTCCTCATTTCTTGCCCGACCCCCATGGACGACTTCATAATCATCTTTATCACCTTGCCACCGATAGACATCCATGAAACCACGCAAGAGCAGGTGGTCCCGCACCTGTACGGAATCCGGGTCCATAAGGCTCTTCAGCTTGCATCTTCGACACAGACATCTTATCTCCGTCTCGTTATCCGGGTCCATATGGTTGCCTGTGGGGTAGAGCAAAATGATATTTTAGAACAAAAAAAAGGTTGGCATGACTTTGCCTAAAAATAGGACCAAAAAGAATGCATAGTGCCAAATTCTCGCCGAAACGGAAATGAATCAACATTCCGGCAAAATATTGGCAACTATCGCATTTCAAATATCGGTACCTAAAACACAAACATATGCAACACCACAAACATACGTAGATCTATGTCATAAAAAGTGTGTACATTGTTGGAGGGAGAAAAAACTAGATCTAGAACATAAAGAAAGCTTTCCCCTTACTTACCTATCAAAAAAAGGAAATTTAACCACTTAATTTGGGTGAATCTATGGTGCAAATGAGGTGAGGAGGAGGAGGCAGCCGAGACCAAGCTTGGTAGAGGTGGAGAGAATGAAGTGGAGAAAGTGAGTGTGGTAGGTGGTTGTCCAAAATATCTAGCTGCTCCCAGGTTACCAATGGCGCACCACCTAAGAATGCGCCATTAGTAACCAGGGTTACTAATGGCGCACCTGGTGTGTGGTGCGCCATTACTAGTTTAAAAAAACATATTAGTAGTGGCGCACCAGTGGATAGTGCGACAACCAGTGGATAGTGCGACATTACTAGTTAAACTAGTAATGTCGCACTATCCACTGGTGCGCCACTACTAACAAATTTTTTTTATCTTTTTTTTTCAAAACTAGTAATGGCGCACCAAACACCAGGTGCACCATTAGTAATGTGGACATTAATGGCGTACCTGTATCAGCAGTGGCGCACAACATACATGGTGCGCCGTTAATGCCCATATTAGATATAGCCGTTTTCGTAGTAGTGCTATGTCAATTATATGATCATGCAAAGCAATATGACAATGATGATATGTGTCATAATAAAATGAACAGTGAAAGTTGCATGGCAGTATATCTCGGAATGGCTATGCAAGATACAACGGGTGGTGGTTGTTTTGAGGAACATATAAGGTGGCTTATGTGTGAAAGAGCGTATCATATCATGGGGTTTGGATGCACCGGCGAAGTTTACACCAACTCTCAAGGTGAGAAAGGGCAATGCGCGGTACCAAAGAGGCTATCAATGGCAGAAGGGTGAGACTGTGTATAATCCATGGACTCAACATTATTCATAGAGAACTCACATACTTATTGCAAAAGTTTATTAGCTATCGAAACAAAGTACTAATACGCATGCTTCTAGGGGGATAGATTGGTAGGAAAAGACCATCGCTTTTCTCCGACCGCCACTCATAAGGAAGACAATAAAAAATAAATCATGCTCCAACTTCATTGCATAACTAGTGACCATATGTGCATGCTTCGGGAATCACAAAGCTTAACACAAGTATTCTTACTAATCCACAATTACTCACTAGCATGAATCTAATATCACCATCTTTATATCTCAAAACAAATGCAAGGAATCAAACTTCTCGTATCTTCAATGATCTTCATGAAAGTTTTTATTATACCCGTCTTGAATACCCATCATATTAGGACTAAATTCATAACCTAAGCAAATTGCCATACTATTTTTAAGACTCTCAAAATAATATAAGTGAAGCATGGGAGTAAATGACAAACTACTCCAAAAATATATAAGTGAAGATCAATGAGTAGTTAAATAATTAAGTAGCTATGTGAAGACTCTTTCTCATTTAAGAATTTCAGATCTTAAATATCTTATTCAAACAACAAGCAAAAAAAATAAAAAAATAAAAGGACATTCTAAGGATAGCACATAACATGTGAAGAAGCAAAAACTGAGGCTCAACCAAAACGAACCGATCATTGTTGAAGAAGAAAGGTGGGATGCCAACTGGGGCATCCCCAAGCTTAGATGTTTGAGACTTCTTGAAATATTAGCTAGAGATGCCTTGCGCATCCCCAAGATTGAGCTTTTGTGTCTCCTTCATTCTCTTATATCACGGTTTCCCTAATTCTAAGAAAAAACTTCATCCACACAAAACTCAACAAGAACTCATGATATAAGTTAGTATACATCAATGCAAAACCTTATCATTCTCTACTGTAGAAAATCACTAAAAATATAATTTTGCATTGCATACTAAATGCCTCTGCATATTTAACACTCCTATCCTCAAATAGAATCATTAAACAAACAAACATATGCAAACAATGCAAGCATGATAGCAATCTGTCTAAACAGGACAGTCTGTAAAGAATGCAAGAACATTTATACTTCTCTAACTTCAAAAATTCTGAAAAATTACAACACTGTAGAAAATTTGTTGTAGCTCATTTTATAAAAAATTTCAAGATTTTATCACGTTCTGAATTTACAAAAGAATTCAGACAATGGTACAAAACTTTCTGTTTTCAAAACAACAACATATAGACTTGCATAATAAGCATGGTAAAGGCTATACTTGACCTTTTTATGGAAATAAAATATGGAAAACATTATTCTAAATAATAACAAGCAAATCCAACTAAAATAAAATGATGCTCCAAGCAAAGCTCATATCATGGGACGAATAAAAATATAGCTCCAAATGAGGTTACCGATAATGTTGAAGACGAAAGAGGGGATGCTTTCCGGGGAATCCCCAAGCTTAGTTGCTTGGTTATTCCTTGAATATTACCTTGGGGTGCCTTGGGCATCCCCAAACTTAGGGGCTTGCCACTCCTTATTCTCCTCATATCGATATCTCACCCAAAACTTGAAAACTTCAATCACACAAAACTTAACGGAACTTCGTGAGATAGGTTAGTATGGTAAAGACAAATCGTTCACTTTGGTAATGTCAAGACAAGATTCATAATTGTTCTCACACAATCCAACTATACCCTACAATTTCTACAATTTATATCGACCAATATAAGCCATATAAACTATAAAACAAGCAAACTATGCATTTAAAATAGAATCTGTCAAAAACAGAACAAGCTGGAATGATCTGGACAATGACCATACTTTTGTAAATCCAAAAATTCTGAAAAATTAGGCAAACATAGGCAATTTGTATATCAATAAATTGGAAAATTTTCAAAGAATTTTGTTGCTCCAGCAGATTAGATCAATTCTTTTACTGGGCGCAAATTTCTGTTTTCTCACAGAATCAAATCAACAATCATCCACACTATTACAAAGGCTTTACTTGATACTTTATTGAAATAAAAGCTACAAAATATGATTAATACATCATCTTAATCATGTGAACACACAAAAACAGTAGGTAATCATGTGAGCACCCTTGCATTTGTGACGGCCACTATGCTAGGTATGGAAATTAAATCTTGCAAGTTGCAATCCCATCTTGAAGGCCATTAATTGAATTTACTTGTGCCACACCAATTACCGGGGAGGGAGAGATAAGAGTTTATGTTGGTGTTTTGTTTCGAAGGGACCGAGAGACGAAGCTGGGCCCATATGTCGGCGCTTTTGTGATGCCAAGAGGATCGATCCACGTGTCCGATGCTCTGCTCCCACCAGAGTGTGGATAACAAAAGCAAATTCACATGCCATGTTGAGCTGTTCGCAGATGCTATACACAATCACACGGACCACCTATAGATACTTTGCTTGCTTCCATACCCATCCAGAGATCCTACCCACAGGCCACAGCCTGATAAACACCCACCTCCTCTGGAGTCGGTATATGGCAGCAAACTCCTGATAAACACCGTCTCCGCCGAGAAAAAAAGCCTCCGGCCGGCGGCAACAATGTGCGGCCGCGACGACGACTGCTACCTGACGAGGGACGAAGTCAAGTACCTCTTCATCTGCTTCGGCGTCGTCGCGGTCGTGGTCCTCCTCGCCGTCCTCCTGGCCGCCTTCGTCTACCTCCGCCACGTCACCATCACCGTCGAGGACGCCTCGCTGACCCGGTTCGACCTGCTCACCTCCCCGGTGACGGGGATCGCCTACAACCTCTCGCTCACCCTCAAGGTCCGCAACCCCAACTGGGCGATGAGCATGAAGAACGTGGAGCCCTTCGTGGCCGCCTACAGGTTCGACGGCCAGCAGTTCGACCGCGTGCAGATCGCCGCCACGGGCGACAAGCACCCCGCCGGCGCCACCAGGGTGTACCACCTCACCTCCTCGTCCCAGGGCGCCTTCGTGTCCCTGGGCAGCGCCGGCGAGCAGGAGTACAGGAAGGAGAGCAAGACCGGGACGTTCGACGTGGAGGTGGCGCTGACCCGCAAGGTGAGCTACACGGCGCGCTACACCAAGTGCAAGATCGAGGCCGTCTGCCCGCTCAAGCTGCAGCTCGTCAAGCCCGACTCCACCACCGTCGTCTTCCAGAAGGTGAAGTGCAAGCTCCAAAAGGCCGAGAAGAACTGCTAGCTAATTACTCTAGTAGGTATGCATGCATGGTTTGTGTGGCCACGATCATCATTAATTACTTTTATTATTCCATCACATCATTTGCCCGTTTGTTTGGAATTCAAGTGTGTGTGTGTGTGTGTGTGTGTGTGTGTGTGTGTGTGTGTGTGTGGTGTTTTTCTTCCCATTCTTTCACGCCCATCACGTCTGTTTTGATTTGAAGTGTGTGTGCTGTTTTTTTCATCAATTATTTGTTGTGTAAGATGTACTTAATAATAATATTTTCGATGCTATCTTCCTAATCTAAAAGAACAGGCTTGATGTTGTCTGTTGGTTGAAGGGAAGAAAGGATTTGATGCTAGCTTTTTTTTTTTGGTTCAAGGGGGGAAAGGATTTGATGCTATCTTCTCATGAGCATCCACACTGCTTGTGAGGGAGGCTAGACGGGTACACGCAACGTGTATGCCGCGGCCCGTGGGTGGCATCTAAGCAATTAATGTTCAGCATTCAGTTGTATCTTTGCATGGCATACAAATGAAGAGCAAGTTAAACAAAAAAGTAAACTTACTTCCCATCTCTATGCCAAAACCTACCTGTTGAAATTTTGTTTGGCATCATGTTGCCGACAATGAACACACACACACAAAATAGACAAAGATGCAGGGATGTGGCTCTTCTCTTTACTATTTCGATCTCACAATGAGCATAATCCTACCCTATCATATAGGGCTACGGGCTACCGGACATGTCGAGTAGAAGTCCACGAACCTTTGCTTGAGAAAGGTGTAAGCTAACCACCCTCGCCCCCCCGCGTCCCTCCCGGAGGTGACACGGGGGAACCCTAGCTAGATCAGCACGTCGTCGGCACTTCCCTCCCTCCCCTACCCGACGATGCAGATTCAATGGGGTGGCGCTGTGATGGTGGCAGAGTGAATCAATATGGGCGGAGTTGCCTTTCGAGTGAGCAGGGATGTAGGTGTGCGACATAGATGTGGGTGTCGTTCCCCTCCTTGGAAGCGTCGAAGTGGTGTGTCGGCACCTCTCTCTCTCTCTCTCTCTCTCTCTCTCTCTCTCTCTCTCTCTCTCTCTCTCTCTCTCGGTTTGTTGTCCCAAGGTGAAAGCCTGGGTTTGGTTGTTCCGGATCAGGCGATGGCGGTGCCTTTGACATCATTCCTCTGTTGGGAGCATCATTTGTGGGGACATGGCTTGGTGGTTCTATGTTGTGTTGCTTTGGTGCTTGCCGCTGTTCCGGATTGTGATTCAAGAGCGCCACGTACGCCGTCGTGGGTGAGTCCAAGACAATGGTTTTCTCAGAGTTGTCTGAGCCCGCCACACACCTACCAACTCTTTTAGGCGCTCAAGGGCGATTGGTGTGTTGGCAAGGTGATTTCTTTGGAGTTGCTGCTCTTCGAAGGTGGCAGGCATTGGTGGAGACGTGGCTTTGGTGATCAATTTAGGACAGCCGCTTATGCATTGTTGTTGTTTCGTGTGCATTTGTGTTGAAGTTGATTTGCTTCTCACCGGGTTGTGTGGGAGCATGTCGGCCTTTCTTTGTCTTCTATAAAACTAAGGTACGCAACTAGCGTGATCTTGAAAAAAGACAAAGGTGAAAATAGACCCCTGCGAATGTCTGTGTTCCACTAGATGACTTATCAAAAACCTTTCTGTCAAGTATTCGGCAAAACTTGGATCATCATTACTTATTCCATCATTTGCCTGTTTGTCTCGATATGACGAAGCATGTGTGTTGTTTTTTTCCTTCATTCTGTATGATGTAAGACCATCTATAACTGGACTTGGCAAATTCGGCATCCTATTACGTCCGCGGACGTAGCCGAAGCGTCCCTCATATGTTCTTCCCGGCAGCAACATGTCTGAAATCTAGACTCTCATATGCAAATCTATGCATGTCCATCATACACGTCGATGTCACATGTAAATAACAAATGTTGGTAGTGAAAATACATAATTCTTACATAAAATTTATTTTAAGTGCACAACTCAAACATTAGCTCTTTGGTTTTCATTCCACATTTGCTTCACAAGATCACTGAGTAGCTCTTTGTCTTTTGCGGGATGGTCTGGTCACGATAGGCGCGTCGCCTTGAGGGTTGTTTCGTTCGAGCGACCCGGGTTGGCATGTGCGGCACGTCCCTCGCGCGAATCAGCTCGTGGTGCAGTTAGGAGTGTGCCGACTCAGGAGGTTTCGTGGGCATTTCCATCTTTTCTTTACGTCGGTTGCGTTTTTTAGGTGAGGTTGTGTTTTTCAAAGTTAGCTATTTTAAGCACCACGTTCGGCCCAACGCATAATGGGCTGTCTCTCGCTTCGTGTTGTTCTTGCCGTCGCCGAGGGGAGCTCCTATGTAACGCACCTTGCGTCCAACAGACATGCACCTCACAGGGGGATCGACTGGCTGGGCCGGCCCAGCTGTGAGTGACGAACAAATGCAACAATTCCCAACAAATAAAACGTGGAGGCGAGGTAACAAACACAATACCTAGAGTAGTGCTTCACATAGGTTATCACTATACTTAAAGAGATTTCGCGTCTGAATAGGCATCCCACCATATATGAACTATAATGCGCGACGGGTTTAACTTTTTCTGAAATTTCAAACATGATTTTCCTTTTCAAAAGAACAAATAATTTTTGAAACGCGAACATTTTCTGGGAATCTTATATGTAAGAACAATAACTAAATTGAAAACAAGAACATTTATTGAATTTATGAGGAAAAAATGAAAAAGTGAACATTTAAAAAAACAAGAACAAATTCAAAACCACGAACCTTTTCTAAAAAATACAAAAATGCAATTTTTTTGCAGATTACGAATATTTTGTTAAAAATATGATTTTCTCGAAGTTTCCAAAACAATTTCTGAATTTATGAACAATTTTTCAGACATGATTTTTTTTTGAGTTTGTGAACGAACATCTTTTGAAATTCCAAAACTTCTTTGACTTTGTGTAAATTTTTTGAAAACATGAACATTTTTTTAGTTTGGGAACGAACATTTTTTTACTTTATGGACAAATTTTGAAAGCATGAATATTTTTTGAATTCATGAACAAATTTTCAAGACGGGGACAGAATTTGAAATTCCCGAACATTTTTTTAACTTCTGAACGAATTTTGAAAAAATGACCATTTTGTGAATTTGTGCACAAATTTCGAAAATGGGATCATTTTTGGAAATTCCCGAGCATTTTTGAATTTGTGAACAAACTATAACAATGTTAACATTTTTAAAAATTTGGAAATTCTAATTTTTAATTTCTGATCATCTTTGTAATATAAGCAAATACTTTTTAAAATTCTAAAGTTTTTGGGAATTTCTGAACAAAAATAAAAAACATAAACAGTTTTTGAAAATGTGCACGAATTTCGAAAAATGTGAAAATCTTTAAATTTCTGAACATTTTCTAAAAATGAAAATAAATTGAAAAAAAGATAAAAGAGAAGAAAAGTAAACAGAAAATAGAAAAAAATGAAATGAAAGAAAAAGAAGAAAGGAGAGAAAAACGAAAAAAAATGAAAAGAAACAGAAAAATCAGTTGAAGAATCATCAAGAAGTTTCCAAAACCGAAAAAAAAACGGTTGGGAACTTCACAGAAGGTTTGCAAAACCAAAATCGTTGAAATGCTTAATGGGCCAGCCCATCTCACCGCTCGATCGCCAGCTCGTGTTCGATAGCACGACAGTTTGTCGCAGAACGCGTCATATAGGGTTTTCCGTTGCCGAGCGCGACCTCGATGTGGACATTCTTTGACACAGCGGTGGGCGCCAGCTGCGCTACCAAGGCGTCAAAGAGGTCATCACCATGAAAGTCGGTGAGGGCGGCAGGAATTGCAACAAAAACACCTTCTAGAGCGTGATACGTCTCCAACGTATCTATAATTTTTGATTGCTCCATACTATATTATCTACTGTTTTAGGCAATATTGGGCTTTATTATCCACTTTTATATTATTTTTGGGACTAACCTATTAACCGGAGGCCCAGCCCAGATTTGCTGTTTTATGCCTATTTCAGTGTTTCGAAGAAAAGGAATATCAAACGAAGTCGAATCGGAATGAAATCAACTGGAGAAGTTATTTTTGGAAGGAAACCTACCGGATGGGCTTGGAGTGCACGTCAGGGAAGAAGGGAGGTGCCCACGAGAGTGGGGGGGCGCGCCCCCCTGCCTCGTGGCCCCCCCCTTCGGTCCACCGACGTACCCCTTTCACCCATATATACCTACGTATCGCAAAACTTCCAGAACAGAGATTAGATCGGGAGTTCCGCCGCCGCAAACCTATGTAGCCACCAAAAACTAATCGGGACCCTGTTCCGGCACCCTGCCGGAGGGGGAACCCTCACCGGTGGCCATCTTCATCATCCCGGCGCTCTCCATGACGAGGGGGGAGTAGTTCACCCTCGTGGCTGAGGGTATGTATCAGTAGCTATGTGTTTGATCTCTCTCTCGTGTTCTTGATTTGACACGATTTTGATGTATCGCGAGCTTTGCTATTATAGTTGGATCTTATGTTTCTTCTCCCCCTCTTCTCTCTTGTAATGGATTGAGTTTTCCCCTTGAAGTAATCTTATCAGATTGAGTCTTTAAAGATTCGAGAACACTTGATGTATGTCTTGCCGTGCGTATCTGTGGTGACAATGGGATATCACGTGATTCACTTGATGTATGTTTTGGTGATCAACTTGCGGGTTCCGCCCATGAACCTACGCATAGGGGTTGGCACACGTTTTCGTCGTGATTCTCCGGTAGAAACTTTGGGCACTCTTTGAGGTTCTATGTGTTGGTTGAGTAGATGAATTGAGATTGTGTGATGCATATCGTATAATCATACCCACGGATACTTGAGGTGATATTGGAGTATCTAGGTGACATTAGGGTTTTGGTTGATTTGTGTCTTAAGGTGTTATTCTAGTACGAACTCTAGGGCTGTTTGTGACACTTATAGGAATAGCCCAACGGATTGATTGAAAAGAATAACTTTGAGGTGGTTTCGTACCCTACCATAATCTCTTCGTTTGTTCTCCGCTATTAGTGACTTTGGAGTGACTCTTTGTTGCATGTTAAGGGATAGTTATATGATCCAACTATGTTATTATTGTTGAGAGAACTTGCACTAGTGAAAGTATGAACCATATGCCTTGTTTCCTATCATTGCAATACCGTTTACGCTCACTTTTACCGCTTGCTACCTTGCTATTTTTTATATTTTCAGTTTACAAAAACATATATCTACCATCCATATTGCACTTGTATCACCATCTCTTCGCCGAACTAGTGCACCTATACAATTTACCATTGTATTGGGTGTGTTGGGGACACAAGAGACTCTTTGTTATTTGGTTGCAGGGTTGCTTGAGAGAGACCATCTTCATCCTACGCCTCCCACGGATTGATAAACCTTAGGTCATCCACTTGAGGGAAATTTGTTACTGTCCTACAAACCTCTGCACTTGGAGGCCCAACAACGTCTACAAGAAGAAGGTTGTGTAGTAGACATCAGAGCGCCATTGCTTGGTGACCCCTAAACCACTGCCATGGCATGGAAAGTGGAGCTTGTCACTCCGCTTTCCGAGCACCCGGGTCTCTTCAACAAGGACGACGATGGTCCATGTTACTCGAAACAACTTTTAGGGGGTCGTCTGAAATTTGGCTCCGTTTGTTCTTTATTGTTGTTTAGGCCCTTTTGTCACTCCCATTAGATGTCTCTCAATTAATGGTGGATCTAGAACAGAGAGAGGATTATAACTTGGGAAAGAAGATGAAGTAGCTAAGAGGAAATGGAGATACAAACCGTCGCCAACAGTTTTTCTGATCCTAATAAATTGTGGTTACGCCGGCGCTTTCTTCCGTGCCGATCGAAATGGGGCAGCTGCCTCCTTCCCGCGCTCTGCTTCCTGGGTACTCTGCAGGTTGCTAGCATCACGTAGTCCGGAGCCCCCTGCCCTGGGTCTCGCAAGAAAAAAGTAGCACTTGCTGAAGAAAAACATTGGCAAGCTCCAACAAAACAACCTTCATATTCATCAAATGTATTCATGCTTATTTCAAACGTTCAGTAACTGGTTGATTGTTTCTACATTTACTTGTGTGTACAACATATTGGGGGTGAAAATTCTATCACGGAGGATTTAGCTCGATTCCCAAATGGTGACACCATCACAGGTGTAGAGCTTCGTGTAGTTCTCCCCAACACCCAAACTCTCTGGCGACTACTGTCGCTGCAATGCCAGGGCCTGATGTGTCCTCGGCGCAATAGAGCGACCGATCAAGTCAACAACTTTCAGTTTCTCTTCTGATCCTAAAACCCGGCCTCCTCCATTCTCTCCAGCTTCTAGTGTTCCCAGGTCACCAAGGGGCTGTTTCAGAAAAAAGTGCATGTCAATATAACTTGTTGCTAAACTAGTACTCCGGCTTACTCACACTCTTTGATGGTTCCTCGGCATATTTCCTAATTGATTGCTCCAGCGCACTCATTTGGGATGCGCACCGAGTTCTGCCTGGAGGTGCACTACCAAAGCCAAGCCTGAAACCATTTCTTCGGTCAACAAACCGAACATAAACCAGGAGTACGCAAAGCACGTAATATGCTATATTTACTTGGCTGCACCACAAAAAAGACAATATACTCCTTTGCTAGAACACATTCGAACAGAGTCTGCAATTCTATGCAGCACACTATGCATAATAACTAAATGTACAAATTAAATATGGGCATGTGCAATATACAGACATTGGTCGGCTGCTAGATGCAAGCACGCAACAATTTCAAGCTGGGCGAGTCATTTTCTTAGCAAAGTGAATGCTATCCTTCCGAATCTATATAGAGGGCGTTCTTGGCTTATAAGCCAAAGTGAAAAATTCAAGTAAAAGCACAACCAAACACCCTTGTAGGCTTCGTGGTTGAGAATAACAGGGACATGAATTTTTATCTATGTATTACTAGCAAATATGCCTGTGCGTTGCAACGGGAGACAAAAAATATATGTGCAAGCCAAGTAAGTATGACTCAATACCATGACATATGCTCGTCCTTTATTTTTAACACGGTGGCTCACCATGTTGCCACTTATTTTTCTTCCCACACCTCGCTGATGATGGCCGCGACGTCCACATGATCACAATGCATTTGACGTGGTAAATCCCAAGGTTATGAGCTTGCCACTGCATGCAACACTTGTCATTATGTTGCGCAAGGGAATGTTTAAAACCTTGGAAATAAATCTCATCGACCACTAACTACTCCCAATGCCTAGACATATAAAGACTTTCGAAAAACTAATCAATTCCTAGACATAAAAGACTCTTAAATCAGTGACCAGTTTTTCGAATATACCAACATTTTTTTGAAAATCTGGATTTACTCAAAAAAATCAGGAACATTATTTTTGTATGAACATTTTTGAAATGCACGAACAGTTTTCGAATTCTTAAACATTTTTTACTCAACATTTTTTTGAATCTATGAGGTTTCTTTACAAACATTTTTTGAATATTTTCTAAAATTTATAACATTTTTTAGATTCTCGAATATGTTCAAAATACACGATCATTTTTCAAAATCATGAACATGATTTTATTTCCCGACCATTTTTTTTCCAAATTTTGAATATTTTTTATAATTTGCAAACAGTTTTGCAAAACCAGCAACATTTTTTGAATCCACGAAAAATTCATGATTTCCTAAATATTTTTTGAATTCACATACATTTTATGATTTCTCGAACATGTTTTTGAAAACTCGCAACTTTTAAATTTGGAAATCCCGAATTGGTTTAAAGAAAGAAGTAAACAGAATGAGAAAAGAAAAGACAAAAAAATGAAATGAAAATAAATAGAGGAGTCAAGCCCCGCAGATGGGCCGGCCCATGAACAGAAAAGGTAGGGAAAAAGTGAGGAGGCCGGGGATTTACTCAAAAAAAGCATGAACATTATTTTTTTACGAACATATTTTAAATGCATGAACAGTTTTCGAAATCATAAACATTTTGTACTCAACAATTTTTTTGAATCTATGAGGTTTCTTTACAAACATTTTGTGAGAGGTCTATGGAGCTGCGTACACCATTTTTCATCCATCATATTAAATATTGTAGTGTAGCTGATCAAAATAAAATTTGAAATTGTCAAATTTAACTAAATTAAGATTAAGGTATCTACAAGCTCATTTATGGGTTACAGAGTCACTGTAGTAACGTACCTTTTCTTGTTTTTTTATAACACTTACCTTTTCTTGTTAAATAAATTTTGTTTCATTTGCATGATCCATATCATCATAGATAAACGACATTGATGTCTCGTCTGAATTCACCAGTCGAAGAATTTTTAAAATTGGGGTGCAGCCTGCCAGCCTTGAGAGATGAGGCAACAAATTGCCGAAAACCACAAAGCTGACTATTAGAGCATGGGTGCATTGGAGTACATTTTTTAACCACTCAAAAATGGTGCTTAAAATTTCCGATTAAAAAAATATTTTTTGGCCTAATTACACGTTAAATTTTGTTCAATAATACGCTGTATTGTATGCTACACACAAAAAAAATCCGGCCCCCAAATTAACGAAAAACAAACCTAATTTTTTGCATACAGTTGTCTATTTTGTCTCACATGCAAGCACGTATATTGATGAAAATTTAAACAGTACACAATGTTTTGGAATTTTTCAGACCGTAAAACCCATTTTTTAACTTCAAAAAGAGGGCTCTATGTGTCCATGCTCCAAAGGCATTATTCACAAAACCTACGGCTATCCAAAACAATTCCTGGAAAAATCTTCCCTTCTTTTTTGTAGAATTATACTCCCTCCGTCCAAAAATAAGTGTCTCAACCTTAATACAATTTTATACTAAAGTTAGTACAAAGTTGAGACACTTATTTTGGGACAGAGGGAGTATCTACTAACCCTCTAATCTGTTGAAGTGAACATATTGATTAGTCTGCCCTTTAAAAAAAAAGTTTCCGCATTTCCATTAAACATAATAGAGCAAATATAACTCACATGGGACTGAAAAGAAATATCCAGGAAGGACACATGTCTAGAGACAATTACACAGAAAACCCAATGAAAATCAGAGGTAACTTGAACTTGTTGGGGCCTCTGTGCATAGCCATACCATTGCCCACCACTGTTCACTGTCATCGCCAGGACTGAAAATAAAGTGAGGATCCATTGAATCTAGGACCAAGGAAACACCATCGCTGAAGTAGCTTTATGAGCCGAAGAAGTGGCCTGCGATGAATGGTAAAGCCAATGTCACTGTGGCGCGTCGGTCGGGGTTTCTCTCCATGTTCCTCATACCGCAGATCTTGTTTGCTCAGCCAACATCGTTAGAGAAGCGAGTCAGATCTGCCCTCCATCAACCACAAACCTTGCACCTGAACAAGCATCTCCTGAATATCGACGACACCATTGTCTGATGGAGTGGTGGATGCTGGAAGACACCTAAACTCATCTCATCCAGACACCCTGGCAAAGCCGGAGCAGGCATCACCTAGGAAGGAGCGGACCGGAGGAAAATTATTCCACAGCGGCGCCGTTGCCGCTACCTCAACGCCACTGCCCAGAACACCAAATCGTTCACCCAGATCCAAGAGGAACCGGGCGGCGAAAACAGAAACTCTAGATCCATTACCACCAACGGAGAAGATCACCGTGATGGGAGAAGATCATAGGTATTCACCACCGACGTCATAACCGCTGGAGCCGATAGAACCGACGGGGAAACACTAGCTACTAGAGCCTACACCTAAAGCCTACTGCACAGAGATCCGCACGAGGATCCCAGTGGCCCTCACCCACCAACGACCAGTAGGTCATCAGGGACGGGGAGTCACTGGGATCGATGCCGGAACGCGCCGCGCACGGGGCAAGCAGTTGCCTTTTTCTCCTGGTTTGTGGGAGACGTAACTAACCCCTGGGTGATCAGTGTGCCCTTGTGCTCACGTAGACAATCCAAAGTCAAATAGGATGTAGCAAATCTTGTCACTGTTGCCCTAATCAAATCCTTCCCATCGGTAAGAACCAAATATATGTACTCCCTATGATCCATTAAATCAGCGACAATTAATATGGATTGGAGAGAGAGAGAGTACATAGCAATTTTCCAGCCCTTTGTAATTGTTGTTTGCATCCTAATCTTCATTCCAAAATCCTCAAGAACTAAATAAATACAATAAACTGCACATGGAGGTGGCACCCGGCTTGTCGACAAGGTATGTGTGTGTGCGTGGAGGGGGGGCGAGGGGGTGCAGTCGACCGATGGCCACGGTTTCGGTTTTGATAAACTTACAAAATGGTGTTAATATAGAAAAGAGGAAAGGAAAAATATATTGTTACTAAAAGGAGAGAGAAATTAAGGAGCAAAGTCGGTTAAGACGTAAAGATGGAGGGGGGAAAGTGAAAAGAAAAATGAGAGAGTGAAATATTTTTTTTAAGCGGAGGGGATTCGGGAGTGGTTGCTTCGTTCGAAATTTGTGCTGGGGGTAGAATTGTCAATTGGGTAGCGAACGTTTCCCCCTTCCCCCACCTCGAATCGAGCGAGGCGGCGGGCGGCGGCGGCGGCGAATCGGGCGGATCCGCTTCGACCCCAGGCAGAGAGAGAGGGGGAAGGGAGTCGAGAGCTCGCGGGCGAAGATGCTGACCCTCCTCTCCGACCTCGCGGAGACCGCCCAGGACGTGGACGCGCCCGCGCGGGACGCCGTGCTCCTCCGCGTCGACCGCCTCCGACACGCTCCGACGGCGCTGGAGATCCTGCTCCACCTCGTCGAGCACCACGACTGGCGGGTGCTCAACCTCCGCCACGTCAGGGAGGCGGCGGCGCTGGGCGGAGCGCTGACCGACGCCAAGCGCTTGCTCCGAAGGCTTCGCCGCGCCCTCGTCAAGCTGTCCGAAGCACGCGGGACTCTGCTGGAATCCATCGCGAGGATCGAGGACAGCTACAGGGGTTTCCTCCTGCCTGACCTCGCCGGGTTCGAGGCCCTCTGCGCTGGAGTACGCCACTTCGTCGTCGCCGCTGATTCGCACCAGGTGGGCAGCGGGAGCCTGGTGGCTGGCATCGACACTCAACTCGAGGCCGTGCGCCGGCGGTGGCCTAAGATGAACTTCGCCATCCCCTCCTCCTTCAGGCGCTACGACCTGTACATCGACTTGAACCAGTCCATCCTGTTCCTCCGCCGAGCTCAGGAGAAGGTCGACAGGAGGTTGTCTCGCCTTCACCCTGTCGTCGCCGCTCTGCAGGAACAGGCAGCACGCCTGGAGGAAACGACGCACGGGGTCAGTCGTCCAGCGCCCCAGACGCTCAACATCGCCAGGTCCTTGTGGACATCCACCTCCGCACTCGCGCACTCAGCCGGCACCTCTACATACAACGTTTTGATCCCCTGCATCGCCAATCATCTGGAGCTGCTCCGAGCTTCGCTGGCTGCACCCCTGGCTCTTCCATACGAGTGGTTCACTGGAGATGTCAACATCTGTTCGCTCCGTGACACCGCCGACCTACGCGACGTCTCTCGTCTGCTACTGAACCATGACAATGAGCCCTCCCACCGCATCCATGTCGTCGTCGGTGGAGTGAGGGCGCTCGTGGAGGCTCACGGAATGCGCGTACAGCTGATGACCGGTGTGCAGGAGCGCGGGTGGGTGGTGCAGGGACTGCCCCAACTCGCGCAGGCGGTGATGCTCCGCAACGGACTCTCTGCGCTCAAGGTTGCCTTGGACAGAGTGCACCGGGGCAATGTCTACAGTGCCGATGGTGAAGTGATTGCTCCTGAATACTTTGATGATGTGCGTGAGCGTGCATCAGAGGTTCAAGACATCGTCGACAGCGACCCTACTGTCATCTCCTCTGGGGCACCTGCTCTCCTCACCCGCGTGGCAGAGCTCTTAGACAATGAGCTGCAGGACAAGGTTTTTGATGTTATTCTGGAGCTGAACGCCGTTCAGCGTGAGGGCATCATTTTCATCTAGGCATGATTGCATGATAGTCTCTGTTGTGATGCTAGTCTGAACGCCGTTCACCTTGTAGATGTCATTTTTGTCTAGGCATGATTGCATGATAGTCTCTGTTGCGATGCTGGGCTGAACATTGTTCACCGTGTGGATGTCATTTTCTTCTACGCATGGTACTCTCAGTTGACATACGATTGGACATGACATTAGATGAAATACTAGCTTAATGCTCCATATGAAGATTGAACTGGTGTTCTCTTGGCTGTAGTTTTCTTGGAGTTTGCTTGTTTCTGTTATGCTTGAGCACCTGGTTGTGTTCTTGCTGCTGGCTGTGCTTGAGTAGTTGCTTCTATCTATTGTGCTTGAGCACTTGGTTGTGTTCTTGCTGCTGGCTGTGCTTGAGTAGTTGCTTCTATCTATTGTGCTTGAGCACTTGGTTATGTTCTTGCTGCTGGTTCTGTTGTTGTTGCTGCTGGCTTAGTCCTCTTTGATGGCCTGTTTAATTGCTCCTGGTAAATGAAAGAGAAGTATCATTAAGAGTCCCTACAATTAAGAAAGATCAGTATTAAATCCAGAGAAAAGATACTACCTCTATGCTTCCTTTTTGCTCCCTTTCCTATTTCTTTTTGCTGCTCTAATGCAGGTGCCACTGGATTTCTTGCCTCTTTCTGGATTCTGAAGACATTTTCTTTTGTTATGATCATAACTCCGAGATACAGAACATCTTATTCTACAACCCTTCTTTGTCAGCTTTCCATTTCTTTATTTTTTCACCTTCCTCTTTTCTTCTTTTTGTCTAGTTTCTTCCTGGCATTATCATATTAGGTGGTGGATGTGGCTTTGGATTTTCTGACACTGGCCAACTCTTTTTTCCCACAACGGGTTGCAGCACATGATCATATATCTTGGTTGTATTCAGTGATAGAGTAGCATGTTGCAATGGAACCATATATCTTGTTGTATCTCTGCCACAAGTGTAGATTGCACTTCCATCATAGATACTCAAGGACAACCAGGCCAACTGCACTTTGCACTCACCCTCTTCCTCTCATCCTTTGGAAAAAGTAGGTGATGAAATTGGCTAATCCATACTTCAGCAGTGCTTGTTTGAATTCGCGGCTATGGGTAAATGCCATTCCAACTGCAAACTCTGGCTTCTCATTATTGTCATCAAACACTCAATGTTTTGTCTTCTTCCTCCTTACTGCATTAACCTCTCCATCACTGCCTTCATCGTATGATAGATCATCATCACTAACAAAATAGGGTGTGCCCTCTCCATCTGAATCTTCAAGATTGCAGGTTTCTGGCACAGTAAATTCATCAGGGACATTACAAGATTTATGTTCTTCTTGTCTCAAGTCAACATCTTCCTTTTCACTTTCTCTCAGTTCTTTTGCATATTTCCTCAACTCAGAACTTCATCGTCAGAAGCAGAGCTATTACTCTCTGATGGGGGAACAACATAATCATTGTTACCCATTCCTCTGGTTTTGAATTAAATAGGATTGGCTATGTCATGACAACCAAATCCTCCATTTTTCCTATTCCTTCGTTTTGCAAATCCTGTGATCCAAAGAAGGCCTGAACTAAGATAGCTTTTTTCCCTTTGCTAACTGGTAAACAATCTCTCTCTTCTCAAGCTGATCGAATAAGTTTGAGGATTGCCAAGCCTCCGGTTCTGGAACTTGCTGCTCCTCCTCCACTCCATATTGTTCAGTTGATCGGTCATGTGATTTATCTTTACCATTTGTTGGACCTAAGTTTTCACATAGATAGATAACAAGTTCGAGTATTAGTAACCTCTTCTGTTCAAATCATATGCTTATTACTCTATAATGTCTGATTTCCAATGGCAATGACATGCTTGGGATCAAGTTGGCTGAACAATTGAAAGAGTATTACATATTAAGACAAAATTTAGTGCTTCCCTGCCCTCAACCTGAGGGCTGATATTCAGTTGAATCAAGCCATTAAGTATTAACTACTAGAAATACTGTTGCCATGGACGCCAGTTGTGAAGGTTCTAACAGTATGCTAAACAGTACACACAGATTTATGCTGCAAATCTTCCCTCAAGATCTTATCTGCGCAGCATTGCTTATGTTGTCTGGGGACCGAGATCCTCTAACATCACAATGGGATGTCAGGGAAGCTACAGTAACCTGACATCCCTTCTTCACATCCATATGATTAAGTCAGGGAATTTTGTTTAGATATGGGTGAATCGTAATGAGAGCTATTGATCAATGCAGTCATGGCTGCAGTTTAAAAGCTTTGATCGGTTTCTTGTTTAGCTGCCTTTGATTTTTATTTTTTTTGTACTGCCAAGACGAAACCAGGGTGAATGATGTCGTGCTGATTTGACAGGTTGAATCTCGAGGTTCTCAACTATTGTGGTGCAGAGCTGTTTTTCTGTCATTTTGGAGTAAAGTTGTAGATATTTGTGATGTTCTGGATCAGAGGTCTTTACAAGGAACTGGTAGCAGTTCTTGTGACTGGAGGCCCTTGATAAACTACAGTGATAAGTTAGCTATAATATACTCTTTTTTTTTGCGGGGAGCTATAATATACTCTTTGGTAGTATCAGAACTATACTTAGAACAACACTTCATTCATTTGTTATCGCCACATTAACATTTTTTTTCTGACTCCAACTTGTTGTTGCAGACCCTCTAGTCGTGTACAGATATTTCAGCATATCTCTAATCGATTGTTCTTGCCCACTGATTGGTTTAAATTCAGATTAGAATGAAAGAGCATTTTCTTGATTTGTAATCAAGTGATTATGTACTTTACTACTCCCTCTGTCCCATAATATAAGAACGTTTTTGTCACTACACTAGTGTAAAAAGCGTTCTTATATTATGGGACGGAGGGAGTATTCAATAAAATGTCTGTTGTAAACCATGCCTAATCACACTCTTTAGAGGGGAATGCGGGGCGATCGCTTGGGTCATCCACGTATCTTAGGGCATGTACAATTGTTTTATCTTAGTTACCTTAGGGCATGTACAATTGTTTTATTTTAGGAATGCCACGTAGGATAAATGATGAGGTGGGTGAGAGAAAAATCATAAGAAAAAGATTGTCTTCTCTTATTTAAGAGAAGACAAAAAAATGATCTCTTAGCCCAATATGTCTCACCACGTTTTTAGGAATAGCTAGTTCTTGAAGATAAGGCTAAGAGATGACCCATTGTAGACATGTTTTTTTTATCATCTCTAAATTACATGCAAGACATAAGATAAGACTATCCTATCAACCATTGCACATGCCTTTACTCTTACCGAGGGAAATGATTTTCTTTTGGAAATGAGAAATACTTCCCAGGTAACACCTCGGACGCAGCTCCTCTGACGTACGGCCCACACACTGACGTGTGGGCCCGGACCCACCCATCAGCGGCCCAACGATAGGGGGCCGTACGTCAGGGGATCCGGCTCCGTAACACCTCCCCCGGTAAAATAGCGATAGACGCTTACCCCGTATGTCTCCTTCTAGTGGAAGCTTTTCCCGTTTCTCTCGTTCTCCTCTTCCTCTCCTCTGCACAACCGCTGGCGCGTGTGCTCTCCTCAAAGGAGAGAGTCGCCCTTGTTCTAGGCGAGACTGCTCCTGCCTCCCGTGGTCGGCTGTGTTGCCGTGCAGGCCTCACCGCTTCATCCTACTCTCATCGCTGGCCTGACCATCCCTCTACTCACTCACACCTTCTGTTATTCTCCGGCGACGGCAGACGAACAAGTAAACCTCGTACTCCCCTCCGCGTGGGAAACAACTGTCGAGTCTTCCCCAGCTCTGTGTCGTTCCCTTCCAAGGGCTCGCCGTCGTCCACCGCCTTGGTGCTCTCGGCGCTGCATGATCAACATGGTCACAGAAAGGCTGACAGCTGGGTCCATGGCTGCACGCAAGGAAGTGCCTCCTTATGACGCGCAAAATAATGATTCCTCCACCTGACAGCGGGGACCCACAGGAAGGTGATAACGCACAAGTATAGGGGATCGTTTGTATCCTTCTTCGATAAATAAGAGTGTCGAATCCAATAAGGAGCTAAAGGTAGAACAAATATTCCCTCAAGTTCTATCGACCACCGATACAACTCTACACACACTTGACGTTTGCTTTACCTAAAACAAGTATGAAACTATTTTGCAAGAGTAAAACTACGAGTACTTTGCGAGAATAAAACTACGAATAAAGTGGAAGACAATAAAAGTAGATAGAATTTGCCAACAAGTAAGTCATTTGTCCCTAGGTGATCAATAACTAAACCGGTGATCATTGTTGCAATTTTATATGCGGGAGAGGCATGAGCTAACATACTTTCTCTACTTGGATCATATGCACTTATAATTGGAACTCTAGCAAGCATCCACAACTACTAAAGATCATTAAGATCGTGAAACCCAACCATAGCATTAAGTATCAAGTCATCTTTATCCCATACGCAATGTCCCCCAAACTCGGGTATGTGTATTTTGTCACTCATGCCACCCACCATAAGCAAACCATTAACATATTGCAACACCCTACATCGGGGATCCCTCCGTTTGCGCGACGCGGAGGGAACCATAGGACAACACCAAAATAAAATATGTAACTCAAACCAATCATGATCATCTATCAACCCATAGGACAAAACGGATCTACTCAAACATCATAGGATAACCATAGATCATTTGAAAATATATGGAGTTGACCATCATGTATAAGTAGAGATTACAGCGGGGAGAAGAGGTGTTACACCGCTGCATAGAGGAGGAGAAAGTTGGTGTTGACGGTGGCGAAGTTGTTGGAGTAGATCGCCGTCACGATGATTGCCCCGACAGCACTCCGGCACCACCGGGAAAGAGCCCCCTCCTCCATCTTCTTCCTTGGCCTCCTCCCTAGATGGGAGGAGAGTTCCCCCTCTGGTCCACGGCCTCAATGGCGGCGGACGGGCGGGAGCCCCTCCGAGATTGGATCTGTCTCTCTGTTCTCTTCTGTTTCACGTTCATGTTTTCTGGCCGAAAACAGTTTCTTAAATTTCTGGAGATCCGTAACTCCGACTGCGCTGAAATTTTTACACGATTTTTTTCCCATCAATTATCTTTCTTGCGCCCGAAGAAAGGCCCCAACCGACTTACAGGGAGGGCACAAGACACCTGGGCGCGCCAGGGGGTGCCCGGCGCGCCCCGGTGAGTTGTGGAGGCCGTGGGCTTCTATTAGCGTTGATTCCACCTTGCAAAAATCATAAATATCCAAAATAATTCTCCATAAAGTTTCATCGCAGTTGGACTTCGTTTGATATGGATATTCTGCAAAACAAAAAAATGCAACAAACATGAACTAGCACTGGGCACTGGATCAATAGGTTAGTCCAATAAATCATATAAAATGATGCCAAAAATATGTGAAAGTTGTATAATATTGGCATGAAACAATCAAAAATTATAGATACGACGGAGACGTATCAGAAGGGCCTTTGTATTTCGCAAAAAAAGTTGTTTCCCCCTGACAGCTGGGACCCACTAGCTACATCGTCCTATGGAAGGAAGTGCCTCCTTACCCCCTGTCAGCTGGGACCAACCAGGTCGAAGAGCGTTATCTGTCTGGTCGCTAACGTGTACGTATATATATAGCGGTCGATCGGTCTCTCTGCAGCAGTGAACCATGGCCGAGTAAGGAGCGACATGTGCCGTAGTAGAGCCACCGACGTAGCATGTCATGCAGTCCCATCTATATTGTGTACACGTACGTACATGCATGCTACAAGAAAGTAAATACGGCTACATACATACATACGGTCGGGGTCTCGAACGCGTACAACGACGACATCCTGTTCATCGACAGCCAACCGCTGGCTCGGAATGAAGGAAACAACATTGTGTTCATCGGGAGGCAACCGACTAGGTTGGAATGCGTCATGTTTAACGGGAGCCAACCGACTTGGATGGAACAGCCGAGATGAGGTCTGGCGTACCGCAGAACGGAGGAAACGGCCTTCTGTTTGACCGCCTACGGTGGAAATGGGATCCTGTTTATCGGGAGGGGTCTGTCGTACCATAAAACGGAGGAAACAGACTTTTGTTCGGGCCAAGCTTCAAAATATCGGATATCGGGTTTGTATCGGTTTGGCTTCGGCATATCGGATGTCGGATATCAGGTGATATATCAGACGATATGTAGATATATCGGAGAAAACATGTCTAGTTTTTTTCATTATTCTTGTTCAAAACATTTATTTTTAGTAAAAGAAAATGAATGATGTCAATGCTTTAACATAACACTTTTATATTCCTAGTTTATTAACTTATTGATTAAGAAAATATTAAGGAAAGATTCACAAAATCCTTACTGTATGATTAAAAACAATGCGATATATATGCATTTGTATGAAACATTGTGCATGACTTTGATAATATATAATGAAGTTGTAAATGCATAATCTTATTTCACTGCTTTCTAGTAAAGAATTGCAATCATCTACGTATCATTCTACATTGATGAACATATCGGGCTAGATACCGGCCATATCGGTTGATATTTTGGTCCGTATCAGATGATATATTGGCAAATGATATTTACCAAAAGTGATATCGGTAGGGCCCCAAAAGTGATATATCGGCCTATATAACGGTCTTATCGGCCTAGATTTAAAATCTTGGTTCGGGCGCCTATGGTCGAAACGGGGTCCTGTTGACCGAGAGGGGTCTGGCGTACCGCAAAACGAAAGAAACAGACTTCTGTTCGAGCGCCTACGGTCGAAACGGGTTCCTTTTCACTGGGAGGGGTGTGGTGTACCGCAAAATGGGACTCCATGGGCTACTATTCATCCGCCATCTACTGCCTCGCTCCAGCATCCACGGGCTACTATTCACCGTCCACTTCCTCCAGCCTCCACCAACAACTGTTCATCCAGCCTCCACGAGGTCCTGTTCATCCACCCAAACCGTCTGGGGTGTGGCGGCCTCCTCGGGGTTCTGTTCATCTAGCGGCAACTGCCTACTACCACAGGGTCCTGTTCATCCAAGCCCCACTCACTACTAGGGAAAACCCTAGCAGTAGCGTGGGACAGAGGTCTATCAGTAGTGCGCGCGCGGGGGGGGGGGGGGGGGGGGGCGCTACTGATAAGGCGTTATAGCTAACTTTTAGCAGTAGCGCATTTTGACACGCGCTACTGCTAACTTACTTACTAGTAGCGTTCCTCCCAAGACGCGCTACTGCTAATAGCAGCAGCGCCTCTATAACCGGGCTACTGCTAAGTTTTCCTGTATTTTTTTATGCAGCATATTGGCGCTGTATTTATACTGCTTTTATACAGTAGTCTTATCATATGATTTTATGATCATGATGAGTTATTATTATTATTATTATATATACAGTAGTCTCTTTCACCCATTGATATATATAATAACTCATCATGCTCATATAACAACTAAGCATCATCATCATTAATAATAACTCATCATTGTTATCATAATAAAAAGTCATACTCATCATCATCATAGTCATCTAACAACTTCTACTCGTTATCATAATAACAAGTCATACTCATCATCATCGTAGTCATCTAACCAACCCTACTTAATTGTTCTTAGCACATGCTCATGAGTATTAGTTAGGGACCTACTACCCTCTCTAAGGTGAAATATCATAAAACAAGATAGCCCCTGACATTCCATTATGGAGAATGGAGATTATCCTGTCTCCAATTCTTGCACTTCACACAATGTTGCTTCCAAGTAGCTCCTTGTTCATACATTTTTTCTATTCTTTGATTGTCATGTCTTCATCTGTTTTAGAAATCCGGTATGAACGGCGGTGAAGCCTAGGCGGACTTGGCCGTAAGGTAATAACATCAAGGCAACCTTTCGGAAACATCAGATCAGGCACACAATCCTTCGGGTTTTTCTATTGAAAAACATAATAATAACATTGTAGTTAGCAATGTAGTTTAGATTTAGAAGAATGTATGCAAAAAGATGCATGGATGTTGTAATAGTAAAAAACCTTACCATGCCATCTCCATGGATGTTGCCATAGTTCAACACATGCACTAGTGGCACGTATTGACCATAATGTGCAGGAGTTTCATAATTGATATTGTAATTCTCGACATCAATAATAAATGAGATAAGATGATCTTTCTCCTCATAAGTTAATTCAGAGTCATCAATGTAGTAGGTTCTGTCTACCATCTTCCGTACATTTTTTGAAGAATCAAAATAAGCTGTCAATGGAAATAAGATGTCAACTATTTTGAAATAAACAATATAAATTACTTAATAAATATGTTTGAGAAAATCACATAGAGGTAGAAGTGGAAGCATATCAACAAGGACCCAAATGTCGATATTATCTTCATCGATGTCATCTTCACCAAGATCGAAGGTGACATGCATACCCTCCTAAAAACCATACGCCTTGCACAGTGCTTCCCAATTCGAGCAATCAAAATGGGATACGCTCTCCAAATTGTAAAATAGGGCGTAAATCAGAGATAACCTCAGTCTGACGCTTCCTGGTTGCGTCAGGCAAGCTGGAGGAGAGCTCTGCATCCTTGCTGGTCCGGGTCTGCCTCCGGCTTTCAAAAAGCTGTTGCTTCAAAAGAAATTGAGGATCTTGGTGAGCCAAAGGATGTGAAAATCTTACTTTCTGGGTCACTCTTCGAATTTTCTGCCGCGACAAAGGCTCGGAGTCGGAGGAGATTAAAGTTACCTCTTCCTCGACGGCTTGGCTATTTCCTGTGTCCTCCCGAAAGGAATTGATATTAGTAAAATGATGATAAGAGAGTTAAGGAAGTTAAAAGCCACCTCTTCTTCATCGTCGTCAGAATCGTCAAGTTTAAACATATCTGAGGCGCTTGGTTTTTTCTTCCTTGAGGTTCTTGTTTTGGCGGCTTTCCTTTCAGCTCTCTTGGTTGCTCTGGCTTGTTTGGCAGCCTCATGGTCATATTTGATCTTCCAGAAATTATCAATTTCCTGTGAAAGATCATAAAGGGTTATGACTAAAAACAAGGTAGGATACAGTAAAGAATAATTATTGAGGATAATGACTCACTGCAGGGGCCGGGTTCTTCTTGCAGAAAGGCAGTAAGCCGAAGGCATTACTAGTCACCATGCCCTCCTTCAACAAAGGCTGGGTGGTGGCCTCCACCGCGTCATCTGGTAAGTCGTCAGTACTATGATGCAGTGGGTCATCCTTCTCGCCTGAGTAAGTACACATTAAGCCGGGGCATCGGCTTAACGGAATCACTCGCTGTCGGTGTCAAAACCGGCGGATCTCGGGTAGGGGGTCCCGAACTGTGCGTCAAGGTCGGATGGTAACAGGAGACAAGGGACACTTTGTTTTACCCAGGTTCGGGCCCTCTCGATGGAGGTAAAACCCTACTCCTGCTAGATTAATATTGATGATATAGGTAGTACAAGAGTAGATCTACCACGAGATCAAGGAGGCTAAACCCTAGAAGCTAGCCTATGGTTATGATTGTGTATGATGATCGTCGTCCTACGGACTACAACCCTCCGGTTTATATAGACACCGGATAGGGTTAGGGTTACACAGAGTCGGTTACATTGGTAGGAGATCTTGAATATCCGCACGCCTAGCTTGCCTTCCACGCCTAGGAAAGAACCTTCCGGACACGGGACGAAGTCTTCCATCTTGTATCTTCATAGTCCTGGAGTCCGGCTGAGAGTATAGTCCGGCTAGCCGAACACCCCCTAATCCAGGACTCCCTCAGTAGCCCCCGAACCAGGCTTCAATGACGACGAGTCCGATGCGCAAATTGTCTTCGGCATTGCAAGGCGGGTTCCCCCACCGAATCCTGTGTACCTGTTCGAATAATATTTTGGTTTCCGCAGTGCTCCTCGGCTTCTGTGCCCAATAATGATCATCTTCCGTGTGAATGCGAAAGGCCCGGGGCATCTTTGCATTTACCCCCTAGCCATACGAATGAGCCGCCTATTTAATGGGATGGGGATTTAGATCCAAACCTCATCTCCTCCTCCTCGCGAGTTATCATCGGAGCGCCTCCAGCAAAGGTCCATTCCAACATGGCCAGCTGTCGCAACTCCTCCCCTCGCCCCTCCGGTTCTAAACCCGGAGACTGGGAGAGTTGTACCATCCCGCACAGCGATTTAGTGTCGCTGCAAGCCAACGTATTTCTCCCCCAGGCGTACATGGCCTCGATTCGAGCCGGACTCGACACCTATAAGGGCGGAAAGCAGGCGAAGGGCACTCCTAATCCCTCTAAGGGAGAAAGGGTGTGCCTTGTTCCTTATTTACTAAGGGGACTAGGATTTCCGATTCATCCATTCCTCCGCGGGCTTCTGGAGTTCTACGGCCTCCAGTTACATGATCTCACACCCGGCTCCGTACTTCATATCGCAGGTTTTGTTGCTCTCTGCGAGCTGTTTCTAGGCATAGAGGCTCATTTCGCGTTGTGGAAAAGGCTATTCTGCTTAGTACCCCGTTCTCAAGAGGGGCCCATATATCAAGTGGGCGGCGCCGAAATATGGCGCATCGCCGGGACCGGATATCCACCCGGAACCCCAAAGAAGGCATCCAAGGACTGGCCTTCAGAATGGTTTTATATAGATGACGTCCCGTTGCCGGACCCTATCCGAGCCGGCCTCCCTGAGTTCAGCATGGCTCCCTTGAAGAAACGCCTAAGTTGGCGTCCGCGGAGCTCTCAGGGAGAAGATAACAGAGACGTCCGTTACCTGATGAGCCGGATAAGACTACTGGCTCATTCCGGACTAACCATGATTGGAGTCATGGCCGCATGTATCATGCGGGGGGTGCAGCCACTTCAATACAGAGGCCACCCCATGTGGGAGTTCAACGGGGAGGACGACGCCACTCGTTATGGCCGTAAAGGACCATCTTCCACTGCCGCTCTGGTAAAGATTTTAGCATCTTTGTACAAGGGAGAAAAGGAGGATTTCCTCCGCGTCAACCCGCGGGCCGGATTCTCTATGCAAGAACCTCCAAGCTGGGTGAGCGAACAACTGCACTCGCCCATCTGCTTTAATATTCCCATGTTTAGTTGCGCTGTCTGACAACTTTAGCGCAGGGACTGAGGCAGGAAGTGAAGGACATCGACAGCCGCCCTCCCCAGCCCGAGGACCCAGAATGGTCCCGCAATCCGGACTCCGAGGAAGATCCGGACATAGCAGTGGAGCTTATCGATGGGTTGTTCCATCAACTAAGCAAGGACAATACCTTGGTAGCCATTACGGCTGACTACCCTGGGTTAATCCCGGCCTCCCAGGTGACGGAAACCGGAGTGAGGGAGGTCGAACCTGCGGCGGCTGGCCAACGAGGAGCCGCCGGACCCCGTGGGGTAAAAAGGAATGAAGTCCGGACTGAAAGTCCGGCACAAAGGTAGAACAAGCCCCCTGTCTCCCTGGTGTTATTCTGTCAAGGCATGTTAACATCCGTACCGTTTTTCAGGACGAAGAGGCCTCGCCGGACTATATCCGGAGGAGCCGCCAACCGCGCCTCTACCAGCCAGGCTCCAACGTCTGGTCTGGAAGCGGGGACAAACACCGGGCTTGTGCCGGACGCTCCTTCGACAGAGGATGCGGACCGGCTATTTGCCACTAATTCAGAAGTGGAGAGCGCCATGAACCATAGGCGTCGCCGGACAGTTCTACGCGACGCTTGTTTCTCCCGAGAGGCTTTAAATGCCTTTAATTCGGGAGATGCGTACCTTCGTGCCGCTCAAGATGGCCTAGCCAAAGCTACGGAACAGTATGTGAAAGACATACGAGTAAGAGAATTTTGGTTACATATATACCAGTAGCCCCCGAGACTTGAAACAGTTACAATAACTGATTTAAGGATCATATGCAGGTTCTTACAGAGAAGAACACCGCACTGTCCCATGAGCTGGAAAAGTGCAGGGCCCAACTAGAGGCCGCACTAGCCGCAACAGGGGAGCCCAAAGGGACCCCCGCAGGTACGATATACTTCTAGAGTAGTATTGTACGGCTTGTATGTTAATCTGACAATTAATGTTGCAGATGACACCGAACTTGATCCGGATAAACAACAACTCATACGCCAGTTAAAGGCTGGTGAGAGTATATTGACAAGGGTGAGGCAAGAGAAGAATGATCTTCAAGATGCCAACACCAAATTGGATGTCGAACTGAAAGATGTTCGGGCCAAATTGTCAGATTCCACGAAGGAGAATCGGCGACTTCGACGCGGCATCTTTAGTAAGTGCTTGAACGAACTCTCAAAAAGAAGTTCGGCGAGGAAGTCGATTAACAGTGTGATGCCTGTAGGTATGCTTACAGGTCGTCCGGCCGAGGAGATGCCCGGTTCTACGGGCGACCTTTTTCCCGAGCTTTCGCAACTGCACGATAGAGTTCGGCAGGCGATGCAAGGCGTCGTTAGGGCATTATGGCCTTCCCACTCCGTGCCCGAAGGCCTTGGAGATCTTGCATAGAAGCTGAACGGAGCTCGGCGGCGCTTCCAGTTGTGGAAGAAATCAGCCTGCCGGCAAGGCGCTAGGGAGGCCTGGGCCATGGTGAAGACGCGTTATACCAAGTCTGACCCAAACCATATGGCCGAGGTCGGACCTATAGGGCCTGATGGGAAGGAGATCCCTGTAAGCTTAGTGTACGGCCAAGTAGAGTTGGCCGCAAAGTATTCCCAGCAGGACTGTAAATTAGACAGCCTGTTAGATGGTATAGAGGAGGAATACAATCAGTCACAATGACTATGTAATTAAAAGTGCATATGTAATGCCTTCTAGCTGGATTGTAGATCGTTTGTCGTTGCCGACCTTTTCCCTTCGACCTCGGGACCTGACGGTCCGGAGTGTGTCCGAATACCATCATGGTTATAGAAGAACCACGGTATGCATGGAGACCAGGCGTAGGGGTCATTAGTGCTTTATCAGACAAGTGCCCAACTAGTTATGTTATATTACATGGTTAGTAAGAAACATCTTCCAGAGAGAATAGTTCCGTTAAGGGTTCCTTTCGCTGGGGTGGCGTGCCCTAAAGTGCACGTCCGGACTGCAAATGCAGAAATCATCTGGGGGCATGTAGAAAATAAAAAAGGTTCATCTTTAGTTCACCGACCGAATATTCCCTTAAGAACGCTAGCTTTCGGCTTCACCCAGTCTGAGGTACACATCCGGCTTATCCGGCAGTAACAATCGCAGAGGTGCTCCCTTTACCACCTAGCCGAACAATCGGGAACGTAGGGGTAAGCACAGGAGCCAGGTAACCCAGCTTGGCCAAAACTTAAGTCATATCGATGCATATAATGGTGAAGAAAAGGTGCATGCGGAAGTCTGACGCATGCGTTGGGTGAAAAACCCGTATAAACAAGCTTCTGTTAAAGGAGCCCCCAGGTTTAAGAAGCGCGGATAGCGCATCACTTAATGAGCCCTTAAGGGCTTAAAAAAGAAAAGAGTAGGAGATAAAGTAAAGAAAAATGTATAAATGTAAATAATGGACAGAGGAGGGAGACAAACACAGAGTCCGGCGCTAGGCGTAGAATCTTCGGAGACGTGTTGCGTTCCATGGGTTCGGCTCGAGTCGGTTGTCTGACGCATCTCGCAGGCGGTATGCTCCACCAGTTAGGACTTGGTCGATTATGAATGGTCCTTCCCATTTGGGCTTGAGTTTGTTCTTTTGCTTATCCAGCAGGCGTAGAACTAGTTCACCAACATTATAATTTTTGGCCCGTACTTCTCTGCTTTGATATCTTCGAGCTTGCTGTTGATAAAACGCGGAACGGGTTTTAGCCACATCTCGCTCCTCTTCGAGGGCGTCCAGGTTGTCCTGCCGATCGAGCTCGGCTTCTCTTTCTTCATACATGCGCACTCGAGGTGAGTCATGAATTATGTCGCAGGGCAGAACTGCCTCAGCGCCGTACACCATAAAGAATGGTGTGAATCCGGTGGTACGATTTGGCGTGGTTCGCAGCCCCCAGAGTACGGAGTCGAGCTCCTCTACCCAGTGCATATTGGATTCCTTAAGGGACCGCACTAGTCTGGGTTTGATGCCGCTCATGATGAGACCATTTGCATGTTCGACCTGACCGTTAGTTTGTGGGTGATAGACAGAAGCGTAGTCGAGCTTAATGCCCATGTTTTTGCACCACAGCTTCACTTCATCAGAGGTGAAGTTTGTGCTGTTATCGGTGATAATGCTATGGGGGACACCATAACGGTGTACGACCCCGGATATGAAGTCTATCACAGGTCCGGATTCGGCCGTCTTGACAGGCTTGGCTTCTATCCATTTGGTGAATTTATCCACCATGACCAATAAGTATTTTTTCTTGTGGGTTCCGCCTTTAAGGGGTCCCACCATATCGAGCCCCCAGACCGCAAAAGGCCAAGTGATGGGGATAGTTCGGAGGGCATTGGGTGGCATATGGCTTTGGTTGGCAAAGAGCTGACAACCGACGCATCGTTTGACTAGGTCCTGAGCGTCTGCTCGGGCCGTCGGCCAATAGAAGCCTGTACGGAAGGCCTTGCTTACAAGGGACTGAGGTGCAGCGTGGTGGCCACCGAGTCCGGCATGAATTTCGGCCAATAGACTCCGCCCTTCCTCTTCGGAGATACACCTTTGAAGGACTCCTGTAGCGCTTTTCTTATATAGCTCTCCCTCGTGGACTTTATAGGCTTTAGATCGCCGTACTATGCAGCGTGCCTCATTTTGGTCCTCAGGGAGTTCCTGCCTGGTAAGGTAGGCTAGGAATGGTTCTGTCCACGGGGCGATAACCGCCATTAAGACGTGGGCTGATGGTGTGATTTCGGTGGTAGGGCCACCGATTATATCTGATTGTTCGGCGTCGAGTTGTGCGGTTATGTTCGGTCTGTTGTCCGAAGGTTCCCCCTCCCATGTCACGGATGGTTTGAATAATCTTTCGAGGAAGATGTTGGGGGGGACCGCATCTCGTTTTGCTCCGATGCGTGCCAGGACATCCGCTGCCTGATTGTTTTCTCGGGCGATGTGGGGGAACTCCAGTCCCTCGAACCGAGCGGACATTTTTATCACAGCGTTGCGATAAGCTGCCATCTTTGGGTCTTTGGCGTCGAAGTCGCCGTTTATTTGGGATATTGCGAGGTTTGAGTCCCCGCGTACTTCTAGGCGTTGAATGCCCATGGATACTGCCATCCGGAGACCATGTAAAAGGGCCTCGTATTCGGCTACATTGTTGGAGTCCGTGTACATAATTTGGAGTACGTATTGGACTGTATCTCCCGTAGGGGACGTCAGAACAACGCCAGCCCCCAGTTCGGCCAACATTTTGGAGCCGTCGAAATGCATGATCCAGTTTGAGTACGTGCCGTACTCTTTAGGGAGTTCGGCCTCTGTCCATTCGGTGACGAAGTCGGCTAGGACTTGTGATTTAATGGCTCGCCGTGGCTTGTAGGTTATATCGAATGGGAGGAGCTCTATGGCCCACTTCGCTATCCGGCCCGTTGCATCGCGGTTATTAAGAATATCGTTGAGTGGTACTTCCGAGGCTACTGTTATAGAACACTCTTGAAAGTAGTGTCGTAGCTTCCGGGATGCCATAAACACCGCGTATGCGATCTTTTGGTAATGCGGGTACCGTGATTTGCATGGTGTGAGGACAGTGGACACGTAGTAGACCGGCCTTTGAAGGGGTAGTTTGTGTCCGTTTGCTACCCGTTCGACGACGAGCACGGCGCTGACAACTTGATGAGTTGCGGCAATGTATAACAACATGGATTCGCCGGTATTTGGCGCGGCCAGGACGGGATTTGTTGCCAAGATGGCCTTTATTTCCTCGAGTCCGGCCGTGGCTGCGTCCGTCCACTCGAAGTGTTCGGTGCGCCTTAGGAGGCGGTAAAGGGGCAGTGCCTTTTCTCCCAAACGGGAGATGAAGCGGCTTAAGGCCGCCACGCATCCGGTTAGTTTCTGTATTTGTTTGAGATCTTTTGGGACATCCAATTGTGACAGAGCTCGGATTTTAGCTGGATTTGCTTCAATTCCTCTACCAGATACAATGAAGCCCAGGAGCTTTCCGGCTGGGACGCCGAAGACACATTTTTCCGGATTGAGCTTGATGTCGTATTTTCGGAGGTTGTCGAATGTAAGTCTCAAGTCGTCTACTAGAGATTCGACGTGTCTTGATTTAACGACCACATCGTCTACGTACGCCTCCACTGTTTTGCCGATCTGGTTTGCCAGACATGTTTGAATAATGCGCTGATATGTCGCGCCGGCGTTTTTGAGCCCAAATGGCATTGTGTTGAAGCAGAATGGGCCGTACGGCGTGATGAATGCTGTTGCAGCTTGGTCGGGTTCGGTCATCTTTATTTGATGGTAGCCGGAGTATGCATCGAGGAAACACAGGGAATCATGTCCTGCAGTGGCATCGATGATTTGATCAATTCGAGGGAGGGGAAAGGGATCCTTTGGGCAAGCCTTATTAAGGTCTTTGAAGTCGACACACAGGCGCCAGATTTTGTCCTTCTTTGGTACCATTACTAGGTTTGCTAGCCAATCCGGGTGTTTTATATCTCTAATGAATCTGGCTTCCAATACTTTGGCTAGCTCCTCTCCCATAGCCTGTCTCTTTGGCTCGGAAAAACGCCGAAGGGCTTGTTTGACAGGTTTGAATCCTTTCTGGGTATTTAAGCTGTGCTCGGCCAGCCTGCGTGGGATTCCTGGCATATATGAAGGGTGCCAAGCGAAAATGTCCCAGTTCTCTCGTAGGAACTCGCGCAGTGCGGCGTCTACATCAGGGTTCAGTTGTGCCCCGATGGAGGCTTTTTTGTTAGGGTCCGTTGGATGGACCTGGAATTTGACTATTTCGTCCGCTGGTTTGAAGGATGTGGATTTGGAACTCTTATCGAGTATCACATCATCCCTATTAACCGTGGATCGCAGCGCCGTTAGTTCTTCGGCCGCTAAGGCTTCAGATAGTGCCTCGAGGGCCAATGCGGCTGTCTTGTTTTCGGCGCGGAGTGCTATGTCCGGATCACTGGCGAGAGTGATGATTCCGTTCGGCCCAGGCATCTTAAGCTTCATGTACCCGTAATGAGGTATAGCTTGGAAGACTGTGAATGCCTCTCGTCCTAATATAGCGTGATATCACTTTTGAACGGGGCCACTTGGAACGTGATTTGTTCGGACCTGTAATTATCCGGAGTGCCGAATACCACATCCAGTGTGATCTTTCCGGTGCAGCGCGCTTCCTGACTGGGGATTATACCTCTAAAGGTTGTGCTGCTTCGCTCGATGCGGTTCCAGTCTATTTCCATCTTTTGAAGGGTTTCCTCGTATATGAGGTTCAATCCGCTGCCTCCGTCCATGAGTACCTTTGCGAGGCGACAGCCGTCCACTATGGGATTGAGAACCAATGCGGCTGGTGCTCTGGCTGTTCGGAATTTAGGTTCGTCGCTCGCATTGAAGGTGATGGCGGTATTGCCCCATGGATTTATTGTCGCCACTTGGTTGACTTCGGTGAGGCTGCGAAGTACTCTTTTTCGCATATTATTTGATGCGAAAGTCTTAGAGATTGTAAGAACGGTACTGAAATTCTCTGGCTGGTTCTCTTCGACCTCTGGAATTAGGAGATCTTCGCCAATTTTGGCCACCTGCCGGAGTATCCAACATGCCCTGAGGCTGTGTGTTGGTGCGGCGTCCACTGCACTATGAATTTTGCAGGGTCCATCTAGCCACCTTTCTAGTACGGTTCCATGTCCCCTAGAGGGTTTTGATTTTTTGTTTAATCCGGACGTTTTACTGTAGTGCGCCCTTTTAATTCGGACGAGATTGCTATTCAGGGCCGGATTATCCCAAAATTTAATTTTGGTTTTCCAAGCACTTTCCATTGCGCAGTATTTTTGCACTATGGACGCCAAGTCAGCAAAACGCGTAATATTACGGCGACTTACAGCGTTGAGTATCCCCTTGTCCGTGCAGTTATTGCAGAAAGTTGAAATCACATCTCCCTCGTGGCAGTCCTTTATCCGGTGCATGAGCAGGAGGAATCTGGCCCAGTAATGATGTACTGTTTCTTCTGGCCTCTGCCTAACCTGGGAGAGATCGCTTAGGATTGGGCGAGCGGAACTCGTTAAATCCGATACCTCGCCTGGTTTGCTGTTCGGAAGCCGAACAACCTCTGGATTCGGAGATCCGGAGCCTTGGATGTTATCCGGTTTGCCTGATTCTAAGTTCAGGTCTTGAATTGCATCCTCCCCTCCGCGGGTATCCGGCATGGAGGGTTCCGGGATTCGGACGTAATTGGTCCTTAAGATCGATGAAGGGTCACCGCGTTGTGTCTCCACCACCACAACACGGTGGGTGGCTTGGGGGGAGTTGATTTCCCTTAGGTCGGGTTTAAGCCCAACCTGGTCGTAATTTGTGGCGACCCCCAAGGCGGCGATGCGATCCAGGAACTCATTTATGGAGGAGAGCTCCACCGGATCCAGCTGTTCGGCAGATGCCGAACTTATGTGGAGATTGCTTTTGATGACCCAAGAGGTCAGCGTCGGCGCAGCGGCCGAACAGGCGGTCATGAGAAAACCGCCCAGCCGGAGGGTCTGGCCGATATCCAAAGCTCCCTCAGTGACGGCGCCGTCTTTAAAGACGGGAAAAGGCATCCTTCCTGATTGCGACGGCACAGAGGAACTCTCAATGAAAGCACCAATGTCGGTGTCAAAACCGGCGGATCTCGGGTAGGGGGTCCCGAACTGTGCGTCAAGGTCGGATGGTAACAGGAGACAAGGGACACTTTGTTTTACCCAGGTTTGGGCCCTCTTGATGGAGGTAAAACCCTACTCCTGCTAGATTAATATTGATGATATAGGTAGTACAAGAGTAGATCTACCACGAGATCAAGGAGGCTAAACCCTAGAAGCTAGCCTATGGTTATGATTGTGTATGATGATCGTCGTCCTATGGACTACAACCCTCCGGTTTATATAGACACCGGATAGGGTTAGGGTTACACAGAGTCGGTTACATTGGTAGGAGATCTCGAATATCCGCACGCCTAGCTTGCCTTCCACGCCAAGGAAAGAACCTTCCGGACACGGGAGGAAGTCTTCCATCTTGTATCTTCATAGTCCTGGAGTCCGGCTGAGAGTATAGTTCGGCTAGCCGAACACCCCCTAATCCAGGACTCCCTCACTCGCCAAGCAACCCAGACCCAGACCAGGTCGATGCCATCTAAGCTGTTCCCCAAAAGAGCTTTGATTTTCTTAATAGGGGGGGTGAGTGGCAGACGTTCAACTGCAGTCAACTTGTCCGGCAGCGGGTGGTTGGATTCAAGGCGCAAGGCGCGGAAGCCGGGCAGCGGGTTTTCACAAGCCGGAGAAGTGTCCTGGCAGTAGAACCACATTTGGTTCCAATCCTTTGGATGACTCGGCAGTTCAGCATAAGGGAAAAGGCAGTCTCTACGTGTCGGCATTCTGGGAACGGGGGTCCCCAGACTTGCCTGCCTGCGGCCTGCGGCGTGGCTCAAAGGGGGCCCCAGCGCGGCCCATCTTCATCAAAACAAACTCAAGACCCTCGCGAGGGGCCAAGCCTCACGGGGCGGACGACACGGAGCTCTTCATCAGGCACGGCCTCATCAGGCTGGCTCACGAGGAGGCGGAGAGATCAAGGCGGGGTACCTCACGAGGTGCCCGTGATGCAAGCCATGACGACCAAGGGCGCCAGGCGGGCGCCAGCCCGCGCAGTGTCCTCCTTTCCTCTTTGGTGCAAAGGGAGCAAGCGCAGGTGAGAGCATCGGGCAAAGGCACCCGTTTCGGTGCAACGAGACCAAGACCAGTCCAACGGCGGGGAGGAAGTCATTGTGGATCCCAAGCCAGCGTCACCACCAGAGCCTTTGGCAGGCGAGGACCAACTTTAGTCAGGATAAGTGTACCAGATGTTCCCCTTCAAAATGGCCAATTGTTGGCGCCCTTCCCGCTCAATATTTGGGAAGAGGCCTAGGGCCTTTGCCTATAAATAGGACTAGCCACCCCCAGGGTAGGGGGAGGGCGGATCTAGAAAGAGAAAGAGAGAGAAGGGTGACTGAACTCCTTCTAGCAGTTCATCCCCCCAGCTAAGAACAGACCCTCACGAGGCTGTTCTTCCTTGTATTGCTCATCAGCATCAGCCCAAGAGGCAATCCACCACACACTGGAGTAGGGTATTACACCACAACGGTGGCCCGAACCAGTATAAACCCTGTGTCTCTTGTGCTGTTCTTTCCATAGCTTAGATCTTAGCGAGGCGGAGGGGTGCAGGTAGGTAGAAGGCGAGATCTCCACGCGCACCCCAGTGTTCGTACCTCAAGGGTCTGCCGGAACCCTAAATCCGACATTTGGCGCGCCAGGTAGGGGTGCACCGGAGTTTTCCCTTCCGCCACCGCCACGACCTGCCTCGCGATGAGTAGCGCGTCGCCCGCTCCGGCCGTCGGCGCCGGCACGGGGGCCAGGGGGCTCCGAGCCCTGGCCCCAGCCCTGCAACGGGTACGGTGGCCGGACAAGTTCAAGCCAACGCCACCGCTGCGCTACAGCGGTGCGACTGATCCGCTGGCCTTCTTGCTGGCGTACAAGGAGGCCATCCTCGAAGCTGGAGGTGATGATAGGGTCATGGCCAACTGGCATCCCATGGCCCTCACCGGCGCTCCGCGCGCATGGCTGCTCCACCTGCCGGCAGCCTCCGTGGCCTCTTGGGAAGAGCTCTGCGGCCTCTTCCTCGCCCACCACGCTACACCAACACCCCCGGTCGTCGTGGCCCTCATGGGCGGCTCGCAGGCGCCACCTACAAGTCACCACGTCAAGCCGTTCATTCGCCGGGTCAGCGCCGTTTCCACGCGGCAGGGGGCTCTCCCGGACCGGGCGGCGCCCAAGGCCGGCCTGACCTTCAGCTCGGAGGACCACCCCTCCAACTCGGCCAGCTCGGGTGCGCTCCCCATGCTGTGCACTCCCACCATCTGCCAGGTGGCCGTCACCAGAACACTCATCGATGGCGGCGCGGGCCTCAGCTTGCTTTCAGTTGAGGCCTTCAACCTCCTCTGCATACCCCTGGAACGGCTGCAACCCAGCCGGCCCTTCTCAGGCGTTGGGGGCGGGTCATCCAGTTCCTTGGGACAGATCCGGCTCCCAGTAACCTTCGGCACCTACGACAACTTCCGCACGGAGCTGATCGACTTCGACATTGCCCCCATCGGCCTCCCCTACAACGCCATCCTCGGCTATCCAGCGCTGGCCCAGTTCATGGCCGCGACGCACCCGGCGTACAACCTCATGAAGATGCCCGGGAGCAGCGGTGTCCTCACCATGCACGGGGACACCAGAGATGCGCTGTGAGTGCTCAAGCTTGCCTTCAAGACGGCGGCATCGGCACAGTCCGCCGACTTAGAGACCCCCGAGCTGAAGGGGGCTGCACCCGCCAAGAAGAAACAGTTGTTCACCCAAGACAAGGCAGAGACAAAGCAGATACCTATCGATGAGGACGGGTCCACCAACGCCACTTTCACCATAGGCGCCAACCTCGAGCCCGAGCAGGAGGAGGCCCTGGTCAAGTTCCTGCATGCAAACAAGAAGGTATTCGCTTGGGAGCCTGACCAGTTAGCGGGGGTCCCTAGGAGCATAATCGAGCATCACCTCAACGTGTGCCCCAACGTGCGCCCTGTGAAGCAGAAGGCAAGGCGGCAGTCCACAGAAAAGCATGCCTTCATCGTCCAAGAGACCCGCAAACTAGAAGCCACTGGGGTCATTCGCGAGGTCCGATACCCAGATTGGTTGGCCAACCCGGTCGTTGTGCCAAAGAAGGGAGGGAAGGAGCGCATGTGTGTCGACTTCACCAACCTCAACAAGGCATGCCCGCAAGATCCGTTCCCGCTCCCCCGCATCGACCAGATCGTTGATTCCACCGCAGAATGCGACCGACTATGCTTCCTGGATGCCTTCTCTGGGTATCACCAGATCAAGATGGCGGTGGAAGACGTCGAAAAGACAACCTTCCTAACCCAGTGTGGGGTGTACTGCTACACATGCATGCCATTTGGGCTGCGTAACGCAGGAGCGACCTTTCAGCGGCTGATGCACATCACCTTGGGCCCGTAGCTCGGGAAGAATGTCGAGGCTTACATCGATGACATTGTGGTGAAGTCTCGGGAGGCCAGGACCCTCATACAAGACCTGGAGGAAACCTCCGTGAGCCTCAACGCAGTGAACCTGCGGCTCAACCCAGATAAGTGTGTGTTCGGAGTCCCCTCGGGCAAGCTCTTGGGTTTCCTCGTGTCCCACCGAGGCATCGAGGCTAACCCGGAGAAGGTCAAGGCGGTCGAGGACATGAGCCTGCCAAAGACCCTCAGGGAAATGCAGAAGCTCACCGGGCGCGTGACCGCGCTAGGGCGCTTCATCTCCAAGTTGGGGGAGCGAGCGCTGCCTTTCTTCCAGCTAATGAAGAAAAAGGGGCCCTTTGAATGGACTGAAGAGGCCGACAAGGCATTCCAAGATCTCAAGAGATACCTGACCAGCCCACCGGTCATGGTGGCTCCGCGCCCTCAAGAGCCCCTGGTGCTTTACCTCGCTGCCACTCCCTACTCCGCCAGCGCAGCCCTAGTGGCGGTCAGGGAGGAGCGTCGAATCAAGACCATAGCAGCAGCCCGGGACAAGGCAAAACGGGAACAAGGAAGGCCCACAGAAACCGCCACCGCGGCTGAGGGGGATCAGCCGCCGCAGAGGAGTGCACCGGAGGTAGAAGAGGCCCCTCTCCCAGATGGCCAGCCTCCGGAGGCCTCATCGCCTCAGGAGGCGCCATGGTCTCCGAAGGGCGCCACCAGCACTGACGCACCCAACCTCGTTGAGCACCCAGTGTACTTCGTCAGCACGGTGTTGCGGGATGCGAGGGCACGGTACCCCATGCCTCAAAAACTCCTCCTCGCGCTACTGGTGGCCTCGCGCAATCTGCGACACTATTTTCAGGGTCACCCCATCAAGGTCGTCTCGTCATACCCCTTGGAGAGAGTGCTCAGGAGACCTAACTCAGCTGGAAGGGTCGCTGAGTGGAACATAGAACTGCAAGCGTTTCAGCTCGAATTCAGCACAACCAGAGACATCAAGGGAGCAGCATTAGCGGATTTTGTGGCAGAATGGACGAAGGCACCAGGCCTCAAGGCCGACGAGGATTGGTCCCTCTCCCCGGGAATCGAAGCGCCAGAAGGCTGGGTCATGTACTTCGATGGGGCGTTCTCCAGGCATGGCGCTAGGGCTGGGGCGGTGCTTATATCGCCCACTTAGGACAAGCTCTACTACGCCGTACAGCTCTGTTTCCAGCAAGGTGAAAAGGTCTCCAACAACATAGCGGAGTATGAAGGTCTAATAGCGGGCTTGAAGGCCGCAGCTGCCCTGGGGGTGAAACACCTCACCATCAAGGGCGATTCACAGCTCCTTGTCAATTTCTCCAACAAGGTGTACGAGCCAAAAGATGAGCACATGGAAGCCTACCTTGCGGAGGTCCGCAGGATGGAGAAGCAGTTCTGGGGGTTGGAGTTGCAGCATGTGCCCCGTGGCACCAATCAGGAGGCCGACGACATCGCCAGACGGGCGTCCAGGCGGTTACCTCAGGAGCCTGGCGTCTTTGAGGAGCGGCTCTTCAAGCCCTCAGCCCTGCCGTCATTGTCAAACACGGCTCAGCCTCGGGAGGAGCTCCCCCAGCCACCTGCCTCAAGAGCCCCGGTCCGCGGCCCAGCCTCAGGAGCACGCCTGCTCCTGACGATGGAACCTCAGGGGGGGTGCTGGATCACAGAGCTCCGGAGTTACCTAACACAAGGGACCCTGCCAGAGAAGGAGGAGGAAGCGGAGCGTGTGGCACGGCAGGCAACGGCATACTGCATCAAGGATGGAGAGCTCTACCGGAAGCGACCAAACGATGTATCCCTGTGCTGCATCTCCAGGGAGCAAGGAAAGGAACTGCTAGAAGATATACACGGCGGAGACTGTGGACATCATTCATCATCACGGACCCTCGTCGGCAAGGCGTTCCGTAGTGGGTTTTATTGGCCCACCACACTCAATGACGCCGTCAAACTGGTGAAGGCTTGCGAGGCCTGCCAGTTCCACGCCAAGCAGATCCATCAGCCGGCAGGAGGCCTGCAGACTATACCCCTTTCGTGGCCGTTCTCAGTCTGGGGGCTGGACATCCTGGGCTCGTTCCCTCGGGCACCAGGGGGCTACCGCTACCTCTACGTCACCATGGACAAGTTCACCAAGTGGTCTGAAGTAGAGGCCGTCCGCACCATCCCCGCGGGTTCCATAGTCAAGTTCACCAGGGGCATCGTGAGCCGGTTCGGGGTGCCGAACCGCATCATCACAGACAACGGTTCGCAGTTCACCAGTAACCTCTTCAAAACATACTGTGCTAACCTTGGAACGTAGATATGCTACGCTTCGGTGGCGCACCCCCGAAGCAACGGCCAGGCCGAGCGAGCCAACGCAGAGGTCCTGAGGGGCCTCAAGACCAGGACGTTCAAGAAGAAGCTGGAGGCCTGCGGTAGAGGTTGGTACGATGAGCTTCAGTCCGTGTTGTGGTCCATCCGCACGACCGCGACCAAGCCGACTGGAGAGACCCCGTTCTTCCTGGTCTACGGAGCCAAAGCGGTCCTCCCTCACGAGGTCAGACGTCGCTCCGCGCGGGTCCTGTCGTTCGACGAGGCGCAGCAGGACGCCATGCGGGGGATGGACCTCGTGCTGGGGGAGGAACATCGCCGAGAAGCCGCGTTGCGAGCGGCTAGGTACCAACAAGCACTGCGACGATATCACTGCCGCAACATCCGCCCCAGAACTCTCGAGGTAGGAGACCTCGTGCTCAGGCGGGTTCTCTCCAGGGAGGGACTGCACAAGCTCTCTCCCATGTGGGAGGGCCCGTTCAAGGTTGTTCATGTTTCCAGGCCTGGCTCTGCGCGCTTGGAGACTCAGGAGGGGGTGCCGTTCCAGAACGCGTGGAACATCCAGCACCTCCGGAGGTTCTACCCCTAAAAAGGCCCAGAGCCTGTGAAGAAGGCGAATGCCTGTGAAGATGATCCTTTTTGGAAAAGGCCCAGAGCCTGTGAAGAAGGCTAATGCCTGTGAAGATTATCCTTTTTGGAAAAGGCCCAGAGCCTGTGAAGAAGGCGAATGCCTGTGAAGATTATCCTTTTTGGAAAAGGCCCAGAGCCTGTGAAGAAGGCGAATGCCTGTGAAGATTATCCTTTTTGGAAAAGGCCCAGAGCCTGTGAAGATTATCCTTTTTGGAAAAGGCCCAGAGCCTATGAAGAAGGCGAATGCCTGTGAAGATTATCCTTTTCGGAAAAGGCCCAGAGCCTGTGAAGAAGGAGAATTCCTGTGAAGATGATCCTTTTTGGAAAAGGCCCAGAGCCTGTGAAGAAGGCGAATGGCTGTGAAGCTGTCGCGTTTTGGAAAAGGCCCAGAGCCTGTGAAGAGGGCAAATGCCCTTGAAGCTTGCTTCCCCCAAGAAAGGCCCGGAGCCTGTGAAGAAGGCCAACGCCTGTGAAGCTCGCCGCCCGTGACACTCTCACGTAATAATGAGTTGGGGCTGTACACGCCCCGGAGTCTCAGGAGCGCCGGCCTCAGGCCCTGGGGCTCCCTCCCACGCCCAGTGGCAGCACTTAGCTCCGCGCTGGTGAGAAGACGTCGAAGACTAGATTAGGTGCCGGACGCGGCTTTTTCATTTGCTTTCCGCAGTTGGCTTGTTCGTTCTCATTCGAAGTTTTGTTGAAGCTGTTACCGTCTTTGACTTGTGGTTCTTCGACTTTTCACTCTCCTGCCTCGATTTCTCTTATGCAAGGCCTCGCGAGGGGGCAGCCGAGCGCCCTCGTGAGTGTTTCTATCCTAGCCGTTCAAAGGTTTCGCGACCTGGGTCCGTTACAGGAGCACCCCACGGGCATCGCGACGCGAACACAGGGCCTGGGTTGATCGCCCCCCCACGGCTGGGGCCGGGAACTATCTACGCGCGGGCACATAGCCAAAAGGCACGATAACGGAAGCAAAACGATGATTATCAGCAATGACTCAAACGCGCCCCCGCGGGGCTCCATGCTACTGTCTTTTTACACAGGAAAAGGGAAAAGAAAGAACAAATCAGGCGCAGCTCGCCTCACACTGGCCTGCAGGGAAGACTCGAGCTGCCTCCGGGGCTCAGGCAGACTCCTTCTCGCGCTTCACCGGGGCGCGACGGTGGGCAGACGTGCTACCACCTCCCAAGCAGGTACGATGGCATGGAGGCTGACTGCGGCCACCGCTAGAAGAGTCGCCGCCTGAAGAAGAACCGATGAAGCTTGGGGAGCCCTGAGCGCCGCCAATCATGCGAGTGCTGTCCTCTCCATCATCGCCGGGGCTGGGTCCCTGGCCGCGGTCGTCGTCCTCAGGGCAGCACCCTGCGCGGCGACCATCTTCCCCAAACACCCTCACGTAGAGGGTGGCATCGCCGTCAAACTTGAAGTGCAGGGTGCACCGACGCCTCAGGCCACGCGCGCGGGCAAACGTCTGCCAACCGCGGGTCAAGGCCAGGCTCCTGGCTGCGGAGACCTCCAGTGAAGCCCATGAGGCCCGGCTGTAGCAGCCGTCTGCCTGAAGCCAGAGGCCGCCCGGGGCGCCGACCGGGAGCTCGCCGAGGAGGAAGCGAGGAAGTTGAAGCCGGGTGCTAGTCGGCTCCGCCGACCACACAACGAACTCCGGCAGCACCTCTGCAGCGCGAAAGCACGGCCTAGGGGAACGCGCGACCGAAGCGCGCCCCCCGGCCGCAGCAGTCTGCCCGTCACAGTGCTGGAAACCATCTCCACGGCCGCGGGGAGGTGCCGTGGTGGCCACAGGATGTTTGCGAGGGCGCCCTCGGCCACGCTTGGGTGGGGGAGAGGCAGGCTCAACCTGGAGAGCCTTCCCCTTCTCTGCGGCCGAGAACCTCCTCGACGGAGCCATGAAGAAGAAGGAGAAGAAAGGGGGGATGAACTGGAAGAGCGCGCGCCGCTCCGTACTTATGGTCGGCGAAGGCCAACCGTTGGCCTCCACGATCGCAGGTAATCATGACCCACTTTGCATGCAGGGACTTGTCCAATCCGCGCAGTTGCCGAGGCGTCGTGGGGAAGTGGAGACGCCCACGTCCAATCAACCGCCACGCGGCGCCCAAGGCCGCAGGCTGTTAGGGCCCGCGGCGCTTCGCCCTTGCCCTTTCGCCTCTCTGGACGGCCAAGTCCGGGCGCGCCTTGGGCCCGGGGGCTACTGTCGGCGTTCTAGGAACGGTGGTCCCCAGACTTGCCTGCCTGCGGCCCGCGGCGTGGCTCAAAGGGGGGCCCAGCGTGGCCCATCTTCGTCAACACAAACTCAAGACCCTCGCGAGGGGCCAAGCCTCGCGGGGCGGACGACACGGAGCTTCCTCAGGCACGACCTCATCAGGCTGGCTCACGAGGAGGCGGAGAGATCAAGGCGGGGTACCTCACGAGGTGCCCGTGATGCAAGCCATGACGACCAAGGGCGCCAGGCGAGTGCCAGCCCGCGCAACGTCCTCCTTTCCTCTTTGGTGTAAAGGGAGCAAGCGCAAGCGAGAGCATCGGGCAAAGGCACCCGTTTCGGTGCAACAAGACCAAGACGAGTCCAACGGCAGGGAGAAAGTCATTGTGGTGCCCAAGCTAGCGTCACCACCAGAGCCTTTGGCAGGCGAGGACCAACTTTAGTCAGGATAAGTGTACCAGATGTTCCCCTTCAAAATGGCCAATTGTTGGCGCCCTTCCCGCTCAATATTTGGGAAGAGGCCCAGGGCCTTTGCCTATAAATAGGACTAGCCACCCCCAGGGTAGGGGGAGGGCGGATCTAGAGAGAGAAAGAGAGAGAAGGGTGACTGAACTCCTCCTAGGAGTTCATCCCCCCAGCTAAGAACAGACCCGTGCGAGGCTGTTCTTCCTTGTATTGCTCATCAGCATTAGCCCAAGAGGCAATCCACCACACACTAGAGTAGGGTATTACACCACAACGGTGGCCCGAACCAGTATAAACCCTGTGTCTCACTACTAGAAAAAGGGCTATAGATGGGATTGACACTAATGGCGCACCAGACAAGTGGTGCGCCATTAGTATATACTAATGGCGCACCACCTTCTGATACGCCATTAGAGTTGAAACTACTAATGGCGCACCCGGCCTGGGGTGCGCCATTAGTGTCCTATATTTTTTTTTGAACTAGCGCGTCTGGCCAAACATACTAATGGCGCATCCTGGTGCGGTGCGCCATTACTAGTTGTAACTAGTAATGGCGCACCAGTGACAGGGTGCGCCACTAATGATTTTTTTAATTATATTTTTTATTCCTTTTGTTGGAAAACTACTAATGGTGCACTGTCCCAAAGTGCGCCATTACTGGTTCAAACTACTAATGGCGCACTGAGGCGGAGTGCGCCATTAGTATGATTTACTTTTTTCGCCAAACTACTAATGGCGCATCAGGCTCTGGTGCGCCATTAGTAACCTGGATTACTAATGGCGCATTTATGTCAGGTGCGCCATTAGTAAGTGGGCAGCAACAAGATATTTTGGGCAGCCTCTCCTACCCACACTCACTTTCTCCCCCACTTCATTCTCCACCTCCTCCTTGTCTCGGGTGCCTCCTCTCTTTCTCCTCATTTCCACCATAGATTCATTCAAATTAAGTGGTTAAATTACCTTGTTTTGATAGGTAAGTAAGGGGGAAGCTATATTTACGTTGTTCTTCCTACAACAATGTGCACATGCACTTTTTATGGCCTAGCTAGATCTATGTATGTTCGTGGTGTTGCATATGTTAGTGGTGTTGCATATGTGTTTGTGGTTGGAGGTGTACCGGTATTTGAAATGCGATAGTTGCCAATATTTTGCCGGAATGTTGATTCATTTCCGTTTCGGCGATAATTTTGGCATTAAGCATTCTTTTTGGTCCTATTTTTAGGGAAAGTCATGCCAAATTTTTTCTTGGTTCTAAAATATTGTTTTGCTCTACCCCGCAGGCAACCATGGTCCGCACAATGACCGAAGGCATCGTGAATAGGTTTTTGAGGTCCGCGAAGGCCGAGATGCTTGAAAAGAACGAGACGGAGATAAGATGTCCGTGTCGAAGATGCAAGCTGCAGAGCCTTATTGCGGACCCGGATTCCGGGCAGGTGCGGGACCACCTGCTCTTGCGTGGTTTCATGGATGGCTATCGGTGGCAAGGTGATGAAGATGACTACGAAGTCGTCCATGGGGGCCGGGCAAGAAATGAGGAAGGGCAGCAAGACAACCACCGCGGCTCGGGCGGGCGAGAAGACGAAGAATCCCCAGGAGATGATCATGACGGTGATGCTGTACACAGTCATGATGATGAGGAAGATGCCGGAGCAGACGACGGGCATGATCATGAAGATGATGATGCCGGCGGAGCAGACGACGGTGGACCATCGATGGGCTGGGTGCAGGACCCTTATATTCAAAAGCTGCTTCTCAAGCAGACGGATAACGCAAGAGCTGCCGCCCGAGAGAAAGCCAAGGTGGATCAACTTGAGTTAGACGCGGTTACTCCATTGTATGAAGGATGCAGGCCCGAGGATACCCGCCTGAAAGTAACGCTCATGGCTCTGGAGATGAAGGTAAAACACAAAATGACGGACGCATGCTTCGACGAGAACATGTCATTCTGGCACGAACGTCTTCCAAAGGGGAACAAGTGCCCGACCAGTTTGGAGGAGGCGAAGAAAATCGTGTGTCTTCTGGATTTACCGCACGTGAAATACCATGTCTGCATGAACAATTGCATCATTTATCAGGGCGAGCACGCGGAGTCTACCATATGTCCGGTGTGCGGCGTCACTCGATACAAGAAGAGGAAGAAAGCTCCTCGAAAAGTGGTGTGGTACTTTCCGATCACTCCTCGTCTGCAGCGGTATTTCGCGGATCCTAAGGTAGCAAAGCTCCTGCGTTGGCACGCGGATAGGGAGGAGAAGAAGCGAGAAGATGACGCAAATGATCCGGAGATAGATAAAAAAGACAAGATGCTGAGTCACCCTAAGGATGCGAGCCAGTGGCAAGCGTTGAATTTTGAATACCCAGAATTTGGGAAGGATCCAAGGAACATCGTGCTGGGCGCGAGCACCGATGGAGTCAATCCGTTTGGCAGCCAGAGAAGCACACATAGCACCTGGCCTGTGTTTGTGTGGATGTACAACCTTCCCCCTGGTTGTGCATGAAGAGGAAGTACATTCACATGAGTATGCTAATTGAAGGGCCGAAACAACCAGGGAACGACATCAATCTGTATCTGGGGCTGCTGAAGGAGGAGCTAGACACGCTGTGGAAAACGCCAGCCAATACGTGGGACGCCGCAGAGAAAGAATATTTCCCTATGAGAGCCGCACTGCTCACGACGGTGCACGACTATCTCGGTTATGGATATCTCGCGGGGCAGGTAGTCCACGGATTTTCTGGATGCGTACGGTGCATGGACGACACAACGTATCGCCAGCTAGATAGAGATCCCGGGTCTTCGAAAACCGTGTTCATGGGACATCGAAGGTGGCTTCGCGACGATGACCCGTGGAGGAAACGCAAGGATCTGTTCGATGGTGAAACCGAACCCCGAAAACGCCCGTGTACGAGGAGCGGCGAGGAAATAGACAAGCTGTTGAAAAATTGGAAAGACTGCCCACTGCCGGGAAAGAAGCAAAAGGCGCCAGAGCCGGGAAAGAAGCGAAAGGCGCCAGAGCCGCTACTGAAGGTATGGAAAACGAGGTCTGTTTTCTGGGACTTGCCGTACTGGAAGATCCACCGTGTGCCTCACAGCCTTGATGTCATGCATATCACGAAGAACGTGTGCGAGAGTCTGCTTAGTACCCTGCTCAACATGCCAGAGAGGACCAAAGATGGGCCAAAAGCAAGGGCAGACTTGAAATCAATGGGCATCAGGCAGGAGCTTCACGCTATATATGATGATGATGATGATGATGATGAGGCGAAGCAGGACACAGAATGTCGTCGCAAAGGCAAAAAGGCCAAGAAGACCGGAAATGACTACCCTCCCGCGTGCTTCACTCTAAGTCAGGAGGAGATCGAGCAGTTTTTCACCTGCCTCCTAGGAGTAAAACTTCCTTACGGTTACGCGGGGAAGATAAGCAGATACCTAGACCCAGCGAAGCAGAAGTTCAGCGGGATGAAGTCTCACGACTGTCACGTGCTGATGACGCAGATACTTCCAGTTGCAATCCGTGGGATCATGGACGCTCACGTCCGTGAAACGCTATTTGGCCTATGCAACTTCTTCGACGTCATCTCTCGGAAGTCGATTGGCGTGAGGCAACTCAGAAGGCTACAGGAAGAGATCGTGGTGATACTATGCGAGCTTGAGATGTACTTCCCGCCCGCATTCTTCGACGTTATGGTGCATCTGCTGGTCCATATAGTGGAGGATATCATCCAACTCGGGCCGACGTTCCTGCACAGCATGATGCCGTTCGAAAGGATGAATGGTGTCATCAAAGGATACGTTCGTAACATGTCACGTCCAGAGGGAAGCATAGCCAGGGGCTTTCTAACCGAAGAGTGCATCTCGTACTGCACGAATTATCTAGGCATCGAGAACCCCGTTGGTCTGCCCGTCAACAGGCACCTCGGCAGGCTCGCTGGATGGGGTCACCGTGAGGGTCGCCGCGAAATGCATGTCGACTTCGAGGGTCGACTCGCCGACTTTGAAAGAGCAAACCTAGTCGCGCTACAACACATAGACGTGGTCGATCCTTGGGTGGTAGAGCACAAAACCTTTATTAAGAAGACGTACAATGACCGAGGCCAACAGAGGACGGACGGAGATATACTCAAAGAGCACAACTCATGTTTCACGCGTTGGTTCAAGCAGAAGCTTCTGTCGTACCCTTTACATGAGGATTCTTCCGCGGAAGAACAACTCATATTCGCCTTGTCACAGGGCGCCGAGCACAACCTGATGACCTATGAGGCGTACGATATCAACTGCTACACATTCTACACTGAGGCCAAGGACATGAAGAGCGATGGTTATCAGAACTCCGGGGTAACGATGGAATCCTACACCGGTAACGACAAGGACAGATACTACGGAAGGATCGAGGAGATCTGGGAGCTGAGCTACGCTGGAGAGAAGGTCCCGATGTTCCGTGTCAGATGGGCCAAGAGCGTCCTAAAAGAAGACCGGTATTTCACCACCATGGTTATACCCGAAGCCAAATCCAAGACCGCGGGCGCAAACGTCACCGCGAAAAATGAGCCATGGGTACTGGCTTCCCAAGTGGACCAATGCTTCTTCATTACCGACCCATCAAAGACCAGCCGTGTTGTCGTGAGGAGAGGCAAAAGGAAGATCATCGGAATGGATGGCGTAGCCAATGAGCAAGACTTCGACAAGTACGGCGACCCGAGGATCGAACATGACGACGATGATGAAGTAGCAGCATACACCACAAGAAGAAGCAGGACCACCCTACCTAAAGGACGTCCGTTCCACAGAAGAACTCCATTTGCGAAAAAGAAGGGCAAGAAGATTGTTAACAGATAGCTAGCTAGCTAAGATCGTTTGTATTTAAATCGTAGACTTCATGGGCACTTTTTGAACTATCATGAATATTTTTAAATTTCATGGACACTCGATCTCGATCCCCCTCCATCTCGATCGCCAGATACGGTCCCCCTCGCCGCCGAGCACCCCCCGGTCCACCGGCCGCCGCCGCCGACCCCCCGCACCCTCGATTCCCCTACTCAACCGCCGCCGCCGACCCCCCGCACCCTCCCCCGCTCCACCGGCATTATTGTTTGGTGATATTTTTAAAAAAATTATTACTGTCTTATAAAAAAATATTACTGTTATGATTTAAACAAGTTTGAACATATTTAAACACAAATAAGTATCAAACAACATTTTAAATGAAAAAAAAAATTTTGTGGAGCCTGGGAATCGAACCCAGGACCTCCTGGTGTGAGAACTGGCTGCTGACCAGTCGAGCTAATAGAGAGAGCTTGATGTGGTTCACGTCAGGTGGTAGATAACCTGTTGGCTCGGGCAGAAAAAAAAATACTAATGGCGCACCAGGGTGGGGTGCGCCATTAGCATGCATGTACTTATGGCGCACCGAGGTGTGGTGCGCCATTAGTATTGTTAGGCCCCCATCCATACTTATCCCCTCTCTCTCCCTCGCCCTCGCCCTCGATCCCCTTCTCCTCTCCCGACGCCACTGCCCCGCCGCCTCGACGCCGCCCACGCGCCCCCGTGCTCGCCGTCCCCGGCCGTGCTCGCTTCCCCCGCCGCACCCGACCACCTCCCTCACCGTCCCCCCGCCGCGCCGCCCCCTACCTGCTCATCTCCGGCGACCCCCTCCGCTCCGGTAAGCCTCCCGCTCCCTGCCTCTATCTCTCCCTCCCTCCCCCCTCTCTCTCTCATCGTGCGCGCCCCTCTTCTGCAGCAAATCGAGCGCCTCTCCCGCGACCGACCGCCGCATCGGCCCCTACCTGCTCGTCTCCGGCGACCCCCTCTGCTCCGGTAAGCCTCCTGCTCTCTCTCCTTCCCTCTCTCTCTCCCTCCCTCTCTCTCTTTCTGACCGTGCGCCCCCTCCTCTGCAGCAGAGCCCGTCTCCACCGCCGCCCGTGAGCCTGCCCGTCGTGCTGCTACTCTGCTTCTGTTAACTGCTTGCAGTGCTGCTGCTGCTGATGCTCCATCGCCCGTGCTGCTGTTGTTGATCCAAGTGACCGTGGTGCTACTGACTGATCTCTGAAGAAGGTACATCTACCTGAAAATTGTGTGCCTGATAGATCAAATGACTGTGTTGCTTTGCAGTCAAATTTAAAAATCTCTGTTACTGTAATTTAAGCACAGATGAGTACTCTGTGATTTAAGCACAAACCTAATTATTTATTCTGATCTCAAATAGGATTAGAATCTTCATCTTGAATGTCATAACTATCATACTGAAATTGATTATGCTCTTGCAGCCTTGCAGGTACAACCCAAGTCTCCACTTCTACAGGTATTGTCGATATACCCCTATTCCCCTTTTTTAATCCATATAAAAATATGTTGTGTGGGTGGACAAAGGAGCAATCATGTGTTATTACAGAAGTATTGATGAGGTCAAGCTGGAGCATGGTTTCTGTCAAAAAGAATATGTCCACTATGTGTTTTAGATTGATTCTCCCATTATAATCTTGAGTTAATAGCAATAATGTTTCAGTTTGATATGTGTTCTCCTATGATGAAGTAGTAAACCAGCATTGCATTTACTGAAAAGTATAGCTAGGTGGACATAATTTCATCATGGACGACATACTGAATTTGTGCAAAATGGATTTATGTTTACTAGTTGTAGCCTTAAAAGGAAACAAATATCTCCTTCTTCCCAAAGGCTAATCATTCGATCAACCATCATCAAAACCAATGAATGGTGTCCAAGGCTACCAGGGAGTTCACCCGGGGTCATAGCCTCTGTTTTCTTTTTTATTGTAGCGCTCTTGACACAGTTTAGCACTGCAACGTGTGTCCGACCTAAGTCCTGGCCTGCTCCCGCCATTAATCAAAACAGATCTACATGCCATGATCCCCACCTATGGTAATACCTCCTAGGCGATGACTTACCCTGCATCTATAGATCCCATCCTTCATGGCTTCAAGATGGTACCCGGGGTTATGTTCTATAGCAAAATGGTGATACTGGATGGCCAAGCAGTATGGTTCACTTGGGGGTATGTGTAACAGTTAGCAAAAACAGAGGACTAAAGTGCTCTGTTTTGGCAAACCAGTGCATGCATGCCTTTTTTCTTCTTCATTTTTTTCACAGACGACGAATGGGCACTCTTCTTGTAAACACAAATTCAGATTTATATACTATATGCTGGCATGACTGTTTTTATTAGGCAGGACAGTGCAGTAGTTGATGTATCTTGGGTTGATTATAAAGTTGCTTGGGTTTAATATTACCCAGCATGATGATGTATCAATGTAGCGTTAGCATATGATCCAAGTGTTAGTACTGCTAGTAAATAGCTAATACAGCTAATGAAGAAGAAAGAAACTGCTAGTACAGTTAATGAAGAAGAAAAATATGTGTTCTGAAACTGCTAGTGGTTTGTCCAAAATGTTGAATGATACTGCTTGGAGATGCATATATTGTTTCACCTCTTCACATGCCAATGTATTTTCCATGTTGTGATGGAGGCCTTTTTTGCCTTGTCCACCCGAGAGGCCCTTGAGTTTGCCGGAATGTCGATTAACTTCCGCTCCGGCAAATTCGGGTACTCCATATGTCCTATTTTCAGCAAAGGTCATGCTGAAATTTTCCGTGAATTTTAGCATGACTTTGCTAAAAATAGGACATATGGGGTACTTGTGACTAATGCATGGGCCGGGGTATCTTAGTAGTTAATTAAGTAGGATCAAGTGCCCCGGGGTACTTGTGACTAATGCATGGCTTTTAGGGTGCCTCGGCGTCGAAAAACCCTCAATGATAAAAGCTTAGATTTTAGGATGCCTCGGTGTCGACAAACCCTAAATGATGAGACCATGATCTTTTTCCTTGATAATAACCAACGTTTTGACCAAACTTTGTTTCTATTTAGAGAGAAACATGGCAAACAACGATGAGGCAGGGGGTTCGGGCGGCAAGTCATTCTGGGAGTTGTCCCAGGAGATGGAGGAACAACCTCACTTGTATGAGGACACCGCCTTCCCCACCGATCCTGAGACCACTGATGGTGCCGCCGAGGATGACCCCACTGATGCCACCACTGATGGTGCCGCCGAGGATGCCACCACTGATGATGGCGGCGCACGCACAGATGGCAGCCAGAAGAGGCAACGGAAGGACCGGCGCCCGACCGTGCTCCGCACCCTCAAGGAGGAAGTTACTGAAGTGGACTCCGACGGGAATCCAACGGCGCCCGCACGAATAGTCAAGGGGTACTCGCTTCAGCTCGGGTGCATTCTCCGGAGCACCGTCTCGATCAACACCGAGAACCTGAGGCATCCTGACCGAGGGAATTTGCGCAACCTCCTCTTCACGAAGCTGCACGAACGATACAAGTTCCCCGCTGAATTTGAAAACACAAGCCTCAAAGGGAATAAAGTGAACAATGCTGCCCTCACGAAGATGAGCAAGGCCCTGTCTACTTGGAAAAGCAATGTGAAGAGAATGATCGAGAAAGGTGAGAGTTATGAGAAGATCAAGGAGAAAAATCCTTCGATCACCGAAGATGACTACAATGACTTCAAGATCAATTGCTCGAGCACCGCACACTCCCAATCAAGTCAGTGGGGGAAAGAAATGCGGGAGCTGAACTTAGGGGAACACACACTCGGTCCCGGCGGTTATAGAGTGGCGGAGCCTATATGGGACAAGGAGGAGGCGGACCGTGCCGAGCAAGGCCTACCGCCCCTCTTCGATAAATACGGTGACAAGCAGACCAGGAACTATGTCAGGGCCCGGTACAAGAAGGACCCGAAAACAAAGGAGCTTACCACGGATCCGAAGACCAGGGCGCTTGAGCTTGTTCTGGTAAGGAATACACCCCCGCGTAATTAGCTCCATATGGTTGCATTCTAATTAATGAAGCCGAATTTCTAAATGGTTCACATTCCTTCCGCAGGCGAGTGAAAGCAGTAGCGCGGGTTCGACTAAGAGCAACCCTTGGGACACCACTCTAAATAGGGCGTTGAATGTAATGAAGAACAAGGATAAGCTCAGTAAGCCGACGTCAGCTGGTCGTGTGGCCGGCAAAGGCTTGTCGACAAAATGGGGGTCATACTATAACACTGGTGGACGAAAGGAGAAAAAGACCAGCTCGGAAAGCCAGGCGCGCGAGGTTCAAGAACTCAGGGCACAGGTGGCGCGGATTCCGGAGATTGTCCAAAAGCAAGTGCAACAACAACTCGGAGCGACGATCACCGCCATTGTGCCTACCTTGATGCAGGGGTTGAGTGCGTGGATTGCGGGCGGCCAACAGGGGCCGCCCCCGATTCCTAGCTTCACGGCCAGCAACTCGCAGAACGCGATGGCGGGGCCATTGGGGTCTCCGACGGAGGCGGCATTGGTGTCTCCGACGCCGGCACGGGAGCTTAATGCACCCGGGTGTACGCCGGCCGGCACCTCTGCAGCAAGCGGCCCCTCCGTCAACTGCACGCCCGCCGTTGGCGGTGCCTCGACATTAGCCGAGCTCGATGCCATCATCACGGTAACTAATTAAGCCTCTCTCGGCCGAGGACTTCATCTCCTTGCCTTTGACTGGGCATCCCTGACGCCCTACATGTTTTCGCAGGGCGCCGCCGACGTTCCGTGCACTCTCCTGCACTTCGTGAACAATGAGTTGGTCGATGTCGCCAAGGGCAAAATCGTTCAACCGGGCAACCCGTTGTTCCACGGTACGCAGATGCCACCCAACTTGTTTAGGGTTCAACTGGTTCGGGTGCTGCCAGGCTGCGATGAGTTGCTACCTCCGATTCGACCTGTCGGGGCCGACGATGATGACGTGATGACCCTCAGCGCCTGCCTGATCGGCTGGCCCCTGCTTTGGCCGAAGAGCCAGATTCGTTTGGGGGCGGGGGACACCACCCCAAAGACAACACCGCCAGTCGTGCCGGCGCCAAGTCGGCCCCATGGCAAGACCGCCGCAACGGTGCCGGACATCCCTATGCCACTGGATCCAAACATGCATATGGCACAGGATCAGAACGACGACGACGACGATACATTTGTCAACGTCGATCGGTACTTTGCCGATCATGGGTACGATGGCGACTTCATGGGGCCTGCTTCTCAAGAACCCAACCCAACAAAAGACGTGCGCGATGTAGCTGGTACCGCGGGGAAGCCAAGTTGCAACAGGCGTCGTCTGCTGTTCAGCTCTCAGGAGACGCCTCCAGCTGCCGACTTCACCGAGCCTCAGATAGGCGAGGTGCGAAATATTCTCAGCCCCAACACACTCAAGAAGGCGGTCTGTGAGCAGAACTCGGTCCCATTACAGGAGAAGAAGAAGGCACGCAAAAGAAAGACAAACAAGGGTGCGGGCCAGCCGGCAACGAGTACGATCCGTGCTCAGGACGGGCCACCTTCACCTGAGGATTTAATGAGGAGGGTGCATGTGGCCGGTAGGCCGATGCTACCGAGAAATATGCTCGATGTTGCAACCGGTTCTATGCGGAGTCTGCATGACAGTGTTCTTGCTTTGGAGAAGCGGCGTCTCAGAGAGAAGGATGTGGCATACCCGGTTTTCGTGGCCAAGGTGCCAGAGGGCAAGGGCTTTGTGGATAACTCCATCGGGGGTACGATCGTCCTGCGGTTTGATGACATCCACGCTATGTTGAACCTTCATCCGCTGCACTACACCTTCGTTCGGCTATTTTCGCTGAGTATGGAGATGCGGATCATTCGCGACAAGACCCCGGACATCGTGATAGTCGACCCCTTCTACATGCGTGCCAAGATCTTGGGCAGCGCTGGGGACCGGCAAGTCGCGAGTTCTTACCTCGAAGGCGTCATTCTGGCAAACCCAGATAAGGATAACTTCCTCGTGCCTTACTTTCCCGAGTAAGTCCTCCCCTCAACCGCCCCTAACATACGAATTCTTAGATTTTGATCGTTTTTTTTAACATTCCGTGTTTTCTGCAGTGACACACATTGCACGCTCATCCTCCTAAGCCCCAAATATTCCATGGCCACGTATTTCGACCCGGACCGTCAGTCGAACGTAGACTACACAAATGTCAAGAAGGTTCTTGATGATGTTCTCCCCGGCTACGCCCAATCTGGAGGCACCTTCAACAGGCCTATTCGTAAGTACGGCAAGCACGTGTTCTCGCACAATACGACGTTCTGCTGCGTCAAGCAGCCGACTGGCGGTCAGAAGGGTGCCTACTACGCCATCCATCACATGCGGGCGATCGTACGGGACCATCATCAACTTCTGCTACCGAGTAAACTCAAAGATTGGGCCGCGAGCGTGTCGGCAATCCAGGACGCGGACATCAGACAAGAATTCTTTCGCATCCAGTCGGAGTTTGCGGAAATCATCCATCAAGATGTCCTTCGGACCACGGGGCAGTTCTACCTCAGATATCAACCGTCCAACAGTGAGATAGACGGAATGCTACAAATGCAGGCTGACAACGCCCGTAATTTCATGACTCCCACGATAGACGGCGGCTTCATCCACGCTCCGGTCCCTTGAGTCGAGAGTCGCTCCTTGTAATTAAACTTTAATGAACTTGTAGTATGTCTCTTTGGTTTCGAGAGTCGTTAAACTTAGATGTAATCGATGCTATTAATGTCTTGCTTTTCTCTTCCGATCGTTCTGTTGCATACTTATATATTGCTTATGTATTGTTTGTGAATTGGTACTAACGTTTGGCTAGTGCATAGCGATGCCATCGTATGTCGTCTACAAGGGTAAGGTTCCCGGAGTCTACGACGACTGGGAGGAGTGTCGGAGACAGGTTCACCGATTCAGCGGAAACAGTTACAAAGGGTACACCACTAGGGCCGAGGCCGAATCTAGATACGCCCGCTATCTAGCGGGAGAGGGGAGGGAGCGTTGGAGGAACCGGATGAAGACGAGTTCCATCGTGATGATGCTCATCGTGATGACCGCAGCTCTCTTCTATGTGATGGTAGTTTAGATGATCGATATCGACTTGTAATGTGAAGACAAACTCGCTACTCGCGGTCTCGAGACTTGTAATATAATGTTCTATCTTTGTTCGGTCTTTTCAATTCGGAGACTAATATGATGAATTGTATTCGGAGACTAATATGATGAATTGTATTCGGAGACTAATCTTTTATTGTATTCGATGAATCTGTTGTTGATGTGTGCTGTTTATATTTTGTCCAATTATACATTTTGTAACCTGTGCAAAAAAACAGAAAACTAAAAAATAAAAAAAACCTAATATTCATACTAATGGCGCATCACACAAAAGTGCGCCATTAGTATTCCAGAGGATACTAATGGCGCATCCCCGACAAGTGCGCCATTAGTATGCCTAGGTTACTAATGGCGCATCACCCAGAGGTGCGCCATTAGTATACCAAAGCACCTGGCTATACATGGTGCTGGTAGGCATACTAATGGCGCACCGTGCCCCATACTAATGGCGCACTCGTGGTGCGCCATTAGTATACCAGATACTAATGGCGCACCGGTGGTGCGCCATTAGTAAATATTACTAATGGCGTGCTACTAATGGCGCACCACCAATGCGCCATTAATGGCCAAATTAGGTGCGCCATTAGTAGCCCTTTTTCTAGTAGTGTCTCTTGTGTTGTTCTTTCCATAGCTTAGATCTTAGCGAGGCGGAGGGGTGCAGGTAGGTAGAAGGCGAGATCTCCGCGCGCACCCCAGTGTTTGAACCTCAAGGGTTTGCCGGAACCCTAAATCCGACACTCCGCCGCTGAATAGAGATGCCACCAAGTTCTAGACTGGGCCCGTTGGCGCGTTCGTTCTGCCGGTTTAGATAAAACAATTCTCTGAATAAAAGTAAGCTGGGTTCTTCGCCAAGGTACACCTCGCAGAAGACTTGGAAGTTGCAAATATTTGACACGGAATTGGGTCCGATGTCTTGGGGTCTTAGGTCAAAGAAGTGCAAAACATCTCTGAAGAATTTTGAACCGGGTGGAGCAAATCCCCGGCTCATGTGATCAGTAAGCACGATCACCTCCCCCTCTTTGGGTTGAGGTTTTTCCTCGGACGGCTCAGGAGCATGATAGGACATGACCTCCTTCTTGGGCAGATAGCCGGACTTCACAAACTCAGACAGTGTGCTCTCCGTGACAGTAGACTTGACCCAGTTACAGGTCACTGGAGGTTTGGGAGCTTTGGGTGCCATTGGGTAAATCGAAGCCTATGACAAGGTAAAAGAATTTCGCCGGCTCAATTCATAACCCGGAGGAGAGCATTATTAATTTATTCAAGATGGCGGCTTAAGAAGGGGCCTAATGACATGTGGGTAACTATGCAATGGTATTTAAGTCGCTACAGGTATCAAAGGTTAAAATTTTCTTAAGTCGCCGGAAGCAAGCGAGACTGACAGCCGGTGTTGTCTTAAACGGTCACATGGACTACTATGGCTAGAACAGATTCAACAGATGCAATTTTTTGGCTAAGTGTGGAACAAACAGGTTTCACAAGTTGCAGTTATTATTTTGGATCAAACGGTTGCTCTGAAAAGAAAATTTTCTAGACCTAAAACAGTGCAGAAAAGCTCATACATTCGAAGAGGGCTTTCAAACAAGGGAATGAGATATGTTTCTATGCAAGATAAGCACAAGCAATCACCATAGTAGTTCTACGCTATTTTGACGATCTAAATAGGGCATTGGAGGCGAAAACTATCAAGGGTTTGCAGCGGGCGGTGATGAACACCGACGAACTCAAAAAAGTTCCAATCCAGATCTAAGAAAGGGAAGGAGAGGAACTCACGGATGTGGACGAGCTGCGGAGGTTCGTCGTTGATCTCTGGTCAGATTTAGGTGGATGCAGCAGCCGGAGTCGGTGAAGATGAGGGCCTCGGCGGCGGCGGCGGTGGACCTCGAATAGCGGAGAAGGGAGTGCGAGGAGAAAGACGGCCGAAGGAGAATGGGAAAGACCTAGGTCGCACCTATTTATAAGGAAGGGCCGACTGAGACGGTGCGAAAAACGAGGAGACCAAACATCATTATCCAGCAGCCCCGACACCTCATTTTTCGGAAGAGTCAGTAAAGGCGAAGATCCGTTGGAGGATACGACAGAGTAAAATACGAATTTAATTGAAGATGACGTCACAGCGGGTTAACGCAGATCCAAAAGATGATGTCATGGCGGGTTGAAACCTTTGCATAGGCAGAAGACTGAAGACTTATTTCTTAAGGTGTTTTAAGGTTGACATGAACCGGTTCAAATCAATCTGGGGCCTAATGTTGGGGATATAACTAATTGTGTAAGCCGCCCAGGAGGGGCCGGGTTACGCAATGAATATTCATCAGAAGAAGCCCAAGACCAAGCATGAAGATGGCGGTTCAATAAAGGGTTTAAAGCCCACAGGCGACTTAAGGCCCATAGTGATAAACCGCCATGATGGCATGACTTGTATTGTAAGGTAGAGTTAACTAGTCACCGAGCCGGACATTGTCTATGAGCCGGCCGGGACTCTGTAGGCCGCAGGGCGTCAACCCGTGTATATAAGGGGACGACCCGTTGGCGGCTTAGGGCAAGAAACAACTCATCGAGAGCCGGGCATAGCGTATCTCGCTCCCTGGTCATCGAAACCTCAGCAGTACCAACCCAACTAGACGTAGGCCTTACCTTCACCGTAAGGGGCCGAACTAGTATAAACCCTCTCGTGTCCTTTGTCCCGATTAACCCCTTTAAGCTTCCTAGTTGCGATGGCTCCACGACTAAGTCCTTGCAAGAGGACATCTGCTGTGACAATTCCACGACACCCGGCAAGGAGATTGCCGGGTGCGCCGCCTGCCGGGCCTTGGCGGCTACCGACAAGCCAGGAAGCTCCGGCAAGTAATACTGCAAGATCCACCGCACCAAGGGCCACGATCTCCAGAACTGCCAACAAGTGGAGCTGCTTGTTGAGAAGCAAAAGGCTGAGTACGAAAGGCGGGACAAGGAGAAGGACCAGGATGGTGCTGAGGGATCCGGCAAGAAGCGTGGCGGCCAAGGAGGCCGCCCCGGCAAGGACAACCAGCAAGAGAGGCCCGCCCGGGTCCGCGAAAAGAAACAAGAAGACAACGATCACGACGAGGACGACGAGTCTGGTGAGCAAGGGTTCCAGAAGGCTATGGAGACCATGTGCGTCAATGGCGGCGCCTCGCTGCATGCCTCTCACCGCCAGCTCAAGCAGTGGGCGCGAGAGGTTACAGCGACAGTGCCGTTGTTCGACGCTCAGAAGCCACTAAAGTGGTCCAGCACGCCCCTCATCTTTGACTCCGAGGACCACCCTGATCGCATTACCGCGGTCGGGTGTTTGCTGTTGTTAGTTTCGCCAACAATACGCAACCTCAAGGTGAACAAGATGTTGGTTGACGGCGGGGATGGCATGAACCTGATCTCGCCTGTCGTGATCAAAAGGTTGCAAATCCCTGACGGAGACCTCAAGGAAATGGGCACGTTTCAGGGGGTCAATCCGGGGAGAAGCCAGCCAAAGGGAAAGGTCACACTGCCCGTGACATTTGGAGGAGAGTTGAACTACCGGACGGAGAGGATCGTCTTGGACGTGGCCGAGATCCCCTTGCCCTACAATGGGATCCTCGGCCGCCCGGCACTAGCCAAGTTCATGGTGGCATCACACTACGCCTACAACATGCTAAAGATGCCCGAGCCGTTGACCATCATCTCCGTCCCCTCCGACAAGAAGGACACGCTGATCTGCGCCGACCAACTCTATCGGGAAGCAGTTGCAGCAGCTGCCGTCAAGTCACCTGATCCTACCGCCGAAGGCCCGGGAGGAAAGAAGGAGCCCGGCAAGACCTCTCGCACCCACTCCGGCAAGCACACCTCCTCGGGGTGTTGTGCTACCGTTGAGGACGTGCCAGAGAGCTCTGCCGATAAGAGCAAGAGATCCAGAGCCGAGCCGCCGCAGACCAAGAAGGTGCCCGTCGCGGAGGACGGCACGGGAGGGGCCTTCATCATAGGTTCCGCCATCAACAGCAAATAGGAAGGCGAGCTCGTCACCTTCCTGCGTGCAAATGTCGACGTGTTTGCATGGAAAGCGTCCGACATCCCCGGTGTTCCCAGGGAGGTGATTGAGCACCACCTAGTTGTCTGCCCCCACGCGCGGCCCGTCAAGTAGAAGGTCAGAAAGCAGGCTCTGGAGAGGCAGGAGTTCATCACAGAGGAGATCAGGAAGTTAGAAGCGGCAGGTTTGGTGAGAGGGGTGCTCCATCCGACGTGGTTGGCCAATCCGGTAGTGGTGCGCAAGGCGAATGGGAAGTGGAGGCTGTGTATTGATTACATAGATATCAATAAGGCTTGTCCTAAGGACCCCTTCCCATTGCCACGCATCGACCAAATTGTTGACTCCACGGTCGGGTGTGATCTGTTATCATTCCTCGATGCCTACTCAGGCTACCACCAAATCTTCATGACGAGAGAAGATGAAGAGAAGACAGCATTCATCACCCCATGTGGTACGTATTGCTTTTTACGGATGCCTTTCGGGTTGAAGAGTGCTGGCTCAACGTTTGCAAGAGTAGTCCAAATTGGTTTTGAACCTCAGTTCCATAGAAATATGGAAGCCTACATGGATGACATAGTGGTCAAAACTAAGGACGGGCCGACTCTTGTGCAAGATCCAGAAGAAACATTTGCCAACCTGCGCAAGATCAACCTCAAGTTGAACCCTGAGAAGTGCGTCTTCGGCGTCCCGTCCGGCAAGCTTCTTGGGTTCTTCGTGTCACAGCGCGGGATCGAGGCAAACCCAAACAAGATCAAGGCTATTGAGCAGATCGAGGCGCCCAAGCAGATCAAAGATGTGTGTGGGCTCACCGGCTGCGTTGCGCCGCCATGAGCCGGTTCATCTCCAAGTCCGCCGAGCGCGCCCTTCCCTTTTTCAAGATCTTGAAAAAGGCGGACCCGATGGAGTGGACCCCAGAAGCCGAGGCCGCAATGCAGGACCTGAAGAAATACCTTTCCTCCATGCCAATACTAGTTGCGCCTAAACCACAAGAGCCGTTACTGCTGTATCTGGCGGCGACGAATCAAGTGGTCAGTGCCGCACTAGTGGGACAGAGGGAGGTCGACGAGGAGGCAGCAATGGCGGCAGGACCAGCAGATGGCAAACCAAAGATTCCCCCGGCAGGGCCTGGTGCCGACAAGGCGCGACCCCCGGCAGAGTCTGGTGCCACCAAGGATGCCCGCGCGGTCGAGTGAAGTGGTGCCCAAGAAAAAGATGATGCAGCACCCGGTTTACTTTGTCAGCTCCCTCTTGCAGGGGCTAGGTCAAGGTATTCCGGTGTGCAAAAATCACTCTTCGGCCTCCTTATGGCCTCGAGGAAGCTGCATCACTATTTCTAGGCCCACGAGATCACTGTCGTCACCCGCCTCCCGTTGCAACGGATACTGCACAACCCGGACGCAACCGGAAGGATTGTGGAATGAGCCTTGGAGTTGTCAAGCTCCGGCTTAAAGTTTGAGAGTACCTCGACAATTCGGAGCAGAGTCTTGGCGGAGTTCATCGCGGAATGGACCTCGACGCGTGACGAAGAAATCCAGGAGACTACTCTCCCCGGCAAGGAAGCAGATCGCAACTGGATCATGTACTTTGATGGAGCCTTCTCCCTACAAGGCGCCGGTGCCAGTGTGCTGCTCGTCGCACCCACCGGAGAGCACCTCAAGTACGTGATCCAGATGCACTTCCCCAGGGAGATGTCCACCAATAACACCGTCGAGTACAAGGGACTGCTTGCCGGTCTCAGGATCGCGGCAGACCTCGGGGTTAAGAAGCTCATTGTCAGGGGTGACTCGCAGCTCGTTGTTAGGCAAGTCAACAAAGATTATCAGAGCCCACTGATGGAAGCATACGTAGATGAGGTGAGGAAGCTGGAGGAACGCTTTGACGGTATCCAGGCGGAGCACGTCCCCCGAGCAAAGAACGACATCGCCGATTACCTGTCAAAGTGTGCCGCATTCAAGCTACCTATGGAACCAGATACCTTTTTGCTCCGATTAACTCAACCATCCGTCGATCCATCAGCGGGGCAGAGCAAGCGGAGAAAATCAGGTCCCGCCAAGTACTTTCCTACTGAGCCCCCCGGGGCTGCCGGCAAGGGTACTGCCGCGGATGCTGAGCCTGCCCAAGAGCAACTGGCTCCAGCGGGGCGTCAGGCCCTGGCCGTAGAGACAGCCACTCCCATGGCGGAAGAGATGCCTTTGGTCCTTGTCGTCAAGCCTCAGGCTCCGGCATGGGCGCAGCACACCGTCCAATTCCTCCAAACCGGGGAGCTTCCTGAGGAGCAGGAAGAAGCGGAGAAAGTAGCCCGTCAGTCCGCCCTGTACCAGTTCGTCGATGACGTCCTGTACCGGAGAAGGCTGAACGGTGTGAAACTCAAGTGCATCCCCCGGGAGGCAGGACTAGAGCTGTTGGCAGAGATACATGGAGGCATATGTGGCTCCCACATAGGGTCAAGGGCCCTTGCTGGGAAGGCGTTCTGGCAAGGTTTCTTCTGGCCCACCGCCCTCCAGGATGCGACGGCACTAGCAGTCACCAAGTGTGAAGCGTGCCAGTTCCATTCAAAGAAGCTTCATCAACCAGCTCAAGCCCTTCAAACAATCCCTCTCTCCTGGCCATTCTCGGTCTGGGGGCTCGATATACTGGGCCCCTTCCCCCGCGCTGTCGGGGGCTTTGAGTACTTGTACGTTGCAATCGACAAGTTCAAAAAGTGGCCAGAGGTGGAAGCAGTGAGGAAGGTGACTGCTCAGTCAGCCGTCAAATTCTTCAAAGGACTGGTTTGCCATTTTGGTGTGCCAAACAGAGTCATCACCGACAACGGCACGCAGTTCACAAGTCAAACCTTCATACAGTACATCAGAGACCTCGGTAGCAAGGTTTGTTTTGCTTCTGTGGCTCATAAACGGAGCAACGGCCAAGCGGAGAGGGCAAATGCTGAAATGTTGCGAGGCTTGAGAACGAAAACCTTTGACAAGCTGCACAAGAGTGGAAGGCGCTGGATTGATGAGTTGCCGGCGGTTCTTTGGTCGATCAGGACGACGCCAAATCGAGCCACCGGCCAGACACCTTTTGCCCTGGTATACGGGGCAGAAGTAGTTCTCCCCACGGAACTCATACACGGGTCACCTCGAGTGCTCTCTTATGACGAGCTTGAGCAAGAGCCATTGCGCCAAGATGACGCAACGCTCCTTGAGGAAGATCGTCTTCGGGCGGCTGTGAGAGCGGCACGCTACCAGCAAGCCTTGCGCCGCTACCATAGTCGCAAGGTTCATGCCTGAAGCCTTGAGGAAGGCGACCTTGTTTTTCGGCGCGTTCAGTCGGCCAAGAATTCCAACAAGTTGACACCGAAGTGGGAAGGTCCTTATCGGGTAATACGAGTCACCAGGCCCGCGCAGTCCGCCTGGAGACCGAGGATGCCGTACCAATGAGCAACTCCTGGAACATCGAGCATCTTCGCAAGTTTTACCCATAAGGCGCGGCTTGCCGGGCCTCCCGGCAAGCCACCTTTTGTACGAGCTTTGCCGCAAGGCATGTGACCCTCTGTACAAAGCCAGGCGCAGACCCTGAGCATAAATAAATGAAGCGCTGGTGCCCTAAGTTATACCATGCATGCTAGGTCGAGTCTCGTCCTTGGTTAGGGTTGATAGTGCTTAGCGGTGACTAACCCCTAGCCTAGAGGTCGAGTGCGCATCTATCTGTTCCTTTCCTGTCCTCCTTTGGTTCGCAGGGCACATGAGCATTTCTGCTGAGCTACTCGGAAAGAAGGAAATGGACTGACGCCCTGGGTCCCGGCAAGCCAGTTTTGCCGGGGGCTACAAGAGCAAAGATCCACCCGCAGCAAGCCAAGGTTGCCGGGGACTACAGATCTAGATAAGTTCTCTATCCCTTATCATGCGTTTCGTTATGGACTGAGGTATGTGAAACCTCGTTTCATCCTTAGGCTACCGTGCTCCCCTCATTTCGTACCCTAGGACTCGTTTCCTGGGACCGAGTTTGGTCGTAGTCGCGGCAGCAAGGAAATGAAACGAGGAGCCTAAGCCCACCTCATCCCTGCCTCTACCAAGGGCGTGAGAAAGGTCGAGCGAAGTGGGGAGACGGCAAGGCCTGTTGCCGGGCGAGAAAACGTTTATCTTAAAGGTAACAAGGATTTACTCCTTGTCATGGGTTTTACCTACGAACGAAAGACCCGGCAAACATCCCTTTTTCATTAAAAAACATTCCGTACAGGTACAGTTCATACGAAATGAAAAACATGAACAAGGGGATTACAAGTTTTAAATTTAACAAAGGCCCACAGGCTTACAAGTTAAAAAAGAGATAAGGTGCCCGTAATCCCTTTCTTGTCCCTCTCCTCAGGAAATGGAACAAGGAAACAGAAGGGCAAAAGGGGCGCATAGGCGAGCTACGAGTGGCAGAAGACACCAAGAGAACATCTTGGTGGCTGTCCAAGGGCTGGATGGTGATGGCGGCGCTGGAGGCAGAGCTCGAAGACGAGGCGGCAGGATGTCGGTACGCGACGAAGGCGTCGGTGCCTGCGTACTCTGACTTGACGTCCTTGCCGCCCGCCCTCTTCCTGTTCTGCAGCCTCCCAACGCTAGCCGCCCAAGGAGACGACCCCGAGAAGTTCAAGGAGCCGGCGACACGGATGATGGGGTCGCCGGTGCCGCTCGGAGCGGCGCCCGACGCCAAGTCGGACCCGTCATCCTGGCGCTCACTAGACTCGTCGTTGTTGTCATTGTCTTCCTCGCCACTCTCGCTCGAGGAGGAATCTTCATCGTCAGAAGAGCTCTCCACACAGCACCTTACGCGAGTCCCGAAGTGCCCGAAGATCTTGACGGAGAGGAGGCCACCCTCCATTAGTTTGAAATGGAGAGTGAGGCCATCCGTCAAGCTATGGAGGCGAGCGAAGTTCTTCCACCCTCGGTGAAGATACATGACGTGAGGGGCGGGGAACTCAATGTCGGCCCATGTGCCGCTGTTCCCGCAGCCCCTCATATGCAGCCGCAACGCCTGTGGTGGATCCAGCTCCATTTCCCGCGCGAATGGAGTCGGGAGGCGAAGGCGACGGCGCGGTGGCCGGCGCAGCCTGACGAAGAATTCGTAGGGGTTGTCCCCGGCATGGCCCTCCATCAGAGGAGGAGCTGCTGGCGGAGGAGAGGCTGATCTGCCGCCCCGTCCTCCTCTCCCCCGAGTGTCGTGCCCTCTGCCCCGGCCTCGCCCACGGCCTCGCCCCTCCCCCTTCCCCACGCGGCCGGTTCCACCGCCACGGGCTCAGAGGGAGGAGGGACGCGTTGTCGAGCGGCGACCCTCACCGCCAACGTCGAGGGACCAGGGTTCCCCTTCTCCCTAGCGAATGAAAGGAAGGAGCGGAAGCAAAGGGAGGTAGAAGATGGAAGAATGCGGGATGCCATCTCCCTTCCCACTCTTTACAAAGGAACGGGGATGGGGCTCGGCCGCCCCGCTCGGCCAATCAAGACACGGGAGGCGCAGGGAACCAGGACCGACCCGCTGCCCCAACCAGCGACGGCCCGGTTTCCCGCCTCCATCGTTTGCCACCCCGAGCGCATGGAAGGCGCGTGGCAGACGTGCAGAACCGAGGGGACAGGTGAGGCGACCTCTTCCCACCCCGTGATCGTGGGGAGTGGATGCCTTGAATACCGCACCCCGGCCCCATTCAGTAAATGAGGTGCGCCTCCATGCCTTCCTCCCTTTACGGGGAAGGCATGGGCCGCCTCTTTACAGTGATGTGACGCATGCGTGTGAAAACCGCCCCACGCATGCCGCCCACGTCATGCACGCCCCTCCACGCCGCGCCGCGCGCGCGGGTCGTGCGAAGCACAGCGCGCGAAAAATCTTATCGCGGTAAAAACCACCCCGCCTGCCCGCATACCGTTTTGGGACTGACCCAACAACGTGTCGCGCTTATGTGTGGCCCAGGCCCGGGGGCTCCTGTCGGTGTACAAAAATAGGGGCACATTTTTGTACCCCTTTACCTGTGCACGGGCAGTCAGAGTGGCGCCCGCAACCACACCAAGCAGAGCGAGGGAGGTGAGCCAAGGTAAGACCGAAGCCCAAGATGGCCAGAGCAACGCCAAGAGCAAGACCACAAAGAGCAGAGGGACGAAGCAGGTTCCCTGGCAAGGCCCTTGCCGGGGCAACCTCAACTGCCCCGGCAAGATCCTTGCCGGGGCAGCTCGCCCCACACCAATAGAGAGAGCCACCCTTGAGCCCACGGCCGCCAACACGGTTATCAACATGGGGCCAGGGCTTGGGAAGGCACCTCTGTGGTGGCATGCAGATCTTTGTGAAGACATATCCAAGAACAGATGAGGATTAGAAGACGACGATCCTCGGCGAGATCCTTGCCGAGGAAGGCTACCAAGACCCCCGGCAAGACCCTTGCCGGGGACGCGTGCGCGCCACGGCAAGACCCTTGCCGGGCCACCCGACAAGGCCCTCGCCAAGCGCACCAGCAGGGCCACCTTCAGGCCCACACGAGCCAAGTCTCCGCCATCGTTCGCATGCAGCTGCCGACCCAACCAGCTGGGCATTCACCTGCGTGGCAACAAGCAGCCCTTCGTGGAGGCTCCGGCACCGCGCCACCTCAGCTGCCTGCCTGCCTATATGGCACCGCATGCATCGCTGGCCAGGGCGTGTGTCGAAGCTTGGAGGAGCGGTGACGGACGGGACGGGCCTCGCCCCCATCCCCGATAAAGTGAAGGGACACCTAAGCCTCGCATTAAATGTGCTTTGTCCTGTAATACCAGGATAACCTCGCAACACTGTTGCCTTTCCACCTGCTGTGTGCCACTGTGGCAACCCCTTTTTCTATAAAAGGAGGCCCAAGGCGACAAGGGGAAGGATTCAGCTTTTTGGAGCTCGTTACGCTCTGTAGCTAGCTCAAGAACTCTCAGAATACATCCACCAAAGCAGGACTAGGGTTTTACGCATCCTCGCAGCCCGAACCTGGATAAACGAACCACATGCTCTCTGTTAGACCCGCTCTTCTCTCAACCCCGTGCCCCGCAACCATAGTAGGGATTCTTGTGATCCCATAGGTGTCATTTCCCACCGACATCTAACTACTGTTCATCTAGCGCATCGACGGTCTAGCGTGTCCTACAATTAGCGCGGCTCTGATACCAAGCGTTGTGGCACCCCGGCTCAGAGCAACCGGATTACCTTGCATTGCCAGCCCAGAGATCAAGTCTTCTAGCAACACACAACAACTTGGTACAGAAAACAACTGCTTTATTGATGCTAGCGGAAACATAGGTTTGATATTACATCAAGTAGCGAGGCCAAGCGACACACATGGTGCGGCTGGACAATATATACATTATTTAATGAACATGAAGGGGAATGACGACAAAGTGGAACTCCATAGCACAGGGACACCAATGTGGACGCAATCTAGACACGGGAAGCACTCCGATCCGATATGACTTTCCTGAAATCTGGCATGACACGCCAGGTCAGTACATTGAATGTACTTGCAAGCTAAAAACAAGCATAAGCATAATGGCAAACAATATCATGACAATTAATTAGGTTTAATGCAATGCAAATCATATTACTGATGCGGTGAAATTAACTTGTGCACCGAGTCACTCGGACTCTCTTACCAGACAGGTTACCTCGTAACCGAACGGTGGTCATACCCGGATCACAAATGAAACCAGCACTTTGGTTCCCACCACGATCATCTTCATGATCTCACATATCATCACATAACAAGTGCCAAACAATAAAAAAATTAGTGTGCAAGATTACTTATAAATGTTGATCCATGGTGTGGCTTACTCACGAGCTATGTCCGTAACCGAGGATGTGGCTATCGATAGATTAAATACACTCTACAGAGGTAGCGCACTGTACCCACACCACGAAATCCATGGGCTCGCCTTCCCATTCGGGTGGACCAACGGCATTCAGACGAAACCCTCCCACTGCCATATGACACTATCTCGGCCACTCCCACTAACTCCCCATTGGGCTAAGTCATGGGTGGCCCCGTGCCTACCAAAGGCATCAATGGCCACCGTCGTGGCAAAAATGGTCCCAAACGGGGACAAGGTACCATAACAACAAACGGGCACACAAGGTTATGTCTGCTTACCGGGCCAGGGTACTGCACGCCCATAACCTTCCCTCGTTGGAGGCACCGACCAGAGGCATGAGAACGGACCGAATAAAGGCCTTCCCATAAAGGCAAATGTGGTTGCACTGGGAAAAACTCGATTAAGTGGCATGATACGTCTCCAACGTATCTATAATTTTTGATTGTTTCATGCTGTTATATTATCTGTTTTGGATGTTTAATGGGCTTTAATATGCTCTTTTATATTATTTTTGGGACTAAACTATTAACCAGAGGCCCAATGCCAGTTTTGGTTTTTGCCTATTTTAGAGTTTCGCAGAAAAGGAATACCAAACGGAGTCCAAACAGAATGAAACCTTCACGATGATCTTTCTTGGACCGAAAGCAATCCAGAAGACTTGGAGTTGAAGTCTGGAACGCCACGAGGTGGCCACGAGGCAGGAGGGCGCGGCCAGGGGGTAGGCGCGACCCCACCCTCGTGGGCCCCTCGTAGCTCCACCGACGTACTTCTTTCGCCTATATATACTCGTATACCCTAGATCGATCATAGAGAGCCATGAAACCACTTTTCCACCGCCGCAACCTTCTGTACCCGCGAGATCCCATCTTGGGGCCTTTTCCGGCGATCTGTCGAAGGGGGAATCGATCACGGAGGGCTTCTACATCAACACCATTGCCTCTCCGATGAAGCGTGAGTAGTTTACCACAGACCTTCGGGTCCATAGTTATTAGCTAGATGGCTTCTTCTCTCTCTTTGATTCTCAATACAAAGTTCTCCTCGATGTTGTTGGAGATCTATTTCATGTAATACACTTTTGCGGTGTGTTTGCCGAGATCCGATGAATTGTGGATTTATGAACAAGATTATCTATGAATATTATTCAGTTCTTCTCTGAATTCTTATATGCATGATTTGATATCTTTGCAAGTCTCTTTGAATTATTGGTTTAGTTTGTCCTACTAGATTGACCTTTCTTGCAATGGGAGAAGTGCTTAGCTTTGGGTTCAATCTTGCGGTGTCCTTTCCCAGTGACAGCAGTGAAGGAAATATGCCCTAGAGGCAATAATAAAGTTATTATTTATTTCCTTATTTCATGATAAATGTTTATTATTCATGCTAGAATTGTATTAACAGGAAACTTAGTACATGTGTGAATACATAGACAAAATAAAGTGTCCCTAGTATGCCTCTACTTGACTAGCTCGTTTATCAAAGATGGTTATGTTTCCTAACCATAGACATGTGTTGTCATTTGATGAACGGGGTCACATCATTAGGAGAATGATGTGATGGACAAGACCCATTCGTTAGCTTAGCATTATGATCGTTACAGTTTCATTGCTACTGCTATCTTCATGACTTATACATGTTCCTCAGACTATGAGATTATGCAACTCCCGAATACCGAAGGAACTCCTTCTATGCTATCAAACATCACAACGTAACTGGGTGATTATAAAGGTTCTCTACAGGTGTCTCCGATGGTACTTGTTGAGTTGGCATAGATCGAGATTAGGATTTGTCACTCCGATTGTCGGAGAGTTATCTTTGGGCCCTCTCGGTAATGCACATCACTATAAGCCTTGCAAGCAATGTGACTAATGATTTAGTTGCGGGATGATGCATTACGAAACGAGTAAAGAGACTTGCCGGTAATGAAATTGAACTAGGTATTGAGATACCGACGATCGAATCTCAGGCAAGTAACATACCGATGACAAAGGGAACAACGTATATTGTTATGCGGTTCGACCGATAAAGACCTGCGTAGAATATGTAGGAGCCAATATGGGCATCCAGGTTCCGCTATTGGTTACTGACCAGAGAGGTGTCTCGGTCATGTCTACATAGTTCTCGAACCCGTAGTGTCCGCACGCTTAACATTCGTTGACGATATAGTATTATATGAGTTATGTATGTTGGCAACCGAATGTTGTTCGGAGTCCTGGATAAGATCACAGACATGACGAGGAACTCCAGAATGGTCCGGAGATAAAGATTGATATATGGGATAATAGTGTTTGGTCTCCGGAAGGGTTCCACAATTCACCGGAAGGGGTTCCGGATGTTTCCCGAAATGTTTGGGTACAAGAACACTTTATTTGGGCCAAAGGGGAAAGCCCACAAGGTTTTTGGAAAGCACAAAAGGAAGTTTTCCGGAGTCCAGGGCCCAGACGCCAGGGCCCCTGGCGTTTGGGTCCAGACGCCGGGAACCCTGGCGTCTGGCCCTGGAGTCCGAGAAGGACTCTTGCCTTTCGGGTGAAACTGACTTTGTGGAGGCCTTTACTCCAAGTTTCGACCCCAATGCTCAACATATAAATAGAGGGGCAGGGCTAGCACCCAAGACACATCAAGAAACACCAAGCCGTGTGCCGGCAACCCCGTCCCCTCTAGTTTATCCTCCGTCATAGTTTTCGTAGTGCTTAGGCGAAGCCCTGTGGAGATTGTTCTTCACCAACACCGTCACCACGCCGTCGTGCTGTCGGAACTCATCTACTACTTCGCCCCTCTTGTTGGATCAAGAAGGAGAGGACGTCATCGAGCCGAACGTGTGCTGAACGCGGAGGTGTCGTACGTTCGGTACTTGATCGGGACGGATTGTGATGGTGTACGACTACATCAACCACGTTGATAAACGCTTCCGCTTACGGTCTACGAGGGTACATGGACTACACTCTTCCCTCTCGTTGCTATGCATCACCATGATCGTGCGTGTGCGTAGGAAATTTTTTAAATTACTACGTTCCCCGACAAGTAGGGACAGCAAGGCACGTATTGTATTGTTGCCATCGGGGATAAAAAGATGGGGTTTATATCAATTTGCTTGAGTTTATCCCTCTACATCTTGTCATCTTGCTTAATGCGTTACTCTGTTCTTATGAACTTAATACTCTAGATGCATGCTGGATAGCTGTCGATGTGTGGAGTAATAGTAGTAGATGTAGAATTGTTTCGATCTACTTGACACGGACGTGATGCCTATATTCATGATCATTGCCTTAGATATTCTCATAACTATGCACTTTTCTATCAATTGCTCGGCAGTAATTTGTTCACCCACCGTAATACATGCTATCTTGAGAGAAGCCACTAGTGAAACCTATGGGCCCCGGGTCTCTTTCTTATTATATTGCATCTCTTTTATTTACATTGCATCTCATTTACTATTTTGCAATCTTTACTTTCCAATCTATAAAACAAAAATACCAAAAATATTTACTTTACTATCTTTATTAGATCTCACTTTTGCGAGTGACCGTGAAGGGATTGACAACCCCTTTATCGCGTTGGTTGCAAGGTTCTTGATTGTTTGTGCAGGTACTAGGTGACTTGTGCGTTGTCTCCTACTGGATTGATACCTTGGTTCTCAAAAACTGAGGGAAATACTTACGCTACTTTGTTGCATCACCCTTTCCTCTTCAAGGGAAAACCAACGCATGCTCAAGAGGTAGCATGGCACCATGACTCGATCAACGTTATGTTCAAGTTGAATTAACATTAGTTTTAACTTAGTTTCAAAAAAACATTAGTTTTAACTTCAAATAAAATAACTTGAGTCACAATATGCCATGATCATGCAACTATTCAACAAGCAAAACATACCACTCAAAGTCAACAGATCAACATCATCAAAGTTTCCTTCTTCCGCTACTCATCATTTAACTTTACTGGTTTTTACCACTCATCATCTTGGGTATACCATGATGTATTAAATCAATTTATCACATAAAGAAACTACCATCAATCATAAAAGCATAACCACACAATCAAAAATTTCTTCTACCGTCTTAGCTAGTTCATGCATTCAACCAGTACTATAGCTAAGCATTTCAAGCATGACAAAGTAACTAGCATAAGAAATATTCATTTAAATAATTAAATGCATGAAAATAACTCATATTCAAGTTGGAAAAATCATAGATATTGAAATGAAACCATACAAATGTTGGTGTGGCTTGCCTTAGTGCAGAGGAGGTTCACACTCCTCCTGGTTATCTTCAAGACAAGCTTCTCCCTCTGAAAATAACTAAAATCAGCAAAATAAAATATCAAGAACCTCTCTGAAAATCACCAGAAATTCTAGACATCAAGGAAAAATCTCCATTTTGGTGTGCTGCTAGAACTTTTCAAAACAAAAACAATGCAAAAAGAATCAACTCATTTGGACTTATGGTTTAAGAGTTATGGATGGTCAAAGTTTTTGGTCAAAAAGTTGTTTTAAATTTGAATTAAAATAAAAACCAAGGGGGTGACGTCGATGGCGTATTCCAGGAATATGCCTCCACTCATACCGCTTCGGGTGTGAGCGGTGAGGCTGACATCGGGCCCCATGCATCAGGTCAAGGAGAGAGAGAGAGAAACAGAGATGGGCGGCGCTTCGCCGACGCGTTCTCCAGCGAGGAGGGCTTGGCGGCCAGATCGAGAGGGATAGATGGATAGAGGAGACGCTTGCGCACCTGCCTGTACCCGTGGCTTGGCTTGAGGTGGACGGATGGGGTCGGAACGGGCTTCTCCAGCGGCTGCAGAAAGCGGAGCTCGTTGGAGTTGAGGACGACGGCGACGTGGGACTGCGCCAGGGACTCCAACAGGTTCGGGCAGCACCAGTGGACCACCAGAGAGTCGTGGAAGGAGTGGATTGAGCTTAAGGGGCACCAGAGTGAAGAGGAGGGGCTACAGGGATCGCCGGCAAGCTCTGGTCAGGGACGGCGGCCAGAGGCCTGCCCGGGGGGGTTGCGGCTATGCTACGGGTTTGTGGAGGATGTGCGGTGAGCTTGGAGTTCTCGGAGAGGCTGGAGGGGTCCGAATTTATAGCTGGAGGGGGAGGGGGTACGTGGCTCTGCTGGAGCTCTCTAGAAGTGGTGCACGATGACGAGGGGCACCAGCGAGGAGGGGGCCGTGCTTCAGAGCTCACGCGGGCACTGTGAAGCTCGAAGACGAGCACAGGAGGCGGTGGGAGAATAAGACAGGGGCACGGGTGCACTGTGGCTTTGGCCGCGACGCGCCTGTGCTCGCTGTGGCTGCTCCGGCACCGACGAGCGATAGGGAGAGGTCAATAGTGATGAGACGAAGGCCGTGGCGCGGTGCGGCAACCGTCGACGAGCTCTGAGACGATCACACGACAAACAGACGCACGGGCGCAGAGCAGAGCGCGTCGGCGCATTGCCAGAGCCGTGTCCTCACGCGTTCACCACGCTGGCATGGTCAAACGATGCCCACGCGATGCCAAACCATGTCTGAGGTGTTGTTCATGCACTGTTAGGTCTAGGAGGCTTGATGGCACACTGCCAGGCCAACCAGATGAGACTTGAGCTTCTTGGCAAGTTTCTGGACAGAAACTTGGTCGCCAAGTTTGGAGGGCTTCTATGAAGGAGATTAGGGCTAATCTTCTGGATTTAAGCTTTACTTAGGAGGGTAATGAAGCTCAATAAAAATCAGCCTCATTGGATCAAGGAAAAGGGTACTTGCTGTAGAAACTGCATTTTGAGGCCAAAACAGAAATGATTTTCTGTAGCAAAAATATTCCCAAAAGTCATGCAATATTTTTGCTTAGGGAGGTGGGCCAAGGTTCAAAGAATATTTGAGAATTTTCTCAGATTTCTAGAAGCAACAAAAATGAGGGTTGCTTTGGAGCACAAGTTTCTGAATTGAATTTCCGAGAAGAAAATGAATATTTTTCTTTTATGAAAAATATTCCTTGGGTCATTTTGGGATTTTTCAGAGAAATAATGATGAATAAGAGATGGATGGGTCACTTGGGTGAAAATCAAGGGCATGCCCAAGTGTTTAAGTCCACTTGAATTGATTCAAAAAACCCCAAATTCAAAATAGAAGCAAATGAAGTCTGGAAAAAGAGAGAAGGCAAAAACCAGGCTGTCACATCCTCTTGAGCCTGCTTCAAGTTCTTCTTTGCCAGCTCCAAGTCCAGTTGGATTTGGATCTTCTCCTTCTCCAGGGCAACATATTGGGTTCCCAATTCACAAGATTTTTGGGATCAACAAGAAAAGTTTCAGCCGACGATGAGTAAGACTTTCCAAAGCATTTCCGCTACCTCTGAGTGGAGAAGGGAAAATCCAGATTGCTATTTCCAAAACATATTCTCAGACCACCGCTGAATCAAACATCCGACGTCGGTCTCGGGGACTACACCCAGTGGGTGCACTCCGCGTGCCCCCACTGGATCAATTTCCCACTTGGTACGGTCTGCCCGGCCCAAGTGGAGGAACCAAAAAAGAGAGAAAACAACTTGTTCTCAGACCCCTGCCGAATCGAACATTCGACGGCGGTCTCGGGGACTACACCCGGTGGGTACACTCACGTGGCCCCACTGGATAAGTTTCCACTCGGTACGGCCTGACTGACTCGAGTGAAGAGGTCCAAGCAAAAAATATTCTAAGACCCCCGCCGAATCAAACATTCTACGGCGGTCTCGGGGACTACACCCAGTGGGTGCACTCAGTGTGCCCCCACTGGATTGATTCCCACTCGGCGCGGCCTGACCGTTTCAAGTGGATGGAATACAGAACAAAAAGAAAACACCCAGTGGGTGTATGGATTCAACAGAATCAAGACGGAGAAAATCCAATCGGAAATCAACTTACTATCGCACTTACTCGGACATTGGCTTGAAGGGTTGTGTTGGAGTCATAAGCTAACTTGCTGCTTTCATACACCTCATTTAGGCGATGCATCATCAAACCGGCCTGGATCATAGCCTCCTTGCTGGCCCTGGTCTGGTCCTCTGGGACATGGTGCAGAGTGAATGCGGTCGACGGGGGAGCTGGTGATACAGTCGGAAGGATCGACGCTTGAGTTTGGCCAGCAGGTCCAGAAGTTGGAAGAGTTGATACCAATGGCAAAGCAGTTGACGACGGTGCGGTTGAGATAGCGCCGGTCTGAGACGAACCACCAGGCTCTTGAAGCATCCGTGCGGCCGGTACCCGAGGCGTTCCACTCGATATCTCCCTCCGAGTGGCCTGCGAGGAGTGCCCAAAGTCGTACCCTCACCACCCGCACCTCTCGGAGGTTCATCTTGATCATCGTCAGGATGTTGTATGATATCCATGGGAACTGCAGTCACTCAACAACCACGGCTTGTTCAGTCAACGAACCAACCAATGGAACAGAACAAAATGCAAATGTGTCATACCTCACCGGGAGGTGGCTGCGTCAGCGGTGTCCTCCTCCACACGCTCTTCATCAATATGCATGTCTGACGTCATCGAAGTTGTAGCCCTGGAACAATTTTCACTTGGTCAACAAAAACATGAAGGTCTGCGAGAGTAAGACAGAAAGTGAAATGGTCTACAACGAAAGCACTTACGTCGAAGCGATAGGCACAGTAACCTTGATCCTGGGCAAAGCCTTCCGAGGTTTAGGTAGAATGACCTTGGCTTGCTTAGCGGTCTTCTCAGTCAGGTCAGGGGTTGACGTTCGAGTGCGCTTCTGAGTCCTAGCACTCGACACCGTAGCCTTACCCTTGCCAGCCGCGGGATCTTGTGTTTGTTTGGTATGGTGCTCGGTGCATGGAGGTGACTTGACTTCTTCACTGTCATCAGAGTCATCGCTGTCATCTTCACTGTCGTCGGCATACTCAATATCAGCACTCCCGCCCTCGCTTTCTGCTCCTTCGATGAGTTGTTCCCCATTCGGCACGGGCGAGTACATCTTTGTGAATACCTACGAGACACATATTACAAAGATTAGTCGGATTCCAATACAGTTGCATATTGGAGAATAGAAAAGATAAAACACTCAACAAGTTATGTCTGACCTCTCCTGGAGGGTGCCCAGCATCGAATGGCAAGATCTGTTTTGCTCCGCGCGGATTGTCCTTGTTTCCAGTGATGCTCCGAAGCCAGTGTGCCACTATCTCCTCTTTGACCTCCTCCGGGTGGGTCCGAGCGGTGTCATCTGCACCTAAGTACAGCCACATGGGGTGGTCGCGAGCTTGCAAGGGCTGGATGCATCGATTGAGGAATACTTCCAACAAGTCCATGCTTGTCACTATACCTCGGATCAGCTCAACGACTGCGTCAACCAAGATGGCCACCTCACCCTTCTCCTCCTCTTCTACGGTCAACGAACGAGGGGCGTGGAGTCTTTCTAGGGAGAAAGGGTGAAGACCAATCGACGCCCCGGAGTCGGGACATCTTTGCAGTAAAACCAGGTCGACTGCCACCCCTAACTGACTCAGGAAAAGTGATGGGAGGGAAAGAGCTCCTACCCCTCATTTGGACGCCTAAACCTCCACACATTTGGATCACGTGGGTCCTCTCATCAGTCGGATTGGCTTTCTTAACCGACTGAGATCGGCAGGTGAAGATATGTTTGAATAACCCCCAATGTGAGTGGCATCCCAGGAAGTTCTCACACATCGAGACAAAGGCACCAAGATACGATATGGTGTTTGGAGGATGATACGTCTCCATCGTATCTATAATTTTTTATTGTTCCATGCCAATATTATACAACTTTCACATATTTTTGGCAAATTTTTATATGATTTATTGGACTAACCTATTGATCCAGTGCCCAGTGCCAGTTCTTGTTTGTTGCATGTTTTTTCCGCAAAAAATCCATATCAAACGAAGTCCAAACGCGATAAAAATTTATGGAGAATTATTTTGGAATATTTATGATTTTTGGGAGGTGGAATCACTGCATACGAGGGCCCACAGTGACCACAACCCACCAGGGCACGCCGGGCACCCCCTGGCGCGCCCAGGTATCTTTTGCTCTCCTCGAAGGTCGGTTGGGGCCCTTCTTCTGGTGCAAGACAGATAATTTATGGGGAAAAATTATGTAAAAATTTCAGCTCAATCGGAGTTAGGGATCTCCGAGAATTTAAGAAACTATGAAGGGCCACATCTGGGGAGCGCGAAACAGAAGAGAACAGAGAGGGAGGTCCAATCTCGGAGGGGCTCTTGACCCTCCACTGCCATGGAGGCCATGGACCAGAGGGGGAACTCTCCTCCCATCTAAGGGGGAGGCCAAGGAAGAAGAAGAAGGAGGGGGCTCTCTCCCCCTCTCTCCCGGTGGCGCCAGAACGCCGCCGGGGCAAGGATTGTGACGGCGATCTACATCAACAATCTTGCTACCATCAACACCAACTCTCTCCCCCTCTATGCAGCGGTGTAACCTCTCTTCTCCCTGCTGTAATATCTACTTAAACATGGTGCTCAGCTCCATATATTGTTTCCCAATGATATTTGGCTATCCTATGATGTTTGAGTAGATCTGTTTTGTCTTATGGGTTAATCGTGATCTTGGTTGGTATGATTGTATATTTTACTTATGGTGCTGTCCTACGGTGCCCTCTGTCTCGCGCAAACGTGAGGGCCCCCCGCTATAGGGTGTTGCAATACGTTCATGATTCACTTATGGTGAGTTGCGAGAGTGACAGAAGCTTAAACCCGAGTAGGGGGTTATTGCGTATGGGATAAAGAGGAATTGATACTTAATGCTATGATTGGGTTTCATGACCTTAATGATCTTTATTAGTTGCAGATGCTTGCTAGAGTTCGAATCATAAGTGCATATGATCCAAGTAGATAAAGTATGTTAGCTCATCCCTCTCTCTCATATAGAATTGCAAGAATGATTACCGGTAATTGTTATTGATTGCCTAGGGACAAATGACTTTCTTATTGACAAAAGCTATCCACTTTTATTACCTTGCAATTTATTCGTAGTTTTATTCTCGCAAAGTACTCATAGTTTTATTCTTGCAAAATAGTTTCATACTTGTTTTAGGTAAATCAAACGTCAGTTGTGTGTAGAGTTGTATCGGTGGTCGATAGAACTTGAGGGAATATTTGCTCTGCCTTTAGCTCCTCGTTGGGTTTGACACTCTTATTTATCGAAGAAGGCTACAAATGACCCCTTATACTTGTGGGTTATCAGAGGAAAGTGGTGATTTGTGCGCCACAAAAGTTCAGAAAACCGCAGAGGAATGGATGCGGAGGCAGATAGAAACCTCTTTCCACGTGAGTCGTGAGAAGAACCCGCACGCGGTCGCGCGGCGCGGGCTCGAATTCTCCTTTCGGCAGCCTCCAAGATCCAGGCACTATCAGGCCGTCGGCTACAAGCCCCTCCAAATCCTCCTCCGAGACCGACGAGGGGATCCAATCCCCTTGGATCCAGCCCAGTGGCAAAGCAGATCGCGAGGTCGACTCCTTGGCCATCTTCTTGCCCTTGGTCGTCTTCTTGGCACGCTCCAGTGCCTTCGTCTTGTCCTTCGCCATCCCTGCGGTGGTCGATGGGAGCGAGAGGGGTGGCGCTGCGTTGGAGTGGGCGGGGCAGAGAGGCGAGAGGGAAAGGGAAAAAATGGTGGTCACTGTTGCACACATCGGCCGCGTCGCCATTTATACCTGCGCGTCCAAGTGGCTAACCCGTGGGCCCGCGCAATTTCAGCGCATCCCACAACAGGCGCCAGCCCGATACATGGTGAAAAAGGTGGAGCGAGGATCGAGGAGTCCCTCCCCACTTGCCCCGCTAATCACGCTGCGTCTGGCCTGCGCGCTTCTCCAAATTTTGAATCCCGCAAAATCCGGGCCAGCAAATCAGTCGATCGCGTCAAGGATATCCAAATCCAAATCGAATTTGCTGATGCTATGCTACTTATTTCACTCAAATATTCAAGAGGCCAGTATCGACCAAGGCGACTAACAATGGATTAAACCACTAACATACTTTCAGACCCCCAAGAAAGTGCCTCCGAGACATTGAGTCGGGTTGAAATCAACTTCAATCCTCCTTCAGTCAGTCCTCGATCCATTTGAGGGCTAATGATGGTGGCATGTACCTAGGGTAGGTTCTTTGGCCTGACCTATATGCCCTATCCAAGGACACTACACAAGAGACCAAGGCTTACGAAGATAGAAAGAAGATATGGAATGGAATCACCTCAGAGTGCAATTCACTCGACAGAAGATCCACTCGGATGCCCCAATTCCACTCGGTCATCATCATTCACCCGGAATACAAGAACCCACTCGCAGGATAGAAGACCTAGGGTCACCTCTAGATAACAACGGTCGGTCATTCACTCCGTCACCTTAAAGGTCATTAGACATGAGCGTTACGAGTAACGTTCATAGCATTACTCTCTCATTGAACCCTTGCGTAACTGAGGACTGTGAGGGGTCGGCGCACTCTATATAAGCCACTCCTCCCCTCTGGCACAAGGGTTCGCAGCCCCAGTAACTCTCCAATCAACAGAGCCTCCGAGGCACCAAGACGTAGGGCTGTTACCTCCTCCGAGAAGGGCCTGAACTCGTAAATCCGAGTGTACAACCTCGCCGTAGCTAGGCACTGCCCTCTCTTACGTACCCCCCCTATCTCTACTGTCAGATTCGTTCCCACGACAAAGACTATGTGATTTTGTAGGGATAGCTTTCTTTAGCATTGATATTTTGAAAGACACGATTGTTTGTTGGGATGCCTGAGTATTAATGTCTTTATGTCAAATTATATACTATTGCTTTGAATCACTCATGTCTTAATATTCATGCCATGATTAGATATATGACCAAGTTTATGCTAGGTAGCATTTCACATCAATTTTTTTCTTTTTTATCATTTACCTACACGAGGACGAGCAGGAATTAAGCTTGGGGATGCTGATACGTCTCCATCGTATCTATAATTTTTGATTGCTCCATGCCAATATTATACAACTTTCACATGATTTTGGCAACATTTTTGAGTGCCCAGTGCCAGTTCCTGTTTTTTGCATGTTTTTTTGTTTCGCAGAAAATCCATATCAAACGAAGTCCAAACGCGATAAAATTTTACGGAGAATTATTTTGGAATATATATGATTTTTGGGACTTGGAATCAACGCAAACAGGCACCCACAACCCCCACAAGACACCAGGGCGCGCCCTAGGGACCAGGCGCACCCTGGTGGGTTGTGCCCTCCTTGGATGTCGGTTGGGGGTCTACTTCGGCCGCAAGGAAGCTTATATCCGGAAAAAACAATCGTGTTAAAATCTCCGCACAATCGGAGTTACGGATATCCCGGAATATAAGAAACGGTTTTCGGCCAGATCTGGGGAACGCGAAACAGAAGAGAACAGAGGGATAGATCCAATCTCGTAGGGGCTCCCGCCCCTCCGCCACCATGGAGGCCATAGACCAGAGGGTGGACTCTCCTCCCATCTAGGCGGGAGGCCAAGGAAGAAGAAGAAGGAGGGGGCTCTCTCCCCCTCTCTCCTGGTGAAGCCGGAGTGCCGCCGAGGCAAGGATCGTGACGACGATCTACATCAACAATCTTGCTACCATCAACACCAACTGTCGATGTCAAAACCGGCGGATCTCGGGTAGGGGGTCCCAAACCGTGCGCCTAGGCGGATGGTAACAGGAGACAAGGGACACGATGTTTTTACCCAGGTTCGGGCCCTCTCGATGGAGGTAAAACCCTACTCCTGCTTGATTAATATTGATGATATGGGTAGTACAAGAGTAGATCTACCACGAGATCAGAGAGGCTAAACCCTAGAAGCTAGCCTATGGTATGATTGTTGTTCGTCCTACGGACTAAAACCCTCCGGTTTATATAGACACCGGAGAGGGTTAGGGTTACACAGAGTTGGTTACAATGGGAGGAGATCTACATATCCGTTTCGCCAAGCTTGCCTTCCACGCCAAGGAAAGTCCCATCCGGACACGGGATGAAGTCTTCAATCTTGTATCTTCATAGTCCAAGAGTCCGGCCAAAGGTTATAGTCCGGCTACCCGGACACCCCCTAATCCAGGACTCCCTCAGTAGCCCCTGAACCAGGCTTCAATGACGATGAGTCTGGCGCGCGGATTGTCTTCGGCATTGCAAGGCGGGTTCCTCCTCCGAATACTTCATAGAAGATATTGAACACAAGGATAGTGTCCAGCTCTGCAAAACAAGTTCCACATACTACCGTAGAGAGAATAATATTTACACAAATCTAATCTGCTGACGTATTCTGCAGCGTGACATCACACCACGACCAAGCCTTTATTCGAATCGTTTTTACTGTCCCATCTCAGCGTGTTTTGTGAGGCGGTTTCCTTGGCACGTCTTGTCGAAGAAGAGATCGTGTCCCCTTTATTTATGGGATTCTCATTAACACGGACGTGGGTAACCCAGTCGTGCCTGTTGGTACGTCTCCTCGATCAAAAGCGAGTCCCAAACGGTCACGGGGAGGGCTCTTGGTATTCAACCTCTTTATAAAGAGACCAAGGCTTGACTCCTTTCTTTCAATCTCAATCAAATCCGCCTCTTGCCTCGAGTTCCAACACCCAAAGCTCCAGATTTAGGCGCTTCGGACCTTCGATGATGTCCGGCTCCGACCTTCAAGGTCGATGGATGCCGTCCTTCATTACGGAAGAAGACGTGCTAAGGCTAAGAGATGCCAGGTATCTAACCGGTGAAATCTCGCATAGGCTGCCTACTCAAGGGCAGGTTATTCCCACTCCCAAGCCTGGTGAGAGCGTGGTGTTCGTATCTCACTTCCTCCGAGGGCTAGGCTTTGCGACGGATCCCTTCTTGAGGGGGCTCATGTTCTATTATGGACTGGAATTTCACGACTTAGCTCCGGAGTCCATCCTCCACATTTCATCATTCATCGTCGTGTGTGAAGCCTTCCTCCGCATTACTCCTCACTTTGGACTATCACTCAAGACCTTCAAAGTAGAGCCAAAGATGATCGAGGGACAACACGCAGAATGCGGAGGGGCTGTTATAAGCAAGAATGCTGACGCTCCATGGCCCGGGGGCTCTTTTCAAGAGGAGCCCAGCTTATGGCAACGGGAGTGGTTTTATATCACAGCTCCCAGGGGTACCAAGTGGGTGGCACCGCCGGCTTTCCGCTCAGGTCCCCCGCCCCGACTAGCGTCATGGGTCAATAAGGGGCTAGACTGGGGGCCGGCAAAGGATGTGCCCCTATTGCAGGGCCGCATCCGTGATCTCCTGGAAAGAGACATCAGTCTGGTCATGGTGACGCAGGTCATGTTGATTCGCTGAACCCTGCCCTGCAAACGTCGCCCCCTCTGCCTGTGGGAGTTCAATCCGGAGGGACCACGAGCTCTCCAAGATTTTATGGGCGCGATGCCCATGGAGATGTACAAATTGTTCTTCGAATCACAAGCAATGTGTCCGGACTCGACCGAGGACGCAGGTCTGAGCTGCAATCGTCCGGATACTCAAGTAAGTAGCCCTGTGCCTGGACACGCTATCCGTATATTTATCATAACATTGCCCTTAAAAGAGTTGTCCTTAAAACAGGAGTGGATAGCGAAAGTAAAGCTAACCAGGTGTCCGGCCCCCCTCCCTGAGACCACGGCGGATCCCGTGTTAACCAGGATGCTGGAGGTTGTGCCTTTGGAAGAAAACGAAGGGGGGGACAAGGAAGCTACCGCCTCCCTGAAGGAGGCTGTCAGGAAATGAGAGGAATCGAAAATTCCTCTACCCATGGGAAGAAAAGGACCGCCTCTGAAGATCCGGAGACCATGGTCTCAAAGCGGGGGAAGAAATCTTCGTCAGAGGCTCCTGTGCCGGGGGATACCTCGGCCGTACTGTGCCCCCAAGGGGATCAGCCCTCCACTGAGCCGTAAGTAGAGAGGGGAGGTTTAAAATGAGAGGGATCCTTATTTTATCTCTGAGGAAAATAACCGACATTTTACCTTGTAGTTCGGATCTTAGCCCTTCTCAGCAGAGCTCATCTTCGGGGGATCTTCTTCCGGAGATGATGGAGAGCGGAACGCTGTCGGTGTCAAAACCGGCGGATCTCGGGTAGGGGGTCCCGAACTGTGCGTCTAGGCGGATGGTAACAGGAGACGAGGGACACAATGTTTTACCCAGGTTCGGGCCCTCTTGATGGAGGTAAAACCCTACGTCCTGCTTGATTAATATTGATGATATGGGTAGTACAAGAGTAGATCTACCACGAGATCAAGGAGGCTAAACCCTAGAAGCTAGCCTATGGTATGATTGTTGTATGTTGAGGTTCGTCCTACGGACTAAAACCCTCCGGTTTATATAGACACCGGAGAGGGTTAGGGTTACACAAAGTCGGTTACAATGGTAGGAGATCTGAATATCCGCATCGCCAAGCTTGCCTTCCACGCCAAGGAAAGTCCCATCCGGACACGGGACGAAGTCTTCAATCTTGTATCTTCATAGTCCAGGAGTCCGGCTGAAGGTATAGTCCGGCCATCCGAACACCCCCTAATCCAGGACTCCCTCAGTAGCCCTTGAACCAGGCTTCAATGACGACGAGTCCGGCGCGCAGATTGTCTTCGGCATTGCAAGGCGGGTTCCTCCTCCAAGTTCTTCATAAAATTTTGTGAACACCAAAGGTAGTGTCCGGCTCTGCAAAATAAGTTTCCACATATTGCCATAGAGAGAATAATATTAACACAATTCTAATCTGCTGACGTATTCCACAGTGTGACATCACACTACGGCCAAGCCTTTATTCGAATCGTTTTTACTCCCCCACCTCAGCGCATTTTGCGTGACGGTTTCCTTGGCACGTCTTGTCAAAGCAGAGATCGTGTCCCCCATTTACGGGATTCTCATCAATACGGACGTGGGTAACCCAACCGCGCCATTTATCACGGCGCTTGGGAGGCAAGCGAGTTTTACCAGGCTGGTGGCGACGCATAGTCGCATCCGCCCATATAAGGGGATAAGGATCCACCTTTTTACCTACGCCTTCTTCCTCCTCTGCCTATCCATCTTCTGCGCACCCGAGCTCCAGCGCCCAAGCCCGCACTTCCCACCTCAACCTTCTCCAGCAATGTCCGGAGTGGCAGGCAAGTGGATGGTCTCCTCCGTTACGGAGGGCCATGTCAAAAAGTTGAGGAAGGTCGGATACTTGTTTAACGACATCGCGCACCGGCTTCCCGAAAAGGGGCATCTCCTCCCCACCCCAAGGCCCCATGAGAGGGTAGTATTCCTTCCCCATTCCTCCGTGGATTGGGCTTTCCTCTTCACCCATTTGTCCGGGGGCTCATGTTCTACTATGGCCTGGATTTCCACGATCTGGCCCCGAACTTCATCCTCAACATCTCGGTGTTTATCATCGTGTGCGAGGCCTTCCTCTGCATCCGCCCCCATTTCGGTCTTTGGCTCAAGACTTTTAACGTCAAGCCGAAGGTTGTGCGTGGCAACCATGCGGAATGCGGAGGCGCCATGGCGGGCAAGATAGCCAACGTCCTATGGCTCGAGGGCTCCTTTGTGGAGACCTTGAAGGGGTGGCAGTCAGGATGGTTTTACATCACCGAGCTACGCGATCCAAAGTGGATCGCAGCCCCTAAGTTCAGATCCGGACCCCCTACGCGGCTCACGTCCTAGAAGGAGACGGGCTTGTCGTGGGGCGACGAAGAAGAGGTGACCGGACTGCAAAAATGCATCCAAACACTGGTGAACAAGCAGCTCAAGCTTGCCAATGTAGTCCACGTTATGCTCGTCCGCCGGATCCTCCCGTGTCAACAACGGGACTTTAATCTGTGGGAGTTCGACCCGGCGCAGCACCCAACCCTTAGCAGGCTTTTCGACACGACGTACGAAGACGTCTGGAAGGTGCTAACCAAAGGCTTCGAAGACCGCGGATTCAGCTCGCAGCGTCACGCTCGCGAGGTAAGCTATTTTCACCTTTTACAAGATGTTAGTTTTTTCATAGTTTGACTCTATGCGGGATCTAAACTCACTCACCTTTGACAGGCTTGGCAGGTGAAGTCCGGACCGATTAACTGTCCGGCTCCCTTGCCCGAAGACCTAGCCAATGCTCGCTTAGTGAAGCTGCTGGTTCCGACACCTTATGTGGTGCCGGAGAAGAAGGTCAAGAAGAAGACCACGGGGACTCGAAAGAGTTCCCGGCGTATGGTGGTGTCGGACTCATCGTCCGACGAATCCGAGACGCACTCCTCCCGTGAAGACGAGGAGGAGGAAGAAGAAACCTCTCCACCTCCAGCGGGGGAAGGAAAGAAGAGGAAGGCCGCCCCAACAGGGGAGGCCGAAGGGTCGAAGAAGAGGAAGACCCCTCCTCCGGACTACTCCACCGATGCCAACGAGGGCGAAGAGGAGTGGCCGCACAGGGCCAAGCGCCCGGCGAAATCGTAAGTATTCGGATACCAGAGTAACTCATAGCATTCCCTTGTTGCGCAGCATTCCTTAATGTCGAATATAATTATGCAGTCCGCCCAAGGCCGGGCTCGACGAATCGTCGAGCGGCTCCCTGGATTCATCGGACGTGAATTCAGTCCCGCCCGCTGCCTCCCCCCGTACTGCGGACGACGCCGAAGTGGCGTCGCGACAAGCTCTGGGCCAAGAGGAGGTGGTCCTGGAGGAGCCGCGAGGTGACCTCCCGGACTCCAGGAGTAAAGGGGACAAGACCCCCAAGGGCTCCCAGTCCGGCTTTGAGTCGGACACCGTGCCGGAATCCTCAACGGTTCCGGACTGCGGCAGGCGACCTCCTTCTAAGAGGAGTAAGCCTACTAAGCCGGCGGCCTCCGTCCAACCGGAGGCGCCGGACAATCTGCTGGAGGTGCTTAAGGGCGCCTCCATCGACGAGGAGCACCGTACTATCATGAGTACGGTGATCCAGAAGGTTCAGTCCGCCAAGAGCGGACTGACTGAAGCTTGCGCTAGCCTTCTAACAGGCTTCGAGGTAAGTAAAAAATATATAAAAATATTACCGCATAGACAGTAGCCCCTGATGCTCTGTTTGGCGTTCGGAAAGAAAAGCCGAATAGAGGATCTATTAAATCTCGCAGGAGTCTAACAAAAAATGAGTCAATATGCGTATGCAGGCTTCACTGCTTACAACCGCCGCACTGACTACGGAGGTGGGTGCCCTGAAGCAGGGCCTCGAGCGGTCCGAGCAAGAGCTCGGCCTTGCCAAACGGCAGCTCGAGGAGAGGGAAGGTAAGAGATACCTTATAGAAAAATGTATATAAAAAGTTGCAATTGCGAGAAATGACAAGATTATGCTGCTTATTGTAGGGGCCACAACTGAGGTGGCAACCCTTAAGCAGGCGCTGTCCGAGGCCGAAAAGAGAGCAGCCACGGAGCGCACCGAGCGAGAGAAATTTGAGTCGCAGATCGGCGAGGCGCGGCAAGAGCTTCAGGCTCTCATGAAAAAACATGAGAGTTTGGAGCTCGACTCGAAGACGCAAGCGTCCGAGCTCGCGTCGGCCCTTGAAACTGCCGAGTCTGCCAGGCCGAATCCCAGAAGGCCCTCCAGGAGTTGGATGTGGTGAAAAAGATAGCGGCGGGTAAGGCATTCTTTATGCAAAGCAGACATATAAAAGTAAACTACTTGTTACTTACCCGAATCCGGAGCTCTCCAGGGGCATTCGCAGATCTTCCCCGCAGCGTATCCGATGCCGCCGCATTCTACCGAGTCGAGGAAGGCAGCTCGACGGAGAAGGTGTTTTGGTCTCAGTACGCTGAGGCCGGACACCCTGTGCCCTTGAGCGACTAACTGAAGCAGCTGGTCGAGCTCCACAAGGCGGCCGAACAGGCCATGAAAGGCTTCATAGTTCGGTTGTGGCCTGGAGAGGCCCTGCCTGGGAGCTACTTCGGACTGGTGCGGCGACTGGTGGAGGCCTGTCCAAGGCTCGAGGTCATCAAGTGCTTCGTCTACATCGAAGGTGCCCGTAGGGCCCTTGCCCGTGCAAAGGTGCACTGGGGTAAGCTGGACGGTGAGAAGCTTGTGAGGGACGGGCCGCCGCCGAGGAAGGAGCATCGCAAGCCCGAGAACTATTATAAGGATGTTCTGGCGGGTGCCCGCCTTGTGGCGGATGAATGTACCAGGGATGTAATTTTTGAGTAAACTCGCTCGTATTGTCCTGTGCGCTGAAAACTTGTTCATGTGCGCTAAGCAATGCTTGTTGAATTTAAAATATTACTTTCTGTGCGGCCTTTTATCAAAAATTGAGAGATGGCCAGTCGTCGGCTTCTGCCCCCATGCCACTAGTGCTGGGGTGTTCGGGATAAACCTGAGCGCTCTTTTTCCCATGATTGGGTCCTTCGAGGGAGGCGCTCAGCACAACGAACAAGGCAATCGGACTATAATGCTTGAACACTCTCACTTAGCCATAGAACTCTATAATTTTAAATTTCGGCGAAGCCCCTAGTATTCGGAAGACCGAGTTCGGGGCGCTATCCACGCCTTGGGCGGACAAAGCCGACTCCTTGCTCTAAGCGGCATAAGTCTTTAGGGACTCGAAAAAACTCTCGAACAGCGACCGGTCTCTCGCCTCATCATGACGGTCAGTTTTAGCTTTCTCTACTGAGGTGCTCAGCCCAGCTCAACTGGGGCACAATCGCAGTAGTTCTCCTAGTGCTACCTTAGCCGATATAGCGGAATGTAAGGCACCAAAACATAGGAGCCGGGCAAACCCAACTATTGACCAAAATCATGATTCGGAGCCGATGCATATAATGCTATAAGTTCGGGGTGCCGCACTTGTGAAAGTGTTCGGACTTCTCACACCATATTAAAGGGTACAGAAGCCCCTGGCGTATTTGCCGTACCACATTGTACGGGTGCAGCATGTTATTAATGAACATATATATAAAAAGAGAATAATGCAAAAGATAGACAAAAAGCTATGCATTGTTTACAGAAAGGTTGCGATCTAAGCCGAACGATACAAATAGTGAGATAAGCAAAGAGTTGGACTATTTAACATGTCCTATCCAGGGGCAGGCCGCGGAATTGTATGCAAAACAGGTATACTGCTCGTAATAGAGACCACCTGGGAGTTCCATGATGCGGCATGGCTTGCCTGCTTCCCTGGTTCTTGCATCGTTTGTGCGGCAGTTGAATTGCCGAACAGGTCGTTCGAAGTATGGAGTCCTGAAAGTAAGAGAAAAATAAAAAAAAGAATTCGGCAGCCCCTTGTACGGTTTAAGTCGTGTTTTGGGTATGCCGTGATGGTGCCCCTCCCCCTGTGCCCATGGTATTTCAAGAGCGTAGTTATGTACGCGAAGCACTGATTTCGCTATATCGCGAGGGCTAGGGTTGGGGCCGCATTGCTACGCCAGCTCGGAACGTGCCAGGCGGTCTTGTTGTAGGTTACTCTGGGCGCGCTTGACGGTGTCCGACCTTTTAAGGGCCGGACTCGAGAATTGCCTGGAGAGGCTGCTTTGTACTTCTGCTGCGAGCGCTGCCGTGTGCTCCTCCGTTCGGAGGGAGCGTCCGGTGTTTCCGTTGACCGTGATTACTCCTCGAGGGCCTGGCATCTTGAGCTTGAGATATGCGTAGTGCGGTACCGCATTGAACTTTGCAAATGCGGTTCGCCTGAGCAGTGCGTGATAGCCACTGCGGAACGGGACTATGTCGAAGATTAACTCCTCGCTTCAGAAATTATCCGGAGATCCGAAGACCACTTCAAGTGTGACTGAGCCTGTACAGTTGGCCTCTACACCTGGTATTACGCCTTTAAAGGTCGTTTTGGTGGGCTTAATCCTCGAGGGATCTATGCCCATTTTCCGCACTGTATCCTGGTAAAGTAGGTTCAGGCTACTGCCGCCGTCCATGAGGACTCTTGTGAGATGAAATCCGTCAATAATTGGGTCTAGAACCAATGCGGCGAACCTGCCATGACGGATTCTAGTGGGGTGGTCCCTTCGATCAAAAGTGATCGGACAGGAGGACCATGGGTTGAACTTTGGGGCGACTGGCTCCATCGCATATACGTCCCGTAACGCACGCTTCCGCTCCCTTTTGGGGATGTGGGTTGCATATATCATGTTCACCGTCCGCACTTGTGGGGGTAAACCCTTTTGTCCACTGTTGTTCGGCGGCCTGGGCTCCTCGTCGTCGTCTCTACGCAACCCCTTGTCTCTATTTTCAGCTTTTAACTTGCCTGCCTGCTTGAACACCCAACAATCCCTATTGGTGTGATTGGCTGGCTTTTTGGGGGTGCCATGTATCTGGCACAAGTGGTCGAGTATTCGGTCCAAACTGGACGGGCCCTGAGTATTTCTTTTGAATGGCTTTTTCCGTTGACCGGATTTGTAGCCTCGGAATCCGGCATTGACTGCCGTATCCTCGTTGCTGTCGCTGCTAACGCGGCGTTTTTGCTTGTTCCGGCGCGACCTGCCACTTTTGTCCTTGGTATCTGAATTACCAAGGTTCTTGGTTAAGTTGTTGCTGCGAGCTAGCCAGCTGTCTTCTCCCGCGCAAAAGCGGGTCATGAGTGTCGTGAGAGCTGCCATAGATTTCGGCTTTTCCTGTCCAAGGTGCTGGGCAAGCCACTCGTCGCGGATATTATGCTTGAAGGCCGCTAGGGCCTCTGCGTCCGGACAGTCGACTATTTGGTTTTTCTTTGTTAGGAACCGTGTCCAGAATTGCCTGGCCGATTCCTCTGGCTGCTGAATTGTGTGGCTTAGGTCATCGGCGTCCGGTGGTCGCACATAGGTGCCCTGGAAATTGTTGAGGAATGCGGCTTCCAGGTCCTACCAAGAACCTATTGAATCTGCTGGCAAGCTGTTAAGCCAATGCCGCGCCGGTCCTTTAAGTTTGAGCGGGAGGTATTTGATGGCGTGTAGATCATCGCCGCGCGCCATGTGGATATGAAGGAGATAATCCTCGATCCATACCGCAGGATCTGTTGTGCCATCGTATGATTCGATGTTTACGGGTTTGAAACCCTCAGGGATTTTATGATCCATTACTTCATCTGTGAAGCATAATGGGTGTGCGGCGCCTCTGTATTGGGCTATATCACGACGTAGCTCGAACGACCTTTGTCTATTGTGTTCGGCCCGGCTGGATTTATTGTGTCCGGAGTGACGATCCACGTCACGCGTCGTAGGGCGCCCACGCGATCCGTAGATCGATCTTGTCTGTCTTGCCTTGTCCTCCAGTATCTCTCGCAGGTCTGGCGCGTTTTCCAGTGCCTTAGCATGTTTTGAGCGGCGCCGGGGCACGGCCTGAGTGGAGGGCCGAGAGGCCTCTCTGTCACGGCCAGGAGGTGGCCGGTCGACCATGTCATGCGCTGGTGATGTAGGTGCTTCCTCCTCTAATTGGGGTAGCAGCCTGCGCTTTGGGTAACTCTTGGAGGGGTGTTCGAGTTCATACTCTTCGGCCGCAAGGACTTCAGTCCATCTGTCAGCTAGCAAGTCTTGATCTGCTCTAAGCTGTTGCTGCTTTTTCTTGAGGCTTCTTGCCGTGGCCATAAGCCTGCGTTTGAAACGCTCTTGTTCGACGGGATCCTCTGACACGACGAATGCGTCGTCGTCGAGGCTTGCCTCGTCTACGGAGGGAGGCATATAATTGTCATCCTCAACCTCTCTGTCTGCCGCTCTCTCGTGAGGGCTGGCTTCTCCATCCTCCTGTGCTGAATCTTGCTGGAGGGGGTGTTCTTCGGCGCTATCCGGAGTATTATTATCTCCCGTGCCGGAATCACCGTTTTTACTTTGGCGGGATTTAGAGCGGCGCCGCTGACGTCGGCGCTTGGGTTGTTTCTTGGAGGTGTCATCCCCCGCTGTTCCATCGTCATCTCCATATTTTGGAGTGTCCACCATATAAATGTCGTACGACGAGGTGGCTTTCCAGTGCCCTACAGGTGCTGGTTCTTGGTTGTCTCCTGCATCGTCGTCCATACCTTCGATGTCTTCGGAGTCGAAGTCGAGCATGTCGGTTAAGTCGTCGACAGTGGCTACGAAGTGGGTGGTGGGTGGGCATCGAATTTCTTCATCGTTCGTATCCCAACCTTGCTGACCGTAGTCCGGCCAGGGCTCTCCTGATAAAGAGAGAGACTTTAGTGACTTCAGGATGTCGCCGAAGGGCGAGTGCTGAAAAATGTCTGCGGCGGTGAACTCCATAGTCGGCGCCCAATTGGATTCGATTGGCAGGCACGCGGAGGGCTCGGAGTCCAGAGAGGAATCCGGCCCCTCAGAGTCACGGGCCTTGCGGAGTGCGGGGCTGGTGTTCGGCTCGATCGCCTTTGGGATCACAGCCCCCGAGGCGGCGTACAACTGCTCATCCTCGATCGGTGCAACCAGCTCCGAATTAAGGGTCGGAACTGATGCGTGTGCGGCCTCCAGGGCACTGTTCGGTGGCAGAGCTAGATCATGCTCATCGATGCAGTGCGGCGCGCTCGGTTGTGGCTCGAATCCGTCGAAGATCAAGTCCCCGCGGATGTCAGCCGTGTAGTTTAAACTTCCAAACCTGACCTGATGGCCAGGGGCGTAGCTTTCGATCTGCTCAAGGTGGCCAAGTGAATTGGCCCGCAGTGCGAAGCCGCCGAAGACGAAGATCTGTCCGGGGAGAAAAGTCTCACCCTAGACTGCATCGTTGTTGATGATCGAAGGAGCCATCGGGCCTAAAAGCGACGACACAGAGGAACTCTCAATGAAAGCACCAAAGTCGGTGTCAAAACCGGCGGATCTCGGGTAGCGGGTCCCGAACTGTGCGTCTAGGCAGATGGTAACAGGAGATGAGGGACACAATGTTTTACCCAGGTTCGAGCCCTCTTGATGGAGGTAAAACCCTACGTCCTGCTTGATTAATATTGATGATATGGGTAGTACAAGAGTAGATCTACCACGAGATCAAGGAGGCTAAACCCTAGAAGCTAGCCTATGGTATGATTGTTGTATGTTGAGGTTCGTCCTACGGACTAAAACCCTCCAGTTTATATAGACACCGGAGAGGGTTAGGGTTACACAAAGTCGGTTACAATGGTAGGAGATCTGAATATCCGCATCGCCAAGCTTGCCTTCCACGCCAAGGAAAGTCCCATCCGGACACGGGACGAAGTCTTCAATCTTGTATCTTCATAGTCTAGGAGTCCGGCTGAAGGTATAGTCCTGCCATCCGAACACCCGCTAATCCAGGACTCCCTCAAACGCCTCCCCCTGCCGTTCCGCCTTACGAGGCGGGCGACCCTGAGGTGTCGTCGCGGAGGGTTTCTCCTAATCCGGCAGGGCCGAAAGGCAGTCATATGGCCCCCCAAAACTCTCCGTGTCCGGCCTTTGAGAAAAGCCATCGAACGAGTCCGGCACCGCCTGGTGCGCGGTCGGAGGAGCTGAAGGATCTGCTAGGGCGAGCGTCTATCTCAGGGGAGCACCGTGCTTTGATGGGTACGGTAATTGAAAGGATTTTGTCCGTAGAAAGCGGGTTGCACGAGGCCGTCAGGAGTTTACTGACGGGTTTTGAGGTACGCGAGATGATGTACCTTTTGACAGTTCCGCATATTTAAGATGCGCCCTGTGTAGATAGTAGCCCCTGAGACTCTATGCGTTGTCAAAAGTGACGGCACGCAGAGGATCATAATCCCAGGTATAATGTGCCGCCTTCCTATGCAGGTGGCGAAGTGTCCGGTGGCTAGCCGGACTGATGAATTTGCCGAGCTAAAGCGGCAACTTGACATGGCAGATGCCGACATCGCGCTTGTCAACAAGCGGCTTGACGAGGCAAAAGGTATGTAATTTCTCCGGAGACACCTGGTAAGAGGAGCTTGATGCCCGTATCTTACAACATGTGTGCTTGATGCAGATGGTGCCGCTGCCATGGAGAGCCTTCGGGCGGAACTTGCCCGAGCCAAGGAGCAGGCCAGGAAAAGCGATGCGGCTACCTTAAAGGCGGTTGAAGAGCTAAAAGCCGAACAGGCTGCTCACTGCCGAAGCAAGAAGGAAATGGCCGAGATGGCTGTAAAGTTGAAGAGCGCTGCCGACTGCTACAAGCTTCTTGAAAAAGAAGATCGGGCGGAACAGACGGACCTAGAGAAGGCCACTACAGAGGCCAAGGATGCTCGCTCTGCGATGAGAGCTATGAAGGAGGAGCTACGTCAGGCCGGAGATATCGCGGCTGGAAAGCCCTTTATGCTGCGGATGAAGTTCGGGGATCCTAAATATGCTTCGTTGGACCGGATGTGGAGTACGGCGGACACTTATCTGGATTTGGCGGCGAGTGCCGCGGACGCGGCCGAACACTTCCGAGATCAAGAGGATCGCGAAGTGGAAAAGCTCTTCTGGTCGCAGATCCACAATCCAGAGCGTCCACTCCCATTAACCGATCGTTTGGCCGAATGGGACGAGCTGAATAGGTTATCCGGACTCGCCATGAAGTATGTCGCGGGTCATTTGTGGCCGGAAAGGCCAGAGCCGAACAGTTATTTTAGCTTGGTGCGGCAGTTCCTTGGTGCGGTGCCGCGTATCAATGCAATGAAGAGGTCAGCGTGCATAGAGGGTGCGCGGATGGATCTTGCCCGTGTCAAGACATACTGGGCGGAGATGGAGGCCACCGCTGTTGCATCCCAAGACTCGGACGGAAGCCGAGTACCTGCCGAGCACTATTTTCAGGAAGTTCTGCAGGGCGCTCATTTAATAGAGACGCAGTGCTCGAAGGATATTATGTTCCAATAACATGTAATATTGAAAAACAATATTTTGATGAATTGTAGAAGCTTTTTATACTTGTGCCTGCAAGAATTATAATACCTCCTGTGCGGCCGTTAAGGTATATTTGTATATAATCTGAAAGATGGCAGTCGTCGGCTTCAGCCCCCACGCATATAATGCGGGGGTGTTCGCAGAAGGCGCATTTTCACACTTGATCCAATGTCTTGGTCCGTGAAGGAGGTGATAGCGCAGCGAACTAGGCAATCGGACTATAATGCTTTATCACTTTCACTTAGCCATAGGAGTTTGACAGTGAGGCTACTATATAGCCCCTAGTGGCGCCTGCGCTCGCCCGAACTCGGGGCGCGTGTGTGCCTGGCTGGGAAACGGCCCTTCATTAATACAGAGGAATCCTAAAGATTCCGGTAGGTCATCGAGTGGTTGACTAGTCTCACGCTATATCATGACAGTCAGTTTTCGGCTTTCTCTACTGAGGTGCTCGCCTTGCTGAACCGGGGCACAATCGCAGTAGTTCTCCTGGTGCCGCCTTAGCAAATAGAGCGGAACGTAAGGCAGCAAAACACAGGAGCCGGGCAAACCCAACATTTTACCAAAGACATGATTCGGAGCTGATGCATATAAGGCCAAACTCGCGACGCCGAACACTCCCTAAGGTATTCGGTCTTTATGAAAACGGGCGGAACAGCGCCCTTAGTAATAAGCCCCTGGTGTCCAGGTACGCGCAAAACTCTAACGTGGCCACATGCCAAGACGCCAGCTTCCTCCTTGGTTATACTGAGAATCGGGGGATGTGTATCAACAAGAGACAGTGAAAAAGGTTTACGCAGGGTCTTAATCTAAAAAGAATCCTTGGAACGGGTCCCTGCTGCACGTCTGCGCCTGTGTCTCCGTTGTGCCGTATCCTGGACGGGTGTAGCACGGTGTTCATCTATAAAAGAGAGGAACTGGGTTGAAAAAGATCGTGCGAAATGTGTGTTGTACTAAATAAACAAAGTATAATTCAAAACGGGTAAAATTGAGCTTTATTGTCTCTTGTTTTACATGCGCGGAGCCCCTAGTACAGGGGTATACGGCTATTAAGCCTTTATCAGTTGTATGTTTACGCCGGATTCGTCTAGCCATGTCTGTGGTCTTAACGACCCGTTTAGGTGCTTTGATTGGTGAAGCCGTTTTAGTGTGTGGCTGTCAAGGCAGCCGCACAGTCTTCCGCGCGGGAGGAACACTTGGTATTTCCCTTTAGTGAGATGATGCCTCGTGGACCGGGCATCTTAAGCGTACGAGATGCATAATGCGGTATTGCATTAAAGCGGGCGAAAGCTTCGCGTCCCAGTAGTGCTTGATAGCTACTCGAAAATGGGGCGATGTGGAAGGTTAGCTTTTCACGGCGGAAGTTATCGGGGGAGCCGAACATAACTTCTAGCAGGAGAGAACCCATGCAATGGGCATCCGGGCCTGGCGTTACTCCTTGAAAGGAAGTATTGCTATGGCGAATTTTTATTGGGTCTATCCCCATTTTATGGATTGTGTCCTGATATAGCAGGTTTAGGCCACTGCCGCCGTCCATCATGACATGTGTAAAGTGGAGTCCGTCGATTATCGGATCTAATATCAAGGCAGTCCAGCCTGCGTTCCGGATATTTCTAGAGTAATCCTGATGGTCGAAGGTGATCGGTTTTAACAACCAGTGGCGAGAGTCCTTTGGGATAGGCCGTATGGCGCGTATCTCTATAGGCGCCACTCTGTTTTTCCCTTTTGTCACGTTAAGTAAGTTTACTGTTTTGACTTCTTGTGGGAAATTCTTTTGTTTCCCGGTGCTATCTTGTGGGGTTCGTCGTCGTCCTCACTTGGTGTGTCGAGCCCCTTGTGCTCGGCGTTGAGTTTGCCGGATTGCTTGAAGACCCAACAATCTTTGTGGGTATGGTTTGCAGGCTTCCCGGGAGTACTATGGATTTGACATATCTTGTCCCAGATTTTGTTTAGGTTAGATAGCTCGTCCCTGTTATCCTTGAGGGGCAGCTTTCTCTGATTCTGCCGAGAGCTTTTGAATCCGGCGTTGACTGTCGTGCTCTTCGGGCTGTTTCCCTTATTCCTGCGCTGGTCCTTGCTGCGTCGCGGTTTTCCGTTTCCATCCCTAACTTCGGATGTACTTGGGTCGCTGGTGCTGCATCTTGCCAACCAGGTGTCCTCTCCTGCGTAAAAGCGGGTCATGAGGCTTGTTAATGCGGCCATTGTTCTTGGCTTTTCTTGGCCGAGGTGTCTGGCGAGCCATTCGTCTCGAACGCTGTGTTTGAAAGCTGCTAGGGCTTCGACGTCTGGACAGTCGACTATCTGGTTCTTTTTAGTAAGAAATCTGTTCCAGAGTTTCCGGGCTGACTCTCCGGGTTGCTGAGTTATATGACTTAAATCGTCTGCATCCAGAGGTCAGACATAGGTCCCTTGAAAATTTTCCCGAAAAGCATCCTCGAGCTCTTCCCAACTTCCAATGGTGTTTTCGGGAAGGCCTTTAAGCCAATGCCGGGCTGGCCCTTTGAGCTTGAGTGGTAATTATTTTATGGCGTGGAGGTCGTCTCCTCTGGCCATGTGTATGTGGAGGATATAATCCTCAATCCAGACTCCAGGGTCTGTTGTTCCGTCGTACGCCTCTATGTTTACGGGCTTGAATCCCGCTGGAAATTCATGGTCCAGCACCTCATCGGTGAAACATAGGGGGTGTGCGGCACCCCTGTACTTGGGTGTGCCGTGTTGTTCGGATATTTGTTGTGTTACATTACTTAATAGAGCTTGCTTTCTTGGCCCGTAAATAGACCTGGCTGGGCCATCCTTTTGATGCGAATCCTTGGGTGGATCGCGTGTTGGTTTGTGTGTGGCACCATTTGCCGCTCTATGCTGGCCATGGGGTCGTCTATCCGACCGGGTGGCTTCCTTATTTTTTGATTTTGGGGGCTCTAGGGCCTCCTCGTCAAATTCGGGCAGTAGCTTTCGCTTCGGATAGCTCTTTGTGTGATGGATGCCGCCGTATTTATCTGCGGTGTTGAGCACGTTACTCCATCTGGTTCTGAGTGCATCTTCCGCAGTCTTGAGCTTCCGCTTCTGCTTTTTCAGGCTGCGCGCAGTGGCGACGAGTCTTTTATGGAGATTCTTCTGCTCCAGGTGCTTATCCGGTGTGAGGTCATCCGGACTGTTATCTTCGCCGGGGATAGGTTGTTCGGATTGATTATCCGTGTTACCCTGGTCGGACGGTTGTTCAATACCGTGTTGGTCGTCCGCCGGATCACCCTGCTCTATCGCTGGGTCCGTATGGCTGCTGTTTCTGTCGAGGCGGGGTTTGGAGCGGCGTTAACGCCGCCGCTTTGTCTGCTTTTCGAGGAAACGATCCTTCACTGCGTCCCTCTGTTCCTCGTCGTCGCTTCCTTTAGGTGTGTCCACCATGTATACATCGTGGGATGGGGTGGCTGTCCAGTGCCCTATAGGTACTGGTTCATGTTCTTCTCCTACATCGTCGTCCATACCGTCGATGTCTTCGGAGTCGAAGTCGAGCATGTCGTTTAAATCATCGACAGTGGCTACGAAGTGGGTGGTGGGTGGGCGTCGAATTTCTTCGTCGTCCGCATCCCAATCCTGTTGGCCATAGTCCAGCCAGGGCTCCCCTGACAAAGAGAGAGACTTTAGTGAATTCAGGATGTCGCCGAAGGGCGAGTGCTGAAAGATATCAGTGGCGGTGAATTCCATGATCGGTGCCCAATCAGATTTGATTGGCAGGGGCGCGGAGTGTTCGGAGTCCGGAGAAGAGTCTGGCACCTTGGAGTCACGGGCTTCGCAGAGGATAAGGCTGGTGTTCGGCTCGATCGCCGTAGAGATTGCGGCCTCTGAGGCGGGGTCTAGCCACCCATCCTCGATCGGCGTGGTTGGCTCCGAGCTAATGATCGGACCGGATACGGGTGCGGCCTCCAAGGCACTGTCCGGCGGCAAAGCTAAATCATGCCCATCATGACAGTGCGGCGCGCTCGGTTGTGGCTCGAATCCGTCGAAGATCAAGTCTCCGCGGATACCGGCCGTGTAGTTCAAACTTCCAAATCTGACCTGACGGCCAGGGGCGTAGCTTTCAATCTGCTCCAGATGGCCAAGCGAATTGGCCCGCAGTGCAGAGCCGCCGAATACGAAGATCTGCCCGGGGAGAAAAGTCTCACCCTGGACCGCATCGTTGTTGATGATCGGAGGAGCCATCGGGCCTAAAGATGACGACACAGAGGAACTCTCAATGAAAGCACCAATGTCGGTGTCAAAACCGGCGGATCTCGGGTAGGGGGTCCCGAACTGTGCGTCTAGGCGAATGGTAACAGGAGACAAGGGACACGATGTTTTTACCCAGGTTCGGGCCCTCTCGATGGAGGTAGAACCCTACTCCTGCTTGATTAATATTGATGATATGGGTAGTACAAGAGTAGATCTACCATGAGATCAAGGAGGCTAAACCCTAGAAGCTAGCCTACGGTATGATTGTTATGTGTTGTCCTACGGACTAAAACCCCTCCGGTTTATATAGACACCGGAGAGGGTTAGGGTTACACAAAGTCGGTTACAATGGTAGGAGATCTATGTATCCGTATCGCCAAGCTTGCCTTCCATGCCAAGGAAAGTCCCATCCGGACACGGGACGAAGTCTTCAATCTTGTATCTTCATAGTCCAAGAGTCCGGCCAAAGGTTATAGTCCGGCTACCCGGACACCCCCTAATCCAGGACTCCCTCACCAACTCTCTCCCCCACTATGCAGCGGTGCAACCTCCCTTCTTCCCGCTGTAATATCTACTTAAACATAGTGCTCAACTCCATATATTATTTCTCAATGATCTATGGTTATCCTATGATGTTTGAGTAGATCTGTTTTGTCCTGTGGGTTAATCATGATCTTGGTTGGTATGAGTATATATTTTATTTATGGTGATGTCATATGGTGCCCTCCGTGTTGCGCAAATGGTGGGATCCCCGCTGTAGGGTGTTGCAATATGTTCATGATTCGCTTATGGTGGGTGGCGTGAGTGACAGAAGCACATACCTGAGTAAGTGGGTTGTTGCGTATGGGAGTAAAGAGGACTTGATACTTATTGCTATGGTTGGGTTTTATGACCTTAATGATATTTAGTATTTGCGGATGCTTGCTAGAGTTCCAATCATGAGTGCATATGATCCAATTAGACAAAGTATGTTAGCTCATGCCTCCCCCTCATGTAAATTACATAAATGATTACCAGTCTAGTTATCGATTACCTAGGGACAAATGACTTTCTTGTTGACAAAAGCTATCCACTTTTATTACCTTGCAATTTATTCGTAGTTTTTATTCTCGCAAAGTACTCGTAGTTTTGTTCTTGCAAAATAGTTTCATACTTGTTTTAGGTAAAGCAAACGTCAAGTGTGCGTAGAGTTGTATCAGTGGTCGATAGAACTTGAGGGAATATTTGTTCTACCTTTAGCTCCTCGTTGGGTTCGACACTTATTTATCGAAAAAGGCTACAAACGTCCCCTATACTTGTGGGTTATCAACCTACTTCTTCGCTACCTTCTCTGCTTGGGCGACCTTGAATTCGTCCAGCGCGTCGTCCATGGTGAATTCGGCCTGCTTCGGCGCCAAGTACGCCTCGCCCTCGTCCATCTACGATTCGTCCCACGCCGCGTTCTCCATTTCAGCGCCCCTCCTGCTCGGGAGAGTACGGAGGCATGCCGGCTACAATGCGAGCTATTCGTCGTGCGTAGGCGGCCCGCATCTCCTTCTGGATGGCCGCCCAACACTGCGGAGTAAGCATCTTGTAGTAGGTGATCTGACCGTGGAACATGGCTACAGGCCGGCGGCAAGCTCTCGTAGCGGATTAGGGCATGAATGGGGCTCACGGTGGTAGTGCGGAGGGAGGGGGAGGGGGATGAAAATGGAAGTGGCTAGGATTGTGGCTCGCCACCTAGTTTAAATAGCCGAATTTGGCCTCTCGAGCAACGCACCGAGACGGCGACATGAATGCTTCCTCGCCGGACCGATCGGTTCAAATAATATGCAGCACCATGCAGAGTTCTATGGAGCTGCGTACACCATCATTCATCCATCATATTAAATATTGTAGTGTAGTTGATCAAAATAAAATTTGAAATTGTCAAATTTAACTAAATTAAGATTAAGGTATCTACAAGCTCTTTTCCGCAAAAAATAAAAAGGTATCTACAAGCTCATTTATGGGTTACAGAGTCAGTGTAGTAACGTACCTTTTCTTGTTTTTTGTTTTGTTTTGATAACACGTACCTTTTCTTGTTAAATAAATTGTGTTTCATGTTATCTTTTGCACGATCCATATCATCATAGATGAACAACATTGATGTCCCGTCTGAATTCACCAGTCGAAGAAGTTTTAAAATTGGGGTGCAGCCTTTGAGAGATGAGGCAACAAATTGCCGAAAACCACAAAGCGGAGTTTTAGAGCATGGGTGCATTGGAGTACATTTTTTTAACCACTCAAAAATGATGCTTAAAAGTTTATTTTTTATTTTTGTCGGCCTAAGTACATGTTAAATTTTGTTCAATTATATGTGCTATTGTACGCTATACAAAAAAAAAATCCGGCCCCAAAATTAAGAAAAAACAAACCTAACTTTTTGCATGTAGTTGTCTTTTTTTGTCTCACATGCAAGCATGTATATTGATGAAAATTTGCACAATTATAGTAAACTAATGTACCTGCATGTACACAATTTTTTGGAATTTTTCAGACCATAAAATCCCTTTTTTAACTTTAAAAAAAGGCTTAATGTGTCCGTGCTCCAAAGGCATTATTCACAAAACCTACGGCTATCTAGAACAATTCCTGGAACAATCTTCCCTTCTTTTGTAGAATTAAATCTACTAACCCTCTAATTTGTCAAAGTGAACATATTGATTAGTCTGCCCTTTTTTTTAAGTTGCCGCATTTCCATTAAACATAATAGAGCAAATTAATACAACTCACATGGTGCTATAAAGAAATGTCCAGGAAGGACACATGTCTAGAGACAATTACGCAAAAAACCCAAAGAAAACCAGAGGTAACTTGAACTTGCTGGGGCAACTGTGCATAGCCATACCGTTGCCCACCCCCGTTCATCGTCATTGCCAGGGCGACCTCCAGCAGAAAACAAAGTGAGAAGCCATTGAATCTAGGACCGAGGAAACACCATCGCTGAAGTAGCTTTATGAGCCGAAGAAGTGGCCTGTGATGAATGGTAAAGCCAATGTCGTTGTGGCGCGTTGGTCGGGGTTTCTCTCCATGTTCCTCATACCGCAAATCTTGTTTGCTCCGCCAACATCGTTAGAGAGGCGAGTCGGATCTGCCCTCCATCAACCACAAACCTTGCACCTAAGCAAGCATCTCCTGAAAATCGACGACACCACTGTCTCATGGAGTGGTGGATGCTGGCAGACACCTAAACTCATCTCGTCCGGACACCCTGGCAAAGCCGGAGCAGACATCACCTAGGAAGGAGCGGAACGGAGGAAAATTATTCCACAGAGGCGCCGTTGCCGCCACCTCAACGCCACCGCCCAGAACACCAAATCGTTCACCCAGATCCAAGAGGAACCGGGCGGCGAAAACGGAAAATTCTAGATCCATTACCACCAACGGAGAAGATCAACGTGCCGGAAGAAGATCAGAGGTATTCACCTCCACCGTCATAACCGCCGGAGCCGATAGAACTGACTGGGAAACACTAGCTACTGGAACCTACATCTAAAGCCTACTGCTACATAGATCCGCACGAGGATCCCGGTGGCCCTCACCCACCGACGACCACTAGGTCATCAGGGACGGGGAGCCGCCGGGATCGATGCCGGAACGCGCTGCGCACGGGGCAAGCGATTTTGAAATAGTTATCACTCTATATAAATATTTTGCTGCTCAGATTGATGTTCATAAAGAAAAGTGAGAAACGTATCATGATCCTTTTAAGGATATTATTAAAGAGAATGTTATAGCCGAGGAACAGATTCTTGTTCACACTATTAATCCTATGTTAGCTTCTGTTTACATTGATAAACCTCTGTTCCTGTTAGGATTAAAGAACGTGCTTTGAAAGTACAGTGGCTAATAAAAGTAAAGATAAGTCTAATAAAACTTATGATCAAATTGAAACACAACCTCAAATAGCTATGATTAAATACTTGTTAATGGATGGACTTAATGGGCATGTTATCTATGTGAAGAAGCTACTCATATTATTATGCATAGAAGTCTTCTTAATGTTGTTGGTGAGCCTGTTATTTCTATTAAGATTGGTAATCATTGTTATCATGGTTTGTGTGATATTGGAGGTATAAGTGTTATTCATTTCTCTCTTTATCAAGAAATTGCTGGAGATATTTCACCATGCTCAACAGAAGAAAAGGATTGACTATTAAACTGGCAGATATATATAGTATTCCACATGTGGGAATTCTTAGAGTGTCGAAGTTTTGTGTGGTAACACTAAGTATCCTACATATTTCTTAATACTTGGAACTAATCAAGATATGTTTTCCATTATCTTTGGTAGGCCTTACTTGAATATTGTGGCGCTATTGTCGATTGGAAAAAGAAAAAAAGTTTATGTTAATTTTGGAGGAGATGATGTTTCCTTTAATTTCTCTAAGTTTACTAAACAACATCATTCTAAAATTTTGCCTTGTGTAGACGAGATAGAAATGATTACTTCAATTGTTCCCCTCATATAGATCATCTAGAAAAATATTTGTTGGATGACCGGGGCCGGAGTATGGAGGGAGGGAATCTGGGAAAGGGGTGGAGACTCGGTTGTGGCTGCGGTTGTGACGGATAAGGAAGATGAGCGATGACGCTAGGGACATGCATGGAAACCCTAGGCGGAGAAGGAATCGAGCGGCAGCTACTTAACCTCACTCTATAGAAACCCTAGGTCGAAGGGAATTAGCTTCCGAAGAGATATGAGGAAGATGGGTGACTCATGCGGTGCGAGATCAATATGTAACAAAGAGAAAACTAGTAAACCGGTGGGACATGGTAGCAACAAAAAATCGGTGGGAGGATGTGGTGGCAGGAGAGGCAAAAGTAAATCGTGCGCACCGGACTGTCAACTCCCTGGTCAATCTGTAGTGTTTCCAAGCCCACCTCTCGAAGAAATACTTTTTCACGAGAAATATTTTTATAAGGTGCCCAAACTCACCTTAACTGTTTCCACCTACCCTTGCACGACATTAAATTGGATCCCGTCCAAACAACCATCTAGGCCTCAGTCAATGCCAATATATTCAAAATCACTAATTAAAAAGTACACTTTGCAAAGGTCACTCCCACCTTCTCAGGTTGCGACAAGTATCACGCTGCATGTGCGCCACCTGTCGCAACATAGGAGTTTTCTTTTTTTTCTAGATTCGTCTATTCAAACGTTTTATCTTTCAAATCGTGTGTCCAAATTTTGAACCATTTTCATCATTGGATTCCTCACGCCGAGGTCTTCAAAATTAGATTCCATGTTGATAGGTTTCGACAAACAAAAATCACAAAAAAATCAAACGAAAAACCCTGAACCGGAAGCACATTTTTTCCCCTTTCGGAGAGTCACAACCGTGCCTATTGCGAAAGTAAATATGTGCCTCCACAAGAAGTAAATCCGTGCCTCTCACGGAATAACCAAAAATGAAAATACACTTTTCCCCTTTTCTAAGAAGCACGACCGTGCCTTCATGAGAAGTAAACCCGTGCCTCTCGCGGAAGTAAATCCGTGCCTCTCGTGGAAGAAAAAAAAGAAAAGAAAAATGTATTTTTCCCTTTTCGAGAGGCACGATCACGGAAGCAGATCAGTGCCCCCACGAGAAGTAAATCCGTGCCTCTCCTCAAAGAAAAGAAAACGCGTTTTCCCCTTTCTGAGAGGCACGGTCGTGCCTCTCGCAGAAGCAAATCCGTGCCTCCACGAGAAGTAAAGCCATGCCTTTCCCAGAACGAAAAATAAAAAAGAAAATGCATTTTTCACGATTTTTTTGATTTTTTTATTCCAAAAGCTAAGAAAAAACGAGGGGGGGCGAGAAGCTGAAAAAAAAAATCATCTAAAAACTGAGAACGCGTAAAAAATAATCCGAATGAAGCGCCTAAAGCGTGATACGTGGTGGCGGCTGAGAGCGCGCGCTCCCAGCTCACCGCAAGTTAATTTTGAGAGGGCTTTCGAAGAAGTATTCCTTGATTAGTTGCTCTACAATATATTGACAATGTACGTGAGGGTTCGATCCAAAAGCCCGCATGAAGACGCTAGCGGCTATGTGCCCTTATTGCGACGTAGATGGTTACCTCGCCTACAGGGCGGCGGTGATGGGCGGCCCGATAGGATGCCGCTCGTCATGCCGACTTTACTCAAGTTTCTTTTTTTATATATCTTTTCTAATTTTATTCATATTTATTTCAAAAACATAAATTTACTCAACAAACTAAAAATTGATTTTGAAAAATATTCACAAAGCATAATTTTTTATTAGCGCAGTTTTAAATATCTTAATAACTTAAAAGAAAGTTCGTGATAATGAATAAGTGTTCCCACATTCGCATTAAATGTTTGTGTAATGTAGAAAATGTTTCATACCATTAGAAAATGTATGTGACATTTTATGGAACTATTCCAGCATTTAAAAAACATGTTTGTGACTGTAAAAAATGTTATATACAATATTAAAAAAATGTTCATGTAGGATAATATTTTTTTATTTCTTATTTAAATATTCTTGTTTTCCAAAAATGTCTACGAAATTTTCCAAAATGTTTATACAATGTAAAAAATGTTCACATAATTTCAAATTGTTTATTGCCGTTAAAAATGTAAAAATTTTATTTGGAAATATTTTCATGTATTCTTTTTTTAAACATCGGTACAGACGCAAGCGCTCATACATACACGCATACACTCACCCCTATGAACGCGCGCACACACACCCTACCCCTATGAGCACCCCCGAGAGACTGAGCCGCCATGTCATCTTGAAATTTACGAAGTCACCTTAGGCGCCTCATCGTCGACAGGAACGTCTTCTACCACTGAAAGCGCATCGCCGAAAATCTTGAAATAAATCCAGAAATAATGCGAGCATCAGGACTTGAACCCTGGTGGGTTGGGGATACCACTGTCACTCTAACCATCCAACATACATTTAAAAAAATGTACATCATGTATATGAAAAATGTCCAGTGCCTATCAGGAAATTGTTTTACATGTGCTCTAAAATGTATATTATGTATTTAGGAGAAAGTAGATATGTCTTTGAAAAAGGAAAAACTAATAAAACCCTAGATAGAAACAAAAGGAAAATAAAATTCCTAAAAAAACTAAGAATCCCTTAAAAACAGAGAAGAAACAAAAGTAAAAGACAATAAGAATACAAAGAAAACCGGAGTAAATGAAAAAATATAAAAAAAACAGACGAAAAAATTGAATAAAAAATAAGCTAACATAAAAGAAAAAATGAATAAACAAGAGTAGAGGGAACCTACAACGCAGCAAGCAAACCACATTAAGAGCATATCCAATAGATGATGTATTTCACATCACCAAATTGTTGTTCGAGTAAAATATACATCACCTAAAAGTGCATTTTTACATCACCAAAAACCCTCAACTCCAGTAGATGATGCAAAAATAGCTATTGCTCCAGTAGCTTATGTAAAATACATCAGCCACACGGTGGTTGCTTCACATTTCTGTTGTCTCCGGCGAAAAAGCTAGTGCACATGAAGCAGTAGTTGTCGGTGTGTCGGCGACACCGGCGACGTAGCAGCCGCCACCGCCGCCTCCTTCGCCCGGGACGAAGCCGCGGCGGGGTCACGCAACGGCCGCTTCAAGACGCCACCTCGTGGTTTGGTCACGGCTGCCTTCTTCCTCGTCGGCGGTTCTAGTTCGCCGGCGGCTATGGGACGAGGGGCTGCAAATCCACCCCACGATTTGGAGGAGGCATCACGGCGGCGCCGGCAGATGCGGAGGCGGCCATCGCCAGAGCGGTATTGGCGGCCGCGGGGTCGAAGAAGGCGTCCATGGGGACTAGCGGCGGCAGGCGACATCATGGGGTGGTCAAGCGCGGCGCGGGAAAGTTCCGCACGACAATTGGGCTGCACGCGCGATTGCTCGGGTTTTACTCGAGAGGCACAAGTGATGCAAAAGTTGCATCATAAGTGCCCTATTTTACATCTAGAGCAAATCTAAAGTATTAGTTTTACATCAACATCATCTTTTTTTTTAGGAGCACACCAACATCATCTATTGGATCATCGTTTTTTGGCCTTCGTGGTTTAAAATCAGTTATTTGTTTTTGGAATCGTAAAATAATTTTTTTATAGGCATTTCCTAACGGGCGCCTTAAGCGCCCGTTTCTTCTGTTGCCGCAAACGGGCGCATACCCCCGCGCCGCGCTGGGCCGGCCCGTTTCCATCTTTTTCTTTCTGTTAAAACAGCAGGGCACAAACCAACAGACCACCGTACCGATTGTGTCCAGTTACTTATTTTTGTTCTTTTATTTACGTAGGCCGTGAGAGCCCACCAAACCAGCTTTCCCTGCTGGCTTATTTCTGGGCGTTTTTTTTTGGTTCCTTTTTTCTTTTTCTTTTCTCATTTTCCTTTTTTTGTCTTTTCTTAAAAATGTGAATTATTTAAAATTCTTGAAATTTTAAAATTGAATGAACTTTTATCAAATCGATGAACTTTTTTAAAATTTGATGAAAATTTTCAAATTCCATGAATTTTTTAAAACGTGAACAATTATTGAGAACATGAACAAAAATTTATATACGAAGAAAGATTTTTAAATATACACTGAACATCTTTTCGGTGTACGATGAACAATTTTTAACTACACAGCGAACATTTTTGTGATATACATTGAAATAATGTAAAACATATTTATACATTTTTTTATATAAGATGAACAAATTTTATACATTGAACATTTTGTAATATAATCTGAACAACTTTTAACTACACATTGAACAATTTTGTGATATGCGCTGAAAATCCATTTAAATACCCATTGAACATTTTTTATGTACACTGAACAATTTAAAATATGAACTTTTTTCAAATTTGTTGAACTTTTTTTAAAATTCGAATGAACTTTTTTGATATTGATGAACCATTTTTCAAAATTGATGAACTTTTTTAAAATCAATGATTTTTTTGTTCGTTAACCTTTTCAATTCGTGATTTATTTTGAAATCTGTGAACTTTTAAATTTCTTCCCGAAAAATTACGTTTTCCCAAATCTGTGCGCAATAAATAGCGCGACTTTTATCATTCTTAAATCATCCGCGCTGAAAATATCCATGAACGATTGGTTGCCCTAGTGGGTAGGCGACTGGAACAGGTACTGGACATCGCGTGGTCGAATCCTCACGGGAGCAACCTTTTTAGGGCACTAGTGGTTGGGACGCGCCCAGGGCGCGTCTCTTGAGGCGGAACTGTGCGCACTAATCATGCTATAGTATCTGTTAGCGTCTGTGTATGGCAGCATGCATAGTGTAGTGAAAATACTTGAGAAACATGTATAAATCTTCTCTTGTAGCATATCAAGATATAGGTGAATACTCATAAGAGATATAAACAGGTACCTAAATACTCTCCAAAAGGCCCTCAGAAATAACCCTACTATCTACAAAAAAAATATAATAAAAAACATAGATGAACGAAAACATTCAAATGGAGGTTGAATTGATCCGGGAGCAGCTGTAATGTCCCACGGCAAAACCACCTTGCACCACTCTGCCGACAACCACTACAGTTATCAGAAACTCGAGTGACAAACCCTTGGAAACAAACAATAATACAGAACTGAATCCAAAATAATAAATAAGTTATATCAAAATGCATACCAAGAGTATTCAATGGATGATGGGGATCAAGCTTGCAAGAACGTTGTTACCTGGAAGAACAATCACAAAGATCTAACATGATTAAACGAAGTACGATGCCAACAGGGAAAAGGAGCGACCGAGTGTGTATCATTCATGCACTACATTACCGTTCAGAATCAACACGCCCAGGTTTGTGTTGGTTCTTGTTAATTTAGGCTGAACTATATACTTCCATTAACCACAAAATTAAGGGACTGGACCATTTTGTGTTGTCCGTCCATATTCCATTATGACGACTCTGATCTGCAGCGGATAAATCTGGCCATCGAACAGTAAAGATTGACATCCAACCACACGTATAAAACTTACTATCTTGTAAATTAATATCCAACCAGACGTATAAAACTTAGGGTCGCGCTAACTGCCACACGTGTGGTGCGAAGGGAGACGCACCATACGTCCCTAATGTAAACAGATTGCCATCTCATCGCATGCATGCATGTAGAATTCTTTTTGGATTTTCAGTTTTTAAAATGTTTTATCTCTTAAACGAAAAATCCGATTGAAAATCCGTTTTCACCATTAAATCCCTCGCGATGAGATCTTCGAAACTAGATCCCATGTTGATATGTTTAACCAAAAAATAGATTCTTCCGAAGTTCAATATCTATTTACGTGCTTGCCTAATAATATCATGCCAATTGCTTGACCAGCGGGCACTAGTAATTATTTTCTAAGATGATATTGAGTTTCAGTAACGTAGACCCATTTGTTAATTTCCCATCTTTGGTGCTTTTGCAGATATATATTATATAATGGGTGCAGTGCGAGAAAAACATATTAACCATGTACCATAAAATAGGTAGATGCCACACACAAATGATGGATTACGACTGATCCAATGGTATTCGCGAAGATCAAGTGGGTTACCTGAGGTAGTAGGACTATGTAGCGTGAGGACGAGGGTAGTCAGGGTGCATGCCTGGGCTGCTCGATAGCCGCTCGTCATCAGAAGACCATCAGAGGTAGAGCCACACTTCATTGGACTCGACGGCGTCTCTGCTGCGGGGATATCCTGCACCGTCTTCTGCGATGCCTTTATGTACTTCCAATCACGCTTGTTCACTCCGCTGATTTTAATCAGAGCGTCAGCTACTTGCACACATGCAAGACAAACATAGATCAACAAAAGTGAGGAATCCCTCACCCAGTGAAAATAATCCTGACATCGGTTAAGTCAGCCAATCCCAGCAGGGTGTAGAATAAAGACCATGTATTATCAAACCATTTGTAGTATTTTGAAATATTTCTAATAAAAAATGGAGCGAACCAAAAGAGATTTTTTTGTCAAAGACTAACAATTTTATATGACTTTGGACTAATGGAAGCAATTTAAGAGATTAATCCAATGTGCTATGGAAGCACTATTTCAGAAAGTTCAATTCTTGCAGCTGTGACGCATTACACGGATATATGAACAAAAATACCTTTTCAAAATGTCTACAGTACAATTCAAAATTAAAGATCCCAGCTATTGCTTTCGTATTTAACTTTCCACTCTTCCCATGTATGATCCAGTCGCTGATAAATTGTTATGTCCAATGAAAACAAGTCATCTACATCATGTAAAAGAAAGAATATAGAGTTTAAGAACAGGAAACCTAGTAGTGTTGGGATACATTTAACCCTTCGCTCTTCCCAAGTGAGTTTCAATCTATGATGAAGTTTCTATTCGGTCAAAATAAATAATTTGCATCATGCAAAGTAAAAATATATAATTTCAAGAGGGGAATACCTCTTATATAGAGCCCTGGTCATCTCTTGTTTTAAATACTCGGTAATGTTGACATGCCTCCATAACTATGATGACCTATCATTAGTACTTCACAGTACCTGAGCAAGAGCAAATCTAACTGAATTAGCAGTGGAGTCTCACTTGCTGCATATGTTATGAGATAAAAACGAAAATCTATATGGCCAATAGCACGCAAGATTCTAGCCTAAGTGAAAGGATGACACACTCAAGTAGTATGAAGTAGCATTGAAGCTGCACCGGGCATCACATATTTTTTTTACTGGAACATCTATTCAATCACTAATACTCCCTCCGTTCCGAATTACTTGTCTTGGATTTGTCTAGATACAGACTAGATGCATCTGTATCTAGACAAATCCAAGACAAATAATTCGGAACGGAGGGAGTACATGCTATGGAGGCACCAACTTCGCTGCATTACATACAAAACAAATCCAGCTATAAATCAGTCGAAGTAGGCTTAGGGTGGTTGAGTTCATCACCAAAAGAAGACATAAATCTCAGGTCCAGGCGGATCTTCACTCACATCAACACAATAGAGGAATAGAACAGAAGGAAGAACAATGTATGGTAGATAAGGAAAATTTGTGTATTTGTAGCATAGCAAAAGAGGGCTCAGTTCTGTCTTTGATCTTCAAGCCCAACACTCACGTCTCTTGCTGCATAACATACCCATCGCAATGTAAACGAACTACCCTGGTTATCACTCATCAGAAATGACATCAGAGGTGCAGAACATCGAACATTACTGATGAATTGAACAGGTTGCAAGAGAGGTAAGGATGGGCTCTAATTTAGTACCCACAGGCCATAACAGTCTTGATTGCTCAAGACATGCTTATTTCAGCCAGAGTCATCATCATCGCCCCTCATTTTTTTATACCAAAAAGGAGGTTGTACCCCCGACCTTTGCCCACCAAGCAACATGACCCTGATATCCGTACATACATACATACGTGCGTGCACACATCCATCCATCCATCAGCCTCAAGAGTTACTCATATCTGGCCTCGACGGACCAAACCTCCCGGTGCGTACGATGCACCAGACAACACCGTTCGGTTCCCAGCCACGCTATGACCGAATCCAAGGCACGTCATGGGGCTTCTCCAGCACGACCATGAGCTGGAACTGGAGGCGCAACGCGGCCTGGTACTCGTCATCGCAGGCGATGGCAGGGAGCCAGGAGAGGTCACGCCCACCACGCAGTCCCAGCGACCTCGAATAAATTACATAATTATGATAGATTCACTGCAAATTATCAGTGAATGAAACATTCATCTCTAGGAAAAGAACAGGGGGCCTCTGTTAGTGTTGAAGAATGACTGAACATTCTCGTTCCACAAACCGGCAGCCAGGGGCCACTGCTCCAGAGGCCGAGCTCGTCGGCAGGGATGACGTGGTAGAGGTTGGGACATGAAGGAGACGACGGGCAGGCTCGAGCGGAGGGAGAGAAAGGGGAAAATGCAGTGAACGTACAAACATCAATCACATGAGAGTACAATAAGCTCACAACAGTTGAAGCTCAAATCCGCAATGTAACTCGACCACGGTGGTAAGGGGATAGAGGTAAACTAATGCTACAATTCCTAAATCAGTATCTGTTCCAACAAGTTAGGTTTCTTTCAGCGAATCAATTCGAGTGAGTTCAGGTGTGTGCCACATAAAGAATGTTCAGTTCAGGTTTAAGGAATAGGAACAGTCAGTTAGTTACTCCAGTAATTCATGCGGTTATAAAGATGCAAATTGGAAAGCTAAACTATTGTTACAATTTACGCTAATCACAACGAGTACCTGTACAAATAGTAGTCAGTTTAACTTCACTTCAGTTAACTGTAAGTCTGAAACCTCTCTGGTGTGTTTCAGTTAACTAAAAAACAACTCAAGTTCAGGTTTTGTAACATGGCACATACAGGGCTAAGACAGGAATCAGTAAAATTCAGAGTTTCGAATCTAAGTCAACACCTGTTATTGCTGCAACTCCCCTGCATCATCGAACAGTCTAATACATGCTCTATGGTAGCATATATTGAGTGATTCAACTTTGTCACTGCCTTACTGCAGCCATTACAACAAAATATGCAGATTATAAAACATATAAAAAAGGGGAGAGCTGCTATTGTCACAATGCACTGCTCAAAGTAAATTGATTCATATGAACCTACATGGGCAGTGCCCACCATGATTTAGAGAAGTATTCGGCAATTGAAAAAGGTAGGATGCGTCGTACCTGGTCGGATCTGGAACGGTTGGCCCTTGCCGGCGCGGACGAAGCGGATCCATGTCGATTGTGTCTTTTTTTTGCGACTGATGTCGATAGTGTCTTGCCTCCACGTGATGGTGGTTCTTGTTGAGCTACTTTTGGCGCCGCCGGCAGTGCTCTCCCACACATACTCGTCCTCCCTGCCAGCTATCTCTATGGATTCAGATTGAGAAGAGAAAGGGGTAGGACACGAGGCGGCAGAGAGGAGTCAGGGCATCTCCAGCCGTTGGCCCCCCAGGAGGGGCAAAAAATCGCCCCCTGGGGGCGCACCAGCGCTAAACCGCGCACTGGGGGCGTGATGCCCCCCAGTCGCGGCCCCCCACGGGTATTTAAAATGTTCAAATTCGACGCAAACACAACGCAAACACGGGCGAGTTCGTTCAAATTTAAACATATTTTTTAAAAAAAGAAAAAAACTACCGCGGGCTACCCCCGCCGTCTCCCTCGCCGCCCGCCCACGCGGTTCTACATGCCGAGGAGGCTGTAGAACCATGTGTAGTCACCGCCGTCGTCGTCGTCATCGTCGTTGCCCCCGCCTACGCCTCCGCCGTCCCTACTGCATCCCTCCCCCGGTTGGCGCGACGGGTTGGACGGTCCGGGGGTGTCGTCGTCGTCGCCATCGAGGACGACGACACCATCCTCGTCCTCGCGCCCACGTTTGCGGGCGGCGATCTCCTCCAGGGCCCGGCACTGCCGGACCATCTCCTTGCGCAAGTAGTCGTCGCGCGACCACCGCATGGCGTCCTCGTTGGAGAAGCCGCGCCGGGCTATCTCCTCGTACTCCGGGCGGAGGCTGGACTCCACCTTGGGCTCGACGAGGGCGCCGGAGCTGCGGGTACGCGCGCTGACAGGCGTGTCCTGGGGCTCCGGCTTGACGGGGCGGAGGTGGAGGCAGGGAGAGCCGCCGGACGAGGAGGAGGACACCCCGGTCTCCATACGCCTCGGCGTCCAGGAGCTTCCCCGGCGGCGTGAGAAGGACGGGGGAGCGGGGTACTCGAGGCGCGGCGTGTTGCCTCCCTCGATGTACTCGAGGAAGGACTCCAACGTGCGCCCGGGCACGCCCCACCACCGACGCCGGCCGTCGGCGTTGAACCTGCCGGAGGGCACGACGCCGTTGGTGGCCTCGAGCTGCTCGTCGTGCCGGCGGCGGAAGTACGGCTCCCAGATTGGGCTGTCGGGGACGTACCGGGGCCCCTCCCTCGCCGCACGCGGCAGGGACGAGCGGATGCGTGCGATCTCCGCACGCCGCGCCGCGCCGGTGGGTACCGGGGGCACCGGCACGCCGCTGGCACTGATCCTCCACGCCCCGGGCACCCGCATGTCCGACGGGACCGGGTACTCGGCCTCGAAAAGGAGGCGAGCCTCGTCCTCGTGCAGATGACGGCGCCCGAATCCGTTCGCCGCCGCGCTGTCGCCTGGGAAACGCTCGGCCATGCTATCTCAACTGGTGACGGCGAGAGGAGGAAAGGGGGAGAAATGAGCGCGTCGTCGGTGGATGATCGGGGTGAGTCTCTCCGGCACGCTTGCAGTCGGCTTTTATAGGCGGAGACGCCGCGTGGTAGGCTTGGCCGGCGCGTTACGCGTGGCGTGATTGCGTGGCGGCCGAGGGACGCGTCGCCCAGCCTTCACTGCGCCGCCCGTGAGGCATCAATGGAGGCTGACTGGCACGGCAGCTTTGGCATTGATTCGCCGCGGGAAACGAGGCGATGAGAACGAGGAAGGGGCGAGAAGAGAGTAGAGTCGCTGACGCGGCGGGCCCGCGGCTCTTCGCGCCAAAAACGATTCGCCCGGCGCCCCCGAGCGACCCCCAACGCGTCGGGTTCGGGTTGGGTCCGCCGGCGCCAATTTCGGCCCGAGCCGACGAAAACTGGGCTCTTGGGGGCGCGACTGGGCCGATTTGTTGGCGCCGGCGGATGAAAAAACGCCTGGGGGGCCTTCTTGGGGGCGCGGCTGGAGATGCTCTCATGGGGTGAGGGAAAGTGAAGAAAGGAGGCGACTTGCCTGGGCCGAGAGGAGGTGTGGACGACTGGATGTCGATTTTGCTTCCTTCTCCGGTGGCCGGCGTCTGAGGACCTGGCAATGGGCCGATGAGGCGAGGCAGTGGCGGCAGCAACCCTAGCGTGCGTCGAGGGAGAATGGGTGGGGCGATTTCCTCTTCCTCTCTCTGTTTTTCTTCTGGACGAAACAAACAACACGGTGGGTCAAACCATCGATCTTTTTTGTCTGTATCTAATCCTACGTGGCTAGCGTGAGAGGGCGCCCCTTGCGCGACCGTTAAAGGGTTGTATTTTTTTTGTCTTATAGATAAGGCGTGTCGTGGGCCGGCCCAGCAGGCGTGGCTGTGAGCGCCAGCTTCCTGAAGCTCCCTTTTTTTTATAGCACGGGAGATGCTCTAATGGGCCGATCCGCTAGTCGTCTTCTGTATACGATTTTTACTAGGAATCGGTACGGGCAACCTCTCCCCTCATAAATAAATAAAAAGAAGAAGCTAGCGGCGCCTCGACAGGGGATCTCTTTCACCATGTCGCCCCGTCGTCTGCGCCCATGGTCTGCTCGACCCCGATTCGCCGCTATCCGCGACGCAGTGCGGCGGACACGGCGTCGGCGCCGGCATCGGCTGCTGAAACCTCTTACACCTCCTGCTGCAGGTACGTATACGCTCGAACGCCGCATCTCGGATCTCGCTTCTTCTGTGTTAGGCGAAAACTGATCTAATTGCACCCCAATTCATTTCGGAAACTACTTTCAATACCAAAATCCCTCGGCTATTTTTTTTAAAATAATACATTTTTTTGATTAATTTTGATAAATATTACCCACCACCTCGTCTCCGGCGCTCGGCCGCACCGGAACGCCCCTCCGACCAACTCTTTCAATCGTCAGACCGTATTCTGGATTTTCGGGGACCTGGACTGCTTTCCTCGTCAAAGTTCAGATTTTTAACCCCTTTTGGCGACAAACCAAGTTCAGATCCCCCCCCCTCCCCCCCTTTGACGAGAAACCAAGCTCAGATCTGCGACCACCGACCAAAAGCATAATCGTCTCCACCTCTGTCCTCTGCCAGTTTTAACCATCTCTAAGCTTCGGGTGGAGCCCACAACATCTATATACCACTTGGGATTCCAGCTGTGCTGCAAATTTGCATGTTAGATCGCGGGATGAACTAAGAGCATCTCCAACAGTTCCCGTATCAGTAAAAAAATTTGTGGGTTAGGGGAAGTTGGGACAAAAAGAAGTGCTCGAAGAGTTCCATTAAACTCGGAAATTTTTATATGGGCACCCTGTAAAACCACTTTTACAGGGATTTTTTTACAAGAACTGTTGGTGATGCTCTAAGGCGACAGATATGGGAGATATCAGTTCAGGTTGGAAATCCTAGGTACTTGAAGCACAACTAGGCTAGTACTAAAGGGAACTCCTCTGCTGTTTTTTTTCCTTCAATTTTTTTTCTTACATGAAACAGTTTCAGCATATTTCAGATTATCGCCTCCTCTTCCTTTATAACTGGACTGGTTATTCCAGCTTTCTTTCCTACCGCATTTTTATCTTTTCTTGTTCAGGCGTCACTGGTCCGTGAGAGTTCATAGTTCTCTCTTGCAAAATTTGAGTTTCATGAGCAAAATTGAGACATGGAACTTAATAACTCCCACTGCGTTGCAGGTAGTGGGTTAAAGGCCACTGAAACAAATGGCGCAACCTGCGGACAAGGTGAATGTGCCCCAAATATGGGACAAGAACTTGGTTTGGAGGAACTCCCTGAGGTATGTGTTGCTGGCAATGAAGTATCCTAGTTACAATGATCTTCTATATCACAACTTCTAGCACAGGAACACATGCATCTCGGCATAGGACTTTCGGGATGAATCTGCAACTGCTAGTGTTATTTATTGCAGTCAGCTACTAGCTACGAAGCTAATGGTTGAACTTGTCAACATTGGTTCTGCAGGACATCATACATCGTATACATTCTATCATGCCAGTACAAGATGCTGCTCGTGCTGCCTGTGTGTCACGTAGATTTCTGCATTCCTGGAGAAGCTATTCCAGCCTCATACTCAGTGACCGTACACTTGGTTTAGATGACACAGATTTTGAGGAAAGGAAAACCCATCTCATTGATAAAGTTGACAAAATTCTTGAAAACCATTATGGCAATGGGGTGAAGGTGAAGACACTTAAACTTGAGCTTGGACTTTGCAGCGATATCAAAGCCTCCTACCTCGACAGGTGGCTCCGAATCATTAAATCTGGGATCCAAGAATTCAGCTTGGTGTTGCCTTTAGTTATGAATAAAATCTACAACTTTCCGTGTTCGGTTTTATCTAATGAGGCAGCTGCAAGTTCAATTCAGTCTCTTAGCCTCTTTGGTTGCACTTTTCACCCCACATCAATACTTGGGCACTTGAGAAGATTGAAAAGTTTACATCTGTGCCATGTCCACATTACTGAGGATGGATTAGGGCATTTGCTCTCGAAATCTTCTGCCCTGGAGCGGTTAGTGATCGATGCATGTAGTGGGATAAGTTGCTTGAAAATACCTTGTACGATGCAGCAGCTCAAGTTCCTCGCTGTTAAACTATGCAAGATGGTGCGGGTGGTAGAGATAGATGCTCCACAATTCGACTCTTTTCACTATGGCGGGACACCGGTCATCTATGTCCGAAATTCTTCGCAACTTAAGAATGTAGATATTTCGCCTGTCTGCCTGTCTGGTATTCTCTCTTATGCTCGCTTTAGCCTTCCGTCCATTGCTCAAAACGTTGAGAGCCTCACCCTGCGCGGTCGTAGTGAGGTATGTGTTGGTTTTAATGTCTCAACGATTCAAATTATAAGGAGCATTCAAGTATGTGTATGTATTTAAGACTTGTATGTTGAAATAAAGCATGGTTAATCTTTTTATTTTTCAGAATGCAAACACTCCAATGCTGCCGTCCAAGCTCCCTCGCCTCAAGAACTTGGAAATTGCACTCCTTAAACCCCACTTATCCCCAAACTATGATGCCTTCTCTCTGGTTTCTTTTCTTGATGCTTCTCCTGCCTTGGAATCTTTCATCCTACGCGTAAGTCTCTATGTACATCTCTCAGAGTGGTATTAATGGTATTAATGTATTACACTTTGTTATCAGAAGAATGGTATTTGATCCTACATATGTATCTGCAGGTAGAGCAGGATGCCATGATGCATGACCCTGTTGTTGGAGACGACACTGAATACCGGAGGCAGAATCTGGAGTGCCGGAATAACAATCTCAGGAAGGCGATGATCACGGGCTTCTGTTCTGCCAAGAGCCTAGTTGAGCTCACAGTTCACATCCTCGAGAGAGCACATTCACTCGAGCGCTTCACGCTGGACATAACCTATGGCTACGATAGGAGAACTTGTAACATCGCCAAATTCCCAACTGCGAGAATGATTGGCCTATGCTGGCCGTTGAAGAAGAGAGCTCTCGAGGAAGCTCATAGAGCCGTGGAGACAGCGGATAGATACATCAAGGGAAGAGTTCCCTCATCCGTTCAATTCGAGGTTCTGGGGCCCTGTACCCGATGCCATATTGAAAAGTAGGTAGATCATGGCTGTGTGCATTGCTTGACGCAGAGGCCCGGGGTAATCCTCCTTTTCGAGAAAAAGGTACCAGTGGATCATTGACGTGGTATGGAGGGATAATAGATACTGGTTGGTGTGTCTATTAATTCCGTTGCTGTGAACAATAAGAGATCGAAACTGCTCTCCATGGATGATACAGGCGCCCGATGTGTGCACGATATGTATGAAAGATGGCTTGAAGCGTATGCCTAGCAAGGACGCGTTGCGTGTTATATATAGCCATAGGGCTAGGGTTTACAGATCTGGTAGTTGGTTAGGCTTGATCCCCAAGTTAGCTATTCTACAGATAAGGATCGAAGCTTTAAACCTAACTACCGGTTTACATATAGATCACGCACGCAACACCAAGAGTATATACGGTTTCATATACCCAACCGTATATACATACAATATATTCTAACACACCCCCTCAATCATAACTTCACCAAGTTGAGATTGTTCTTGAACTCTTCTAACTTACGCCATGATAAGGCTTTAGTGAATCCATCTGCAACTTGATCATGAGTGGAGATGAACCGAATATCAAGAAGCTTCTTAGCTACCCTTTCTCGCACAAAGTGATAATCTACCTCAATGTGTTTTGTTCTAGCATGAAACACTGAGTTTGCTGATAGATATGTAGCACCAATGTTATCACACCACAATCGTGCAACAGGAGAGTGATTAACACGTAGCTCATTCAACAAGGTTTGAACCCATATCAACTCTGCCGTGGCATTAGCCAAAGCTTTGTACTTAGCTTCTGTACTTGATCTTGATACAGTAGCTTGTTTCCGTGCACTCCATGATATAAGATTTGGTCCAAAGAAAACAGCAAAGCCCCTGCACTCACCAAAGTTGACATTGATCTTGTAACTTTCAGTCCTGTACTCATAGGACCTCTTAAATATCTCAAGATTCTTTTCACTGCTGTCCAATGTGCAAAGGTAGGAGCATGCAAGAACTGACATACTTTGTTGATAGGAAAAGATATATCAAGTCTTGTAAGTGTTAGATATTGCAAAGCACCTACAACACTTCTATAGTTTGTAGAATCTTCAGCACTTAAAAGCTCTCCTTCTTCCTTAGACAATTTTTCAGAAGTTGAGAGAGGCATATTTGACACTTTGCAATTCATCATACCTGCTCGTTTCAGCACATCTGACACATACTTTTCTTGACTCAAAACTATGCCATCTTTAACCCTTTTTACTTCTATTCCCAAGAAGTAGTGCAAATCACCAAGATCTTTAAGAGCAAAGTCTCTCCTTAGATCTTCAAGCAATGCTTTGGTTGCATCCTGCGATGAGCTTGCAACAATAATATCATCAACATATACTAGCATGAAAATGGTGATTTTGCCTTTTCTGTAGAAGAACGGTGATGTGTCAGCTTTGGATGGCTGAAAACCAAGTCTTTGGAGTTTCACACTCAGCCTAGAGTACCATGCTCTAGGTGCTTGTTTCAAACCATATAATGCCTTATCAAGCTTGCATACATAATGATACTTGTCCTTTACCTCATACCCAGGTGGTTGTCTCATATACACTTCTTCCTCTAGAACGCCACGAAGAAACGCATTCTGCATATCCAATTGATGAAGACTCCAATTGTTTGATACTGCAATGGACAGAACAAGTCTAACGGTAGCTGCTTTCACAACAAGGCTAAAGGTATCTTCATAATCTATACCATATCTTTGTTTAAACCCCTTTGCAACTAGTCTAGCCTTCTATCTGTCTATTTCTCCATTTGCCTTTCTTTTAATTCTAAAAAACCCATTTGCAGTCAATTAAGTTTCTCCCCTTTGCTGGAGGAACTAGATGCCATGTTCTATTTTTCATGAGAGCATTATATTCCTCATTCATTGCATTTTTTCAATTTTTATTTTCCAATGCTCCTACCAAAGTATTTGGTTCTCCTGTGACAGCAAGACCAGCAAAACGACGCCCTTTGTCATACCTGACCGTACCGTCCGTACGTACTTTTGGTTTCAAGATACCATGCTGAGATCTTGTTCTCGGTGGTGATGCAGAAATTATCGCAGAAGCCGGGTGCACAGAGGATCCGGAGCCCTGCACAGCGGATCCAGACCCTGACCCGGCTGCACCAGATCCAATGCGGATCCTGTCGCCATCGCCAGCGTCCGCACCTGGGCCGGCAGCGGCAGATCCGAGGCGGATGCTGTCGCCCACCCGCGACGCGCCTGGTTGGCCCGCGTCATCATGCGGAGGGGACCGCCCCACTTGGCATGTGGAGAGCAGCGCCTCGCCGCTCGTGGGTCCACCTGACCCTGAGTGCGCGACAGCGCCTGGGCCTGCGGGCCCGCGAGGGGACACGCGTCGCGGCGACGCTGGATCGCCCGCTCCCGAGGCTGATGCGGTGCGAATCCCGCGGTCCGGCGCGGCAGGCGAGGGAGGATCTTCCCCGGGATCGCCGCTGGCTGGATCCAGCGCAGCACCTGAATCTACATCGTGCTCCACACCTGTCTGCTGCATAAAATCATAGCCAAAAACAGAATTGCCACCAAAATTTACAGCAGGATTTTTATGAAGATTAACCGAAGGATCAGCTGTCTGTTCGCCCCCATGATCAAGAGGTTCGGATGGAGCAGTTTCTGCAAGAAGAAGAACTTCGGAACGAAGAGGAACGCCAGCATTTGGATTTAGCGAGGCAAACGGAAAAATAGTTTCGTCAAAGATGACATCTCGAGAAATATAGACACGTCCTTCTTTGACATCAAGGCACTTGAACCCTTTGTGGAGATTGCTATAGCCAAGGAAGACACATTGTTTTGAACGGAACTCTAGCTTCTTGGCATGAAAGGGCCGGAGATTTGGCCAGCACGCACAACCAAAGGTGCGTAGGGCATGGTAGTTTGGTTTTTCATGGAACAATTTTTCCAAAGGAGTGTCAAGATTAATCACCTTGCTAGGAGTACAATTGATAAGATAGGTGGCAGCTAGAAAAGCCTCGTCCCAAAATTTTAAGGGCATGGAAGCATGAGCTAAAAGTGAGAGACCCACGTCCACAATATGCCTGTGTTTTCTCTCGGCAGACCCATTCTGTTGATGGGCATGTGGGCATGAAACGTGATGTGTGATCCCTACTTGACGAAAGAAGGAGTTGAGGCGCTCATACTCACCGCCCCAATCCGTTTGCATGGTGATAATCTTGCGATCAAAAAGTCGTTCAACTAGTGCTTGAAACTCATGAAACACTTTGAAAACTTCTGATCTATGTTTGAGGATATATATCCACGTGAATTTGCTGAAATCATCGATGAAACTCACATAATAATTTTTCTTATTAATTGAATCTCGGGCAGGCCCCCATACATCAGAGAAGACTAGCTCTAAAGGAGCTTTTGAAATACTACTAGAATTTGGGTAGGGAAGTTGATGGCTCTTGCCTTGTTGGCAAGCATCACACACTCCCTCTTTATTCAACTCTTTGCTAGAAAAGGAAATTTGATTGTCTCTAAGAACATGTTGAACTATTTGCGAAGAAGGATGTCCTAAACGATCGTGCCACCTTGATGAAGATATCTTGGTGGCGCCAAGTGCATGTCTGCCCGAGCTTATTGGAGATGATGATAGGGGATAGAGCCCGTTTCTACACCTGCCGTGGAGGAGGGTTTTCCTCGTTGCCTTGTCCTTGACAAAGAAAAAAATGAGGATGAGTTTCAAGAAACACATGATTGTCATTGGCTAGACGATGAGCAGAGATCAAGTTTTTAGTGGCTTTGGGCACATGCAGAATATTTTTGAGATGAAGATTACGAGTAGGGGTACGAACATATGCATGACCTATATGGGAAATCTTCATACCTGCGCCGTTCGGCACGTTTACTTGATCGTGTCCATTGTACTTGTCACGTACGGTGAGCTTGTCGAGCTCACTGGTAATGTGGTCTGTTGCACCTGAGTCCACATACCAGTTTGTGTCCACGCCGTAGGAGGAGTTGGTGTTGACGGCTGCCACGGTTTTCTCCTTGTTGAAGGAGACATCAAAACGATGATAGCACTCCATGGCCGTGTGATTTGGCTTGGAGCATATTTGGCAGAAGACCTCTGGCAGATCGTTGCGGCCTCCTCCATTGCCGCGGCCCCCGCCGCGACCACGTCCACCGCCTCCATTGCCACGGCCGCCTCCATTGCGGCCACCGTTGCCACCGCGGCCACCACCGCGGTTGGATCCACCGCGTCCGCCACGAGACACGGTGTTGGCAGAGGAGTGGGAGGACTGCCCTCCGCCTTCAAACATAGCCAGCCTGCTTTCGAAGCTGATCAGCTGCGAGTAAAGCTCGCTCACCTTGATTTGCTGAGTGCGGGCGCAGATCATGGAGACGACGTCGTAGTCGAGTCCCACCAGGATGTAGGACACCATGTCGTCGTCGGTGAGCGGCTTGCCCACCGATGCCATCTCATCACCGAGCGCTTTCATGCGCCCGATGTACTCGGACATCGTCGAGTTGCCCTTCTTGGTGGTGGATAGGGCGATTTTGGTGTTGACGACGTGCGCCTGGGTTTGGGAGATGAAGATCTCCCTGATGGCGGCCCATGCTTCGGCCGCCGTGTCACAGTGTGCGACCTAAACCATAACAGGAGCTGAGATAGAGTTGAAGATGAAGCTCAGCACCTGAGAATCTCGAGCCTTGTCGATGTCGCATGCAGGGTTGGGCACGTCTGTGGGCTTGCCGTCCTTGTCGCGGAGCTTCTGCTCCGGCTGCTCCCGATCTGGGTCGAGGTAGGAGACGAGTTGTGCCCCACGGATGGCTGCCATGGCTGGCGTGCGCCATACCAGGAAGTTGGAGCGATGGAGTCGGTCGGCTATGGGGATGAGGGCAGGCGCGGCGACAGCGGAGCTTGAGGAGGCCATGGCTACGAGAGATGTGCTTTTAGAGGAGATAGGCTCTGAATACCATGAAAGATGGCTTGAAGCGTATGCCTAGCAGGGACGCGTTGCGTGTTATATATAGCCATAGGGCTAGGGTTTACAGATCCGGTAGTTGGTTAGGCTTGATCCCCAAGTTAGCTATTCTACAGATAAGGGTCGAAGCTTTAAACCTAACTACCGGTTTACATATAGATCACGCGCGCAACACCAAGAGTATATACGGTTTCATATACCCAACCGTATATACATACAATATATTCTAACAATGTAAATCCAGCGTCCTGTGTTATCTGTTCCGGAAGTGGGACTTTGAGTTATCTGTTCCTAGAGATATTATATGTTGAGTTAATACAATATTAAGAGATTATTAGTGGCTGTTTGAATTGGAGATGCTAGTGCAGTGATGTTTTGTTTTAGAGTTTTGAATGGCAAATGATGTTTCATCCAATCATTCAATGTAAAGCCTCAACCATTTGATGTGCTGCTGCTCTGGAAGTAGCCGTGGGCAGTTTAGCTTTTGATTTTGAATTTTATTTATTTTTTGATCAGCATATTTATATCATTTTGGATGTAGCTTAGATGGTCTAGGTCACTCTAGACGGGTGAAGCTTCCGCTGTGCATGCAAGGGACGCCAGATTTCTTGCCGCCGTGAGAAGTGCTGCAGCATCAGGTTGAGCAGGGTGAAACGGCAATTCGTTTAGTAGTTTGTTGTTTGCAGTCTATGGTCTGCCAAATTATAAAGCGTTAGAAATTATTACCGGCCAATCCATGATGTTATAACAAGGGCACCAAAATATTCAGTCTCGGTAAATGCCCTTGCGACAAAATAGGTTAAAGTACTCTTTATCTGAAAAAATGAAAAGGAGACGAGCATTTGCAACGGAACGGATTGTGAACCGGCACCGCAGTGCAGGGCCAGAATGTACACCAGAGAAATGGACGGTTCAGAGTTAGGCTGAGCATTCTTCTTCACTTTTATAAGTCATTTCAGACAAGTGAAATTGAATTGTTTTGCACAACGTTTGAAACATCTAGGGTAGGCGACTCGGGCGGCAGCCCCCAACTGCGCCGCCGCCGGGCCCCCCTTCTCCAGCTAATCCCCTCGCCGCCGCCGGAGGCCACAACCGGGCGAAGCCCGCGTCGTGGCGGCGGCGGCGGGGTCTTCCTCCCGTGGCGCGGCTCTCCTCTCCCGCGGGGCCCCGCGGCTGGCGGCCCGCCTGCGGCTCGGATCCATGGCGGCGGCCATGGCTGGTGGCCCGCGGCGCTGCTTGGCAGCGGGCGACGCCGGCGTGGTCAGGTGGGCCACTTCCCTGGCTATGTGGATGGCGGGGAGGTGGTGGGCTTCGGCTGCGGCGGCGGTTCCTCGCTGGATGTTGGTGGCCATGGTGATGTTCGTCCTCGCCCCCGATCTACTACGATCTGCAGCGGATCCGGCCCTTGGTGGCTTCGGTCACCGTTCTTGGGTGCTGGCCTTGCAGATCCGGTGGCTGGAAGGGTTCTGGGGGAATCTCTTGGCCGGCGTGGCGGCCACTCCGATGGTAGTGCCTTTGGGTGTTGCTTCCCTCGTTGGAGGCTTCGGAGAGGATCTCCTTCCTTCCACCCCTCCCAGGAGCTCAGGTGAAAACCTCAGACCCCCCTGTTCCAAGCGACGACGACACCACGGTGGCGTGCTCCTTCCTGAAGGCGTTGCTCGGGGGCTGCTCAAGCGGCGGTGGAAGTGGCGGCGGTTCGGTGTCGACACATGCATTTTGGTCAGCTTCATCTTGGAGGCTGCGGCGACGTAGGCGACGCTCGTCTGGTGGAGCTACTGCCGATGGTCGAGGCATCGTTGGCAGTCTGCGCCATCAGGTTCGGGGTGCTCAGGGGGAAACCCCAGATCTGGGTCTTCCGGAGCGGATGATGATGACGTTCTGTCGCTTTCCCTTCTGGGGGCATCGTCTTGGAGCAAGTGCTGGCTGGAGGGATGGTGGAGCGGTGTTCCATCCCACACTTTGATGGCGGCGGAGATCGATGGCATGGCGCTGTGGAGACTCGGCGTCCGACATGCGGAGATGGGCTCGTGCAGGAGGAGGCTGCTGTCTGGCGTCATGGTGACGTCAATGGCAGATGTGCTAGATAAGGTAGAAGCCTCAATATGATCTGAAGAACTGTGGAAGATGGCGGCGATGACACACGAGTGCGTCTGACCGGATTGTGCCCCAGACCCGGTATGTGGCTCGGCTGGGGCTTCCGAATGAGTTTCGACTTCCGGCTTTTGATGTTAGGCTTAGGTGAGTGGTTTGGGTAGTGGCCCAGCTAGCACCCCTTCATCATTTTAGATAAGAGTAGCGGCATATATTGTCAAGATGATGGATTCAGGCACATTGTTGTAATACTTTGTAAGGTCCTCGAAAATAATCAATAAAGTGGGCGTATGCATCTCCCAGATGCAAAGACCGAGGGTCATCCTTCTTTTCTAAAAAAAGGGAGTACTTTATTTGCAACCAAAAACGAAGAAGTACTACGCCGAACATTTGCAACGGAACAGATTTTCGAACGTCAACAAGAGAACGGGAAGCCAGAACCACCACTCTCAATTTTTTTACTTAACACAGTATAGACGCAGATGCTTATACATACGCGCATACACTCATTCCTATGAACGCACACCCTACCCCCTGAGCATCTTCGAGAGATTGAACCGACATATCATCTTGAAATTTATGAAGTCACCATAGGCGCCTCGTCGTCGTCGGGAACGTCTCCTCCCACTGAAAATGCATTGCCGGAAATTCTGAAATAAATCCAAGAATAATGCGAGCACCAGGATTTGAACAGACCACAACAGAACGAGGCAAATAAGCGGTACTCCCCGCGGTACTCTGCAGCGGTAGTTTCGCTTAAGCGGTACTACCGTGGAGAGCAGCGGTACTTCCGCGTAGCTCAAAGAGACCCTATAGATCCACGGTAGTAGAGAGCACTGGTAGAAAAAGAGGCTTCCGTCCAGCCCCATTAGTCGCGGAACTGTAGGAACCGCGACTAATGAAGTCTTTAGTCCCGGTTCGGCAGACGAACCGCGACCAAAGGCCTGCGCCCAGGGCGCTCAGTGGCCAGCTGGTGCACGTGAGGGGCTTTAGTCGCGGTTGGCCAGGCCAACCGCGACTAAAGGTGCCCAAAGGCCTTTAGTCGCGGTTGGCCAGGCCAACCGCGACTAAAGCTCCTCCCCTATATATACCAGTTCAGCGCACTCACTTAGCCATTTGGTGCCACTTCTCTTCACAAGCTTCACAAGGGGGTGTAGGTTTGCTTTTGGTTCCTCTTATGCACACAAGGTGTTTGATGAAATGCCCCAAGAGCCACACTTGAGGTTCCTCATTCATTTTTTTCCTCCTCGATCGCGGTTAGCAACTTGAACCTTTCATGCATGTGTGTCATTGATAAAATATGCATGTGTGTTGTTCATTGTTTAATTTCTATTGTTTATAGCTAGTTAGTTTAACAAATGCATGATGGTTAATTATATATTTTATATTATAATAATGCAGATGAATCGACAATGGATGTACGGTAACCGACTCTCCCGCGAGTTCACTACGGGTTTGAAAGATTTCCTCGTAGTGGCTAATGCGAACAAGCAGAAGGGTTTTGTTATCTGTCCATGTGTTGACTGTAAGAATCAGAAGGGTTACTCTTCCTCAAGAGAAGTTCACCTGCACCTGCTTCGGCACGGTTTCATGCCAAGCTATAATTGTTGGACCAAGCATGGAGAAAGAGGGGTTATAATGGAAGAAGATGAAGAAGGGGATGATTTCATCGATGAAAGCTATCTTGCTGATTTCGGTGATACTTTCATGGAGGATGCTGAAGGTGAAGGGGAAGGTGAAGGGGAAGGTGAAGGGGAAGGTGAAGGTGAAGAAGAGGCACGTGATGAGACCGTTGATGATCTTGGTCGGACCATTGCTGATGCACGGAGACGCTGCGAAACTGAAAAGGAGAGGGAGAATTTGGATCGCATGTTAGAGGATCACAGAAAGTCGTTGTACCCCGGATGCGATGATGGTCTGAAAAAGCTGGGCTGCACACTGGATTTGCTGAAATGGAAGGCACAGGCAGGTGTAGCTGACTCGGCATTTGAAAACTTGCTAAAAATGTTGAAGAATATGTTTCCAAAGAATAACGAGTTGCCCGCCAGTACGTACGAAGAAAAGAAGGTTGTCTTCCCTCTAGGTTTAGAGGTTCTGAAGATACATGCATGCATCAACGACTGCATCCTCTACCGCGGTGAATACGAGAATTTGAATGAATGCCCGGTATGCACTGCATTGCGTTATAAGATCAGAGGCGATGACCCTGGTGACGATGTTGAGGGCGAGAAACCCAGGAAGAGGGTTCCCGCCAAGGTGATGTGGTATGCTCCTATAATACCACGGTTGAAACGTCTGTTCAGGAACAAAGAGCATGCCAAGTTGTTGCGATGGCACAAAGAGGACCGTAAGTCGGACGGGGAGTTGAGACACACCGCAGATGGAACGCAATGGAGAAAGATCGACAGAGAGTTCAAAGATTTTGCAGCTGACGCAAGGAACATAAGATTTGGTCTAAGTACAGATGGCATGAATCCTTTTGGCGAGCAGAGCTCCAGCCATAGCACCTGGCCCGTGACTCTATGCATCTACAACCTTCCTCCTTGGTTGTGCATGAAGCGGAAGTTCATTATGATGCCAGTGCTCATCCAAGGTCCTAAGCAACCCGGCAACGACATCGATGTGTACCTAAGGCCATTAGTTGATGAACTTTTACAGCTGTGGGGCAGACCTGGTGTTCGTGTGTGGGATGAGCACAAACAAGAGGAATTTGACCTACGAGCGTTGCTTTTCGTAACCATCAACGATTGGCCTGCTCTTAGTAACCTTTCGGGACTGTCAAATAAAGGATACAATGCATGCACGCACTGCTTACATGAGACTGAAAGTGTACATTTGCCAAATTGTAAGAAGAACGTGTACCTTGGGCATCGTCGATTTCTTCCGAAAATTCATCCAGTAAGAAAGAAAGGCAAGCATTACAACGGCAAGGCAGATCACCGGCCGAAGCCTGCAGAACGCACTGGTGCTGAGGTATTTGATATGGTCAAGGATTTGAAAGTCATCTTTGGAAAGGGTCCTGGCGGACAATCAGTTCCGAAGGGAGCTGACGGGCACGCAGCCATGTGGAAGAAGAAATCTATATTCTGGGAGCTAGAATATTGGAAAGTCCTAGAAGTCCGCTCTGCAATCGACGTGATGCACGTTACGAAGAATATTTGCGTGAACCTCCTAAGCTTCTTGGGCGTGTATGGGAAGACAAATGATACAAAGGAAGCACGGCAGGACCAGCAACGTTTGAAAGACCCTGATGACCGGCATCCGGAATGGTTTCAAGGTCGTGCCAGCTACGCTCTGACCAAAGAAGAGAAGGTCATCTTTTTTGAATGCCTGAGCAGTATGAAGGTCCCGTCTGGATTCTCGTCCAATATAAAGGGAATAATAAACATGGCGGAGAAAAAGTTCCAAAACCTGAAGTCTCACGACTGCCACGTGATTATGATGCAATTGCTTCCGATTGCTTTGAGGGGGCTCCTGCCGGAAAATGTTCGAGTAGCCATTGTGAAGCTATGTGCATTCCTCAATGCAATCTCTCAGAAGGTAATCAATCCAGAAGATCTACCACGGTTACAGAACGATGTGGTCCAATGTCTTGTCAGTTTCGAGTTGGTGTTCCCGCCATCCTTCTTCAATATTATGACGCACCTCCTGGTTCACCTAGTCGAAGAGATTTTAATTCTCGGTCCTGTATTTCTACACAATATGTTCCCCTTCGAGAGGTTCATGGGAGTATTAAAGAAATATGTTCGTAACCGTGCTAGGCCAGAAGGAAGCATCGCCAAGGGCTATGGAAATGAGGAGGTAATTGAGTTTTGTGTTGACTTTGTTCCTGACCTTAAGCCGATTGGCCTTCCTCGATCGCGGCACGAGGGGAGACTAAGTGGAAAAGGCACGATCGGAAGGAAATCAACGATATGTATGGACGGCCATTCTCTGACTGAAGCACACCACACTGTACTGACCAATTCCAGCTTGGTGGCTCCGTACTTTGAGAAACACAAGAATATTTTACGCTCGGACAACCCGGGGAAGCCTGAATCCTGGATTAGGAAGGCCCACATGGAGACTTTCGGCAGTTGGTTGAGAAAACATTTAATGAATGATAATGATGTTGTAGATCAGCTGTACATGTTGGCCAAGACACCATCTTCGACTATAACGACTTTCCAAGGGTACGAGATAAATGGGAATACATTTTACACGATCGCCCAAGATAAAAAGAGCACCAACCAAAACAGTGGTGTCCGCTTTGATGCAGCAACCGAGAATGGGCAAAAGGTCACATATTATGGTTACATAGAGGAGATATGGGAACTTGACTATGGACCCTCCTTTAAGGTCCCTTTGTTCCGGTGCAAATGGTTCAAGCTAACAGGAGGTGGGGTAAAGGTGGACCAGCAATACGGAATGACAATGGTGGATTTCAACAATCTTGGTTACCTTGACGAACCATTCGTCCTAGCGAAAGATGTCGCTCAGGTTTTCTATGTGAAGGACATGAGTAGCAAACCGAGGAAACGGAAAGATAAGAAAACGATCAGTACATCATGCGATGATCCAAAGCGACATATTGTTCTTTCAGGGAAAAGAAACATCATGAGAGTGGAGGACAAGACAGACATGTCAGAAGATTATAATATGTTTGCTGAAATTCCGCCCTTCAAAGTGAACACCGACCCAAGCATTAAGTTAAATGATGAGGATGCTCCATGGATACGGCACAATCGTAAGCAAGCAGGGACACAAGGGAAGAATTGATGTGTAATAATTTATTGTACCAAACTTTGTATTTGGTCGATGAAGTGAATGATGTATCAAACCTTTTGTCAAACCTTCAAGGGATTTTAAAATGAATTAGTTTTGTTTTACTGATTTTTTTAATATATAATTGTATTTTTAAGATTTTAAAAAAGTCAGAAGATTTTAAAAAAGGAAAAAGGAAGAAAGAAAGAGAAAAAGAAGAAAAACAAGAAAAAGGAAGAAACAAACACAAGAAACAAAATGAATTAGTTTTATTTTCTGATTTTTTTGATATATAATTGTATTTTTAAGATTTTAAAATGAATTAGAAACAAAATAATATAAACTTTAATAAAATAAAATAATTATCATAAAGTAAAATAAATAAGTAATTATCATAAAGTAAAAATAAATAAGTAATTAGAAACAAAATAAAATAAAATAAATAAGTTTTTTGTTGTAAGTAGAAACAAAACAAAATAAATAAAGCAAAAATGAAAACAAAAAACAGGCAAAAAATAAAAAATATGCCACCTACTGGGCCACCACGGCCTGAATACGACTAGAAACCCATTAATGGGCCAGGATTCAGGCCCGCACAAGGCCCAGTAGGACCACTGGCTCATAGTAACAGAATAGGCCCGTAAGCCTGCATTTGAGAGGAGCTCGAAGTGGTGAGCGCAGCCGCGCTTATAAACCACTGTCGGAGCCTCCCTTCTTCACTTAATTAATTTGTTTTTACTACATGTTTTCAGGACTGACATAATGGCGGACGATAGAGCTGACCCGATTATGGACAACTATGATCCGGACGGTGAAGCACATATGTTCGGCATCATAAACGGCGATATTCAATATGTGCCGACCGGACAAGAAGAAGATGATGTCTCTTCTTATCTGAACCTTGACGGTGAAGATGAAGGGCGCCGTCAGCAAGATGATGCCGAACAAACGTCGATAAACGACGATCTTCAAATGGAAGTAGCAACCACCTCCGGCGCCGAGGTATATATATACATTGAGCCTCTGGTGATACAAACTAACTGATTTGAATAAATATGTGTGTACTAACGGGCGCGACTCTCTTTCTTATTTTAGCCCTCGGCCGGATCGTCGAAACAATCGAGTACGTCGTCAAAGCATGGCGCAACCAAGACGATGAAACAAGGAGAAACATGCACCATCGAGGTTGTCGACAGTGCAACCGGCAGGCCGCTGGAGCCTCGCAAGAACGCCATCAAGGTTGTCAGCCAATGCGGAGCCGTTGTTAGAGACAACGTCTCGATCACCGTCCAGGAGTGGAATGAGCCAAAGAAGGCACGAATTGCTGGTTTCACTTTTGTCGATAAGAGAACAAAAAAAGATTGCTTCAAGAAGCTTATGGAACATTTCGTTCTACCTCCGGAATACAACAAATTCGATGAGGAGGGTAACAAGATTGAGGAAAACAAGGAGAGGAGGAGGCTAGTCAAACAGTTCGCTCTTCATAAGATGGCCGACGCATTCCGGAAATTCAAGCAAAATCTAAACCATGACTTTGTCAAGCAGAACAAGATTCCGGATTTCAAAGGACAATATGAGAAACTAAAACATGATTGGCCAGAATTTGTGAAGCAAAAGAAATCGGAGCAGTTCATTCAAATATCGAAAAAAATAAGGAAAATGCGGCTAAGAAGGAGTACAATCATATTATGGGGCCAGGAGGGTATCGCCTTTGGCAGCCTAGGTTGGAGAAGATGGAGAACGAGCTGAGGGCGCGAGGAATCCGTCCAGGTACGGAGGGATGGTACCCAAGGGCCAAAAGCTGGTGGTACGGGCATGGGGGAACGCTGAACCCGGAGACAGGGGAGTGTGTTTACTAGGGCAAAATAATGAAACCCACCCAAGCCCTTATTGACGCAATGAGAGATGCTCAAGAGGGGAAGATCAAGTTCAACAGAGAGAACGACGCACTGACAAAAGCCCTCGGGAATCCTGAACACGGAGGACGTGTACGAGGCATGGGGCACATTCCGTGGAAAATAGGGTTCCCCCAGAACGATGACCCGTACGGTTACAGAAGCCGTAAGAGAAAGATGGATCGGGAAGCAGATGTTGTGGCGCGGTTGGCATCGGAAATGGATGTGATGAAGAAAACCATGAGTGTACTAGTAGCCGAAAGAGATGCAGCTTGGGCGCAGCATGAAGATCATCCAGCGGATCTCGATAGCCAGCAGCGGAGAAGCAGCGTGGCTTCCACGGAGGCCCCACCGGCTGGTGCAGATGCACCGACGATCGAAATTACTGCACCGGAGCCTCTGGTGGTCGAAATTACTGCACCGGAGCCTCCTCGCTACCCCGTGGACGATATAAAGGAGAGGAAAGAATGTCATCTGTATTATCCTATCGGGAACATGTCCATGAAGGTAGCCATCGGCAGTGCTTTACCATGTTTACCTGGAGCACTCCACCACAACAACCCCATTCAAGATGGCTATGCTCGTGTCACGGTGGAGGACATAGTCCAAGGGTTTGAGGACCTGGAGATTGACATTGCTACACCTGAAGGGGAGAAAAGACTTGGAGATGTCAAGCGCCATTTCATTCTATGGCAAAAGAAGTTTATCAAGTTTCCAGGCGAGGCGCCAAGGACAACAAGTCCACCCCCCTACGGTGGTGGTGGTGGCGGTGGCGGCGGTGGTGGTGGTGGTGGTGGTGGCGGTTCACCTACACCTCCGTCACGTCAGCCGACGCCTCCCAGTCCACAACGTCCGGCGGGTGATCAGACGCCGCCCCCCAGTCCTCGTCCGGCGGGTGATCAGACGCCGCCCCCCAATCCACCTCCGGCAAAGAAGCAGAAGCAGTCCTGGATTATTAACCCGGACCCTTATGTACCTAAGACCACAAAGGTACCGGAGCCATCACTGAAGCCTCTCCCCACAAGTCCTTGGGAACGTAGTGCCGAGGAAACTGCCGCGGCCGCGGTTGCTGATCTTGAGAAATGGAAGGCGGACTGCAAGAAGAAAAGAGAGCCCGAGCCCAAGCCAGTATTTTCTGATGAGCAAAAGAAGTGGGCTAAGTCATTTTTGAGCACACCGTCCCAAGCCGCGAAGAATCTGCCTGAGGACTATGCACGTGAACTTCGTAGGCAGGCACTCATGTTGAAGGAGAAGAAAGGGCGGGCGGATGACCCCGATCCGGAACAAAGTAAACGAGTTGCCCAGCTCGGGGAACAAAGTAAACAATCGATTGCCCCGCTTATAGTGAAAGCCGCCGGTCCGGATGACCCCGATATCATAGCAGCTGCGGCAGCACTTGGATTGACTGTAACGAGTGCCAGAGAACAAGCGGCCAACTTAGGTATTACTCTTCGTGAACTGTTAGGCCTTGATGAGGCGCCAGTGAAGGAGGTAGTAATTACATATGTGAAGAATGGGCCTCTCGTCGAGCCTGCGCAGGAACAGGATCTACCTCCACAAATGAAAGGTCTGCTGAAATGGTACAAGGGTTACATAAAAAATAAAAACGCCAACGAATATATTTATGCGGAAGTTAGATATGAGCATCACTTCAAACATTACTATGTACAAATTCATCTGAGTGAATTGTTCCAGCTTTTCAATCTGCGCGAGCTCGACAAATCTATCATCAGTTGCTACGTTCTGTAAGTGATTTATTTCTACCCCATCTCGTTCATATTGCCTGCACTATATATATGTCCTAACTATATTGTTGTGTCCGCTATTATACATGCAGAATGAAGATTAAGGAATGCAGAGTAAGGAACATCCATGATGTTGGGTTCATTGACCCACACATCGTTAATGGATATGTGTTGCGGCATCACCCCGACGACATGGAGGCAGACCTGTGGCAGTTTCTTACAAAGCAGGAACTCAAAAGTGATATTCTATTTCCTTACCATTTTGGGTGAGTGTTTCTGTCTTGAGCACATTCTCTTTTGTTTACTCCATGCATGGTATGTGGCCGGCTAATCGATGAGTTATGCATGACGTACTGTGCATGTATCGTGTCCGCAGGTTCCACTGGATTCTGCTAGTAATTAAAGTTGACACCTCAGAATGTCTCGTCCACGACTCTCTGAATATGGATCCAAAGCTTTGGGGCGACCTGAGAAAAATGCTGCAGAAGTAATTATTTTCATTCATTTGCGCTCTATATCGATTGGCCTATTTCGTTCATTTCCTAATATCAAGTAACTAATAACTCTCTTGTTCATTTAATTTTCTTTGCCTCGTAGGGTTTGGAGACGGTTCGTAGATACAAAGGTCGGTGAATTCAAAAAAGAGCTAGAATTCAAAAAGTCAAAGGCTAAGAATGCTGGGGATATTCAGCCAGCGGGGACCAATCTATGTGGATACTATGTCTGTGAGATGATCCGGAGATACACCTCTGAGCGGGTTCCGAGTGATACCAATGCTCAGAGGAATAACCTCCGGATGATGCTTAGTCCAGAAGCTCGCTTCCGACCACTTCAAGAGGAACTAGCTGGATGGTTCAGGAGGGAAGTCCTCCATCCTAAAGGAGAACACCATTACGAGGACGTAGAACTTTATATGCCTTAAATTATGTATGGAAACTTGTTCAAAATTGTATATGGTCATCCGATGATATTTAATATATACTATATATTCCTCTTGAATTCTTTTTGGTTCTAATTTCAAATTTGTTTGAAATTGTACATTCATATGCATGTATGTAGTAGCGTAGAATATGTGAAACTCCTTCAAAATTAAAATAAAGCATAAAAGAAATAAAACAATACAAATTAAACAGAAAACAGGTTTAGGGGGGGGGGGCAGGTTTAGGGGGGGGGGCTAAAACCCTAAACCTGCGGCGGTCTTTAGTCGCGGTTGGCCAGAAGAACCGCGACTAAAAGTCCTCCGCCCCGACGGCCACCTGGCGCCCACGTGGACGGGCCTTTAGTCGCGGTTCTTAAGCAACCGCGACTAAAGGGTGGAGCCTTTAGTCCCGCCTGTTTGGTCGCGGTTGCGCAACCGTGACTAATGGCAGTTGCGAACCGCGACCAAAGGCCCTTTTTCCACCAGTGGAGACATTTAGCCCCGTAGTACCGCAGGCGGTGGCGAACTGCTGCTCTACTACAGCTCGTATACAGAACCCACGAAATAGGCGGAAGTAGGAGCCAAACTACACAGCGGTAGAACCGTTGGAGCGGTACTACCGTTGTGAGAAGCGGTACTACCGCTTAGCCGGTTTTGCCAAGGTTTAAACATAATGATGAACAAGCTCAATTGCCGGGAAAGGAAATAGGATGCAAGGACAGTGTACGTGAAGATTACACCCAAACCTTTCTGAAGCGGACCCCCTCTTAATAGTATGGTGTTCCTATGACTCAAGTCCACCAAAAAAGAAACGCAAGAAAACACCGTCTTTCTAAATCTCCTGAGGGGTTCAAATGGTCTTGTGCCACGGGGTAGAATTATCTAAAATGCTCAATGCACATGATTAGTCCGCAAAAGCATTGTCATCAATCACCAAAATCACTAAGGAAGAAATATGCCCTAACAACCATGGAGATTCACTGGTTTTTACGGAGAACCAAAGGTGGAAGAACGTCATCATAGTTGGCGCTTTCTTCGCACTTTGTACGCAATACCACATTCAGCATGGATGTGTGTTGGGGATTTTAATGAGACTCTCTATGCCTGGGAGCATTTCTCGTGAGCTGCTAGACCAGAGTGGCAGATGAAAGCTTTCCGGGAGGCATCTGATGATTGCTCACTCCAGGACCTAGGATGGTCCAGAACTGAATACATGTGGGATAATGGACAGGGTGGTGATGCAAACGTGAAAGCTTGACTAGACATGGCATTTGGGAAAATCGATTCCATCAATAGATTTGTAAACACCCACGTTCGGCATATCTGTACGACAGAGTCATACCATTGTTTCATCAAGGTTGATCTTCGTCATAACGTGACTGAGAATCGGTCAAGAGGAGCGAAATAGTTTCGCTATGAGGACATGTGGCAATGTCATGCAGACTATGACTAGCTTGTCTTGGAGAGTTGAAAAAAGGGGTCTGGTCAGCAGGGACTTGGTGGAATTCTCCAAGCACTAAATCACAAGCAGAGTTCTCTTTCTGCATGGGGTGCGAGGGAGTTTGGGTGTTTAGCTCGCAAGACACGTCAGTTGCGTGCAAGGCTGAACCGATTGCAGAGCAGATCAATAGGACGGGGGCCTACAGACGAAGAAAAAGTTGTAGTTAAACAACTGCGTGAGGCCATCCAACAGGAAGAAATTTTCTTGCGGCAGAGATCAAGAGTTCTGTGGCTACGAGCTGGCGATCGAAATACAAAATACTTCCAAGCCCAAGCTACGCAGAGAAAGAGAATGAACAAGATCGAAAGTTTGGAGAGAGTAGATGGCTCGGTTTGTCTTACCCGTGAGGAGAACCATGCAGAAACTCAGGAGTTCTTCCAGTCTTTGTACTCATCTCAGGGTTTTCGTCAGATGGACGAACTGTTGAATATGGTTACCCCTCGGATATCCACCGCAATGAACGAAGAATTAGATAGACCGTTCACGGCCGACGAGGCCAGGGTGGCTTTGTTCCAGATGGCGCCATCTAAAGTACCAGGGGTGGACGGGTTCACGGCAGGATTTTTCCAACGGCACTGGAATTTGTTAAAGGATGACACCGTCCCGGCCGTGTTGGATTTTCTAAATGGGGGAGAACTACCTGCGGGAATGAACGACACATCCGTCACTCTGATCCCAAAGGTACGACACCCGCAACCTGTGAATCAATACAGACCAATTTCCCTATGCTCGGTTCTGTATAAGATTGCAGCCAAGTGTATTGCTAATAGGACAAGGCCTTTTCTTGAGGAATTGATTAGTGAAGAACAAAGCACCTTCATTCCTGGCCGTTTAATTACGGAAAATGTTCTCATTGCTTACGGAAGTATTCATGCTATGAGAAAGAGAAAGAAAGAAAAAAAAACAATGTTTGTGCTATCAAGCTCGATATGATGAAAGCGTACGACCGGGTCGAATGGCATTACTTGGAAGCTATCATGTTGAGGCTTGGTTTTAGCACTTCGTTTACTAGACTGATCTTGAAATGTGTTTCTTTAGTCAGATTTTCCATACGTGTGAATGGCGAGCTATTACCGCATTTCACCCCTTCAAGAGGACTGCGGCAAGGCTGCCCCATTTCACCTTATCTTTTCCTCATATGTGTAGAAGGATTCACGACTTTGCTAAATTTCTTATGGTGGTGCGTATGTGGACAGAGGGATCAGGGTGGGTCCTGATGCCCCCTGGATCAACCATTTACTCTTTGCCAATGATAGCTTAATTCTTATGTAGGCGAAAGAGCAAAGTGCCGTCAGGCTGAATGATATTCTGAGAATCTATGGTGAGTGCTCGGGCCAGAGTGTGAATAAGGAAAAGAGTTCTATTTTCTTTAGTCCGAACACTTCAGCTTCAACCAGACACATTCTCAAAAATTTATTGGGCATCACAGTAGAAGCTTTTAATGAAAGATAGCTCATTTTACCTACAGCTGTGGTTCGCATTACTAGTGGGTCTTTTGACCACATTGGAGAAAGAATCAGAGGAAAACTTGGTGATGGCTTTGAAAAACTTGTATCTTGTGTTGGAAGGGAAATTCGCCTCAAGGCAGTTGCACAGGCTATCCCCACCTTTTCTATGAGTTGCTTCCAAATGACCAAAAAAGTCAATAATGGGATCTCTTCAAGCATGGCACATTACTGGTGGAGTAGTTCCGTAGACCGGCGTTCACTACATTGGATCGATTGGAAATCACTTGCATCCCCCAAAATGCATGGAGGAATGGGCTTTCGGAACCTTGAAACCTTTAAGTTGGCCATGTTGGGTAAACACGCCTGGAGGATGATCACAAGCCCGGAGTCTCAATGTGCTCGAGTATTAAAAGGACGATACTTCCCATCCTTGGACTTCTTGCATGCTGCTATTCCAAGAGGTTCTTCATCAACCTGGCGGGCGATTGTAGCAGGTAGGGAGACTCTTTAGGTGGGCTTGATCGGCAGGACTGGCAATGGCACGTAACTATCGATATGGTCGGACAGATGGATTCCAGGTAAGCTATCAGTGACACCAGCACCTCAAACTGGAGATGCAAATCTTTTAGTAGTGTCTGATCTTATTGATAATGAAAACCGGGCCTGGAAATTTGATGCTGTCAGAAACAATTTCACTGCATCGGACACTGATGCGATTCTCAATATACCGTTAAGGCGAGGCGGGGGTGAAGATTTCTAGGCATGAAACTAGGAGAAGTGGGGTACCTATACTGTCAAATCATCGTATCGCGCTCTTATGACTTGCAACGGGCAGTGAGCTCTAGAGGAAGGGACGATCACGGGAACCTCAGAGAGTGAAAAGCAGTTATGGTCTCGACTTTGGAAGCTTAAAGTGATGCCAAAGGTGAGGGTGTTCTGGTGGAATCCTTCCGGTTGAGAGCATTCTCAAATATCGATATATCACTACTTTGGCAAGATGTAAAGTCTGCCTTAGTGCAGACGAGGACCTGATGCATGCACTTGTGAAGCGCTCCAACGGAAAAAGATTCTGGACAGAAGCTATGGAGTGGCTACATGTGAAACTCCCATAACTTCATTCAAATACGTGGTCAAAGGGTATACTTTATGACCACCGCTTCTCGGAACTAGATCGTGCAAAAAATCATCACTGTTATGTGGGCCATTTGGACATCCAAGAATAACATTACTGACGATCGAGGATCAAGTGATCCAGTTTTCTCGATTAAGAGGATTAAGGATGATCTTGCCTTGCTAGAAATACCTTTGGAGCATGCAAAGATCATGCCTGGCTATGGGTGGAGACCGCCGGAGGACGACTGGGTGAAAATAAACAAAGATGCAGGCATATCCACCGATTCAAATAAGGGCGGAGTTGGGGGAGTGGCAAGATCCCCAAATGCCTTCCTTGCTGCTTAGGGTAAGTCGTTGATACGTCTCCAACATATCTATAATTTTTGATTGTTCCATGCTATTATATTATCCATCTTGGATGTTTTATATGCTATTTTATATTATTTTTGGGACTAACCTATTAACCTAGAGCCCAGTGCTAGTTTCTGTTTTTCCTTGTTTTTGAGTTTTATAGAAAAGGAATATCAAACAAGGTCCAAATGAGCTGAAAATTTACGGTGATTTTTTATGGACCAGAAGAAGCCCCCGAAGTAAAAGAGTTGGGCCAGAAGAGTCCCGAGTCAACCACAAGGGTGGAGGGCGCGCCCTACCCCCCCGGGAGGGTGCTCCATCCTTGTCGTTGACTCATGGACCCCCGTGACTTGTTCTCGACGCCAAAAATTCCTATAAATACAGTAACCCCCGAAAATAAACCTAGATCAGGAGGTCCGCTGCCGCGAGCCTCTGTAGCCACGAAAAACCAATCGGGACCCTATTCCAGCACCCTGCCAGAGGGGGGAATCATCACCGGTGGCCATCTTCATCATGCCAGCGCTCTCCATGACGAGGAGGGAGTAGTTCACCCTCGGGGCTGAGGGTACCAGTAGCTATGTGTTTGATCTCTCTTTCTCGTGTTCTTGATTTGGCACGGTCGATGTATCGCGAGCTTTGTTACTATAGTCGGATCATATGGTGTTTCTCCCCCTCTAGCTTCTTATGATGAATTGAGTTTTTCCTTTGAAGTTATCTTATCGGATTGAGTCTTTAAGGATTTGAGAACACTTGATGTATGTATTGCATATGAATATCTGTGGTGACAATGGGATATTCACGTGAACCACTTGATGTATGTTTTGGTGATCAACTTGCGGGTTCCGTGACCTTGTGAACTTACGCATCGGGGTTGACACACGTTTTCGTCTTGACTCTCTGGTGGAAACTTTGGGGAAATCTTTGAAGTTCTTTGTGTTCGTTTGAATAGATAAATCTGAGATTGTGTGATGCGTATTGTATAATCAAACCCACGGATACTTGTGGTGACATTGGAGTATCTAGGTGACATTAGGGTTTTGGTTGATGTGTATCGTAAGGTGTTATTTTAGTACAGACTCTAGGGCTGTTTGTAACACTTATTGGAATAGCCCAATAGATCGATCAGAAAGAATAACTTTGAGGTGGTTTCATACCCTACAATAATCTCTTCGTTTGTTCTCCGCTATTAGTGACTTTGGAGTGATTCTTTGTTGCACGTTGAGGGATTGGTATATGATCTAATTATGTTATTGTTGTTGAGAGAACTTGCACTAGTGAAAGTATGAACCCTAGGCCTTTTTTCCAAGCATTGCAATACTGTTTTCGCTCTCTTTTATTACTCTCCACCTTGCTATTTTTATATTTTCATATTACAAAAACCTATATCTACCATCCATATTACACTTTTATCACCATCTCTTCACCGAACTAGTGCACCTATACAATCTATCATTGTATTGGGTGTGTTGGGGACACAAAAGACTCTTTGTTATTTAGTTGCAGGGTTGTTTGAGAGAGACCATCTTCATCCTACGCCTCCCACGGATTGATAAACCTTAGGTCATCCACTTGAGGAAAATTTTCTACTGTCCTACAAAACTCTGCACTTGGAGGCCCAACAATGTCTACAAGAAGAAAGGTTGCGTAGTAGACATCAAGCTCTTTTCTGGCGCCGTTGCCGGGGAGGCTAGGTAAGCGGCACTCACATCCCGTCAACGAAGCTCTTTTCTGGCGATGTTGCCGGGGAGGTGAGTGCTTGAAGGTATATATTTAGATCTCGCAATTGAATATTTTAGTTTCTTGTTTTATCACTAGTTTAGTCTATAAAAGAAAACTACAAAAAAATGGAATTGAGGTTGCATCATATGCTTCATCTTTTTAATGTCTTTCATGAAAATGATGGAAAGGAAAATTGTGCTCAAGTACTAGAAGAAGAAGCCTATAAAATGTTTGGCATAAAATCTTTGTATGATGATCATGATTGCAATGTTGTTAGTATGAATTCCTTGAATATCCACGATGCTAATGATATGCAAAGCCACAAGTTTGGGGATGCTATGTTTGATGAAGATGATATTTTTAGTCTCCCAAGTTTTGATGAGCGTACTTATTATGATGAAAGAATGCCTCCTATTTATGATGATTATATTGATGAAAGTGGGTTTGGAAGAGTGTCAACTTTAGGAAGTAATGATCCCACTATTTTGGAGGGTGTTGAATCTTATTGTGATGATTATGAAAGTGGATTTGGAGAGGTCATGACTTTATTTAGTGATGAATCCACTATTTTAGAAGAGGTTCCAATTGATTATGAGAACAAAGTTGCTATCTATGATGATTATTGTGATGACATGTATGCTATAAAGAATAATGATAACCATGAAACTTGTCATCTTGATTTTAATTTTCAATTGGATTATGCCTCACATGATAGTTATTTTGTTGAGCTTGCTCCCACTACTATTCATGAGAAGAAATTTTCTTATGTGGAGAGTAATACAATTTCTATGCTTGTGCATCTTGAAAACAATGCTTTATGTGATGGTTATATTGTTGAATTCATTCATGATGCTACTGAAAATTATTATGAGGGAGGAATATATGCTTGTAGGAATTGCAATAATATCAAGTTTCCTCTCTATATGTTGAAAGTTTTGAAGTTATGCTTGTTTTGCCTTCCTATGCTAGTTGATTCTTGTTCCCATAAGTTGTTTGCTCACAAAATCCCTAGGCATAGGAAGTGGGTTAGACTTAAATGTCCTAGACATATTCTTCATGATGATCTTTTTGTGTTTCAATTCTTATCTTTTATGTGAGCATCGTTGAAATCATCATGCCTAGCTAAAAAGGCATTAAAGAAAAGCGCTTGTTGGGAGACAACCCAATATTTACCCCTACTGTTTTTGTGTGTTCACATGATTAGGCTACTGTATTAACCATGTTTTATAGCTATTGTTTCAATAAAGTGCCAAGTAAAGCCTTTGGGATAGTGCTGATGATAGTTGACTTGACTTTGTGCAAAAACAGAAACTTTTGCGCTCAGTCCAGGAATTTGAAAATTCATTGGAACATGCTTTTGATCGGAATTTTTGACACATGATTGATATACAAATTTTCTACGTTGTCCTAATTTTTCAGAATTTTTGGAGTTACACAAGTATAGAAAGTTTCCAGATTACTACACACTGTTCTGTTTTAAACAGATTCTATTTTCTATGTGTTGTTTGCTTATTTTGATGAATCTATGAGTAGTATCGGAGGGTAAGAACCATGGAGAAGTTTGAATACAGTAGATATAACACCAATATGAATTTAGAATGAGTTCACAACAGTACCTAAGTGGTGATTTGCTTTCTTATACTAACAGATCTCATAAGATTTTATGTTGAGTTTTGTGTTGTGAAGTTTTCAAGTTTTGGGTGAAGTTTTGATAGGCTACGGAATAAGGAGTGGCAATAGCCTAAGCTTGGGGATGCCCAAGGCATCCCAAGGTAATATTCAAGGACAACCAAGCAACTAAGCTTGGGGATGCCCCGGATGGCTTCCCCTCTTTCGTCTTCGTTCATCGGTAACCTTGAGGCTATATTCTATTTATATCCACCACATGATATGTGTTTTGCTTGGAGCGTCATTTTATTTTGTTTATATTTGCTTGATGTTATTCAGAGAAATGTTTTCTATCTTTTAGTTCAATAAAAAGGTCAAGTATAGCCTTTAGCATGCTTATTTTACAAGTCTTTATGTTGCTGTTTAAAAACAGAAAGTTTGTTGTTATGTTTTGAATATTGGTGAATAGTCAAAACATGATAAAATCTTGAAATTTTTACATAGTAAGGTACACAAAAATTTATACAGTGTGGTAATTTTTCAGAACTTTTGGAGTTAGGGAAGTATGATTCCTCTTGCATTCTTTACAGACTGTTCTGTTTAGACAGATTGTTGTTATATTTGCATTGTTTGCATATGTTTGCTTGTTTAATGATTGTATTTGAGGATAGGAGTATTAAATATGCAGAGGCATTTAGTAGGCAATATCTAATAATAATTTTAGTGATTTGCTACAGTAGAGAATGATAAGGTTTTGTATTGATTTATACTAACTTATCTCACGAGTTCATGTTGAGTTTTGTGTGGATGAAGTTTTTAAGATTTAGGGAAACTGTGATATGAGAGGAATTAAGGAGACACAAAAGCTCAAGCTTGGGTATGCCCAAGGCATCGCTAATTAATATTTCAAGAAGTCTCAAGCATCTAAGCTTGGGGATGCCCCGGTTGGCATCCCACCTTTCTTCTTCAACAACTATCGGTCAGTTTTGGTTGAGCCTAAGTTTTAGCTTCTTCACATGATATGTGCTATCCTTGCAATGTCATTTTATTTTTTTTGCTTCTGTTTGAATAAAATACATTAGATCTGGAATTTTTAAACGAGAGAGTCCTCACATAGCTAAATAATTATTTGACTACTCACTGATCTTCACTTTTATCTTTTTGGAGTAGTTTGTCATTTACTCTCGTGCTTCACTTATATCCCATGAGTAAATGGTTCAGTTAATTGAATATCATAAATCTGAAATTATATATGTTTCATATGCTTATCCCATGGGGAGTAATGACTTCACATATAAGAAGTATAGGTGGTAAATTTATTGAAAGTTAGCAAACATATTATTGGTCACTTGTACAATTATGAAAGAATATTGAAGGAAGAGAGATTTCACATATAAATATATTATCTTGGACATCTTCTACGATTGTGAGCCCCATTAATTATTTTCAAACTTAAGCAAATTAGTTGAAGTTGAACAAGGAAGACAACATAATGAGTTATGCTTGGGTATATTTGTATAGAAGTTATATTGTTATGGATCCTCCAACATGTGGTGCTTGCTATTTAGAATCCTTTGCTAGCCAAAATTTCTGTACTAAGCGGGAATATTGCTTGTGCATCCAAAATCCTGGAACCAAGTTTCTTCCATGATGTCCACCATATCTACCTATATGCGGTATTTACCTGCCGTTCCAAGTAAATTTGCATGTGCCAAACTCTAAACCTTCAAATAATAATATGTTTTGTATGCCCGAATCGCTCATGTAGCGACTAGGGGCTGTCAGTATCTTCCATGCTAGGTGGGTTATTCTCACGATGAGTGGACTCCGCTCATCATTCATGAGAAAATGGCTTGTAACCGGGATGCCCAGTTCCATGCTCAAATCAAATCAAATATAATTTGTAAGTGCATCTAGTGCCCCTTAGTGATTTTGGTGTATTGAAGACTTATAGGTTAAGGATCTAATGTGTTTATGTGTGTACACAGGTCTATAAGTCTATAAGGAGTTTGATATTTACAGAGAAAGTCGACCCCTAAAAATGAAGTTCTTCGACTGAAGACTTTGGTATTCTGAAGACTTTGTGAAGACTTTGGAAGTGAAGAAATTGGTGTGACCTTGAAGACTTGGTATTCATTCGAGGAACATGGAGCGTGAAGACTTTTGTTTTCGTAGTTTCATTTTCTCTTTCTTGAGTCATAGGAAACACCGTACTGTTAAAGGGGGTCGAGGAAATACTAAGGAAAAATTTCTAGGTGATGCTCAACTCAAATCCTACACCTACCAATCCCTTCGAGTGAAGCCATTGGAAATGTCATATAGTTCAGTCAATTTCTTCAGTGACAGAGACACAGTTCTTCTAGTCACTGAGGACTTTGTTCTGACTAAGGAGTTAAGAATTCGCCAGTGCGGATTGCCTACACAGTGAGGAACATGATAGCCCTGGGGAATTTGTACCTCAAATTTCCGACCGTTGTTGTGCTACGCGCCAGCTGTCCCAAAATATCTTATCCATCCAACAGTCATATCATTGAAGGGCATTTATGTCTTATCATGTCGGGCTGCTCCCTAGGCTATAAATAGCCGCCCCCTACAACCACTAGCTGGTTGGCTGCTCCGCTAGAAACTGACACTTGTCAATTGAGAGCATCCCATCCTCCGAGGACTGAGCGAAAATCATCAAGTGAGGAAAATCCAAAACCCAAACCCAAACACCTACAAACCCAAAGTGATTGAGCATCACTGAAGAGATTGATCCTGCGTGGATCCGACGCTTGTTACCTTTGAAGATTGTGCTTCTCCCAGACGGTTAGGCGTCATGGTCTAGAGCATCCAAGAGGAATTGTGGATCGCCGAGTGACCGAGTTTGTGAAGGTTCGGAAGTCACCTGAAGACTTACCCAGAGTAATTGGGCGAGGACTGTGTGTCCTTAGCTCAAGGAGAATACGGTGAGGACTTGGTGTCCCGAGCTGCGTGCTCAGGACTGGATGTCCGGGACTATGTGAAGGAAATATGCCCTAGAGGCAATAATAAAGTTATTATTTATTTCCTTATATGATGATAAATGTTTATTATTCATGCTAGAATTGTATTAACCGGAAACATAATACATGTGTGAATACATAGACAAACAGAGTGTCACTAGTATGCCTCTACTTGACTAGCTCGTTAATCAAAGATGGTTATGTTTCCTAACCATGGACAAAGAGTTGTTATTTGATTAACGGGATCACATCATTAGGTGAATGAGCTGATTGACATGACCCATTCCATTAGCTTAGCACCCGATCGTTTAGTATGTTGCTATTGCTTTCTTCATGACTTATACATGTTCCTATGACTATGAGATTATGCAACACCCGTTTACCAGAGGAACACTTTGTGTGCTACCAAACGTCACAACGTAACTGGGTGATTATAAAGGTGCTCTACAGGTGTCTGCGAAGGTACTTGTTGGGTTGGCGTATTTCGAGATTAGGATTTGTCACTCCGAATGTCGGAGAGGTATCTCTGGGCCCTCTCGGTAATGCACATCACTTAAGCCTTGCAAGCATTGCAACTAATGAGTTAGTTGTGGGATGATGTATTACGGAACGAGTAAAGAGACTTGCCGGTAACGAGATTGAACTAGGTATTGAGATACCAACGATCGAATCTCGGGCAAGTAACATACCGATGACAAAGGGTACAACGTATGTTGTTATGCGGTCTGATCGATAAAGATCTTCGTAGAATATGTAGGAACCAATATGAGCATCCAGGTTCCGCTATTGGTTATTGACCAGAGACGTGTCTCGGTCATGTCTACATTGTTCTCGAACCGTAGGGTCCGCACGCTTAACGTTACGATGACAGTTTCAATATGAGTTTATGTATTTTGATGTACGGAAGGTTGTTCGGAGTCCCGGATGTGATCATGGACATGACGAGGAGTCTCAAAATGGTCGAGACATAAAGATTGATATATTGGAAGCCTATATTTGGATATCGGAATCGTTCCGGGTGAAATCGGGATTTTACCAGAGTACCGGGGGTTACCGGAACCCCCCGGGGGTTATTGGGCCTACATGGGCCTTAAGGGAGAAGAGGAGGGCCGGCCGCGCGCCCCCTCCCCCTAGTCCGAATAGGACAAGGAAGGGGGGGCGCCCCCCTTTCCTCTTCCCCTTCCCCCTTTCCTTCTCCCACAAGGCAAGAGGGGGGGAGCCCTACTCCCGGTGGGAGTAGGACTCGTCCAGGCGCACCCCAAAGGGGCCGGCCGCACGTCCCCCTCCCTCCTTTATATATGGGGGCAGGGGGCACCCTAGAACACACAAGTTGATCTTCGTGATCTTTCCTTAGCCGTGTGCGGTGCCCCCTCCACGATATTACACCTCGATCATATTGTAGCGGTGCTTAGGCGAAGCCCTGCGACGTTTGAACATCAAGATCGTCACCACGTCGTCGTGCTGACGGAACTCCTCCCCGAAGCTTTGCTGGATCGGAGCCCGGGGAGCGTCATCGAGCTGAACGTGTGCCAAGAACTCGGAGGTGCCGGAGTAACGGTGCTTGGATCGGTTGGATCGGGAAGACGTACGACTACTTCCTCTTTGTTGTGTCAATGCTTCCGCTTCGGTCTACGAGGGTACGTAGACAACACTCTCCCCTCTCGTTGCTATGCATCACCATGATCTTGCGTGTGCGTCGGAAATTTTTTGAAATTACTACGTTCCCCAACAGTGGTATCAGAGCCTAGGTTTTATGGTTTGATGTTATTTGCACGAGTAGAACACAAGTGAGTTGTGGGCGATATAAGTCATACTGCTTACCAGCATGTCATACTTTGGTTCGGCGGTATTGTTGGATGAAGCGGCCCGGACCGACATTACGCGTACGCTTACGCGAGACTGGTTCTACCGACGTGCTTTGCACACAGGTGGCTGGCGGGTGTCAGTTTCTCCAACTTTAGTTGAACCGAGTGTGGCTACGCCCGGTCCTTGCTAAGGTTTAAACAGCACCAACTTGACAAACTATCGTTGTGGTTTTGATGCGTAGGTAAGAACGATTCTTGCTAAGCCCGTAGCAGCCACGTAAAACTTGCAACAACAAAGTAGAGGACGTCTAACTTGTTTTTGCAGGGCACGTTGTGATGTGATATGGTCAAGACATGATGCTAAATTTTATTGTATGAGATGATCATGTTTTGTAACCGAGTTATCGGCAACTGGCAGGAGCCATATGGTTGTCGCTTTATTGCATGCAATGCAATCGCCCTGTAATGCTTTACTTTATCACTAAGCGGTAGTGATAGTCGTAGAAGCATAAGATTGGTGAGACGACAACGATGCTACGATGGAGATCAAGGTGTCGCGCCGGTGACGATGGCAATCATGGAGGTGCTTCGGAGATGGAGATCACAAGCACAAGATGATGATGGCCATATCATATCACTTATATTGATTGCATGTGATGTTTATCTTTTATGCATCTTATCTTGCTTTGTTTGACGGTAGCATTTTAAGATGATCTCTCACTAATTATAAAGAAGTGTTCTCCCTGAGTATGCACCGTTGCCAAAGTTCGTCGTGCCTAGACACCATGTGATGATCGGGTGTGATAAGCTCTACGTCCATCTACAACGGGTGCAAGCCAGTTTTGCACACGCAGAATACTCAGGTTAAACTTGACGAGCCTAGCATATGCAGATATGGCCTCGAAACACGGAGACCGAAAGGTCGAACGTGAATCATATAGTAGATATGATCAACATAATGATGTTCACCATTGAAAGCTACGCCATTTCACGCGATGATCGGTTATGGTTTAGTTGATTTGGATCACGTGATCACTTAGAGGATTAGAGAGATGTCTATCTAAGTGGGTGTTCTTAAGTAATATGATTAATTGAACTTAAATTTATCATGAACTTAGTACCTGATAGTATCTTGCTTGTCTATATTGATTGTAGATAGATGGCCCGTGCTGTTGTTCCGTTGAATTTTAATGCGTTCCTTGAGAAAGCAAAGTTGAAAGATGATGGTAGCAATTACGCGGACTGGGTCCGTAACTTGAGGATTATCCTCATTGCTGCACGGAAAAGTTATGTCCTGGAAGCACCGCTGGGTGCCAGGCCTGCTGCTGATGCAACTGACGACGTTAAGAACATCTGGCAGAGCAAAGCTGATGACTACTCGATAGTTCAATGTGCCATGCTTTACGGCTTAGAACCGGGACTTGAACGACGTTTTGAATGTCATGGAGCATATGAGATGTTCCAGGAGATGAAGTTAATATACCAGAAGAATGCCCGGATTGAGAGATATGAAGTCTCCAATAAGTTCTATAGCTGCAAGATGGAGGAGAATAGTTCTGTCAGTGAGCATATACTCAAGATGTCCGGGTATTGTAATCACTTGATTCAACTGGGAGTTACTCTTCCGGATGATAGCGTCATTGACAGAATTCTCCAATCACTTCCACCTAGCTACTAGAGCTTCGTGATGAACTATAATATGCAAGGGATGGATAAGACGATTCCCGAGCTCTTCGCAATGCTAAAGGCTACGGAGGTAGAAATCAAGAAGGAGCATCAAGTTTTGATGGTCAACAAGACCACTAGTTTCAAGAAAAAGGGCAAAGGGAAGAATAAGGGGAACTTCAAAAAGAACAGCAAGCAAGTTGCTGCTCAGGAGAAGAAATCCAAGTCTAGACCTAAGCCTAAAACTAAGTGCTTCTACTGCAAGCAGACTGGACACTGGAAGCGGAACTGCCCCAAGTATTTGGCGGATAAGAAGGATGGCAAGGTGAACAAAGGTATATGTGATATACATGTTATTGATGTGTACCTTACTAGAGCTCGCAGTAGCACCTGGGTATTTGATACTGGTTCCGTTGCTAATATTTGCAACTCAAAACCGGGACTACAGATTAAGCGAACACTGGCAAAGGACGAGGTGACGATGCGCGTGGGAAATGGTTCCAAAGTTGATGTGATCGCGGTCGGCACGCTACCTCTACATCTACCTTCGGGATTAGTATTAGACCTAAATAATTGTTATTTGGTGCCAGCGTTAAGCATGAACATTATATCTGGATCTTGTTTGATGCGAGACGGTTATTCATTTAAATCAGAGAATAATGGTTGTTCAATTTATATGAGTAATATCTTCTATGGTCATGCACCCTTGAAGAGTGGTCTATTTTTTATGAATCTCGATAGTAGTGATACACATATTCATAATGTTGAAGCCAAAAGATGCAGAGTTGATAATGATAGTGCAACTTATTTGTGGCACTGCCGTTTAGGTCATATCGGTGTAAAACGCATGAAGAAACTCCATACTGATAGACTTTTGGAACCGCTTGATTATGAATCACTTGGTACTTGCGAACCGTGCCTCATGGGCAAGATGACTAAAACACCATTCTCCGGTACTATGGAGAGAGCAACAAATTTATTGGAAATCATACATATAGATGTATGTGGTCCAATGAATGTTGAGGCTCGTGGCGGATATCGTTATTTTCTCACCTTCATAGATGATTTAAGTAGATATGGGTATACCTACTTAATGAAGCATAAGTCTGAAACGTTTGAAAAGTTCAAAGAATTTCAGAGTGAAGTTGAAAATCAACGTAACAGGAAAATAAAGTTTCTACGATCTGATCGTGGAGGAGAATATTTGAGTTACGAGTTTGGTCTACATTTGAAACAATGCGGAATAGTTTCGCAACTCACGCCACCCGGAACACCACAGCGTAATGGTGTGTCCGAACGTCGTAATCGTACTTTACTTGATATGGTGCGATCTATGATGTCTCTTACAGATTTACCGCTATCGTATTGGGGTTATGCTTTAGAGATGGCCGCATTCGCAATAAATAGGGTAGCATCAAAATCCGTTGAGACGACGCCTTATGAACTGTGGTTTGGCAAGAAACCAAAGTTATCGTTTCTTAAAGTTTGGGGCTGCGATGCTTATGTGAAAAAGCTTCAACCTGATAAGCTCGAACCCAAATCGGAGAAATGTGTCTTCATAGGATACCCAAAGGAGACTGTTGGGTACACCTTCTATCACAGATCCGAAGGCAAGACATTCGTTGCTAAGAATGGATCCTTTCTAGAGAAGGAGTTTCTCTCGAAAGAAGTGAGTGGGAGGAAAGTAGAACTTGATGAGGTAACTGTACCTGCTCCCTTATTGGAAAATAGTACATCACAGGAACCGGTTTCTGTGACGTCAGAACCAATTAGTGAGGAAGTTAATGATGATGATCATAGAACTTCAGATCAAGTTACTACAGAACCTCGTAGATCAAACAGAGTAAGATCCGCACCAAAGTGGTACGGCAATCCTATTCTGGAAGTCATGCTACTAGATCATGATGAACCTACGAACTATGAAGAAGCGATGGTGAGCCCAGATTCCGCAAAATGGCTTGAAGCCATGAAATCTGAGATGGGATCCATGTATGAGAACAAAGTGTGGACTTTGGTTGACTTGCCCGATGATCGGCAAGCAATTGAGAATAAATGGATCTTCAAGAAGAAGACTGACGCTGACGGTAATGTTACTGTCTACAAAGCTTGACTTGTCGCAAAGGGTTTTCGACAAGTTCAAGGGATTGACTACGATGAGACCTTCTCACCCGTAGCGATGCTTAAGTCTGTCCGAATCATGTTAGCAATTGCCGCATTTTATGATTATGAAATTTGGCAAATGGATGTCAAAACTGCATTCTTAAATGGATTTCTGGAAGAAGAGTTGTATATGATGCAACCAGAAGGTTTTGTCGATCCAAAGGGAGCTAACAAAGTGTGCAAGCTCCAGTGATCCATTTATGGACTGGTGCAAGCCTCTCGGAGTTGGAATAAACGCTTTGATAGTGTGACCAAAGCATTCAGTTTTATACAAACTTTTGGAGAATCCTGTATTTACAAGAAAGTGAGTGGGAGCTCTGTAGCATTTCTAATATTATATGTGGATGACATATTACTAATTGGAAATGATATAGAATTTCTGGATAGCATAAAGGGATACTTGAATAAGAGTTTTTCAATGAAAGACCTCGGTGAAGCTGCTTACATATTGGGCATTAAGATCTATAGAGATAGATCAAGACGCTTAATTGGACTTTCACAAAGCACATACCTTGACAAAGTTTTGAAGAAGTTCAAAATGGATCAAGCAAAGAAAGGGTTCTTGCATGTATTGCAAGGTGTGAAGTTGAGTAAGACTCAAAGCCCGACCACTGCAGAAGATAGAGAGAAAATGAAAGATGTTCCCTATGCTTCAGCCATAGGCTCTATCATGTATGCAATGCTGTGTACCAGACCTGATGTGTGCCTTGCTATAAGTCTGGCAGGGAGGTACCAAAGTAATCCAGGAGTGGATCACTGGACAACGGTCAAGAACATCCTGAAATACCTGAAAAGGACTAAGGATATGTTTCTCATATATGGAGGTGACAAAGAGCTCATCGTAAATGGTACGTTGATGCAAGCTTTGACACTGATCCGGACGATTCTTAATCGCAAACTGGATACGTGTTTACTTTAAACGGTGGAGCTGTCAGTTGGTGCAGTTCTAAACAAAGCGTCGTGGCGGGATCTACGTGTGAAGCAGAATACATAGCTGCTTCAGAAGCAGCAAATGAAGGAGTCTGGATGAAGGAGTTCATATCCGATCTAGGTGTCATACCTAGTGCATCGGGTCCAATGAAAATCTTTTGTGACAATACTGGAGCAATTGCCTTAGCGAAGGAATCCAGATTTCACAAGGGAACCAAGCACATCAAGAGATGCTTCAATTCCATCCGGGATCTAGTCCAGGTGGGAGACATAGAAATTTGCAAGATACATATGGATCTGAATGTCGCAGACCCGTTGACTAAGCCTCTTCCACGAGCAAAACATGATCAGCACCAAGACTCCATGGGTGTTAGAATCATTACTGTGTAATCTAGATTATTGACTCTAGTGCAAGTGGGAGACTGAATGAAATATGCCCTAGAGGCAATAATAAAGTTATTATTTATTTCCTTATATCATGATAAATGTTTATTATTCATGCTAGAATTGTATTAACCGGAAACATAATACATGTGTGAATACATAGACAAACAGAGTGTCACTAGTATGCCTCTACTTGACTAGCTCGTTAATCAAAGATGGTTATGTTTCCTAACCATGGACAAAGAGTTGTTATTTTATTAACGAGATCACATCATTAGGTGAATGATCTGATTGACATGACCCATTCCATTAGCTTAGCACCCGATCGTTTAGTATGTTGCTATTGCTTTCTTCATGACTTATACATGTTCCTGTGACTATGAGATTATGCAACTCCCGTTTACCAGAGGAACACTTTATGTGCTACCAAACGTCACAACGTAACTGGGTGATTATAAAGGTGCTCTACAGGTGTCTCCGAAGGTACTTGTTGGGTTGGCGTATTTCGAGATTAGGATTTGTCACTCCGAATGTCGGAGAGGTATCTCTAGGCCCTCTCGGTAATGCACATCACTTAAGCCTTGCAAGCATTGCAACTAATGAGTTAGTTGCGGGATGATGTATTACGGAACGAGTAAAGAGACTTGCCGGTAACGAGATTGAACTAGGTATTGAGATACCGACGATCGAATCTCGGGCAAGTAACATACCGATGACAAAGGGAACAATGTATGTTGTTATGCGGTCTGACCGATAAAGATCTTTGTAGAATATGTAGGAACCAATATGAGCATCCAGGTTCCGCTATTGGTTATTGACCGGAGACGTGTCTCGGTCATGTCTACATTGTTCTCGAACCATAGGGTCCGCACGCTTAACGTTACGATGACAGTTTCATTATGAGTTTATGTATTTTGATGTACCGAAGGTTGTTTGGAGTCCCGGATGTGATCATGGACATGACGAGGAGTCTCGAAATGGTCGAGACATAAAGATTGATATATTGGAAGCCTATATTTGGATATCTGAATCGTTCCGGGCGAAAACGGGATTTTACCAGAGTACCGGGGGGTTACCGGACCCCCCCGGGGGTTATTGGGCCTACATGGGCCTTAAGGGAGAAGAGGAGGGCTGGCCAGGGCAGGCCGCGCGCCCCCTTCCCCCTAGTCCGAATAGGACAAGGAAGGGGGGGCCCTTTCCTCTTCCCCTTCACCCTTTCCTTCTCCAACAAGGCAAGAGGGGGGGAGTCCTACTCCCGGTGGGAGTAGTACTCCTCCAGGCGCACCCCAAAGGGGCCGGCCGCATCTCCCCCTCCCTCCTTTATATATGGGGGCAGGGGGCACCCTAGAACACACAAGTTGATCTTCGTGATCGTTCCTTAGCGGTGTGCGGTGCCCCCCTCCACGATATTACACCTCGATCATATTGTAGCGGTGCTTAGGCGAAGCCCTGCGACGTTTGAACATCAAGATCGTCACCACGTCGTCGTGCTGATGGAACTCCTCCCCGAAGCTTTGCTGGATCGGAGCCCGGGGAGCGTCATCGAGTTGAACGTGTGCCAAGAACTCGGAGGTGCCGGAGTAACGGTGCTTGGATCGGTTGGATCAGGAAGACGTACGACTACTTCCTCTACGTTGCGTCAATGCTTCCGCTTCGGTCTACAAGGGTACGTAGACAACACTCTCCCCTGTCGTTGCTATGCATCACCATGATCTTGCGTGTGCGTAGGAATTTTTTTGAAATTACTACGTTCCCCAACAGTGGTATCAGAGCCTAGGTTTTATGGTTTGATGTTATTTGCACGAGTAGAACACAAGTGAGTTGTGGGCGATATAAGTCATACTGCTTACCAGCATGTCATACTTTGGTTCGGCGGTATTGTTGGATGAAGCGGCCCGGACCGACATTACGCGTACGCTTACGCGAGACTGGTTCTACCGACGTGTTTTGCACACAGGTGGCTGGCGGGTGTCAATTTCTCCAACTTTAGTCGAACCGAGTGTGGCTACGCCCGGTCCTTGCGAAGGTTAAAACAGCACCAACTTGACAAACTATCATTGTGGTTTTGATGCGTAGGTAAGAACGGTTCTTGCTAAGCCCGTAGCAGCCACGTAAAACTTGCAACAACAAAGTAGAGGACGTCTAACTTGTTTTTGCAGGGCATGTTGTGATGTGATATGGTCAAGACATGATGCTAAATTTTATTGTATGAGATGATCATGTTTTGTAACCGAGTTATCGGCAACTGGCAGGAGCCATATGGTTGTCGCTTTATTGTATGCAATGCAATTGCCCTGTAATGCTTTACTTTATCACTAAGCGGTAGCGATAGTCGTAGAAGCAAGTAGTTCTTCACTAAGGAATTTCCTCACTAGCAAATTCCTTAGTGAAGAATTCATAAAAATCGCATATTCACCCCTCCTCTAGTTGATATAACGCACTTTCAATTGGTATCAGAGCAAGGTACTCCCTTGTTCTGTGTGATTTTGGTTTAACCGCCTGGAGTTTTAGTTATGTCGACCGCAGGTATGAAGGAAGTGGCATGCCCTATCTTTGACGGTAACGAGTATCCCAAGTGGAAGGCCATGATGAAGAAGCGCCTCATGGCGATGAACAGCGAGCTATGGACCATCACTGAGATTGGTCTGACTGATTTGTGCAAGATGGCGGAAGCTGATGACATTCGCAACACCCTTCTCAACCTCACGGCGAAGGACGTCATCTGCTCCTGTCTGTCCCGAAATCAGTTCAGGAACGTCATGCATCTTGACCATGCGAAGCTTATCTGGGACCGTCTCTCTGATGTCTATGAAGGCCATCGAACCTGTCACGATCCTTGGTTTGAGGACTTCAAGGAATCTCTCAAGTTGATGACATTTGAACCAGAATCATCATCCTCCTCACCAAGTCTTATGGCAGATGGTGAACAGGTAACTGAATGCTATCTGTCTGAATCCAGTGATGATGAATCTGGTGATGAATTTGGACCCAGTTGTGTCAAACTTGCTTCCCTTGCTGCTAAACAACAAAGAGCTTTGGAAAAGGCTCACAACATGCTTAGTAAGAGCAATGATATGTTGGGTGAAGAAATGGATCAGTCAAAAGCTTTAGCTAAAAGTCTTCAGAGACTTCATTCTAAGTATGACTCCCTTCATGATCAACATAACTCTCTCTTGTCTGATCATGAGAAGCTAAGAGTGAGTTATGAAGATCTTCAGAAGGAGCGCGATTCATTACTTGCTCAACAAATCAACGCTGCTCAGGAAGAATTTGTTCCTCCATGTTTGAAATGCATTGAACGAGAATCTGCTAATTCTTCACCTGAATGTTCAAATGCTTCTAATGCTACAAATTCTTCACCTACCTCTGCCATCACTAATTCCTCATCTGAGGACATTGCTAGTATCACTGACGATGCAGGGCTGAAGGAATTGTACATGTCAGGCATGTACAAAAGCCTCAAAGGGCATCAGACTCTTTGTGATGTGCTTAAAAAGCAGATCCTCAACAGGAACCCTAGGAAAGAGGGTATTGCCTTTGAGAGGAAACTCAATGCTGATTGTACATATTGGAAGCCTGAGTAGTACCCCAAAACCTCATGGGTTGCTACAAAGGGACCTCCAGTTGATCCATCTAATTTATCTGGTTATACATGTGAATCTTCTCATTCTTCTGATGAGTCATTTGACTCCAACTATAAACTGTTCAAAAATCAAAATGGTGAAGTATTTGCTAGATATGTTGGCACTAACTGCACGAACGGTTCCCCTATGAAGAAAATCTGGGTTCCCAAAAAGTGCCTTGAAAGTCTTCAGGTGAATGTCCTCATGACACCACCTGTGAAGAATAGGAACCCCAGATCAAATTCTTCATATGGACCAAATTCTTCATATGGATCCTAGTCCTCATACGGACCAAATTCCTCACGTGGATCAAAGTCCTCATATGAACATCATCGTGCTAACAACTCTGTTTCGCAGGGAAGAGCCAAGGGCTATGAATATGAGCATTATTCTTCTAATCATTATGTTCATAAGTCCTCAAAAAATTTCTCTGCTTATTCATATGCTTACCCTAATCCCTCTTATGTGAAACGAAATGGTTTGGCCTCTATGCCACCATTCTCATCTGGAGCTCGCAGACTGATGAACTCTTTGCCACCCCATCAGATGTGGGTGGTGAAGAAAAAGAAGTAATCTCTTCTGCAGGGTCAGGTCTACAGACGTGCTCAAACGTCTGAAGAATTTACTAGGGACCTGACAATGTGCCTGAAAGAACGCAGGCTAATCATGAAGAAATGAACTTTCATTTCACACGTCCTCCTACTGCTTTATTTGTCTTACTACTTGATGAAATTGATCTGATGAATTGTGATATCATATTCTTCACTGATGAAGTATATGAAGTTCGTAAGTTGCACTAATTCATCTGTAGGATGATCAACCCAAAGCCACTGAGTGGGTCCTCAATAGTGGATGTACAAATCACATGACTGGTGACAAGAATCTATTGATGGACGCTCCCTTATCACCATCACATCTGAAGCATATCATCTTCGCCGACAAAGGCAAAAGTCAAGTATTGGGTCTAGGTAAGGTTGCAATCTCAAAGGATCGACACATGGACAAAGTCATGCTTGTTGAGTCCTTAGGATACAACCTTATGTCTGTCGCAATGCTTTGTGATCTTGATATGGTTGTTGTCTTTGGAAAATATCGGTGTGTTGTGATTATGGAAGCTGACAATTCCAAAGTCTTCGAAGGCTTTAGGAGAGGAGACTTGTATATTGTTGATTTCTCTACAGGACCTCAACCAGCCGTGTGCCTACTTGCAAAAGCTTCAGAAGGATGGCTATGGCATCGACGACTTGGTCATGCAAGCATGAGGAATTTGCACACGCTTGCAAAGAAGAAGCATGTCATTGGCATTGAGAATGTCAAATTCCTCAAGGATCACTTATGTGGTGCCTATGAAGCTGGAAAGATGACCAAGGCCAAGCATCCAGTGAAGACTATCATGACCGCCACTCGTCCATTTGAATTGCTTCACATGGATCTCTTCGGTCCTAATCATTATTCTTCTGTTTCAAATGAAGCATCTCAATATGGCTTTGTTATTGTTGATGATTACTCTCGTTACACATGGGTACACCTTGTTACTTACAAACATGAAGTGCAGGAAGTCTTCAAACGATTTTCCTCGAGGGCTTCAACCAACTTTGGTGTGAAAATCAAGCACATCAGAAGTGACAATGGCACTGAGTTCAAGAATTCGGGTCTCGATGATTATCTTGATGAACTTGGTATTACTCATGAGTTAACTGCTCCTTATACTCCTCAACAGAATGGCGTCGTGGAGCGCAAGAACAGGACTCTTGCTGAGATGGCTCGCACTATGCTCGATGAGTACAGAACGCCTCGTCGTTTCTGGGTTGATGCAATTGACACTGCGTGCCACATCATCAATAGAGTATATCTTCACAAATTCTTCAAGAAGACTGCCTATGAACTCCTCACTGACAAGAAACCCAATGTGAGTTATTTCAAAGTCTTCGGTGCTAAATGCTGGATAAGAGATCCTCATCACAACTCTAATTTTGCACCGAAAGCACATGAAGGTTTTATGCTTGGTTACAGAAAGGACTCGCACACCTACAGAGTCTTCAACAATGTTCTTCACAAGATTGTTGAAACTGTAGTTGTGCGGTTCAATGAAACTAATGGCTCGCAAAGAGAGCACCTACCTTCTGTGATAGATGAACCATCACCTGAGGATTCTATCAAGCACAAGGCTACTGAAGATGTCATTCCTACTGAAGAATCTGCTGAAGAATTCATTCTAGAACGTGAAGAACGTCGAGCTGACGCACCTGAAGAAAATGCTGAGGAAATTGATGCTGAAGAAAATGCTGATCAAATTCCTCAACGACAACCAGCTCATCCTCGCGTTGCAAAATAAGTGCGAGTGGAGAAGATCATCGATGACATTAGAGCACCAGGTCCTCTCACCCGCTCAAAAGCTTCACATCTATCTAAATTTTGTGGGCACTTTGCTTTTGTCTCTATCATAGAGCCCACTACGGTAGATGAAGCATTTCTGGAGCCTGAATGGATTTAGGCCATGCAAGAAGAATTACATCTGTTCAAGCTCAATAATGTCTGGGAACTGGTCAATCGTCCAGATCCTCGCAAGCATAATATCATTGGCACAAAATGGATCTACCGCAACAAGCAAGATGAAAACGGCCTTGTGGTGAGGAATAAGGCACGTCTAGTAGCTCAAGGCTACACACAGGTTGAAGGAGTTGATTTCGATGAAACTTTTGCACCTGTTGCCAGACTTGAGGCTATTCGCATATTATTTGCTTATGCTAACCATCATGATATCATCTTATATCAAATGGATGTGAAAAGTGCATTCCTCAATGGTAAGCTTGAGGAAGAAGTATATGTTGCTCAACCCCCAGGTTTTGAAGATCCAAAGCATCCTGACAAAGTCTTCAGACTAAATAAGGCCCTCTATGGCCTCAAGCAGGCCCCACGGGCGTGGTATGATACTTTGAAGGAATTCTTCATGAAGAACGGCTTCACACCCGGTTCACTCGATCCTACTCTCTTTACTAAATCTTATGATGGTGAACTGTTTGTGTGCCAAATATATGTTGATGATATCATCTTTGGCTGTACTGACCAACGTTATAGTGATGAATTTGCCTATATGATGAGTGAAGAATATCAAATGTCTATGATGGGAGAGTTGAAATTCTTCTTAGGTCTTCAAATTCGTCAACATCGCAATGGCATATTCATATCTCAGGAGAAATACCTCAAGGATGTCCTAAAGAAATTCGGCATGCAAGATTGCAAAGGCATCAAAATTCCTATGCCCACAAATTGCAACTATGCACTGATGAAAATGGTATTAACTTCAATCATAAGGTATACCGCTTCATGATTGGCTCTTTATTGTACTTATGTGCATCTAGGCCTGATATAATGCTTAGTGTTTGCATGTGTGCCCGATTTCAAGCTGCACCGAAGGAATCACACCATAAGGTTGTGAAGCATATTCTTTGATATCTAGCTCACACACCAACACTAGGATTATGGTATCCCAAGGGCTCGGATTTTGATCTCATTGGATATTCTGACTCTGACTATGTTGGTGATCGTGTGGACCGCAAGTCAACATCTGGCTATTTCTTCAAGTTAGTTTTTCTGCTAAGTGAATGTGATCGGACCCTTCCCCCTCTATGCTATACTCAATCCAATCTATTCACAAATTCTTCATGTGCGTTCTATTGGAAACTCGTTCAAAATATTCATTGTGTCCTTGTCAGCTGAAGAAATTGCGAACGGAACTTTAAAACTAATCTTATCCAAATTTTCGGTTTTGCCACTCAAACCGTTCCGCATCCCATGATGCATTTTTTATTCACCCACGATCCATGATCTCCACCTCTCTGTAAGTGGGTGACACATGTCGTGCGAAGGAGAAGGGTCAGGGGCACGTTCGTCCCAAATCTTCGGGCTAACAGTTTTTCACTGCCACTATAAATACCCTCTCACCCCTTCCTCACTTCCTTTACTCCGCTCGATCTCTCTCTCCCGCTCGAGCTTCCCAAACCGTAGCGCCGCCGCTACTCCATCGTCGCCGGTGAGGAAGAGCTTCACTGTCTCGACCTCGTCACCGTCGTACTCGCGTCGACCGCGGAAATCTTCACCTCCGCCGCAGCCGTAGACGTCTTCCTCCACCAAGTTAGGGTGTGGAAGATCTACACCGACGAACTCCACTATTTCACCTCACTGTTCGTCGTGTTCTTCATTCAGGGTAATTAAAAGTTACTATTACTGCCCTCTTTGATTCGAAAGTTTTCTACAAAATCTTCAAAGGTGTTTTATTCTTCAAATCCTCACACACAAAACACCTTACAAATCTTCTACTCTTGATTCATTTCTCTAAGCTTTATTCTCTTCAAGATTCCTCAATTGTGTGGATCTTCCATCTATACAACTCTGGAACCTAAGACAAAGCATGCTTAGTGAAATTCTTCAAGACACATCTGGTCAAATTCCTCAAACTTGTTCTTTTTGAAAAACACTCTGAGAACGCATATGACCTCTCCAAATTCCTCGCAACTATAGTCTGTTCACAGGTACACATGTCCGCTGCTGAATCACTAGGTTCTCATCAACTTAACTCATTTGCAGCGTTCCTCGAAGAAAAACAGCATACTTCTTCAGAAAATTCAATTGTTCAGATTCCTCGGCTGAAGAATATGGCAGATGGTAAGAAGCCACAGAAAGTAGGAAAGAAACCTGAGGTTATGAGTGCGTTTGAAATCCCTAAGGACATTTACAAAGAGTACTGCATGCCTGATGAAGCCAAGTTTGGCAAAGAAAATAAAAATCAGCGCAAGGTGCGCATTCAGAGGATAGAACGGAGATGGGCAAGAGAATGGAGGGAGTACAGATATGTTACTCCAAAATATATGAAGAAATCCACTCTCAATCCTCCACGCCCAAGAGCCCCATTGGCACCTGGCCAAGTGGCTGATCCCACTAGCATCAAACGCGGTGAGGACTTCCCTGAAGAATGGGCCAGACGGCAAGCCAAATTGGCAAGACAAGCCAAAGAAGCAGTGAGGAAATTCAACGAAGATTCTGCTGCTGCTGCTGCCACTGAGGCCTCTGTCAAGCCGAGGAAATCAATGGCAAAGAAGCCTGCTCGTAAGCCAAGTGTTTCACCAATAGTGCCCTCACGGCCAACTTCCTCAGTTGTGCCCTCACGGCCAGGCCCTTCAAAATCTTCAAGACCAATTCCTCAAGCTGCTCCTACTCCTTCAAAATCCTCAGCACCTCCACCAAAGTCCTCAGCACCTGTGCATCTGGCCTCGTGCCAAAGGACTGCAGACATCTCAATTGCCTCTGGTGTCTCAGCAAGTTCCTTAGCTGCACCGAATTCTTCATCTGGCCCCACTCTGCTGAAGACTAAGGCAACTGATGGACGAGGTCCTCGGCCAAGTCCCAAGAAGAAACATGTCGCCTTCCAAGAGCCACCTGAAGATGATGAGGCTGATGATGATGAACTTGCGGAAATCATCAGAGATAGGCAAGTAAGGGCCGCTAGAGCCAAAGGCACACCTGTGCCGCTGCTGTTGGGTCCAAGGGCGATCCTAGACTACATTGACCTCTGGCACAAGGACCCAAATACTCCTATGCCAAACTTCAAGTTGACACCTGGTCAAAATCACATGCTGACTCACTTCATCCAAGAGGAGAAGTGGAAGTATGACCAGGCCAGGCAGATCAAGAAGGCCCAGTACAAGAAAGAGAAGTTTCTGAAGACCAACGTGGTCAAAATGTCGACTGATGAACTCATCAAAATCCAGTCTGACATCAAAACCCTCAGCGAAAAATTCGACTCATACTATGCTGATTGGAAAGGAGCCAAAGTCAGGTTTGTGAAACTGATTGAGAAGTTCACCAATGTTGCAGCCCCATCGCAACAAGAAGTTCCTCAAGCTGAAGCTTCTGCTCAGCCCACTAAAGAACATGCCAGCACCGCTGATGACTTTCAGGCTGCTGAAGAAAATGCTAGTTCCAGGGCTGATGACTCCATTCTAGCTGCTGAAGAAATTGCCAGGGCATCCACTAGTGGTGCGCCTGAAGAAACTGAAGAAGTCAGGGCAACTGCATCAGTTGCGCTTGAGGAAATTCAAACAGATTCCTCAGCTCCTCCCACGCCTACACCAATTCCTATTCTTCCATCTGCATCAGATGTGAAGAAGACCAAGGCTGAAGAGCGAGCTGCAGTGAAGAAAAGGAAATCATCAAGTGCTTCAGAATCTTCAGCTCCAAAGAAGATGAAGCCCATGACCAGCTCTTTTGCAAATCCGATCGATGTTGTTCCAATTTCCACCATGCCATCAAAGGACCTTGTTCCTTTTGGTGAAGAATATGAGATCCCAAGCGGATCTGATGAAGAAACTCAATCTGCTGCTTCGTCAAAGCAGATTGATGAGGAAATTGAAGTGGATACAATCCCTTCAACCCCAGTGGTATCATCACCAATGCCTCAGTTTACTGCTGAAGAGGCTGGTGTTGAAGAAATTGATGATGAAGACATGGACATTGGAAGCACAATGCCAGTGATGAATGATGACTTTTGGGATAGTCAGCATCCCAATTCTCCACTCTTCACCCCACTACAGCAAATTCCTCACTCCCCTACACCAATAGTTCAATTGGGCTCTGAAGAAACTCATCCCACCTCATCTGTCCGTGAAGACATTCCAGCCACTAGTGCTGAAGAAACTACTGCTGCTGAAAATGTGACAACTCAGACTGCACCTGAGGAGGAACCAGAAATTCCTCAGACCGATGAACCTGAGATCGCGATTCCTGAGGTCGTGATGCAACTCACTGACACCCCTCTGCCAAAGCCAAAGGATCCGTTCTCAAGGAAGCAAAAGTTCAAGGCTGAAGACTTCTTTGGCGAGCACGTATTCTTCACTGATTACAATCCATATGACTCTGCTCGCATAAGGAAGAGGCGTTTCTCGGCTGCTAGTCAAGCAAACTTCTATTCCTCAGTGTTGTTCAACAAAGACAAAGTCTTCGATCATGAACATATTCCTCATGTAGACATGGAGTCTCTACCGTGCTTCGAGCCAGTCCTCAGTGTTCTTCACGACGCTGGGCTGCTAAGCTTCTGCACTGACATATGTGATTGGAATGAAGAACTCATTCTTCAGTTCTACGCAATGCTGCACATCACAGGCGAATCTGAAGATGTAAACTCATGGGTTCTGGACTGGATGATAGAGAACACTTATTACAGGGCACCAACGTCTGAATTGCTTCGTGCCCTACCACTCAGTCCTCCCCTTGAAGATGCACGTTGTGTCTATAGTGAACCTGAGCTTTCAAATCACTACATGCAAGTTTTGATGAAGCCTTTGAAGCCAGGGCAGGCCTCTCGAACCAATTTCCTCGTCAAGGAATTACTGTATGTGCCTCGGACTGTCTATCGCATTCCGTCGAAGACAATGAGTCCTATCAAAGGCCACGACTCAAATGATGAAGAAGTCGTTGGCATCATGAAGAATATGCTTTTCAACATCTATCATGGCGTTCCCGTCAACTTCCATGATTTATTCATGAGGACTCTGGCCAATATTGCTATGTCACCATTTGAGCTGAAGCCTTATGCACCATGGATTATGAGATTCATCAGGACAAGGTCTTCACTCAACTACAAAGCTGACACTCTGAACCACTGCAGCTATTTGTCTCCAATTGAAGTCCTCAAAAGGACATTTTCCTCAGCTGATGACAAAGGCAAGGCAAATGTTGTGATAGATGAAGGCATTCGTCCATTGGATGGTCAATTTCGCAAGGCTGCATCCTACTCCACCAATGATGACTCTGCCACACATGACTCTGCCGCCAACAATGCCAAGCAAAATCCTCAAGCCACAGCACCCAGGGTGATGACTGATCGTGAGTTACTCCTCAGTCTTCATCAGAAGGTTGATCGCAATCACAAATGGGTCAAGCGTCAGTTTGGTTCAATTCTTCACAACATGACTTCAACACACAATGTAGTGAAGAAAAACCACTACTACCCCCATGAAACCCTCAACCGCACCTGGGCTGTTCTGTCTCAAGTTTACAGCGCTGAAGATCTGAAGAAAATGGGTCTCAAAGAAGAGTTTGACTGGTCTGCACCTCCTCCGAAGAAATACAAGAAGGTCAAGGTTCCTTCTTTGGTGGCCAGCTCCTATTCTTCATCGCGTGACACTGATGTACATGAAGACTTGGACGACACAGCGGCAGGCCCTACTTCAACAACCGACCCCGACAACGCTGGCGCTCCTTCATCAACTTGATTATCTTCAGGGGCGTTAGTCCTCAATTTAGATCCTTTTGGTCATTCGATGACAAAGGGGGAGAAATTTGAGTTAGTCTTCAAGTGGATCTATACAACATTTTTTTGCTAAGTTACAACTCTCGTTCTTCCGAAACTTTTATTGGATCGAGTTGTAAACTTAAACCCGATGGTGGTCTGATACTTCTGCTACGTTATTCTACATGCTTATTCCTTGTTAATATTATCGCACGCATGCTTAAATACGTCAGTCACCATTTCTCATCATGCATTTCAAATTCTTCATATTATATATCAAATGCGTGTATGAATTACAAGATATAGGGGGAGATCTCCGTGATTCATCTCTTCAAGTGTGCATTGCTTCAAAAGCAAATTCCTCACTACGCACAACTTCAGGGGGAGTTCTTCTATATCTTGCAATCAAATTACTCAATATTAGCATTTACACTTCATATATTTATCCCCGTTGAAAACTTAACCTATGTTGTCATCAATCACAAAAAAGGGGGAGATTGTAAGTGCATCTAGTGCCCCTTAGTGATTTTGGTGTTTTGAAGACTTATAGGTTAAGGATCTAATGTGTTTATGAGTGTACACAGGTCTATAAGTCTATAAGGAGTTTGATATTTATAGAGAAAGTCGACCCCTAAAAATGAAGTTCTTTGACTAAAGACTTTGGTATTCTGAAGACTTTCTGAAGACTTTGGAAGTGAAGAAATTGGTGTGACCTTGAAGACCTGGTATTCATTCGAGGAACATGGAGCGTGAAGACTTTTGTTTTCGTAGTTTCATTTTCTCTTTCTTGAGTCATAGGAAACACCGTACTGTTAAAGGGGGTCGAGGAAATACTAAGGAAAAATTTCCAGGTGATGCTCAACTCAAATCCTACACCTACCAATCCCTTCGAGTGAAGCCATTGGAAATCTCATACAGTTCAGTCAATTTCTTCAGTGACAGAGACGCAGTTCTTCTAGTCAATGAGGACTTTGTTCTGACTGAGGAGTTAGGAATTCGCCAGTGCGGATTGCCTACACAGTGAGGAACATGATAGCCCTGAGGAATTTGTACCTCAAATTTCCGACCGTTGCTGTGCTACGCGCCAGCTGTCCCAAAATATCTTATCCATCCAACGGTCATATCATTGAAGGGTATATTTGTATAGAAGTTATATTGTTATGGATCCTCCAACATGTGGTGCTTGCTATTTAGAATCCTTTGCTAGCCAAAATTTCTGTACTAAGCGGGAATACTGCTTGTGCATCCAAAATCCTTGAACCAAGTTTCTTCCATGATGTCCACCATATCTACCTATATGCGGTATTTACCTGCCGTTCCAAGTAAATTTGCATGTGCCAAACTCTAAACCTTCAAATAATAATATGTTTTGTATGCCCGAATCGCTCATGTAGCGACTAGGGGCTGTCAGTATCTTCCATGCTAGGTGGGTTATTCTCACGATGAGTGGACTCCGCTCATCATTCATGAGAAAATGGCTTGTAACCGGGATGCCCAGTTCCATGCTCAAATCAAATCAAATATAATTTGTAAGTGCATCTAGTGCCCCTTAGTGATTTTGGTGTATTGAAGACTTATAGGTTAAGGTCTAATGTGTTTATGTGTGTACACAGGTCTATAAGTCTATAAGGAGTTTGATATTTATAGAGAAAGTCGACCCCTAAAAATGAAGTTCTTCGACTGAAGACTTTGGTATTCTGAAGACTTTGTGAAGACTTTGGAAGTGAAGAAATTGGTGTGACCTTGAAGACTTGGTATTCATTCGAGGAACATGGAGCGTGAAGACTTTTGTTTTAGTAGTTTCATTTTCTCTTTCTTGAGTCATAGGAAACACCGTACTGTTAAAGGGGGTCGAGGAAATACTAAGGAAAAATTTCTAGGTGATGCTCAACTCAAATCCTACACCTACCAATCCCTTCGAGTGAAGCCATTGGAAATGTCATACAGTTCAGTCAATTTCTTCAGTGACAGAGACACAGTTCTTCTAGTCACTGAGGACTTTGTTCTGACTAAGGAGTTAGGAATTCGCCAGTGCGGATTGCCTACACAGTGAGGAACATGATAGCCCTGGGGAATTTGTACCTCAAATTTCCGACCGTTGTTGTGCTACGCGCCAGCTGTCCCAAAATATCTTATCCATCCAACAGTCATATCATTGAAGGGCATTTATGTCTTATCATGTCGGGCTGCTCCCTAGGCTATAAATAGCCGCCCCCTACAACCACTAGCTGGTTGGCTGCTCCGCTAGAAACTGACACTTGTCAATTGAGAGCATCCCATCCTCTGAGGACTTTGAGCGAAAATCATCAAGTGAGGAAAATCCAAAACCCAAACCCAAACACCTACAAACACAAAGTGATTGAGCATCACTGAAGAGATTGATCCTGCGTGGATCCGACGCTTGTTACCTTTAAAGACTGTGCTTCTTCCAAACGGTTAGGCGTCATGGTCTAGAGCATCCAAGAGGAATTGTGGATCGCCGAGTGACCGAGTTTGTGAAGGTTTGGAAGTCACCTGAAGACTTACCCAGAGTGATTGGGCGAGGACTGCGTGTCCTTAGCTCAAGGAGAATACGGTGAGGACTTGGTGTCCCGAGCTGTGTGCTCAGGACTGGGTGTCCGGGGCTGTGTGTCCTCGAGTTTAAATACTCAGCCGCTCCAACCAGATGTACAACTGAGATAGCAGTTGGAACTGGTCTACCAAATCATTGTCTTCACCAAGCTTACTGGTTCCATTTCCTCAACTCTTTCATTTCCTCAGTATTGTGCTGTTCGCTTATCATATCTGTGTTTGAAGACTTTGACTGAAGACTTTCTCAATTTCCTCAGTTGAATTTCTTCAGTCTGTTTTTCTTCATCTTGTGCTATCCTGTGATTACGCTTTCTGTACTCTGTGCTAGTCTTCATTTCATCATGATGACCATGCTTGTGTTCTGCTATGTTTACTTCTGAGTATTTATTCCGCTGCAAGTAGTTCTTCACTAAGGAATTTCCTCACTAGCAAACTCCTCAGTGAAGAATTCATAAAAATCGCCTATTCACCCCCCTCTAGTCGATATAACGCACTTTCATAATTGCAAACAAAACTCCCCCAGGATTGTTGATAGTTGGACGGTACCCATTATTTTGGACCACCCGTGGAATGTGCTTGTTGGTGGCGGGGGAGTACAAACTTTACCATTCTATTTGGGAACTGCCTATAATGTATCTAGTATGGAAGATATTGGGAACTCTTGGTTGTTATGTTGACAATGAAAGCATACCTCTCAAAATTATTTTCATCTCGTTTAGCTCCGAGCTCTGGCACCTCTGGAAATCTCTGCTTCCCTCTGCGAAGGGCCTATCTTTTACTTTTATGCAAGAGTCAGTAGTATTCCTTCTCATTCCAACCTACTCTTTAGTTGGCAAGCATGATGTGATGGGGAAAGATCTAAGCATATATGGCCATTCAAATATATTTGATCATGAGTTATTATTATTGACAATTATCTATATGAATAAGTTGGGAGGTGAAACATTAAGCCCCTATCTTTCTCTGTGTTCAATGGAGCTATTTGTTGTAACAATATGCTTTGAGTGAAGCAATCATGGAAGACTACATGATACTTGAGTATGTGGGATTTGCTAAATCAAAGCTCTTACATAGACCCTTCCTGAAACTAAGATGAATTGCAATTGTTTGATGACTGAGAACCTAGTTTGTTAGTTTTCAATAAAGTTTATGATCTATGCTTTAACATGTGAATAGCTTGTTAGTTGATCATGAGAAGCTTTATGATATGAGCTACTGTTATGATATATAATGATGCTACAAAAAGTGATTGAAATTATCATTGATCAAACATGTGCACTTGCTAGCATTCCATATCAAAAATTCTGTTTTTATCATTTACCTACTCGAGGACGGGCGGGAATTAAGCTTGGGGATGCTTGATACGTCTCCAACGTATCTATAATTTTTTATTGTTCCATGTTATTATATTATCCATGTTGGATGTTCTATATGAATTTATATAGTATTTTATATTATTTTTGGGACTAACCTATTAACCTAGAGCCCAGTGCCAGTTTTTTCCCTTGTTTTTGAGTTTTACAGAAAAGGAATATCAAACGGGGTCCAAATGAGTTGAAAATTTACGGTGATTTTTTATGGACCAGAAGAAGCCCTCGAAGCAAAAGAGTTGGGCCAGAAGAGTCCCGAGTCAACTACAAGGGTGGAGAGCGCGCCCTACCCCCCGGAGGGTGCTCCGTCCTTGTCATTGACTCGTGGACCCCCCCCCCCCTGACTTGTTCTCGACGCCAAAAATTCCTATAAATATAGAAACCCCCGAAAATAAACCTAGATCGGGAGTTCCGCCGCCGCAAGCCTCTGTAGCCACGAAAAGCCAATCGGGACCCTGTTCTGGTACCCTGCCGGAGGGGGGAATCATCACCGGTGGCCATCTTCATCATCCCGGCGCTCTCCATGACGAGGAGGGAGTAGTTCACCCTCGGGGCTGAGGGTATGTACCAGTGGCTATGTGTTTGATCTCTCTTTCTCGTGTTCTTGATTTGGCACGGTCTTGATGTACCGCGAGCTTTGTTACTATAGTCGGATCATATGGTGTTTCTCCCCCTCTACCTTCTTGTGATGAATTGAGTTTTCCCTTTGAAGTTATCTTATCGGATTGAGTCTTTAAGGATTTGAGAACACTTGATGTATGTCTGGCATATGAATATATATGGTGACAATGGGATATTCTCGTGAACCACTTGATGTATGTTTTGGTGATCAACTTGTGGGTTCCGTGACCTTGTGAACTTACGCATAGGGGTTGGCACACGTTTTCGTCTTGACTCTCCGGTGGAAACTTTGGGGCACTCTTTGAATTTCTTTGTGTTGGTTTGAATAGATAAATCTGAGATTGTGTGATGCGTATTGTATAATCAAACCCACGGATACTTGTGGTGACATTGGAGTATCTAGGTGACATTAGGTTTTTGGTTGATGTGTATCTTAAGGTGTTATTTTAGTACGAACTCTAGGGATGTTTGTGACACTTATAGGATTATCCCAATAGATCGATCAGAAAGAATAACTTTGAGGTGGTTTCGTACCCTACAATAATCTCTTCGTTTGTTCTCCGCTATTAGTGACTTTGGAGTGACTCTTTGTTGCACGTTGAGGGATTGTTATATGATCTAATTATGTTATTGTTGTTGAGAGAACTTGCACTAGTGAAAGTATGAACCCTAGGCCTTATTTCCAAGCATTGCAATACCATTTTCGCTCACTTTTATTACTTGCTACCATGCTGTTTTTATTTTTTTAGATTAAAAAAACCTATATTTACCGTCCATATTCCACTTGTATCACCATCTCTTCGCCGAACTAGTGCACCTATACAATCTATCATTGTATTGGGTATGTTGGGGACACAAGAGACTCTTTGTTATTTGGTTGCAGGGTTGTTTGAGAGAGACCATATTCATCCTACGCCTCCCACGGATTGATGAACCTTAGGTCATCCACTTGAGGGAAATTTGCTACTGTCCTACAAAACTCTGCACTTGGAGGTCCAACAACATCTACAATAAGAAAGGTTGCGTAGTAGACATCAGCCGTATCCATGAATGACAGATCCATTGGCCGCGGAGGCTCTTGCCCTCGCGATGGGATCATCTTCGTAAAACTCCAAGGCTATTCGCGAGTAGTTCTGGAAGTTGATTGTTTAGAGGTGGCACACCTCTGGGAGTCGCGCTTTGAAACATGACCATCTTTGGAACTAACAAGGGTGTTACAATAGTGAGCAATAATTCACAAAAAGATTGAAGATTTGATTAATAAAAAGTTAATTTTTCATTTTTCTAGTGCCATACACGACTCTTTTGTGAAGCAACTACCATGAATAATATTGTAAATGGTGCCCTCACAGTATACCACATGTGATTGCAGCTACCAATTTTTCATGAATCTCCGAGTGATATTGCCATTTTCATTGATTTATTGAATTTCGAGCTATTTACATCAAGTAATTCAAATTTGAACTGCAAGTGTGCTCTAGTTTGGTCCATTAAATTCTGAAAAAACATTTTCACTTTCCACATTAGGAATTTTGGCAGTACCCACAAAGAAAACTCTATTTCTCAACCATTTTATATGATTAGTCATCCATGCAATTTTGATAACACATTGATAGAAAATGAAAAAATGCTCTTCTTTTTGCATGGTGTCTTGGATCCACAATATTGAAATAATCAGCCTTAAACAAACAAACTTCAGTACATCACAAAGTAGATAAGGTAGCACACACATCTCAGATGAATATAGAAAACTTTAATTAATATGGGTACATCACAAAGTATATAGTGATTAACAAACCAAAAGTACATCACAACTAAAAATACATAGTTATAAACAAACTAAAAGTACATCACAACTCTTACACAACTACGAGCTTCCACTCATCCTCCAGCTTTGCTTTGTACATGATAAGCCCTAAAACGTCGTTGTCTTCGCTCATACGCTTTACGAGGTACGAATACCTATCCTCCTCTACATATTCATCCTCGTGCTCCTCCTCGTCGATGGCCGGAGCGGCCTTTGAAAACCAATCCTCCTCCTCCTCCTAAACTACCATTTGCTCGTCTCTGGGCGCTGGCCTTTCGATGGTTCTCACAAACTCCTCCACATCATCAGGCCTAATTATGTGTAGAGACATACCAGGAGGAGGCTACACGTATCTCACCCCCGGAATAGCTGCGAGCTCTCGCTTGACCTTTAGATCCCGCGGGTCGCGGCGAGAACCGTACGAGTACCAACAAGCTCGTTGACGAGGATCTGGTGACTCCATTGCCTCACGCATCGCCCAGACAAAAAACCCCATACAAGTGACCCCATTGAATAGATCTGGAATCATCTGCCGGGTCTCATCCCGCGTCGCATCTCTCAACAATTGCAATGCATGCTCCGCCAGTGCTTGAGTACTCGGAAACCAAGAGGATATCTCGTTGCACTTCTCCAGCAAGACAACATCACCGACAGCCGCTGGATTGGGGGTGGGGATGGGGGAGGTGGGTTGCTCGGGCGGCGGGGGATGCGAATTGAGAGAGAGATATTTCATCCCCCTTTTTTTAGACAAACGCGTCAGCACCAGGCGTCCATCGACCGGTCCCACATGTCAGCATCTTAGGTTGGCCACGGGCATCACCACCAACTGGTCCCACATGTCAGCATCCCAGGTTGGCCCCACACGTCAGCATCTCAGGTTGGCCACATGCGTCAGCACTAACTGGTCCCACATGTCAGCATCCCAGGTTGGCCCCACGTGTCAGCATCTCAGGTTGGCCACAGGCGTCAGCACCAACTGGTCCCACATGTTAGTATCCCAGGTTGGCCCCATGTGTCAGCATCTCAGGTTGGCCACAGGCTTCAGCACCAACTGGTCCCACATGTCAGCATCCCAGGTTGGCCCCACACGTCAGCATCGGCTAGGTAATAGTCAACAGCTTTGACCGGACGACAAGGCACTGTTTGGCCTTTTGTGAGGCGCAGTGAGTGGAAGAGGGCAAAAGTGAGCACACTTAGATGGGCGGGGGAAAATTGAGCACAACTAAGGGAGGAGGGGCACATAAATAGAAATCCCTATTTCCAATAGGAGTCAGTAATATCTCCTTTTTATTGATCCAGTATTGGAAAAGAAAGGGTATCCCGCCGCTATTTCTCCAAAAGGTGACCCTGGGTATCGAACCCACAAGAGGAAGACTCCCTTGAAGCGATGGTCTGTAGCAAGCTTCTGTCAAAGTGTCAAATCCAGCTTTTGATGGATCAACAAGCAAATAGTGGTTCAAACACTTATAATAAAAAGAAGGTATGGGGATAAGGTCTTAATGCTTACAACCATCTATTGGTGTTGCGATAAGAAATGATATTAGTTTGTGCTCGGGAAGTCACCCATAAAGAGGTGCTTGCTTCATTTGGAATGGGGGATGTGTCCAAATAACATCCTGACCAACACGAGTCTTGCATCAAGAATCAGTTGTCCTACCAAAGGCCCTATCCGTCTCGCGGGGTTGCCCCGATAATTAAGATAATAATATTAGACAAAAGCTTTGGGCGTTCATTGACTACACCTCGTGAATCCCCAAGGATATGATCCATGTTACCCTACTGAACCTTACTGTCATCGGTGTTTGATATAACACTTTACAGTCCCCTTGCTCCTAACCCCACCGGTGCTCGATCTCCATGATCCTGGGTACCTGCAGGGGTGAAGATTGCAGACAAGACAAGAGATACTTCATGATGCAATTTTATTTTACACATACGAGACATTGTGTCAAAGACTTCCATTGATCCCTTCACCAAATACCTGGGGCTCATGGCTCATGCCTCACCCATACCTTATCGGACTACTCACACATGGAGATCAGGCCGTGAGAAGAAATCATTGAAGAACACATCTTGAGATTGATTGATTGCAATGTGTCTTACAATGGATGCCTTGTGCGATGCACGATTACTAGTATGAACTAGATGAGAGAGGGCTATGGTGGTGGAGATGGCTATGGAGGTGAAAATAGCAGCAGCTAGGGTTTGTGGATGAAGATGATGATGAATGGGTTGTGGCTGTGCTCGAGCTCCTCCTCTGCTCGTTCTGTTGACATTTCGACGGGGTCCCCTTAATAAAAGTTGTTCAGGTGGATGACCTGCCTTGGTTTCACGCCAAACGACTGCTCATGTGAGCGCGTGCGGTCGCATGGAACGTCGTCTTTCACTCTGGTGGCCTTCTGACACCTCCTGATGATTTGTTTCTTCTCCATTTTCCTCCCTTTCCTTTCTCCTACGTGATATCTTCCCTTTTTAGCCCATTTCCTGTGGAAATATTAAAGAGAGGATTTGTGGAATCCTTTGCATTCATTAGTCACTAGTAGAAATATGGAGTGAATATCTCTCTTTTAATGATATATCTCGGTTTAAACAAGGTTAAAATGAGTGCAAAAATATCACTCATTAGTCAGATCCATCAGATCTCGGGTAGGGGGTCCCGGACAAGTAGACTTGGTAGATGGTAACAGAGACATAGGATTTTACCCAGGTTTTGGCTCTCTCGTAGAGATAATACCCTACGTCCTGCTTTGATTGTATTAATTTCGAGGGAATACAGTGTGCAGGTTGATTTACCACAAGATCGTGTGTGTATGAGGTGTCGTCTACGAGCTTTACCCCTCGGTACCCTCGGTTTATATAGATACCTGGGTGTTTAGGGTTTACACATAGGTCAGTTACATCTAGGGTAATCGTGGTGCAGACGATTTCTAAATCTTGGAGTATGCGTCAAATCTTCAGACTTTCCATCCTGGTGTTTCTAGGTCCCACGAACGTGGCCTAGTGGTAAATCATCATGGGTGTCCTCGGCCCGGCCCACATGACTAGGGGACGACCTGGTGGGTACCCCCTAGTCCAAGACGCCATCAATGGTGGCCAACGGCATCGAAACAAAGGAACCTATTCGAAACCCTAGACCCGCCCACAATCAACCAAGGCCGGGAAGGCAAGCTCGTTGCCCCCTGGATCTACCCAAGAAGAGGAGATGGACAGAGAAGGACTCAGGCACAAGATCTTTCGGCCCCAAGGCTAGATAGACAAGAACACATAGGGAAGATCGCCGAAGGACTAGAGAACCCTAGGCGGCCGCCTTAGGGGAACGAATATCGCCTTATTGGTATACTCTGCCAAGCTTTACAGTTATAGGTAGGAGTTTTTTTATGGTAATTATAAGTAGGAGTTGAGGATGGGCCTAGTGAACCGCCGTAGAGTTGGGCCGTCGCTACTCGGCTAGCACGAGGTAAATGCCCATTGCTTCTAACAAAATGGCCTTTATTTGTTGTTAGGCAAGCACAAACCACTTCTTGTTGCACTGACTTGGTGGATTTGCACACGACCCGTGAATAAGATTCACCGGTCACAAAAAGGGCATTTTTGTTTCACTCGCATGTAACGTAATATACATAGGATGAACAATGGCATGGAGCAATGACGCTCCTCACCAGTGTGCACGCCTTCATTGATCTCCATGTGCAGCGACAAATCATCAAGTGGTTCCTCTCTTTGTTACCTTTTATATAAGCCGAGAGCGTGTACCAGTTGCATACACGGCTTATAGGCGACACCGTCACGGATGTGTCGACCACCGTCGTGCACGCCACGTGGCACTAGCCTTTGCCGTGGTCAGGTGGGTGCCGGCGAATTTACGCTCAGCATACATGTACATTCAGAGACACAGCGACTTTGATTTTCATGACCCTAAAAAAAAGACTTTGATTTTCATGTAGTGTATCTGGAGGGGAAAAACTAAAAATAAAAAGAGGGTTGAATGGCCAAGGGTCCCGTTGAAATTGGAATGTCGTCGCGGCAGTTGGGAACTTTCCCCTTTCCTCTACACTGTGTGAGAGAGGCGAAAGAAGGCTACCAGAGGCTTTCTGGCCGGCCCGATCCCGGGAGCTCGCCACCGCCGCTGCCCGTTTGATACTCGCCGTGCGCGGTGCAGCAGTGTAAATAGTAGTTATAGTCGAGTTGTTTCATACACGGTGAATAATCTGGGGATTCAAATCCCTGCAAAAAAAACTAGGGATTCCGATGGGAAAAGGAGGGGATCCATTTCAGTTCCGACGGATCTCCTGTTCTGATTCGAATCGTAATCGGCTACCGCCCGCTCTAGTACTAGTGCATATATATACCACACTGGCGGTGCGCGGCGGCGGCCCATTTCAATTGATCCCCTTAGATCGAGAGGAAGAACCAATCAATCGATCCAGAGAAAAGAGGAAGAATCAATCCATCAATCCGGAGAGAGGAACAATCGATCGATCAATCGAGAGGAAGAATCAATTAATCGATCCGGAGAAAGAGAGGAGGGATCGATTGATCGAGATCGAGATCGGGAGAAAGGGAGGGGGAGATGTTGTCCCTTCTCTCCACCAGCGCGGAGGTCACGCAGGAGGTGGAGGATGGTGGCCGGGGCCGGGACGCCGTCCTGATGCGGATCGACCATCTCAGGGATGCTCCAAGGGCGCTGGCAGATGTGATCCGCCGCATTGCGCAACAAGACTGGAGGGTACTCAACATCCTGCGGATCTGAGAGGCGGCGACGCTGGGTGGAGCGCTCTCCGACGCCGCGCGCTCGCTTCGGAAGATTCGTCGCGCGCTGCGCCAGCTGTCGAGAGCACGCGACGCTCTCATGGAGGCGCTCCCCAGGATCAGGCGGAGGTACGGGGATCTCGCCCTGCCCGACGACACGAGCTTTAGCGGCCTCTGCACATTAGCAAACTTCATGGTCGTCATCGGTTGGACGTACGGGGTCGGCAGCGGCTTCCACGGGGATGAGGTGGAGTCTCAAGTCGGCATCGTGCGGGACGTGATGCCTGCACCCATGGTGGTGCCCAAGGCGTTCTGCAAGTGCAACAGCAGCCATGAGTACCGCCTCGCCCCCCCCCCCCCCCCGCTCTACGCCGAGCTGTTGGCCTTGCTCGTGTCGCTCCGCGATGCCCAGCGCAAGGTCGATAGGCGGCTCCCCGCATCCTCCCTGCCGTGGCCTCTATGCAGGAGCAGGCAGCTCGGGTGGGAGAGGCCACCCATGGGGTCACCCATCAGTCGCCCGGCATGCGGGCCATCTCGGCTGAATGGGCCTCTGCTCTCGCTGCGCCCTCCCTCAGCGCCTCCACGTTTGACGACGTGCTACCGCGCATTGCCGTCCATCTCCAGCAGCTCCGGGATTCCCTCGACACGCATGTGCCCCTCCTCTACGACCGGTTCACCGGTGATGTGGTCGTCCGCTCCCTTCGGGACGTCGCCGAGGTGCGCACCAACTCCAGGCTGCTCCTCAACAGCGCTGATGAGCCCTCCCATCGCATCACCGTTGCCCTAGATGGCCTGAGGATGTTCTCTGAGGCCAACGAGTTGCACGTACATCTCTTGCCTAGCTTGGACAAGTGCGGGCGGCGAGGGGTCTGCCTCAGCTCAAGCAGGCGGCGTTGCTCTACGGCGCCATTTTGAAGCTCAAGCCGGCCCCGGAGAAAGCACACACGACCGACGTCTATAATGCAGCCGCCGACCAAGACTTCCAGGAGTGCCGCGCTCGTGCGATGGAGCTTCGGTACCTCTTCGAGGGCGACCGCTCCGTCGTCTCCTCAGGAGCAAACGCCCTCCTCCTCCACGTGGACGACCTGGTGCAGAACCAGCTTCACAACATGCTTTTCCCTGTGTTGAAGCAGTTAGACATCCTTTGCACCGAGGACGTCAGTTTCATCCAGGCATGATGCATCTCCCCATTTGACATCGCCCTCGGACATGACATGATCAGCTTGCTTCATAACCGAGCATACCAACTTATTGATTTTGTGCATGCCCAACGTTGTGTTGCTTTCTACGTAGTACCTATCTGAGCTGGTCATTGATTCCTTGCCAAAAAAATGTTAATTCTAGCTATTTATATCTATCAAAGACCCATGTTACATAAGACGCCATGTTAATGCACAAAAAAAAACCTTTCTATACATCATCTGTTGGAGCAGCGTTTTTAGGCCTTAAAGATGTAAAAATCTATTATTTATATATCTACATCATCTATTGGAGATACTCTTAGTACATAATAATGGGTGTAGCGAAGTGATGAACTCATTATTATTATTATTATTATTATTATTATTATTATTATTATTATTATTATTATTATTATTATTATTATTATTATTATTATCCCAATAATATTTTATACAAAATGTTTCAAATGTTCGGTGTTTAAGTCTCTGAGATAAATAGTACTTCTGCCTTTTTTGTTGCAAATAGTTTACTTGTATACTGAGAAGAATGCTTAAGGTCAGTGCTTAAGCCCAACCAATTTTTTTCCAATGTCAACCGGCACTTTATATGTTTCTATTAGGTTCGTGCGTACACTAATTATTATCACCCTATATTTTGTTATTGGGTTTTGTTCAATGGTAACTAAAGGCATTCCTCGGAGTTTCTAGTACATGCACTTGTACCTGTTCTAGAAAAATGTCAATATCTCCTTTCTGAATCTCAATAAACTCATATGCAAGTTTATGTTCTTTAATCATTATAGATGGATACTTTCTAGATAACATGTTGCAAATTAGCACACAAACATAAAATACAAGAAATTAAAGACACTGCTAGTTAAATAAAAATTGCTAAGAAAGGCTTGGAAGAAAGATCTGGATGGCTAGAAAAATAGAAATTGCAACATATTGCAGCTGCTTACTAGTCCTGAACAAAAAAAAATCAGAGCTCCTCTTTTCTAATCCCAACCAACACAATGAATCAGAGTGAGAAAGAGATATGTACGGGGATGATCTTTATGAAACGAATGAAGGGACCTATAAAGACTATAGAAAAAGAGGGATTTGCATCGAAGAGCAGATTGATTGGAATCCGAAAAAATTGTATTACCTTGTTCTAGTAGAAAACCAGGATTGGAAGACACGGGTGGGGCGTAGGCAGTCGAACTTGGGGCTGATTCGTTGCCGATTGGGGAAGCGGAGTAGAAGCCGAGAAGATTGCGATCTGTTACCCCTTTTTTTTCCTTTCTTTAGAATCAGTCGATCTTAGATGAGCGATGATGACAGGGGGAGGGATTAGAGGGGGGATTGGGCGGCTTATGAAGGAAAGGAGGAATTGGTGGGATATGTGAGTCAGTCTGAGACGTGAAATCCCCAAACCCATTCAAACCAAACGATACCTGAACAAGTGAGTACTACTTTCTATCTAATAATCTATACCTCTATACCTTTTTTTTGCATGGTAATACGTGTTTCATTTATATCATAAGGATCATAATACAAGCCACGTACATACGGACCTGACAAATCTGAAAAGACAGCAGAACGCTAGTCTTTGCACACAAGAACACCAGCCAAGAAGTAAAATTACAAACAAGACTGAAGAATCCTCTGAGCTTGACAGCAACGTCCGTCACCTGCCTCTGGCACCACCATAGCAGCCACCAAAGGAGAAAATGACGGATCACCTCCACACCCGAGCTCGACGCGGCTCCATCGCTGATATGCAGCTTTGCGGACCTCCAAGGTGGCTCACCAATAAAGGCGAAGCCATTGCCGTTGAACGAATCAGACCGGGGCAACACCCCGGACACGCCACCGAACTCCAGATCTGGCACCCCAGCACAACTAAGACGTTGGTGGAGGAAACCATACCTGCCTGCCACGAACTACGAACCCAAATCCACCATCTTCCAGATGTCGTCGATGCAGACCACAATCTGCATCCACTCCTGGACTACCTCCCAAACTCCACGCCGACGCTGGAGCAAACGTCGTCGCAACGGCGGAGCCCGAGGACACAGGTCCACCACGAGGATGTCGCCGCCGCCACACCATCCTTGCTTGAACAGTCTGGTTTTCAAATCCACCCCAAAAGCGGATCGCCTCGTTGGGGAAGGATCTGAAGATTTATTAGTCGGCGCCGCCATCGCCACCGCCGAAGCCATGACGATGAACAACCCAAAAATCTAAGAAACTAATGCCTAAAAGAATCCACACGCGTGGATCCGGCGACTCCCCTCACCGCCGACGACCGAGGTCGTCCGCGGAGGGGAGCCGCCGGAGGACGGCGGCGGAGAAAGACGCACTGGCGGCAGGGACGTGATCGCCTGTCTTTCTTCTCCTGGAAGAAAGAAAGCGGCACTCGCCTTCCACTATACCTCTATACCTACTAATAAAGCAAGGTGCGTTTCTTCAATGTTTTCATCCGTTCACCGTCGAAAAGTTTTTCTTTCTACCCGAGGTGGTACTAAACTTTTGTGCGTCTATCCGCTAGAAAAGAAAAAAGATTAGTATAGAATTCCGTCATTGGGCCACGTGCGCTGTGGCCCAACGAGGCCAGCCAATTTATTAATGCCCTTAGAGTTAGGAAGGCCTTATTTGTCGCATGGAGCGAAGAATAGTTGAAGTTTCGCAAGGGCGCCTATGACTGACCGGCCCGTTTCCCCTTTTTCGTTGCTCTACTTCTATTTTTCCTTTTCTGTTCCTTTTTATTTCTCTTTTATATTTTTTCCTTTTTTTCCTTATTTTTAATTATTCTTTATGAAGCAAAAATTTACAAAAATATTCAGAATTTCAATTTTTATTCCAATATTCAAGTAATGGCAAGAATTCCAAAATTTCCTTCTGTATTGAAAAATGTTTGAAACTTTTAAAATTTCCCGTTTCAAAATTTTCTCGATATTCAAAAAATGCTCTCCTCTTTAAAAATTATTTTGTCTTTTCCAAAAACTCTTCAAGATTCTTTTATAAAAATTACATTTTATAAAATGTTCCATATTTTAAACAATTCTTGTTTCAGTGAAATGTTCAAAACTCAAAAAGAAATTGCATCTAAAACATTTCGTATTTTTTTGAATGTTCCCTTAAAAATTCAAAAAATCAAAAAATGATTTTTTTGTAAAATGTAAATGTTTTCGGAATATTGTTTGTGAATTTAAAAAACTATTCTTGTTTCTAATTTTGTTCGTGATTTTCTTAGGATATTGGAATTTGCAAAAACAATGTTCGCATTTTTCTAAAATTGTCCGGGATTTAAAATTGTTAATGTTTCCAAGAATATTCACCAATTCGTATTTTTTTAATGTTCAAAAAATTCTATAATATTTCTGATGTGAGACTATAGTATTTTTTTAAATAATTGCGCTGGCCATTAGTTAGCGGTGCGCATTCGTTCTTTGTTGGTTGACTATAAATGAAAGAAATTGTGGACACGTATCAATAAATTATGTTATTTGGCTTTAGTTTGACCAAAATTATGGGTACTTGATCTCTAAAATAATCGAAGAAAATAAACCCTAAAAAAGAAGGGACATTCATGCCTGATTATGCTCATGAAACAGGATTTATGCGCTGCAATTAATAATCTACCCGGTTACGCCGTCGTAGCATAGAGTGGTCGAAGCAACCATGTCCCGAAGATCACCGTGCAGCCAACAAATGAGTAGGCAGGCACAAGCCCGAGATGAAGGCGAACCCGGAGGAAAAAAGGCATGAGTTGTGTGCTCGCCACCACACCGACCAACCCTATCACTATCAAGATTTTGCGTGTCAAACATGTCCAGCATGAAGACCATAACTTCTTGCACTGTCACCTACCATTGTGGAGACCCTTTCTTGGATGACACATCAATTATTTTTCCCGTTGCTTCTTGCAAAAAAAAATCCCTCCCGTTGCAACGCACGGGCATATGTGCTAGTCTATCTAAAACAAAACAATTGGGGTGCAATTAGATTAATTTTCTCCTAAGACAGAAGAAGAAGAAACCAGATCCGAGATCCATTCGAGAGTAAACATTCATACCTGCAGGAGGAGCATGAGGTTTCAGCAGCCGATGCTGATGCTGATGGCGCCGCCGTGTCCTGTGCAGTACTGCGTCATGGATCGCCGCGAATCAGGATGGAAAACGAGACCCCGCGAGTCGGGATCGACAGGACCCCCGGCACAGCCGCACACGACGGGGCGACATGGTGAACCAACCTTGTTGATACGTCTCCAACGTATCTATAATTTTTTTATTGTTCCATGCTATTATATTATCCATCTAGGATCTTTTATATGTATTTATATGCTATTTTATATGATTTTTGGAACTAACCTATTAACCTAGAACCCAGTGTCAGTTTTTGTTTTTTCCTTGTTTTTGAGTTTTACATAAAAGGAATACCAAACGGAGTCCAATTGACGTGCCAATTTTTGACGATTTTTTATGGACCAAAAGAAGCCCCCGGAGTAAAAGAGTTTGGCCAGAAGAGTCCCGAGCCGTCCACGAGAGTGGAGGGCGCGCCCTACCTGTGACGCCCGGATATTTAAGCTACAGTAATTCCCTGTTAATCATGCCACGTCACCTCAATTACTGTTGTTAAACTCGCGTTGATTCAAAACCCTTTCGAAATTAAAATTTTAAAATAAAGTCAAACGGTAAAAGTTTTCGAACATCAAAACAAAAATGTTCGGTTTGCGCCGAATATTACATAGGTAATTATAGTAAAGAAAACACTTGTTTATAAAATACTAAAATGCTCTAAAATAGAGAAAACAGTAAAAGAAAATAAATAAAAAGGAAAGGAAACCCCTCCTCTCACTGGACCAATCGGCCCAGCCGGCCAGCCCAATGGCCAGGCCGGCCCACCTAACCCCTATATCCCACCGGCCTACACTCGCAAACCCTAGTCCAACCACCACTCTCCCCCCCACTCGATCTCTCCTCCCTCGCTCCCCACACGCCGCCACTCACTTGCGCACGCGCAGGGCAGCGCCCACCCCCGTGCTCCTCCTACCTCTCGCCTCTGACGACCAGCGCCACCCCCTGGCCTCCTTCCCCTCCCCCCAGCGCCGCCTCCCGCACACACACAACACACGCATGCAGACGTGTAGAGGAGGGGCGCCCCCTGCTCGATCCCCTCCTCCTGGCGCGCCAGCCCCCAAGGAACCGTCGCCTCCGCCCCGTCCTTGCGTCGCCGTCCTCGCCCGGGGCATGGCTGGATTCGCGCCCACACGTCCTTCAACCCCGACCTCGGCCGCACCATCGAGCAAGTCCGGCCGGCCTCCGCCGCCCCTTCCCGTTCCCGGACGGATCCGGCTGCATCCACATCGTCCCCGACGCCCTGTCCCTCGCCTCAACGGGCACGACGTCATCGCCACTGTCCTCTCCGTCGCCGAACCTCCCTCGACCTCGTCGCCTCCTCCCCTGCATCTCGTCGTCCTCAACCTCCACCCCGCGCCCACTTCCTCGTGCCCTACCACCCCTGTGAGGCCCCCCTCCTTCTCCTCTGCCTTGCTCCCGCCGCGCATCGAGCGTGCTCATGGCCGCGGCCTCTTCCACGTCCGGCCTCGCGCCCGCCTACGCCGCGCTGGCGCCCCTATCCTCGTGCGCCGCGCCGCCTCATCCCTGTTGTGCCTGTAGGCCGCGCGCGCGCGCCCAGGCGTGCCCGCGCCCTGCCGCCTCCCCGCGCCGTGCTCCTCTGCCGCCGTACTCGGCCTGCTGCTGTGGCCTCGGGCACAAGCGCCCGCACCCAGCGCCCGCCCCGTTAACCATCGCCCGACCCGCATAGGCCCCTAGGGCCAATGACAAGTGGGGCCCCGCCCCTGAGCGTTTTAGAATAAAATAAATAAATAAATAAATACAATTAAAAAAATAAAATAATAATTAATTAATTACGTAATTAATTAATTTACTTATTTAATCATGTTTAAATTAACCTAATAATAGATTATCCTAATTAAATGCTGTTAATTAACCTAAGTCTATGACCATGGGGACCCACTGGTCAAATTGACCAGTCAACGGTCAATGCTGACTGGGATGTTGACTTTGGCTGGCCCCACCAGTCAGCCTCTACTAACTGGGTAGTTGACCAAGTCAACTGGGCCCACTGGTCAGCCACACAAGCCCATCTGTGGGTACACTTCTGTGTACCCATAGCAATTTAACATTTAATTTTTGGATTAAAATAATTTAGAAATTGTTTAAAACTTAGGAAAATTAATATAAAATAAACCGTAGCTCAGATGAAAAAACTTTGTACATGAAAGTTGCTCAGAATGACGAGACGAATCCGGATACGCAGCCCATTCGTCCGCCACACATCCCTAGCATAGCAAACACGCAACTTTCCCCCTCCGGTTCATCTGTCCGAAAATGCGAAACTTCGGGAATACTTTCCCGGATGTTTCCCCCCTTCGCCGGTATCACATATCCCTGCGTTAGCTCACCCCTGGCAGCGCGTATTGCCTTGTTATATTTTGTGATGCTATTGTTTGATCTGTTATTTATTTGTTTCCCTTCGTTGCTTCTTTTCGGTAGACTCCGATACTGCGATAGACCCCGAGACCTTTGATGCTTTGGTGTTCGACTACGGCTACACTTCCGAAGATTCCTTTCGTCTGCAGAGCTTCCAGGCAAGCCCCCCCCCCCCTGATCACTAGATATCGCCTATTTCTTCTCTATACTGCTTGCATTAGAGTAGTGTAGCATGTTACTGCTTTCGGTTAATCCTATTCTACTACATAGCCTGTCATTGTTGCTACAGTTGTTACCCTTACCTGCTATCCTATTGCTTAGTATAGGATGCTAGTGTTCCATCAGTGGCCCTACACTCTTGTCCGTCTGCCATGCTATACTACTGGGCCGTGATCACTTCGGAAGGTGATCACGGGCATATACTATATACTTTACACTGTTACATTACCTGTGATACTGTTCGAAGATGGGGGCTAAAGGGGCAGGTGGTTCCACCGAGGTAGTGGTGGGCCTGGGTTCCCACGACCCCCGATTGTTACTTTGTGGCGGAGCGACAGGGCAGGTTGAGACCACCTAGGAGAGAGGTGGGCCCGGCCCTGGTCGGCGTTCGCGGATACTTAACACGCTTAACGAGATCTTGGTATTTGATCTGAGTCTGGCTACTGGCCTATACGCACTAACCAACTACGCGGGAACAGTTATGGGCACTCGACGTCGTGGTATCAGTAGAAGCACTTTGTGACGTCAGCAACTGAGCGGCGCGCGCCGGATTGGACTGGAACGACTGCTAGGCTAGGCCTGCTTCCGACCACCCTCGCAACATGCAGGTGTGCAATGGGCGATGGGCCCAGACCCCTGCGCCATAGGATTTAGACCGGCGTGCTGGCCTCTCTGTTGTGCCTAGGTGGGGCTGCGACGAGTTGATCTCCCGAGGCCAGGCATGACCCAGGAAAGTGTGTCCGGCCAAATGGGATCGAGCGTGTTGGGTTATGTGGTGCACCCCTGCAGGGAAGTTAATCTATTCGAATAGCCGTGATCTTCGGTAACAGGATGACTTGGAGTTGTACCTTGACCTTATGACAACTAGAACTAGATACTTAATAAAACACACCCTTCCAAGTGCCAGATATAACCCGGCGGTCGCTCTCTAGCAGGGCGACGAGGAGGGGATCGCCGAGTAGGATTATGCTATGCGATGCTACTTGGAGGTCTTCAGTCTACTCTCTTCTACATGCTGCAAGATGGAGGCTGCCAGAAGCGTAGTCTTCGACAGGATTAGCTATCCCCCTCTTATTCTGTCATTCTGCAATTCAGTCCACCGATATGGCCCTTTACACATATACACATGCATATATAGTGTAGCTCCTTGCTTGCGAGTACTTTGGATGAGTACTCACGGTTGCCTTTCTTCCTCTTTTCCCCCTTTCCCTTCTACCTGGTTGCCGCAACCAGATGCCGGAGCCCAGGATCCAGACGCCACCGCTGGCGACAACTACTACTACACCGGAGGTGCCTTCTACTACGTGCAGCCCGCTGACGACGACCAGGAGTAGTTTAGGAGGATCCTAGGCAGGAGGCCTGCGCCTCTTTCGATCTATATCCCAGTTTGTGCTAGCCTTCTTAAGGTAAACTTGTTTAACTTATGTCTGTACTCAGATATTGTTGCTTCCGCTGACTCGTCTATGATCGATCACTTGTATTCGAGCCCCCGAGGCCCCTGGCTTGTATTATGATGCTTGTATGACTTATTTTATTTTTAGAGTTGTGTTGTGATATCTTCCCGTGAGTCCCTGATCTTGATTGTACACGTTTGCGTTTATGATTAGTGTACCATTGAATCGGGGGCGTCACAAGTTGGTATCAGAGTCGACTGCCTGTAGGAATCCCCCTTCCCAACTCCTTGGCCGAAGTCGAGTCTAGTCATTGAAAAACTTTTACTAACATGGTTGTGCGGCTTACGGGCCCACGTCGCCATTGGGTGGTATTAGGATCTTTTACTCCTCGTCTATACTCTGGTACTCTGACATCGCTTCTATTCGGGTTTAAATGGTTTTACTAACACTAACACTAGGATCTCGTGATCACATCCACCCGGAGAGCCCCTTACTACAGATGATCGCCCGCTGCACCAGAAGACCCTGAAGATACTCTCCGTTGTTAACCCGAGAACATGTGTTCATTGCGTTGACAATTCCCCTTCCACCGTCAACCCTTGTGGATAACTACATGTAGTTGTCAGTCTTACATTCATCCCCAGTTGGTCTTGTTATTACAAGATAACCCGAAATACTCGTCGTTGTTTCGATAATCATTTGTGCCTATTGCCTTGCAGTTCCTTGTCGCCTGAATACACCTACAAATTAATCCTCACACTTACCAAGGATTTGTTTCTCCCCAGATGTTCAGGTGTTTCACAAAATTCTTCAAAATATTATCCGATCTTTCGAGAATCCTCTGCAGCCTATGGCTCTAGAAATTCTTGTCTGCTTGCATTATGGTTAAATCCAAATGCCTAGCTTTATTCATTGACATCCCTTGCACTATCGTTTTGAGACCGTTGATTCAATATGATGCGGATGTTCGCAATCATCAGTCGCAATTAGAATTCATCCTTCTGGCTCAGACGTCATTTTTTAACATGAATTGGTTCTCGACCGAACAATTGCTCTCGGTTGTACCCCTCGGTCTATTCAGCTTATCCATCCTTAATCAGAGCGCTTGCTTTTGATCCCTTGAATTGGAAAATCTTAATTCCTTTACATTTGAGCTCTGAATCAGTCAGTTGTTTCTACAATCTGTTCTCCTTGCATTCCTTCTTCTTCTGATTGAGTACCGATGCTCACATCAGATCCCTTGAGGACCACCGGATCCTTTGTTGGATTTTATCCGACATCGTCCTTCATTTTCAATAACCTTGTGAGCCTTTCCTAGGGTAAATAATGTCTTTGGTAAACTGTATCCTTTGCTTTGTCAACCACGCTGCACTTTCGAGCTTGTATTATTTACTTCAAAGTTTGTGGTATATGTTCCTAAGATGCCCTGATGGGTTGAACCTATGCCTTCCTTAATATGTGTGAAATCAGAAGTTTTCACGGGTCATACTCCTCTGGTATTTCACCAGGTAAAACTTTCAACACTAATGCCATTATCGAAACGAGAAGTGAATGGAAGGTTATACATTGAAGAGTGGGAGTCGACCTTGGACTTTGTGTTCATGCCCATGGATACGATGTAGATCCTACCATAGAAGCTTCTTGTAATAATAACTATTTCGTTGATATAGTATCATCTGGTATATGTGAACTGATCCTATGCAATCGTGGTTTCGACCATATTTTCTCTTTGATTCCATTTCTCGGACAAGTTAAAGCACTTGTCTTTTGCAAGTCAATACACCAGTCCAACCTCTACCTTGATCTACAGTCGAGTATTACCCTATGGTATCTCGAGTATATCTAAGAACTGCGTTGCATCTTATGAGTCTCCATCAGCTATTATTTCTCACTGATTCCAATGTTTCATGGGTTCTGAGTTGTTAGTCGCTCAAGAACACTGGTAAGTGAACTGATTCCGCACTCTGGTTCGATAACTCTAAGTAATCTTCGTTTCTTATGAGTTTAATAATCCTTCAAGTCATTCCAAGCTTGATCTGCCATATCATTATCGTGCTAAATTTTAACTGTGCTACTTGGTCCTTCTTCCCGGAGCACAATTTTCGACGATGAGCTAAGCTTACGTCGATCTTCCTCATCATATCATTTCTCTTTGAACAACAAGCTTGGTTTGGAGTTTGTGTCGTACCCTTGGTTCGATTTACCTTTCCCTTCATCATCCCTTTGACTTGATGTCATCGCCGATTGATTACATCTTCGTGGAGCCTCTCGGCAAAATTTGCCGTGATCATCATCAACGTTTTGACTCCTTCCAGGATATCAATCTAATTGATGATGGTAAGTGCCATCCTCGTCCCTTGGTAATTTGAATTACCATCGACAACATCTTTACCTTCCTTTCATCACAAACTTGTTCATGTTATGAAGCTCCTTGCTATCCAGCATTTGTTCTTCTTCACCTTGGAGTATTACCATATTTTATGTCAAGAATGTCGTGAGGATTACTCCACCTCTTAAAAATTCTTGGTATAGTGATACTTCTCACCATCATCATTCTTTCTTGGTTCACGTGTTGATTCTAGCCGGATACCAACAGGTGAACGCAGTTTCTTGGATTCTGTACTTCTAGCAACCATACTGCTTTGAAGTCTATGGTCGACATTTCATTCTTAGACCATTGGTTATCGAATCACCATTCTAACATCGGTCATGCTACCTAAGCCCATATTTCGGGTGCACCTTTCAACTAATGTGTAATTGTGTATGTTTTCCTCGAGCATACATTTTTATATCATTTGACCCGACTAATGATATCTCCTTGTTCACATAACTGTGGAAAACCACCTTTTTGGAAATCTCGAGGATTGTCACGGAGTCCATCAGCCCCCCCCCCCTCCCCTCATCCTCTCTTTGTCTTAATGTTGAACTCTTGTTTCGGAACTCGCTTCCATAGTTTTATTTCCGAGAATCTTGCTATGTCAACTCGTCAATTTGTGTTGCACCTTTTCTTCTTACGCATCCTGAGTCTGAGGTATCCTGAAACCAATCGGATCTGAACCTCGGTCAGATATGATGGTTGGAACATATTTTCACGAGTTATAACATTGGTCTTTATATGACTCGGTAAGGTGATGCCATGCCTAGCACACCTGACCGGAGGACCTATTGTTATAGTTTCCATTTTAGTAAGGTTATCCATTCTTCCATGAGGAAATTGTAAGACTTATTCTATAAGTTGTTCCTGATGGATCCTTTGTGTATCCATAGCCTGATCTTTACCTGATGACCATGTCAAGGCTATCTCGAAGCATGTCTGTGGTACTCCGAATTTCAACAAGAACATTTGAAGCCAATGCTAAATGTTTCTTGCTAAATTATCCAAACACCGTTGTATGGGTAGTGTCATGAAATTTCTCTCCCCTTACCTAAAGGGTTTTCTACATGATATCCTACCACGGATACCTTGCTCTGCTTGTCCTTGGGAAGGATATATCCCTGAATTATGTGACTAAAACACATTTTTCCTTTCCATCGCCTGATTAATCTGATAATCATATGTCATTTCCATTGTTTGGTTTAACCTTTCTTGAGGTCTATATAATCTAAGCAGTATTATTCTCCTGCTTATGTAAACACCTCGGTGTACAACTCTGTCAGCAAGACCCTGTTACCATTGTTGATGACATTTCGGTAACCACCGATGGACGAGAACTTTGCCTATTGGTCCGCCTCATTCAACGAGGAGGAAAATGGTTCTCTTCGTCCCTCGCCCTTGGTATCGACGTTGTTGCCGACATAATCGATAGGCTACCCTCTGGCATGCCTTTCTTGCATGATCACGCAAGATGCTACCTCTTGAGCTTGCGTTGGTTTTCCCCAAAGAGGAAAGGATGATGCAGCAGAGTAGCATAAGTATTTCCCTCAGTTTTTGAGAACCAAGGTATCAATCCAGTAGGAGGCCACGCACAAGTCCCTCGTACCTACACAACACAAAGAGCTCAACGCAACCAACGCGATTAGGGGTTGTCAATCCCTTCACGGTCACTTACGAAAGTGAGATCCGATAGATAACATTTTTGGTATTTTTGATATAAAGATACAAAGTGAAAAGTAAAAGGCAAAGTAAAAACAAAGCAAGATTAAAGTGATGGAGATTGATATGGCGAGAATAGACCCGGGGGCCATAGGTTTCACTAGTGGCTTCTCTCAAGAGCATAAGTTTTCTACGGTGGGTGAACAAATTACTGTTGAGCAATTGACAGAATTGAGCATAGTTATGAGAATATCTAGGCATGATCATGTATATAGGCATCACGTCCATGACAAGTAGATCGAAACGATTCTGCATCTACTACTATTACTCCACTTATCGACCGCTATCCAGCATGCATCTAGAGTATTAAGTTAAAAACAGAGTAACGCTTTAAGCAAGATGACATGATGTAGAGAGGTAAATTCATGCAATATGAAATAAACCCCATCTTGTTATCCTCGATGGCAACGATACAATACGTGTCTTGCTGCCCCTTCTGTCACTGGGAAAGAACACCGCAAGATCGAACCCAAAGCTAAGCACTTCTCCCATGGCAAGAACTACCAATCTAGTTGGCCAAACCAAATGGATAATTCGAACAGACTTGCAAACATAACCAATCATACATAAAAGAATTCAGAGAAGATTCAAATATTATTCATAGATAGACTTGATCATAAACCCATAATTCATCGGTCTCAACAAACACACTGCAAAAGAAGAAGATTACATCAAATAGATCTCCACAAGAGAGGGGGAGAACATTGTATTGAGACCCAAAAAGAGAGAAGAAGCCATCTAGCTAATAACTATGGACCCGAAGGTCTGAGGTAAACTACTCACACTTCATCGGAGAGGCTATGATGATGTAGAAGCCCTCCGTGATGACGGCCCTCTCAGACGGAGCTCCGGAACAGGCCCCAAGATGGGATCTCGTGGATACAGAAAGTTGCGGTGGTGGAATTAGGTTTTTGGCTCCTGTTCTGATCGTTTAGGGGGTACGTGGGTATATATAGGAGGAAGAAGTACGTCGGTGGAGCTTCGGTGGGCCCATGAGGGTGGGGGCGCGCCTGGGGGTGTAGGGCGCGCCCCCCTACCTCGTGCCCTCCTTGGAGTTCCTTGGTGTAGGGTCCAAGTCTCCTCGATCTTATTCGGGAAGAAAATCACGTTCCAGAAAGGATTTTTCTGTTTGGACTCCGTTTGATATTCCGTTTCTTCAAAACACTGAAATAGGCAAAAAAACAGCAATTCTGGGCTGGGCCTCCGGTTAATAGGTTAGTCCCAAAAATAATATAAAAGTGGAAAATAAAGCCCAATATAGTCCAAAGCAGTAGATAATATAGCATGGAGCAATCAAAAATTATAGACACGTTGGAGACGCATCAGGCATCCCCAAGCTTAATTCCTGCTCGTCCTCGAGTAGGTAAATGATAAAAAGAGAATTTTTGATGCGGAGTGCTACTTGGCATAATTTCAATGCAAAATTTCTTAATTGTGGTATGAATATTCAGATTAGGAAGATTCAAGGCAAAAGTTCATATTGACATAAAGAATAATAACACTTCAAGCAAACAACAAAGCAATTATGTTTTCTCAAAGTAACATGGCCAAAGAAAGTTCATCCCTACAAAATCATATAGTTTAGTCATGCTCCATTTTCGTCACACAAGAATGCTCTCATCATGCACAACCCCGATGACAAGCCAAGCAATTGTTTCATACCTTAATAATTTCAAACTCATAAACTTTCACGCAATACATGAGCGTGAGCCATGGATATAGCACTAAGGGTGGAATATAATATAATGATGGGGGTTATGTGGAGAAGACAAAAAAGGAGAAAGTCTCACATCAACGAGGCTAATCAATGGGCTAGAGAGATGCCCATCGATTGATGTTAATGCAAGGAGTAGGGATTACCATGCAACAGATGCACTAGAGCTATAAATGTATGAAAGCTCAACAAAAGAAACTAAGTGGGTGTGCATCCAACTTGCTTGCTCACGAAGACCTAGGGCACTTGAGGAGGCCCATTGTTGGAATATACAAGCCAAGTTCTATAATGAAAAATTCCCACTAGTGTATGAAAGTGATAACTCAAGAGACTCTCTATATGAAGAACATGGTGCTACTTTGAAGCACAATATATGAGACTCGCTATATCATGGTGCTACTTTGAAGCACAAGTGTGGAAAAAAGGATAGTAGCATTGCCCCTTTTTATTTATTTTCTTTTTTTGGGCCTTCTTTTTTTTCTTTGGTCTTTCTCTTTTTTTTTGGGACAATGCTCTATTGAATGATGATCATCACACTTCTATTTACTTACAACTCAATGATTACAACTCGATACTAGAACAAAGTATGACTCTATATGAATGCCTCCGGCGGTGTACCGGGATATGCAATGAATCAAGAGTGACAAGTATAAAAGAATTATGAACGGTGGCTTTGGCACAAATACTATGTCAACTACATGATCATGCTAAGCAATATGACAATGATGAATGTGTCATGATAAACTGGATGGTGGAAAGTAGCATGGCAATATATCTCGGAATGGCTATGGAAATGCCATAATAGGTAGATATGGTGGCTGTTTTGAGGAAGATATAAGGGGGTTTATGTGTGAAAGAGCGTATCATATCACGGGGTTTGGATGCACCGGCGAAGTTTGCACCAACTCTCGATGTGAGAAAGGGCAATGCACAGTACCGTAGAGGCTAGCAATGATGGAAGGGTGAGAGTGCGTATAATCCATGGACTCAACATTAGTCATAAAGAACTCATATACTTATTGCAAAAATCTACAAGCCATCAAAAACCAAAGTATTACGCGCATGCTCCTAGGGGGATAGATTGGTAGGAAAAGACCATCGCTCGTCCCCGACCGCCACTCATAAGGAGGACAATCAAATAACACCTCATGTTTCAAATTTGTTGCATAATGTTAACCATACGTGCATGCTACGGGACTTGCAAAATTTAACTCAAGCACTTCTCAAATTCACAATTACTCTACTAGCATGACTTTGATATTACTACCTCCATATCTCAAAACAATTATCAATCATCCAACTTTTCTTAGTATTCAACGCACTCAAAAGAAAGTTTCACAAATCTTGAATACCAAGCAAGTTATTATTAAGAAAATTACCATGCTATTACGACTCTCAAAATAATTTAAGTGAAGCATGAGATATCAATAGTTTCTTTAAAACAAACCACCACCATGCTCTAAAAGATCTAAGTGAAGCACATAGAGCAAAATTATAATGCTCAAAAGATATAAGTGAAGCACACAGAGCAAAAGTACATAGCTCAAAAGATATAAGTGAAGCACAAAGAGTATTCTATCAAATTCCAATTTAAGTATGGCTCTCTCAAAAGGTGTGTACAGCAAGGATGATTATGGCACACTAACAAACAAAGACACAAATAATACAAGACGCTCCAAGCAAAACACATATCATGTTGGTGAATAAAAATATAGCTCCAAGTAAATTACCGATGGAAGTGGACGAAAGAGGGGATGCCTTGGGGCATCCCCAAGCTTTGACTTTTTGGTGTCCTTGGATTATCTTGGGGGTGCCATGGGCACCCCCAAGCTTAGTCTCTTGCCACTCCTTGTTCCATAATCCAACAAAAGAATTCACCCAAAACTTGAAAACTTCACAACACAAAACTCAATAGAAATCTCGTGAGCTCCGTTAGAGAAAGAAAACAAAAGACCACTTCAAGGTACTGTAATGAACTCATTCTTTATTTATATTGGTGTTAAAACTACTGTATTCCAACTTCTCTATGGATTATAAACTATTTTACTAACCATAGATTCATCAAAATAAGCAAACAACACACGAAAAACAGAATCTGCCAAAAACAAAACAGTCTGTAGTAATCTGTAACTAACGCAAACTTCTGGAACTCCAAAAAAATATACCAAAATTAGACGACCTAGATAATTTTTTTATTGATCAGCAGCAATTGGAATCAGTATTTTATCACGTTCTGATGATTTTTAATAATTCAGGCACTAAACGCAAAGTTTCTGGAAATTACAGCAAGATCAAATAACTATCATCCAAGAAGATCCAATAGGTCTAGCTTGGCACAAGCACTAATCAAAACACAAAAACACATCCAAACAGAGGATAGATGGGTTATTTTTTCCCTAACAGAAGAAAAACAAAAAAAAACTAAAAATAAAATTGGGTTGCCTCCCAACAAGCGCTATCGTTTAACGCCCCTAGCTAGGCATAAAAGCGAGGATAGATCTAGGTATTGCCATCTTTGGTAGGCAATTCTTCAATGAGGCATCTACCTTTCTTAGAGATCTCTTTCTTTTTAGTAATTCTCAAACTTTTAGGCACAAGATCGAAAAGTTCATTTGTAGCAAATGGTTCCTTAATGAAATCAAAAATATCAGGATGAATACTTATAGATTTAAGATCCGCAGTTTCCTTACTAGATGATTCACCCTTATTCTTAGGAACATACATAAGCTTAGCAATTTTAGTGGGAGGACTAGGAGTATTCATTACGGAAGAAAAAGCGGTTCCCAAATTGGTAATGATACCCTCAACTTTATCGATTCTAGAGGAATCTAGATTTATTTTCTCATCTACCATGGGTTCCTTCTCCTTAATATTTTTCAAAGTCATTCCTACCTTAGATCCATATTGAGTAATTTGATTATGGATCTTTTTATCTAGATTTTCAATTGATTCAATAGTAGCAACTTTGTTTTCAATAATTTCAAGCCTTTGCATAACATGCTCCAAAGTTAACATAGTTCCGTTAACCAAAAGAGGTGGTGAGCCAAATAAATCTATCATAGCATTATAACACTACTGAATCAGCTACTTTGCCATCAACCAGCTCTTTGCCGTCTGCTAGCGGACGGCAAAGAAGCTCTTTGCCATCAGCTACCTGAAAGCGGACGGCAAAGAACAGGCTGATGGCAAAGAAAGCCTTTGCCATCAGCCTGTTCTTTGCCGTCTGCTAGCTGACGGCAAAGAATCTTTGCCGTCTGCTAGCGGACGGCAAAGAGGGAGGGGGGCCCCACTGAGGAGCGGGTTAAAAAATACTTAACGGCCCCCCCTCTTTACCATCCGCTAGCGGACGGCAAAGCGCACAATAGCGGACGGCAAAGGTGGCGGACGGCAAAGATTAACGGAACGTATCTAACGGCCGGCGCGTCCCACCCCCTCTCTCTCTGTTTCCCTCCCACACACGCGCGCCGCCGCCCCCACACCACTCGCCGCCGCCCGGTCGCACCACCGCCCCGCCGCCCCACCGTCCCCCCGCCCCGTCGCCCCACCGCCCCATCGCCCCGGCCCCCTGCCCCATCTCGGCGCCGCCGCGCCCAGGCCCCCCGGCGACCCGGCCCCTCGCGCCCCACCGCCCCGGGCGCCGTCGCTCCACCGGCCGCCCGCCCCGTCGCCCCCGCCGCGCCCCGGCCCCCCGCCCCGTCTCGGCGCCGCCGCGCCTAGGCCCCCCGGCGACCCGGCCTCCCCCCGCGCCCCACCGCCCCGGGCGCCGTCGCTCCACCGGCCGCTCGCCCCGTCGCCCCCGCCGCGCCCCAGCCCCCCGGCGCCCTGGCCCCCCCGCGCCCCACCGCCCTGGGACCAGGCCGCCCCGCCCCCCTCCTCCACCGGCCACCTCCTCCACCGGCCCAGGTGAGCTCTACCTCTCCTTTTTTTTCTGTTTTTTAGTTTTAGGTTTAGATTTAGTTTTTTCCTTTTTTTTCTTCTGTTTTTTTTAGTTCTAGGTTTATATTTAGATTAGATTTAGGTTTAGTTTTAGGTTTAGTTCAGTTTTAGGAAAGAAAAAGAAGAAGAAGAAGAAAACAGGAGAGGAGGAGAAGAAGAAGAGGAAAAAGGAAAGGAAGAAGAAGAAGAGGAGGAGGAGAAGAAGAAAAAAGAAGAAGAGGAAGAAGAAGAAGAAGAAAACAGGAGAGGAGGAGAAGAAGAAGAGGAAAAAGGAAAGGAAGAAGAAGAAGAGGAGGAGGAGAAGAAAAAAGAAGAAGAGGAAGAAGAAGAAGAAAAAAACAGGAGAGGAGGAGAAGAAGAAGAGGAAAAAGGAAAGGAGGAAGAAGAATAAGAAGAAGAAGAAGGAAAAAAAGGAAGAAAAGGAAGAAAAGGAAGAAGAGGAAGAAGAGGAAGAAGAAGAAAAGGAAAAAAAGACCCCGACCCGGCACCCCGACACGACACCCCGACCCCGAGACCCCGACCCCGACACCCCGACCCCGACCCCGACACCCCGAGCCCGACCTCGACACCCCGACCCTCCGAGCCTGACCCGACACCCCGACCCCGAGCCTGACCCGACACCCCGACCCCGAGCCTGATCCGACACCCTGACCCCGACACCACACCCCGACCCAAAAACAACACCCCGACACCGACACGGCACCCCGACCCCGACCCGGCACCCCGACCCCGAGAACCCGACCCCGACCCCGACACGGCACCCCGACACCGACAGGACACCCCGACCACAGACACCTCCCGAAAAGGTGTTCTTTGGCCTTCCAGACGCCGACGGGGTCATATATTTGTGAATTATTAGTTAGGTCATATATTTTTCGATTTTTTTATGAAAAACATCATATATAATTGTGTTGATCTTGTAGTTTTAAATGTGCAGTTGTTTCATCGCTGTGAGGTTTGGTGTTCGACGACCTCGCCGTGCGTTTGACGAGCTCTGCCCCTTCGTTCGTGGGTGAGCACAAATAACGAGTCCTCCTCCCCCATTAATTATTTGATCTATTCCGATGAAACTTGATAGCTAGCTATATATGTGTCTTGAATCATCAGTATGCGTAACCAATATGTGTCTCCTGTTCGAAAGCCTCATAGTTATAAATATGCATGCATTTGCATATTTATAACCTTGATTCTTTCGAATTGTCCAACGCTATCCATGGGCAGCCCGAGTATGTGTAGATTGGGTTCGTTTTCCCATATGCTTTACTCCGGATCCGACGCATATATTTCGTCAGTGCCTCCCCTGTTGTTCTCCGGGTACACATCCTCTCTGTTTATTGCAGAGACGTGTATCAGGAGAACAGCGGGGAGGTGCTGCCGAAATTTTGCGTCGGATCCGGAGCATAGCATGGGAAAATGAACCCAATCTACACATACACGGGTGGGATTAGGACCTATCATTACCTATTAGAGTGTAGGTTGCATGGACGTAATAAAATTGACAAAGTAGATCAACTGATGAATATATACATGGTGAATTACATATATAATTGTTGTGTGCCCAGTAGCTCTGAAAGTCAAGATGAGTGACCGTGCGTGGATGTATACCGGTCACACTGGTCAGAACAAATGGAGCGCTGAATGGTTCACAAAAACTAAGGGGTTTGTGCAAGCCGCATTTGCAAATGGCCAAAAGAAAACCTGGTGCCCCTGTTTCCGGTGCGGCAATTGGGAAAAGAAGACAGAGGCTGAAATGGGCAAACACCTGCAGAAGAGTGGTTTTATGCCCGATTATACGGTGTGGACATTTCATGGTGAGTCTGCCCAACGTGACCGAGCTGAGGTGGATCGTCGTCGCACCGACGAGCATGGTACCGGGATGGAAAACATGGTGCAAGGCTATGATGATGCTCGGGATTCGGACGAGGAGATGGAGGAATCTGCAAAGGCCTTCAATGAAATGTTGGAGTCTTCGAAACGTCCGCTCCACGAGCACACTGAGCTTTGTCAGTTGGATGCCATCTCACAAGTAATGGCTCTGAAGGCTCAGTTCAACTTGGGCAGAGAATGCTATGACGCAATTATGACAGTATTTGGACGCTTTCTGCCGAAAGGCCATGTAATGCCTGCAAACCTGTACCAGCCGGACAAAATCCTCCGTGCACTGAAGATGCCCTATGAGAAGATACATGCCTGTGAGAAAGGATGTGCCTTATTTAGGCTTGACTATGCGTACTTGAACTATTGTCCCATTTGCAAGTCTTCCAGGTATATTGTGGTAGACAACGGTATGGGTGAGAAGACACAGACCAAAATCCCCGTTAGTGTTCTTCGGTATATGCCAATCGTACCAAGACTTCAACGTCTTTTCATGGTCGAAGAGACGGCCAGACAGATGACATGGCACAAAACAGGCAAAAGAATCGAACTACATGCAGATGGGAATCTGATGATGGTACACACATCGGATGGTGTTGCGTGGAAAAAGTTTGATGAATTACATGCTGACAAAGCGGTAGATCCGAGGCATCCTTGAGTCGGCGTCAGCACGGATGGGTTCAGTGTGTTTGGTATGACGGCAACCCAATACAGTTGTTGGCCCATATTTGTCTTTCCACTCAATCTCCCCCCCGGACAGATTATGCAAAGAGAGAACATTTTCCTGACATTGATAAAACCGAAAGTCTACAAATTGTTGTGTATCTGCTATCGACGAAGGAGGTACCGAGTATTATGGGAGAGTTGAAGCAATTTATGAACTTCTATTCTATGGTGAAAACCCACCGAATGTCGTAGTCTTCAAATGTTATTTGTTTCAGCGGAAGGAGACTAGAAGGACTCATGAACACATAGGGCTAGTTGAAATCAACCAAAGCACTCATTTAGATGTTCCTGATGTCTATATTATGGCTCAACAGGCGACCCAAGTATTCTATCTACCGTGGGCCTGCCAAACTAATCGAAATCTGAAAGGTTGGGATGTCGTTTATGAAGTGCCGCCACGTGCTAGACTTTCTCCCCCAAAGGAAGAGGATTATGAACCTCACATTAACCCAAACACATATGAAGGAGAATTCTTCCAAGAGACACGTCTTTCCAAAAAGCGTTTCAAGAACCGCTATACTTCACCCCAAAACGTTGAAGTAGACAGCGACAATGAATCAGACATCACCCCAGAGGAGGAACAAGAAGAGCCGGAACAAGAAGAGGTTACTATTGCGGATGACCTGTCAATGCTTGACCGATTACGTCAAGGTGGCCTTGCACATGTTGATGCCAATGAACCCTATGAGCCCATCATTGATTATAGTGATGACGATGATTATGCATTTATTGATGACACTGATCGAGATTATTAGTAGTGTCAGGTATTCAATTTTTTTTATGTTGTACTTGATGATGATACACTTAAGTGATATGCATATTATTATTCATGTCGGTACTTTTTTTATGTTGTACTAATTTCGTTTATTCTTTGTCATGGCAGGTATTGAAAGATGGTGGGCAGTTTCTTCTGCAGATTAGCCAAAACATTCATGTAGTGTTTGTCTCATTACTAACTAGTATGACTGAGTCGTCAAAACCAAATGTGCAGTCTGTGTGCGAGAAGACAAGTCAGACCGCTCCGTCGATGCCAGTGATTGCTCCTGGGACCACGGTGAGTTTTATTTGAATGGACATTACTTGCTAGTCTTAACATTTGAGTGTCATCATGCTAACAAGACATTGGAAATGATCTTTGGTGCAGCGTAACTCCATACAAGCATCGCACGATCCTTCTCCAGCTACCGACACGAGCCACCCCGCTCCTACACCTCCTGGATCTTGGTAAGTTTATCTAGTGTTTTTCTTAACACATGCATAAAGACCTAGACTTAGCTTTATTTCCTCCAATGCTTGCCATAATGACCTAGACTTAGCTTCTTCTCCTCCAAAATGACCTAGACCTAGACTTAGTTTTGCATAAATGACATACTCTTCTTGTTCTAGTCTTCTTCTTGTTCTACTCTTCTTGTTCTAGTCTTCTTCTTGTTCTACTCTTCTTCTTGTTCTACTCTTCTTGTTCTAACTTTCTTATTTTTCATTTTGCATTTCATATGGTTGGATGCCTCTATGTTGAACTTGTTATGGTTGGATGCCTCTATGTTGAACTTGTTATGTATGATGGTTGGATGCCTCTATGTTGAACTTGTTATGTATGATGGAACTATGCATGTAATATATATGGTTGGATGAAGAAGTTATGTGTTGGATATCTTATATGTTTGCTCTGTAATGGCCTTTTGAAATATATCTATATATGTCATATATATTTGTGATGAAAATTGTTGGATTTAATAAAAAACAGATAAAAGAGCCAATATGCAGGCTCTTTGTCGTCTGCCACCGACGGCAACGGGCTATTTGCCGTCTGCCGTGGACGGCAAAGAAGACACGTGGCATCCAGCTGTGCTTCCTGGGAGCTGACCCATTTGGCCAGTTTGCCTACAGTGGCAGACGGCAAAGACTTTGCCATCAGTGGCAGACGGCAAAGAACCTGCCATGTAGTGACGTGTAGATGACATCATACGGCGGACGGCAAAGACACTAGAAATTTTGCCGTCAGGGGCGGACGGCAAAGGCATGTCGTTAGCCACTTAACGGACTGACAGCGCAATTATTGCCGTCCGCTCTCTTTGCCGTCTGCCGTAGATGGCAAAGGGCCTTTGCCGTCAGCCGCCAAGAAGCAGACGGCAAAGTAGCTGTTTACCGTAGCCTTCTTTGCCGGAGCCTTTTGCCGTCCGCCACGGATGGCAAAGGCCTTTGCCGTCCGCCGTTCACGCCTTTGCCGTCCGCCGTGGCAGACGGCAAAATAGCTGATTCCTGTAGTGTAAGAATCAAAAGTATGGCTACCCAAGAAATTCCCTTCGGTAATGGTATCAAGGATATATCTATACCAAGGACTAGCACCCACATAAAAATTACGAAGAAGAACTGAAGTAGATTGCTTCCTGGTAGCGCTGTTTTGAGCATTGCAAATTCTATACCAAGCGTCTTTCAGATTTTCTCCCTCCCTTTGTTTAAAATTTAGAACTTCGTTCTCGGGAGATAACGGAGAAGATATAAGACTAGCCATGACGACAAGATAGGCGAGAAAAAGGCAAACGGAGAAGGAAAAGGGGAAGGAGAAAGAGAGGGCGAATAAAACGGCAAGGGTGAAGTGGGGGAGAGGAAAACGAGAGGCAAATGGAAACTAATGTAATGCGGGAGATAGGGATTGTGATGGGTACTTGGTATGTTGACTTTTGCGTAGACTCCCCAGCAACGGCGCCAGAAATTCTCTTTGCTACCTCTTGAGCTCGCGTTGGTTTTCCCCGAAGAGGAAAGGATGATGCAGCAGAGTAGCGTAAGTATTTCCCTCAGTTTTTGAGAACCAAGGTATCAATCCAGTAGGAGGCCACGCGCAAGTTCCTCGTACCTACACAACACAAAGAGCTCAACACAACGAACGCGATTAGGGGTTGTCAATCCCTTCACGGTCACTTACGAAAGTGAGATCCGATAGATAACATTTTTGGTATTTTTGATATAAAGATACAAAGTGAAAAGTAAAAGGCAAAGTAAAAACAAAGCAAGATTAAAGTGATGGAGATTGATATGGCGAGAATAGACCCGGGGGACATAGGTTTCACTAGTGGCTTCTCTCAAGAGCATAAGTTTTCTACGGTGGGTGAACAAATTACTGTTGAGCAATTGAGAGAATTGAGCATAGTTATGAGAATATCTAGGCATGATCATGTATATAGGCATCACGTCCGTGACAAGTAGATCGAAACGATTCTGCATCTACTACTATTACTCCACTCATCGACCGCTATCCAGCATGCATCTAGAGTATTAAGTTAAAAACAGAATAACGCTTTAAGCAAGATGACATGATGTAGAGAGATAAATTCATGCAATATGAAATAAACCCCATCTTGTTATCCTCGATGGCAACGATACAATACGTGTCTTGCTGCCCCTTCTGTCACTGGGAAAGAACACCGCAAGATCGAATCCAAAGCTAAGCACTTCTCCCATGGCAAGAACTACCAATCTAGTTGGCCAAACCAAACGGATAATTCGAAGAGACTTGCAAAGATAACCAATCATACATAAAAGAATTCAGAGAAGATTCAAATATTATTCATAGATAGACTTGATCATAAACCCACAATTCATCGTTCTCAACAAACACACCGCAAAAGAAGAAGATTACATCAAATAGATCTCCACAAGAGAGGGGGAGAACATTGTATTGAGATCCAAAAAGAGAGAAGAAGCCATCTAGCTAATAACTATGGACCCGAAGGTCTGAGGTAAACTACTCACACTTCATCGGAGAGGCTATGATGATGTACAAGCCCTCCGTGATGACGGCCCTCTCCGGCGGAGCTCCGAAACAGGCCCCAAGATGGGATCTCGTGGATACAAAAAGTTGCGGTGGTGGAATTAGGTTTTTGTCTCCTGTTCTGATCGTTTGGGGGTACGTGGGTATATATAGGAGGAAGAAGTACGTCGGTGGAGCTTCGGTGGGCCCACGAGGGTGGGGGCGCGCCTGGGGGTGTAGGGCGCGCCCCCTACCTCGTGCCCTCCTCGGAGCTTCCTTGGCGTAGGGTCCAAGTCTCCTGGATCTTATTCGAGAAGAAAATCACGTTCCAGAAAGGATTTTTCTGTTTGGACTCCGTTTGATATTCCGTTTCTTCGAAACACTAAAATAGGCAAAAAATAGCAATTCTGGGCTGGGCCTCCAGCTAATAGGTTAGTCCCAAAAATAATATAAAAGTGGAAAATAAAGCCCAATATAGTCCAAAACAGTAGATAATATAGCATGGAGCAATCAAAAATTATAGATACGTTGGAGACGTATCACAAGACGTCTCCCCCTTCCTACTTTTAACCCACATGGTGGGCCCATAACTGACAGTTCCACAGGCTCAAACCTGACTCTCCTGTACAACGTTGTTTCTAATGGTTATTCCCCACGCTTGGCTTCGTATTTAATTCATGGGCCACCTTCCTAGTGCTCTATTATAGTATCAGACGCAATACTTACTCTCGCTACTCTCAACCCCTTTCTCACTCAGGTTCAGACTTCGAGCAACTATCTATCTGCTTGAAACTTCTTATTGTACCTTCGAACTTTACTCTCGATGTGTTTTAATTGTTCAACTCGAGAGGCACTCGTATGATCATTCATGGGTTAATCCCAGATTATTACCCTTATAGCATTATGTCATTGCCAGTCTGCCCCGTTACCTATTCGTAAGAATGATGGGACCCCCGAAGAAAGGATGAACACTTCATAATGATGACCTGAAGCAGTGGAATGAAGACATCAATGTAATGGATTGACCTCTTCGAGAAAAGCAACCAAGACCGAGAAGATCCGTTAGAATTCCGTAACTAGACTCCCCCCTTCTCTACCTCTTAAATCTCGGGACGAGATTTCTTGTAGTGGAGGAGAACTGTGACACCCGGATATTTAAGCTAGAGTAATTCCCTATTAACCATGCCACGTCACCTCGATTACTGTTGTTAAACTTGCGTTGATTCAAAACCCTTTCGAAATTAAAATTTTAAAATAAAGTCAAACGGTAAAAGTTTTCGAACATCAAAACAAAAATGTTCGGTTTGCGCCGAATATTACATAGGTAATTATAGTAAAGAAAACACTTGTTTATAAAATACTAAAATGCTCTAAAATAGAGAAAACAGTAAAAGAAAATAAATAAAAAGAAAAGGAAACCCCCCTCTCACTGGGCCAATCGGCCCAGCCGGCCAGCCCACTGGCCAGGCCGGCCCACCTAACCCCTATATCCCACCGGCCTACACTCGCAAACCCTAGTCCAACCACCACTCTCCCCCACTCGGTCTCTCCTCCCTCGCTCCCCATGCACCACCACACACTTGCGCACGCGCAGGGCAGCGCCCAGCCCCGTGCTCCTCCTACCTCTCGCCTCTGACGACCAGCGCCACCCCCTGGCCTCCTTCCCCTCCCCCAGCGCCGCCTCCCGCACACACACGACACACGCATGCAGACGTGTAGAGGAGGGGCGCCCCCTGCTCGATCCCCTCCTCCTGGCGCGCCTGCCCCCGAGGAACCGTCGCCTCCGCCCCGTCCTTGCGTCGCCGTCCTCGCCCAGGGCTTGGCTGGATTCGCGCCCACACGTCCTTCAGCCCCAACCTCCGCCGCACCATCGAGCAAGTCCGACTGGCCTCTGCTACCCCTTCTCGTTCCCGGACGGATCCGGCTGCATCCACATCGTCCCCGGCGCCCTGTCCCTCGCCTCAATGGGCACGACGCCATCACCACCGTCCTCTCCGTCGCTGAACCTCCCTCGACCTCGTCGCCTCCTCCCCTGCGTCTCGTCGTCCTCGACCTCCACCCCGTGCCCACTGCCTCATGCCCTACCACCCCTCGTGAGCCCCCTCCTTCTCCTCTGCCTTGCTCCCGCCGTGCATCAGGCGTGCTCACGGCCGCGGCCTCGTTCCACGTCCCGCCTCGCGCCCGCCTACGCCGCGCTGGCGCCCCTGTCCCCGTGCGCCACGTCGCCTCGTCCCTGCTGTGCCTGTAGGCCAAGCGCGCCCGGGCGTGCCCGCGCCCTGCCGCCTCCCCGCGCCGTGCTCCTCTGCCGCCGTACTCGGCCTGCTGCTGTGGCCTCGGGCACGAGCGCCCGCACCCAGCGCCCGCCCCGTTAACCATCGCCCGACCCGCATAGGCCCCTAGGGCCAATGACAAGTGGGGCCCCGCCCCTGAACGTTTTAGAATAAAATAAATAAATAAATATAATTAGAAAAATAAAATAATGATTAATTAATTACGTAATTAATTAATTAACTTATTTAAACATGTTTAAATTAACCTAATAATATATTACCCTAATTAAATGTTGTTAATTATCCTAAGTCTATGACCATGGGGACCCACTGGTCAAATTGACCAGTTAACGGTCAATGCTGACTGGGATGTTGACTTTGGCTGGCCCCACCAGTCAGCCTCTGCTAACTGGGTAGTTGACCAAGTCAACTGGGCCCACTGGTCAGCCACACAAGCCCATCTGTGGATACACTTCTGTGTACCCATAGCAATTTGACATTTAATTTCCAAATTAAAATATTTAGAAATTGTTTAAAACTTAGGAAAATTAATATAAAATAAACCGTAGCTCAGATGAAAAAACTTTGTACATGAAAGTTGCTCAGAACGACGAGACGAATCCGGATACGAAACCCGTTCGTCCGCCACACATCCCTAGCATAGCAAACACGCAACTTTCCCCCTCCGGGTCATCTGTCCGAAAACGTGAAACTTCGAGAATACTTTCCCGGATGTTTTCCCCCTTCGCCGGTATCACCTATCCTTGCGTTAGCTCATCCCTGGCACCGCGTATTGCCTTGTTATATTTTGTGATGCTGTTGTTTGCTCTGTTATTTATTTGTTTCTCCTTCGTTGCTTCTTTTCAGTAGACTCTGATACTGCGGTAGACCCCGAGACCTTTGATGCTTCGGTGTTCGACTACGGCTACGCTTCCAAAGATTCCTTTCGTCTGCAGAGCTTCCAGGCAAGCCCCCCTGATCACCACATATCTCCTATTTCTTCTCTATATTGCTTGCATTAGAGTAGTGTACCATGTTACTACTTTCGGTTAATCCTATTCTACTACATAGCCTGTCATTGTTGCTACAGTTGTTACCCTTACCTGCTATCCTATTGCTTAGTATAGGATGCTAGTGTTCCATCAGTGGCCCTACACTCTTGTCCGTCTGCCATGCTATACTACTAGGTCGTGATCACTTCGGGAGGTGATCACGGGCATATACTATATACTTTACACTGTTACATTACCTGTGATACTGTTCGGAGATGGGGGCTGAAGGGGCAGGTGGTTCCACCCAGGTAGTGGTGGGCCTGGGTTCCCGACGGCCCCCGATTGTTACTTTGTGGTGGAGCGACAGGGCAGGTTGAGACCACCAAGGAGAGAGGTGGGCCTGGCCCTGGTCGGCGTTCGCGGATACTTAACACGCTTAACGAGATCTTGGTATTTGATCTGAGTCTGGCTACTGGCCTATACGCACTAACCAACTATGCGGGAACAGTTATGGGCACTCGACGTCATGGTATCAGCCGAAGCACTTCGTGACGTCAGCGACTGAGCGGCGCGCGCCGGATTGGACTGGAACGCCTGCTAGGCTAGGTTTGCTTGCGGCCGCCCTCGCAACGTGCAGGTGTGCAATGGGCGATGGGCCCAGACCCCTGCGCCATAGGATTTAGACCGGCGTGCTGACCTCTCTATTGTGCCTAGGTGGGGTTGCGACGTGTTGATCTCCCGAGGCCGGGCATGACCCAGGAAAGTGTGTCCGGCCAAATGGGATCGAGCGTGTTGGGTTATGTGGTGCACCCCTGCAGGGAAGTTAATCTATTCGAATAGCCGTGATCTTCGGTAATAGGACGACTTGGAGTTATACCTTGACCTTATGACAACTAGAATGGATACTTAATAAAACACACCCTTCCAAGTGCCAGATATAACCCGGTGGTCGCTCTCTAGCAGGGCGACGAGGAGGGGATCGCCGGGTAGGATTATGCTATGCGATGCTACTTGGAGGTCTTCAGTCTACTCTCTTCTACATGCTACAAGATGGAGGCTGCCAGAAGCGTAGTCTTCGACGGGATTAGCTATTCCCCTCTTATTCTGTCATTCTGCAGTTCAGTCCACCGATATGGCCCTTTACACATATACCCATGCATATGTAGTGTAACTCCTTGCTTGTGAGTACTTTGGATGAGTACTCACGGTTGCCTTTCTTCCTCTTTTCCCCCTTTCCCTTCTACCTGGTTGCCGCAACCAGATGCCGGAGCCCAGGATCCAGACGTCACCGCTGACGACAACTCCTACTACACCGGAGGTGCCTTCTACTACGTGCAGCCCGCTGACGACGACCAGGAGTAGTTTAGGAGGAACCCAGGCAGGAGGCATGCGCCTCTTTCGATCTGTATCCCAGTTTGTGCTAGCCTTCTTAAGGCAAACTTGTTTAACTTATGTCTGTACTCAGATATTGTTGCTTCCGCTGACTCGTCTATGATCGAGCACTTGTATTCGAGCCCCCGAGGCCCCTGGCTTGTATTATGATGCTTGTATGACTTATTTTATTTTTAGAGTTGTGTTGTGATATCTTCCCGTGAGTCCCTGATCTTGATCGTACACGTTTGCATGTACGATTAGTGTACGATTGAATCGGGGGCGTCACACTACCCCCCTGGGCGCACCCCCTGCCACGTGGACAACTCGGATACCCCCCTGGCGTGAAACCAACGCTAAAAATTCCTATAAATACATAAACCTCCAGAAAGAAACCTATATCGGGAGTTCCGCCGCCGCAAGCCTCTGTAGCCACCAAAAACCAATCGGGACCCTGTTCCGGCACCCTGCCAGAGGGGGGATCCATCACCGATGGCCATCTTCATCATCCTGACGCTCTCCATGACGAGGAGGGAGTAGTTCACCCTCGGGGCTGAGGGTATGTACCAGTAGCTATGTGTTTGATCTCTCTTTTCTCTCTCTCTCTCTCTCTCTCTCTCTCTCTCTCTCTCTCTCTCTCTCTCTCTCTCTCTCTCGTGTTCTTAATTTGGCACGATCTTGATGTACCACGATCTTTGCTACTATAGTTGGATCTTATGATGTTTCTCCCCCTCTAATCTCTTGTAATGGATTGAGTTTTCCCTTTGAAGTTATCTTATCGGATTGAGTCTTTAAGGATTTGAGAACACTTGATGTATGTCTTGCATGTGCTTATCTGTGGTGACAATGGGATATTCACTGATCTACTTGATGTATGTTTTGGTGATCAACTTGTGGGTTCAGTGACCTTGTGAACTTATGCATAGGGGTTGGCACACGTTTTCGTCTTGACTCTCCGGTAGAAACTTTGGGGCACTCTTTGATGTCCTTTGTATTGGTTCAATAGATGAATCTGAGATTGTGTGATGCATATCGTATAATCATACCCACGAATACTTGAGGTGACATTGGAGTATCTAGATGACATTAGGATTTTGGTTGATTTGTGTCTTAAGGTGTTATTCTAGTACGAACTCTAGGATAGATCGAACGGAAAGAATAGCTTCGTGTTATTTTACTACGGACTCTTGAATAGATCGATCAGAAAGGATAACTTTGAGGTGGTTTCGTACCCTACAATAATCTCATCGTTTGTTCTCCGCTATTAGTGACTTTGGAGTGACTCTTTGTTGCATGTTGAGGGATTGTTATATGATCCAATCATGTTATTGTTGTTGAGAGAACTTGCACTAGTGAAAGTATGAACCTTAGGCCTTGTTTCCTAGAATTGCAATACCGTTTACGCTCACTTTTATCGCTTGTTACCTTGTTGTTTTTATAATTTCAGATTACAAAAACCTATATCTACCATCCATATTGCACTTGTATCACCATCTCTTCGCCGAACTAGTGCACCTATAAAATTTACCATTGTATTGGGTGTGTTGGGGACACAAGAGACTCTTTATTATTTGGTTGCAGGGTTGCTTGAGAGAGACCATCTTCATCCTACGCCTCCCACGGTTTGATAAACCTTAGGTCATCCACTTGAGGGAAATTTGCTACTGTCCTACAAACCTCTGCACTTGGAGGTCCAACAACGTCTACAAGAAGAAGGTTGTGTAATAGACATCACTTGGGCGCACCTATCTCTCTGTTCTCTTATTGTCTCTCTCTGCTCCTCAGCGAAATTGCTGCACCTGCGCGTACGATGCTTGGTTATATGATTTTTGTACGATTCCTGATCGGGTGGTGGCGAGTGGCTTGCTCTCACTTCTCTTCTCTCTCTACTTCCTAAATGAAGGGGAGTCCGTTTCCATTCAGTACGTCGTTTCGTTAGGCACATCTCGATCGATTGGCCTCCCAGACGCAAAGCCCCACCGATTTTTATTCTCTTTCTATTTTTTCCAGTAGCAAATCCCACCAATTTTCCTTCGGTCCATGATGGTTTTCTCCAGAACCAAAACCCACCATCGATCTATATCACGTCACCATCCCCTTCTACGAAACTTTTCTTTCAAAACAAAACTTTCCTTTTCCCCTCAAAAGGAAAACATTACTTTCCATCAATCAAATGGAGGACACCTTCCCAAATTGATGAGCACAAATTGTTCAACACAAATTGTATGGTGATACGTCTCCAACATATCTATAATTTTTTATTGTTCCATGCTATTATATTATCTGTTTTGGATGTTTAATGGGCTTTAATATACTCTTTTATATTATTTTTGGGACTAACCTATTAACGGAAGGCCTAGTTCAAATTGCTATTTTTTTTCTATTTCAGTGTTTCACAAAAAAGGAATATCAAACGGAGTCCAAACAGAACAAAACCTTCACGAGCATCTTTCTTGGAACAAACGCAAATCAGGAGACTTGGAGTGGACGTCAAGGAAGCAACGTGGCGGCCACGAGGCAGGAGGGTGCGCCCAAGGGGGTAGGCGTGCCCCCACCCTCGTGGGCCCCTTGTAGCTCCACCGACCTACTTCTTTCGCCTATATATACTCTTATACCCTGAAAACATCCAGGGGAGCCACAAAACCATTTTTCCACCACCGCAGCCTTCTGTACCCGTGAGATCCCATCTTGGGGCATTCGATCACGGAGGGCTTCTACATCAACACCATAGCCTCTCCGATGATGTGTGTGAGTAGTTTACCACAGACCTTTGGGTCCATGGTTATTAGCTAGATGGCTTCTTTTCTCTCTTTGGTTCTCAATACAAAGTTCTCCTTGATGTTCTTGGAGATCTATTCGATGTAATACTTTTTGCGGCGTGTTTGTCGAGATCCGATGAATTGTGGGTTTATGATCAAGATTATCTATGAACAATATTTGATTTTTCTCTGAATTCTTATATGCATAATTTGATATCTTTGCAAGTCTCTTCGAATTATCGGTTTAGTTTGGCCTACTAGATTGATCTTTCTTGCAATGGGAGAAGTGCTTAGCTTTGGGTTCAATCTTGCGGTGCCCTTTCCCAGTGACAGTAGGGGCAGCAAGGCACGTATTGTATTGTTGCCATCGAGGATAAGAAGATGGGGTTTATATCATGTTGCTTGAGTTTATCCCTCTACATCATGTCATCTTGCTTAATGTGTTATTCTGTTCTTATGAACTTAATACTCTAGATGCATGCTGGATAGCGGTCGATGTGTGGAGTAATAGTAGTAGATGCAGAATCGTTTCGGTCTACTTGACACGGACGTGATGCCTATGTTTATGATCATGCCTAGATATTCTCATAACTATGCGCTTTTCTATCAAATTGCTCGGCAGTAATTTGTTCACCCACCGTAATCTATACTATCTTGAGAGAAGCCACTAGTGAAACCTATGGCCCCCGGGTCTATTTTACATCATAATAGTTTATCATCAACTTGCTATTTCTATCCTTGTTTATTTCGCAATCTTTACTTTCCAATCTATACAACAAAAATACCAAAAATATTATCTTATTATCTTTATCAGATCTCACTTTTAAAAGTGGCCGTGAAGGGATTGACAACCCCTGTATCGCGTTGGTTGCAAGGTTCTTGATTGTTTGTGCAGGTACTAGGCGATTTGCGTGTAGTCTCCTACTGGATTGATATCTTGGTTCTCAAAAACTGAGGGAAATACTTACGCTACTTTGCTGCATCACCCTTTTTTCTTCAAGGGAAAACTAACGCATGCTCGAGAGGTAGCAAGAAGGATTTCTGGCGCCGTTGCCGGGGAGATCTACGCTCAAGTCAAGACATACCAAGTACCCATCACAAACTCTTCTCCCTCGCATTAATTATTTGCCATTCGCCTCTCGTTTTTCCTCTCCCCCACTTCTAAAACGATTTTCGAAAACCTTTGCCTTTTTCTTCGCCCTCCTTTCGTTCGACCTTGTGTTACAATGTGCCTTCTTTTTGCTTGCATCTTCGCTTGCTAAAATTTTATGGATCCTCATCCCCTTGCTAATCTTTTTAAGAGATCCAATTATGATGAACCAATTTCTAGTGATTTGAGTGCACTAGATTATCTTTATGAGGTTTTGCTTGAAATTCGCGAATCTAAAAATTGTGATGAAGAAATTTATGAAGAGATTCACGATAGCTACTTGAATAAAAAGCATGATTGCAATGATTTTACTATAAATTTTCTTGATGTAAATTGTGCTAATAATATGCAAAACCCTAAGCTTGGGGATGCTAGTTTTACTATGTCTACTACTTGTTGCAATGATCATGATTGGGGTGATTCTTCTTATGATCTTGAAATTTATTTAAGCCCCATGATGAATATGAGATTGATAATAGTGTTTGCAATAATATTGAAAGTGGGTTTGGAAGAGTGTCAACTTTAGATCCCACATATTTGGAGAATGTTCAGTCTTATGGTATTTTTGATAAAAGTGGGATTAAAGAGGTCAAAACTTTACATAGCAATGAACCCACTATTTTGGATTTCAAGAAATTTAATTACGATAATTTCTCTTTGATAGATTGTATTTCCTTGTTACAATCTGTGTTAAATTCTCCTCATGCTTATGATCAAAATAAAGCTTTTACTAAACATATCGTTGATGCTTTAATGCAATCTTATGAAGAAAAACTTGAATTAGAAGTTTCTATTCCTAGAAAACTTTATGATGAGTGGGAACCTACAATTAAAATTAAGATTAAAGATCATGAATGCTATGCTTTATGTGATTTGGGTGCTGGTGTTCCCAAAACTTTGTGTGATGTTTTAGGTTTCCGTGAATTTGATGATTGCTCTTTAAATTTGCATCTTGCGGATTCCACCATTAAGAAACCTATGGGAAGGATTAATGATGTTCTTATTGTTGCAAATAGGAATTGTGTGCCCGTAGATTTCATCGTCCTTGATATAGATTGCAATCCTACATGTCCTATTATTCTTGGTAGACCTTTCCTTAGAACGATTGGTGCAATTATTGATATGAAAGAAGGAAATATTAGATTCCAATTTCCATTATGGAAAGGCATGGAAAACTTTCCTAGGAAGAAAATTAAATTACCTTATGAATCTATTATGAGAGCCACTTATGGATTGCATACCAAAGATGACAATACCTAGATCTATTATTGTTTTTATGCCTAGCTAGGGGCGTTAAACGGTAGTGCTTGTTGGGAGGAAACCCAATTTTATTTTTGTTCCTTGCTTTTTGTTCCTGTTTAGTAATAAATAATTCATCTAGTCTCTGTTTGGATGTGTTTTTTATGTTTTAATTAGTGTTTGTGCCAAGTAGAACCTTTGGGAAGACTTGGGGGAAGTCTTTGCGATCTTGCTGTAAAAACAGAAACTTTAGTGCTCACGAGATTGGATGCCATTTTTTTTACTGGAGAGTGCTTTTAGATTGATTATCTTTGCAGATGATTAATAGAAAAATTCCTCACGTCCACCAATTTATTTCAGAATTTTTGGAGTTCCAGAAGTATTTATTTGATACATATTGCTACAGACTATTCTGTTTTTGACAGATTCTGTTTTTCGTGTGTTGTTTGCTTATTTTGATGAATCTATGGCTAGTATCGATGGGTATGAACCATAGAGAAGTTGTATTACAGTAGGTTTAACACCAATATAAATAAATAATGAGTTCATTACAGTACATTAAAGCGGTGGTTTGTTTTTCTTACACTAACGGAGCTCATGAGAGTTTCTGTTTAAGTTTTGTGTTGTGAAGTTTTCAAGTTTTTGGGTAAAGATTTGATGGATTTCGGAATAAGGAGTGGCAAGAGACTAAGCTTGGGGATGCCCAAGGCACCACAAGGTAAAATTCAAGGACAACCAAAAGCCTAAGGTTGGGGATGCCCCGGAAGGCATCCCCTCTTTCGTCTTCGTCTATCGGTAACTTTACTTGAGGCTATATTTTTATTCACCACATGATATGTGTTTTGCTTGGAGCGTCTTGTATGATTTGAGTCTTTGATTTTGGTTTACCAAAATCATCCTTGCTGTACACATCTTTTGAAGAGATACACATGAATCGGAATTTATTAGAATACTCTATGTGCTTCACTTATATCTTTTGAGCTAGATAATTTTGCTCTAGTGCTTCACTTATATCTTTTAGAGCATGGTGGTGGTTTTATGTTATAGAAATTATTGATCTCTCATGCTTCACTTATATTAGTTTGCGAGTCTATTAGAACAGCATGGTAATTTTCTTTGGCTATAAAATTAGTCCTAATATGATAGGCATCCAAGATGGGTATAATAAAAACTTCCATATAGAGTGCATTGAGAAGTTTGATACTTGATGATTGTTTTAAGATATGAAGATCGTAATATTAGAGTCATGCTAGTTGAGTAATTGGGAATTTGAGAAATACTTGTGTTGGAGTTTGCAAGTCCCGTAGCATGCACGTATGGTAAACGTTGTGTGACAAATTTGAAGCATGAGGTGTTTCTTTGATTGTCCTCCTTATGAGTGGCGGTCGGGGACGAGCTATGGTCTTTTCCTACCAATCTATCCCCCTAGGAACATACGCGTAGTGCTTGGTTTTGATGACTTGTAGATTTTTGCAATAAGTATGTGAGTTTTTTATGACTAATATTGAGTCCATGGATTATACGCACTCTCACCCTTCCATAATTGCTAGCCTCTTCGGTACCGTGCATTGCCCTTTCTCACCTCGAGAGTTGGTGCACACTTCGCCGGTGCATCCAAACCCCATGATATGATACCCTCTATCACACATAAACCTGCTTATATCTTCCTCAAAACAGCCACCATACCTACCTATTATGGCATTTCCATAGCCATTCCGAGATATATTGCCATGCAACTTTCCACCGTTCCGTTTATTATGACACGCTTCATCATTGTCATATTGCCTTACATGATCATGTAGTTGACTTCGTATTTGTGGCAAGGCCACCATGCATAATTTTTCATACATGCCACTCTTGTTTCATTGCCCATCCCGGTACACCGCCGGAGGCACTCATATAGAGTCATACTTTGTTCTAGTATCGAGTTGTAATCCTTGAGTTGTAAATAAATAGAAGTGTGATGATCATTAGTATTAGAGCATTGTCCCGAAAAAAAGGAAAAAAAGGAAAGGCCAAATAAAGAGAAAGGGCCAGAAGGGACAATGCTACTATCCTTTTTCCACACTTGTGATTCAAAGTAGCACCATGATCTTCATGATAGAGAGTTTCTTATATTGTCACTTTCATATACTAGTGGGAATTTTTCATTATAGAAATTGGCTTGTATATTCCAACAATGGGCTTCCTCAAATGCCCTAGGTCTTCGTGAGCAAGCAATTTGGATACACACCCACTTAGTTTTTTTTGTTGAGCTTTCATACATTTATAGCTCTAGTGCATTCGTCGCATGGCAATCCCTACTCCTCGCATTGATATCAATTGATGGGCATATCCATAGCCCGTTGATTAGCCGCGTCGATGTGAGACTTTCTCCTTCTTTGTCTTCTCCACACAACCTCCATCATCATATTCTATTCCACCCATAGTGCTATATCCATGGCTCACGCTCATGTATTGCGTGAAAGTTGAAAAAGTTTGAAAATACTAAAGTATGAAACAATTGCTTGGCTTGTCATCGGGGTTGTGCATGATGGGAGCATTTTGAGTGACGAAAATGAAGCATAGCCAAACTATATGATTTTGTAGGGATAAGCTTTCTTTGGCCATGTTATTTTAAGAAGACATAATTGCTTAGTTAGTATGCTTGAAGTATTATTATTTTTATGTCAATATTAAACTTTTGTCTTGAATCTTTCGGATCTGAACATTCATGCCACAATAAAGAAATCAACATTGAAAATTATGTTAGGTAGAATTCCACATAAAAAATTCTGTTTTTATCATTTACCTACTCGAGGACGAGCATGAATTAAGGTTGGGGATGCTTGATACGTCTCCAACGTATCTATAATTTTTTATTGTTCCATGCTATTATATTATCTATTTTGGATGTTTAATGGGCTTTAATATACTCTTTTATATTATTTTTGGGACTAACCTATTAACTGAAGGCCTAGTGCAAATTGCTGTTTTTTGCCTATTTCAGTGTTTCGCAGAGAAGGAATATCAAACGGAGTCCAAGCAGAACGAAACATTCGCAAGGATCTTTCTTGGAACAAACGCAATCCAGGAGACTTGAAGTGGACGTCAAGGAAGCAACGAGGCGGCTGATAACCCACAAGTATAGGGGATCGCAACAGTTTTTGATAAGTAAGAGTGTCGAACCCAATGAGGAGCTAAAGGTAGAACAAATATTCCCTCAAGTTCTATCGACCACCGATACAACTCTACGCACGCTTAATGTTTACTTTACCTAGAACAAGTATGAAACTAGAAGTAATTTGTAGGTGTTTTTGGATAGGCTTGCAAGAAAGTAAAGAGCGCGAAAATAAAACTAGGGGCTGTTGTAAGTAAAGAAGCAACTAAAGTAAATATAGCGAGTGTGGAAAAGTGGTGGTAGGAGTTGCGAAATTGTCCATTAAAAAATTGACTACTTTACTAGACCGATAGCAAGTTTCATGTGGGAGAGGCCACTGCTAGCATGTCATCCCTTACTTGGAATTCTATGCACTTATGATTGGAACTATTAGCAAGCATCCGCAACTACTAACGTTCATTAAGGTAAAACCCAACGTAGCATTAAGTTATATTGGTCCCCCTTCAATCCCGTATGCATCAATTTCTATGCTAGGTTGAAGCTTCTGTCACTCTTGCCCTCCAATACATAGTCCTATCAACATACAACTAACCCTAAGGTGTGATCCACGCGGCGCGCTCATATGATGGGCACCAAAGGACAGAAACATAACCACAAGCAAATTAAATCAATCATAGCAATTCATCAACCACCAATAGGACAACGAAAATCTACTCAGACATCATAGGATGGCAACACATCATTGGATAATAATATGAAGCATAAAGCACCATGTTCAAGTAGAGGGTACAGCGGGTTGCGGGAGAGTGGACCGCTGTAGATAGAGGGGGAAAGGTGATGGAGATGTTGGTGAAGATGGCGGAGGTGTTGGTGAAGATCGCGGTGATGATGATGGCCCCCGACGGCGTTCCGGCACCACCGGAAGCGAGGGGGAGAGAGCGCCCCTCCTTCTTCTTCTTCCTTGACCTTCTCCCTAGATGGGAGAAGGGTTTCCCCTCTGGTCCATGGTCTCCATGGCGTGGGAGGGGCGAGAGCCCCTCCGAGATTGGATATGTCTCTCTGTCTCTCTCTGTTTCTGCGTTCTATTTTCTGGCCCTTCACCATTTCTTAAATATCCGGAGATCCGTAACTCCGATTGGGGTGAATCTTTCGCCCAGATTTTTCTCATAAAATTAGATTTCTTGCGGCAAAAGAAGAGCGTCAACCGCCTTACGGGGTGGCCACAAGGGTCAGTGGTGTGCCTGACACCCTGGGGCGCCCCCCCTACCTCGTGCCCCCCTCGTGTTGGGGAACGTAGTAATTTCAAAAAAATTCCTACACACACGCAAGATCATGGTGATGCACAGCAACGAGAGGGGAGAGCTTTGTCTACGTACCCTCGTAGACCGAAAGCGGAAGCGTTATATCAACGCGGTTGTGTAGTCGTATGTCTTCACGGTCTGACCGATCCAAGCACCGTTACTCCGGCACCTCCGAGTTCTTGGCACACGTTCAGCTCGATGACGATCTCCGGGCTTCGATCCAGCAAAGCGTCGGAGATGAGTTCTGTCAGCACGACGGCGTGGTGACGATCTTGATGTTCTACCGTCGCAGGGCTTCGCCTAAGCACCGCTACAATATTATCGAGGACTATGGTGGAGGGGGCCACCGCACACGGCTAAGAGAACGATCACGAAGATCAACTTGTGTGTCTAGAGGTGCCCCCCTGCCCCCATATATAAAGGAGAAAGGGAGAGGGGCGGCCGGCCAGGAGGGGCGCACCAGGGAGGAGTCCTACTCCTACCGGGAGTAGGACTCCCTCCTTTTCCATGTCCAAGTAGGAGAGGGGGAAGGAAGGGAGAGAGGAGAGGAAGGAAAGGGGGGGCCCCGCCCCCCCCCCCCCTCCTTGTCCAATTCGGACTAGAGGGGGAGGGGGCGCGTGGCCTGCCCTGGCCGCCCCTCCTCTTCTCCACTTTAGGCCCATAAGGCCCATTAACCCCCGGGACACTTCCAGTGTCCTAATATAGTCGTCCAATATATCAATCTTTATGTCTCGACCATTTCGAGACTCCTCGTCATGTCCGTGATCACATCCGGGACTCCGAACAAACTTCGGTACATCAAAATATATAAACTCATAATGAAACTGTCATCATAACGTTAAGCGTGCAGACCCTACGGTTCGAGAACAATGTCGACATGACCGAGACATGTCTTCGGTCAATAACCAATAGCTGAACCTGGATGCTCATATTGGCTCCTACATATTCTACGAAGATCTTTATCGGTCAGACCGCATAACAACATACGTTGTTCCCTTTGTCATCGGTATGTTACTTGCCCGAGATTCGATCGTCGGTATCTCAATACCTAGTTCAATATCGTTACCGGTAAGTCTCTTTGCTCGTTCCGTAATACATCATCTCGCAACTAACTCATTAGTTGCAATGCTTGCAAGGCTTATGTGATGTGCATTACCGAGAGGGCCCAGAGATACCTCTCCGACAATCGGAGTGACAAATCCTAATCTTGAAATACGCAAACCCAACATGTACCTTTGGAGACACGTGTAGAGCACCTTTATAATCACCCAGTTACATTGTGACGTTTGGTAGCACACAAAGTGTTCCTCCGGTAAACGGGGTTGCATAATCTCATAGTCATAGGAACATGTATAAGTCATGAAGAAAGCAATAGCAACATACTAAACGATCGGGTGCTAAGCTAGTGGAATGGGTCATGTCAATCACATCATTCTCCTAATGATGTGATCCCATTAATCAAATGACAACACATGTCTATGGTTAGGAAACATAACCATCTTCGATTAACGAGCTAGTCAAGTAGAGGCATACTAGTGACGTTTAGTTTGTCTATGTATTCACACAAGTATTATGTTTCCGGTTAATACAATTCTAGCATGAATAATAAACATTTATCATGATATAAGGAAATAAAATAATAACTTTATTATTGCCTCTAGGGCATATTTCCTTCAGTCTCCCACTTTCACTAGAGTCAATAATCTAGATTACACAATAATGATTCTAACACCCATGGAGCATTGGTGCAGATCATGTTTTGCTCGTGGAAGAGGCTTAGTCAACGGGTCTGCTACATTCAAATCCGTATGTATCTTGCAAATCTCTATGTCTCCCACCTGGACTAGATCCCGGATGGAATTGAAGCGTCTCTTGATGTGCTTGGTTCTCTTGTGAAATCTGGATTCCTTTGCCAAGGCAATTGCACTAGTATTGTCACAAAAGATTTTCATTGGACCCGATGCACTAGGTATGACACCTAGATCGGATATGAACTCCTTCATCCAGACTCCTTCGTTTGCTGCTTCTGAAGCAACTATGTACTCCGCTTCACATGTAGATCCCGTCACAACGCTTTGTTTAGAACTACACCAACTGACAGCTCCACCGTTTAATGTAAACACGTATCCGGTTTGCGATTTAGAATCGTCCGGATCAGTGTCAAAGCTTGCATCAACGTAACCATTTACGATGAGCTCTTTGTCGCCTCCATATACGAGAAACATATCCTTAGTCCTTTTCAGGTATTTCAGGATGTTCTTGACCGCTGTCCAGTGATCCACTCCTGGATTACTTTGGTACCTCCCTGCTAGACTTATAGCAAGACACACATCAGGTCTGGTACACAGCATTGCATACATGATAGATCCTATGGCTGAAGCATAGGGAACATCTTTCATTTTCTCTCTATCTTCTGCAGTGGTCGGGCATTGAGTCTTACTCAACTTCACACCTTGTAACACAGGCAAGAATCCTTTCTTAGCCTGATCCATTTTGAATTTCTTCAAAACTTTGTCAAGGTATGTACTTTGTGAAAGTCCAATTAAGCGTCTTGATCTATCTCTGTAGATCTTAATGCCCAATATGTAAGCAGCTTCACCGAGGTCTTTCATTGAAAAACTTTTATTCAAGTAACCCTTTATGCTATCCAGAAATTCTATATCATTTCCGATTAGTAATATGTCATCCACATATAATATCAGAAATGCTACAGAACTCCCACTCACTTTCTTGTAAATATAGGCTTCTCCAAAAGTCTGTACAAACCCAAATGCTTTGATCACACTATCAAAGCGTTTATTCCAACTCTGAGAGGCTTGCACCAGTCCATAGATAGATCGCTGGAGCTTGCACACTTTGTTAGCTCCCTTTGGATCGACAAAACCTTCTGTTTGCATCGTATACAACTCTTCTTCCGGAAATCCATTCAGGAAATGCAGTTTTGACATCCATCTGCCAAATTTCATAATCATAAAATGCGGCAATTGCTAACATGATTCGGACAGACTTAAGCATCGCTACGGGTGAGAAGGTCTCATCGTAGTCAATCCCTTGAACTTGTCGAAAACCTTTTGCAACAAGTCGAGCTTTGTAGACAGTAACATTACTGTAGCGACCCGACCTCAGACGGTCAAGTCTCTGTGTATCTATGCCATCCCTGGATCAGTATGCTGGCACACACAGTACATCAATGTATATATCAAAGTGCAATCACATGTATAAATAACGTAAAACTGATATATATATATATATATATATATATATATATATATATATATATATATATACCTCATAAGTCTCAGCGGAAACAAATAGTCGGGTGTGGAGTCCCATCAACACCATCGGCAGGTTGAGTGTAGACCGTAACCCTGTACCGTACTCTTACTCGTCGGAAGAAAAATATCTGTAACATGATACGTTGCAGTCGTGTAGGTCAGTACATTGAATGTACCGGCAAGATCACAACATGAGAAAATAGTTGATAAAATTATACTATATGCAATATGGCTTTGTGGCTCTGGGGTCTGAGTTTTGTTTGCGTAAAAGCTGGTTTTATTTTCCCTACATCAAAGAATAAATGAAGTCTGTACTATGGAGTTTTCTATCATGACATGGTTCCGCCAACCAATGTCTCATAGCCCAAAATCATCATAAGTTGCCCACAATTAAGTTATCATTCCGGTGTTGAGAGTTCCGAGATAGATCCAAGTCCAGAGGCTCAAATTGTCCGTAACCGGGGACACGGCTAATCGATTAGGTTTTACCCTCTGCAGAGGTTTGTACACTTTACCCACAAGATTCGATCCCTCTCTTTACGTTCTCGCACTTCAGGGTGTTTGAGAACAAGACGACCGAAACATGGTCTTCCGAAGAGTTCCCCTGACCACTGTCCGGTGCTCATCCAATCCTACCGTAGTTCTACATCTGCTAGCAATGTCCCAGCCAGAGTCACCACTAAGGTCAACCAAGCCAGAGCCCATAATGACTTGCGGTTGCACAGGTAAGCTTCCGGGCATGAAGTATTCATCCGTCTCTTTGAGTCTGGGTGAAGCTTTCCGCAAGATGTCATGGCGCTTCTCCATGCATCCCGGCCATCCACTGGTTTCTCCAGGGTGCTCGTCAACTGTCCTTCACCCAGTAGTGTGTATTGAATTCTTGTCTTGAGTCTTCAAGTTTTGAGGCCTTGAAGATGCAGTCCTTGCAAATGCCATCATGGAGTTGTCGTCATTGACGTAGAGTCCTCCTTCTTCACACCACTCTCGTGCACTCATACCAAACCCCGTCTACTATAGCATAGCAATAAAATAAATAACGTCCCGGGCTTGGTAACAGGGTGATGGGTTCCTACCTCATGCATACTACTCAACTACAAGAATTCAATATCACTACTAGAGGGTTGTTTCAAAGATGCCACTAAATGCAATAAAAACATAGGTATGAAAGCATGGTCAAAGTGAACTTGCCTGGTATGTTGATGAAGATAATCGCACTCAAATAAAGACTTGGTAGAACTATTCGTCACTCCGTTGAAAATCTATATAGTCAAACATAGCATTCATATAAGCAAGCAATTCTAACACTCATAATAAAATCAACAAATAAAAAAATGCAAATCATCAAGGGACACCAAATAAAAAGGAAAACTACACCACAAAACTACTAAAGAAAACTCGAAGACATAACACAAAATAGTTTTGTCCTAAGTAAAAACTTAACAACAATTAAAACACTAACTAATAAATTAACAGAAGATAAAATATAAAATTATTAATTTAACAGAAAGTATTTTTCACAAAATTTTATTTGCAAAAAGAAACAAATAGAAAAGCTTTTATGGAACACTAACTATGACCAAAACAAGTTTTCATACAAAACTAAATAAAATAATTTTTTTTAAATAATAAAAAAATCTTTGGTTGACTAACAGAAATAAAACTAAATTTGTCAAAAGTGACAAAAAGAAATAATTTAAAACTAATAAAAACAATAAAGAAAATACTAAAACAAAACTATAAGTAAACCAGTACTGTTTTGCTAAAAACTTAATTTAAATTAACCTAGAAATAAAACACTAAATGCTGCTGGATAAACAAAGGTCCTAGAGACCAGGAGCAAAAAGAATCGGTCAAAAATAATATTCCTAACTCAAAATAGCTCAAATCTAGTGATTTTAGAAAATTCATACAAACACAAATTTAAGCAGCTCAAATGTGAAATAAAATTGAACTAACAGAAACTTCATAAAATTTGTGATCCAAGGCAGTTGGAATCAGTCAAAAATACCTCGTAGATAATTAACTATGGATTTTACAAGATTGAAACTATTCTGTTTTAAAAAACAGAACGAAAAAAAAAACAGTAGGTCTGGATTTACTGTAGCAGTTCCGGTGATGGGGTCCTGGTGGAGCTCCGGCGACGTCCTCCGGTGGCCCTCTGGCGTAGGGGAAGGTGTGGTCGGGGGTGGCAGAACGGGGCGGAGCGAGTGGTGGGGTCGGTGGGTGGCGGGGATGGCCGGAGGTGGTGGGGCGGGGCGGCAATGGCGGCGGTGGTCCGGCGAACTCCGGCGAGGTGGCGCGGTAGTGTGGGGCGAGGAGAGGCGGCTCTAGGGGTGGGAATGGGTGCAGGAGGTGGCCATTTATAGGGTGGGTAGGTCGGTTTGGAGCAGGGGGCAAGGGATTTCGCGAATCCCGTGATCTCCGGCGATGGCCGACGCGGCTGTGCTCGGGAACGAAATCCTGTTCGTGAGGAAGGAGATGATCTGGCGCGATTGGGCCGGATTTGGCCCAAAACAAAAATACCTTTCCTTTTTAAAAAGAATCCGTGAATAAAAATCATTTAAAAAATACAATATATGAGTATTATATATCAAAACGATCAGAAAAATAAGCCCAATTCAATGGGATATTTTCCAGGGGCAAATAAAATATTTTTTGAAAAATCATTTAAAAAAAATTCAAACAAAAATCCAAATGAATTTCAAAACTCCATGAAAAAAAATATTCCAACATTTTTGGGGTGTCATGTTACTCCCTCTCAACACTTTTGTTTCAAGTGTTCTTTGTCAGAAAAGATTTTGAATAAAACTCAAATGCCACTTTGAGTTAAAAACAAAATTTAAAATGACAAATTCAAAATGAAATTTTCTTTACTTCCCACTCTCTTTCATTGAAGAAATCATGAGGATCATTGAGTGGCATGAAGTTTGAAATATTTCCAAATTCAAATATTTTCAAACGGAAGCATTTTTTTGGGAAGTCCTTTTATTCCCTCTCAACAAAACTTCAAAAGTTTAAAATTCCAATCAATTTCACTCAATCGATCACTCAACAATCAATCAAACAATCATATATTTTAATTATTATAACATTCCAAAATTTAGAATTTTGGGATGTTACAAACTACCACACTTAAAATGAATCTCGTCCTCGAGATTCGAAGAGGCTAGCAAGAAAAGGTTAGGGGTTGGGGGTCTTCTAGCAAATCTATTGTCCGGAGAGGTCTGGGGTGCTACCACACTTAGAAGCATGCTTACGGTCCCAACAAAACTCGTGTACTCCATTCCTTTGGGTTGTTGGTGTCGGTCTTCTAGTAGGGCAAAACCTTTTCTTCAAACTCGTGTCCTTTCCTCTTGGTGAGGTTCTTCCGATACTGGGTCTTCTTAGCAGACAATTCTGTCGCCAATACTAATCAACTATCGAGATCTCATGGTGGTCAACCATTACAGGTTTCTCCTGCAGGAAAATGGTTTGGGTTGAGTCTCACCGTATGACCTACGTTTGGCAACAGTTACCGGTACATGGATCAGTCGTCCTACCATTCTAAGGTTTAAACAAAGTTTGATATCGTCGTCTATCTACGATGGGTAAGTCACTCAGATTTACCATTCCAAATAGGAAGAGCGAATGATACGAGTAAGTCGGTATGGTGATCAATCCATTCCGCACCCAAATCATTACCTTGTATAAGGTTTAGCGAATTTCGCACTTCTAACACTCGGGCATTCTCACAAGCATTGCAGAATTTCTCTTGTTCTCGAACTGGGTTCGAATAAATCCTTTGGTTCAGCAAGCCAAACAAAACATCTATCGTTTCTTCACAACTCTCGGGTTTTCGTATCCTCTTAAGAAACGTCTGCGGATCGAATCATAGCTTCTTCCAAATTTCTTCCTTCATCAAGGTTACGTCTGTCCCTTTTCCAATCCTGATCCTATGGGTTATGGTCCCACTTCAATACTTGTACAACTTTAACTCATCCTTGGAGTAACTCTTGTTCCATATTACACCTCCTTTAAATCCAATAGTACTCCATTTCTTCATAACCATCGTATCACAAGCATAACTCCAACTATTTTTTTCCGTCCCAAATCCAGTCTGGGGAATATATTTTCTTATTCATTGGTCTAGTGCTCTTCACAGGGTACTACCACCCTCAAAATGAAATTCACAAATCCATTCATAGACCATATTTCTCATATCCTCGAAAATGGTCAAAATCTTTATTCACAGAGTAACAACTCAAAAAATCCACGTATGAAATCATGACACATTATCTTTATTGATTTCATGAATTCATTACAATATCCGAGACTTTCATTACATAAATTCAACTCCATATCCTTATGGATACAATTGCTTCCTACTACACTTATTACCAATATCAAAATTCCAACTACTCAGCTCCAGCTTTCATCTTGTCGGGACATTTAGTAACATAATGTCCTGCTTCCTTGCAGCGAAAACAAATGACTTCCGACATGTCTCGGGGCTTCTTTGTGATTATGTAGGCTCCTTGGATTCTTGGCTTCTTTTCTGGACATTTACTAGTGTAATGACTTAAATCCTTGCACCTATAACAAGTTATATGACTCAGGTCCTTCTCTGCAGAAATTGGGTTGTTATGGGGATGCCTTTGTTTTCTCTTTCTTGATTTCTCTGTACTGATCAGAGCTTCTATTTCCTGAGGGTCAAACTTCACTTCTGTTGTTGGGAAGTCTCTGAGATATTCTTCTCTTTCCTTAGTAAAATACTGGGAAAAATGTCCTTCTTCTCCACAAGAATAACAAGCGTTGGAGTAAAATCTGTTGAGGCTTTCTCCGTCAGGGTCTTCAATAACTTCCTTCATCGCAGATTCTTCTAAACTTTCCCTGAGGGCTTCTTTCTGCTGCTTGATAATTTCTTGTACCTTGGGGAAAATGTGACATTGACCAGGGTAGTGTGTAGTTCCTTCGCACAGGAAACAAGTAACCTGCCCAGTCGGGCATTTTTCCTCTGGGTGATTTTCCTCACAATAAGGGCATCCATCCTTGTGTTCCTCATGGGTGTGTCCTATTTCTCCGCAAATCTTTCAGGCACAAGGTGTCTTCTTCGGGTTATCATAGTGCTTCCGGATAAGACGGGATCTCAACAGAGTCTTCTTGAATTCCTCCCAAGTTTTTGCTCCGTTGCATCCTTGTATGGCTTGATGCATTTTCCACCAGGTTGCAGCATTCCCTTCAAAGTACTGAAGAGCGTGTGATACTTCATTCTTCCTTGCAACCAAATTGATTCCGAAGTGATTTTCCATGTTCTGAATCCATAGCTCTGCCTCCGGCTGAGTCAGCAGTCCAGAGAATACCAGTCCAACCTCATTCGTCATCTATTGGGTTCAAGGATTTGGGGATGAGATACGGGAGAAGAAAGGAGGGATATACACGCAATACAAACAATAGTTTTGAAGAAACATGTTTTATTTTGTGGCTGTCAAAAAAACATCAAACAAATGACAGCTCACAAATCGTCGCATCTAACGTAAGTATATAAGAGGGGTTTTGGTCTTCTAAGGGTCAAACAAATCTTCAGAGTTTTCCAATTCTTCAAGTCTTCGGAGTCTTCTGTTGTTGCAGCTGCAATTCTTCCAACGCATGGTGAAATTCTCTTTACTCTGAAATGGCCATCAATTGTCCGACATCTTGTACTTCTTGGAGTGACTTCAGTTGATCCTCCGTGTGGTCAAAAGGGAAAAGGGTATACTCCGGCTATTGGACGTAAGAGGGACTACTTGATAAAATCAGATAAGTCAAGAAGTAAGAGTCTCTTTGGAAATAAAGTTTTTAGAGATATCCTATCCTAGGGCTTTTCGATTTCTAGGGTCACGTCCTACAGTCAACATGTGCTCTGATACCATATCTGTAGTGACCCGACCTCAGATGGTCAAGTCTCTGTGTATCTGTGCCATCCCTGGATCAGTATGCTGGCACACACAGTACATCAATGTATATATCAAAGTGCAATCACATGTATAAATAACGTAAAACTGATATATATATATATACCTCATAAGTCTCAGCGGAAACAAATAGTCGGGTGTGGAGTCCCATCAACACCATCGGCAGGTTGAGTGTAGACCGTAACCCTGTACCGTACTCTTACTCGTCGGAAGAAAAATATCTGCAACATGATACGTTGCAGCCGTGTAGGTCAGTACATTGAATGTACCGGCAAGATCACAACATGAGAAAATAGTTGATAAAATTATACTATATGCAATATGGCTTTGTGGCTCTGGGGTCTGAGTTTTGTTTGCGTAAAAGCTGGTTTTATTTTCCCTACATCAAAGGAATAAATGAAGTCTGTACTATGGAGTTTTCTATCATGACATGGTTCCGCCAACCGATGTCTCATAGCCCAAAATCATCATAAGTTGCCCACAATTAAGTTATCATTCCGGTGTTGAGAGTTCCGAGATAGATCCAAGTCCAGAGGCTCAAATTGTCCGTAACCGGGGACACGGCTAATCGATTAGGTTTTACCCTCTGCAGAGGTTTGTACACTTTACCCGCAAGATTCGATCCCTCTCTTTACGTTCTCGCACTTCAGGGTGTTTGAGAACAAGACGGCCGAAACATGGTCTTCCGAAGAGTTCCCCTGACCACTGTCCGGTGCTCATCCAATCCTACCATAGTTCTACATCTGCTAGCACCGTCCCAGCCAGAGTCACCACTAAGGTCAACCAAGCCAGAGCCCATAATGACTTGCGGTTGCACAGGTAAGCTTCCGGGCATGAAGTATTCATCCGTCTCTTTGAGTCTGGGTGAAGCTTTCCGCAAGATGTCATGGCGCTTCTCCATGCATCCCGGCCATCCACTGGTTTCTCCAGGGTGCCCGTCAACCGTCCTTCACCCAGTAGTGTGTATTGAATTCTTGTCTTGAGTCTTGAAGTCTTGAGGCCTTGAAGATGCAGTCCTTGCAAATGCCATCATGGAGTTGTCGTCATTGACGTAGAGTCCTCCTTCTTCACACCACTCTCGTGCACTCATACCAAACCCCGTCTACTATAGCGTAGCAATAAAATAAATAACGTCCCGGGCTTGGTAACAGGGTGATGGGTTCCTACCTCATGCATACTACTCAACTACAAGAATTCAATATCACTACTAGAGGGTTGTTGCAAAGATGCCACTAAATGCAATAAAAACATAGGTATGAAAGCATGGTCAAAGTGAACTTGCCTGGTATGTTGATGAAGATAATCGCACTCAAATAAAGACTTGGTAGAACTATTCGTCACTCCGTTGAAAATCTATATAGTCAAACATAGCATTCATATAAGCAAGCAATTCTAACACTCATAATAAAATCAACAAATAAAAAAATGCAAATCATCAAGGGACACCAAATAAAAAGGAAAACTACACCACAAAACTACTAAAGAAAACTCGAAGACATAACACAAAACAGTTTTGTCCTAAGTAAAAACTTAACAACAATTAAAACACTAACTAATAAATTAACAGATGATAAAATATAAAATAACTAATTTAACAGAAAGTATTTTTCACAAAATTTTATTTGCAAAAAGAAACAAATAAAAAAGCTTTTATGAAACACTAACTATGACCAAAACAAGTTTTCATACAAAACTAAATAAAATAATTTTTTTTAAATAATAAAAAAATCTTTGGTTGACTAACAGAAACAAAACTAAATTTGTCAAAAGTGACAAAAAGAAATAATTTAAAACTAATAAAAACAATAAAGAAAATACTAAAACAAAACTATAAGTAAAACAGTACTGTTTTGCTCAAAACCTAATTTAAATTAACCTAGAAATAAAACACTAAATGCTACTGGATAAACAAAGGTCCTAGAGACCCGGAGCAAAAAGAATCGGTAAAAAACAATATTCCTAACTCAAAATAGCTCAAATCTAGTGATTTTATAAAATTCATACAAACACAAATTTAAACAGCTCAAATGTGAAATAAAATTGAACTAACAGAAACTTCATAAAATTTGTGATCCAAGGCAGTTGGAATCAGTCAAAAATACCTCGTAGATAATTAACTATGGATTTTACAACATTGAAACTATTCTGTTTTAAAAAACAGAACGAAAAAAAAAACAGTAGGTCGGGATTTACTATAGCAGTTCCGGTGATGGGGTCCTGGTGGAGCTCCGGCGACGTCCTCCGGTGGCCCTCTGGCGTCGGGGAAGGTGTGGTCGGGGGTGGCAGAACGGGGCGGAGCGAGTGGTGGGGTCGATGGGTGGCGGGGATGGCCGGAGGTGGTGGGGCAGGGCGGCAATGGCGGCGGTGGTCCGGCGAACTCCGGCGAGGTGGCGCGGTAGTGTGGGGCGAGGAGAGGCGGCTCTAGGGGTGGCAATGGGTGCAGGAGGTGTCCATTTATAGGGTGGGGAGCTCGGTTTGGAGCAGGGGGCAAGGGATTTCGCGAATCCCGTGATCTCCGGCGATGGCCGACGCGGCTGTGCTCGGGAACGAAATCCTGTTCGTGAGGAAGGAGATGATCTGGCAAGATTGGGCCGGATTTGGCCCAAAACAAAAATACCTTTCCTTTTTAAAAAGAATCCATGAATAAAAATCATTTTAAAAAAAATATAGGAGTATTATATATCAAAACGATCAGAAAAATAAGCCCAATTCAATGGGATATTTTCCAGGGGCAAATAAAATATTTTCTGAAAAATCATTTTAAAAAAATTCAAACAAAAATCCAAATGACTTTCAAAACTCTATGAAAAAATATTCCAACATTTTTGGGGTGTCATGTTACTCCCTCTCAACACTTTTGTTTCAAGTGTTCTTTGTCAGAAAAGATTTTGAATAAAACTCAAATGCCACTTTGAGTTAAAAACAAAATTTAAAATGACAAATTCAAAATGAAATTTTCTTTACTTCCCACTCTCTTTCATTGAAGAAATCATGAGGATCATTGAGTGGCATGAAGTTTGAAATATTTCCAAATTCAAATATTTTCAAACGGAAGCATTTTTTTGGGAAGTCCTTTTATTCCCTCTCAACAAAACTTCAAAAGTTTAAAATTCCAATCAATTTCACTCAATCGATCACTCAACAATCAATCAAACAATCATATATTTTAATTATTATAACATTCCAAAATTTAGAATTTTGGGATGTTACAATTACCGTCAGCGTCAGTCTTCTTCTTAAAAATCCATTTATTCTCAATTGCTTGCCGATCATTGGGCAAGTCAACCAAAGTCCACACTTTGTTCTCATACATGGATTCCATCTCAGATTTCATGGCTTCAAGCCATTTTGCGGAATCTGGGCTCACCATCGCTTCTTCATAGTTCGTAGGTTCATCATGATCTAGCAGCATGACTTCCAGAACAGGATTACCGTACCACTCTGGTGCGGATCTTACTCTGGTTGATCTACGAGGTTCAGTAGTAACTTGTTCTGAAGCTTCATGATCATTATCATTAGCTTCCTCACTAATCAGTGTAGGTGTCACAGAAACCGGTTTCTGTGATGTACTACTTTCCAATAAGGGAGCAGGTACAGTTACCTCATCAAGTTCTACTTTCCTCCCACTCACTTCTTTTGAGAGAAACTCCTTCTCTAGAAAGGATCCATTCTTGGCGACAAATGTCTTGCCTTCGGATCTGTGATAGAAGGTGTACCCAACAGTTTCCTTTGGGTATCCTATGAAGACACATTTTTCCGATTTGGATTCGAGCTTATCAGGTTGAAGTTTTTTCACATAAGCATCACAGCCCCAAACTTTCAGAAACGACAACTTTAGTTTCTTGCTAAACCACAGTTCATAAGGCGTCGTCTCAACGGATTTAGATGGTGCCCTATTTAACGTGAATGCGGCCGTCTCTAAAGCATGACCCCAAAACGATAGCGGTAAATCTGTAAGAGACATCATAGATCGCACCATATCAAGTAAAGTACGATTACGACGTTCGGACACACCATTACGTTGTGGTTTTCCGGGTGGCGTGAGTTGCGAAACTATTCCGCATTGTTTCAAATATAGACCAAACTCGTAACTCAAATATTCTCCTCCACGATCAGATCGTAGAAACTTTATTTTCTTGTTACGATGATTTTCAACTTCACTCTGAAATTCTTTGAACTTTTCAAATGTTTCAGATTTATGATTCATTAAGTAGATATACCCATATCTGCTTAAATCATCTGTGAAGGTGAGAAAATAACGATATCCGCCACGAGCCTCAACATTCATGGAACCACATACATCTGTATGTATGATTTCCAACAAATCTGTTGCTCTCTCCATAGTACCGGAGAACAGCGTTTTAGTCATCCTGCCCATGAGGCACGGTTCGCAAGTACCAAGTGAATCATAATCATGTGGTTCCAAAAGTCCGTCAGTATGGAGTTTCTTCATGCGTTTTACACCGATATGACCTAAACGGCAGTAGCACAAATAAGTTGTACTATCATTATCAACTCTGCATCTTTTGGCTTCAACATTATGAATATGTGTATCACTACTATCGAGATTCATCAAAAATAGACCACTCTTCATGGGTGCATGACCATAAAAGATATTACTCATATAAATAGAACAACCATTATTCTCTGATTTAAATGAATAATCGTCTCGCATCAAACAAGATCCAGATATAATGTTCATGCTCAACGCTGGCACCAAATAACAATTATTTAGGTCTAATACTAATCCCGATGGTAGATGTAGAGGTAGCGTGCCGACTGCGACCACATCGACTTTGGAACCATTTCCCACGCGCATCATCACCTCGTCCTTTGCCAGTGTTCGCTTAATCCGTAGTCCCTGTTTCGAGTTGCAAATATTAGCAACAGAACCAGTATCAAATACCCAGGTGCTACTGCGAGCTCTAGTAAGGTACACATCAATAACATGTATATCACATATACCTTTGTTCACCTTGCCATCCTTCTTATCCGCCAAATACTTCGGGCAGTTCCGCTGCCAGTGATCAGTCTGCTTGCAGTAGACGCGCTCAGTTTCAGGCTTAGGTCCAGATTTGGGTTTCTTCTCTTGAGCAGCAACTTGCTTCCTGTTCTTCTTGAAGTTCCCCTTCTTCTTCCCTTTGCCCCTTTTCTTGAAACCAGTGGTCTTGTTGACCATCAACACTTGATGCTCCTTCTTGATTTCTACCTCCGCAGCTTTTAGCATCGCGAAGAGCTCGGGAATTGTCTTATCCATCCCTTGCATATTATAGTTCATCACGAAGCTCTTGTAGCTAGGTGGAAGTGATTGGAGAATTCTGTCAATGACGCAATCATCCGGAAGATTAACTCCCAATTGAATCAAGTGATTATTATACCCAGACATTTTGAGTATATGCTCACTGACAGAACTGTTCTCCTCCATCTTGCGGCTATAGAACTTATTGGAGACTTCATATCTCTCAATTCGGGCATTTGCTTGAAATATTAACTTCAACTCCTGGAACATCTCATATGCTCCATGACGTTCAAAACGTCATTGAAGACCCGATTCTAAGCCATAAAGCATGGCACATTGAACTATCGAGTAGTCATTAGCTTTGCTCTGCCAGACGTTCTTAACGTCGTCAGTTGCATCAGCAGCAGGCCTGGCACCTAGCGGTGCTTCCAGGACGTAACTCCTCTGTGCAGCAATGAGGATAATCCTCAAGTTACGGACCCAGTCCATGTAATTGCTACCATCATCTTTCAACTTTGCTTTCTCAAGGAACGCATTAAAATTCAACGGAACAACAGCACGGGCCATCTATCTACAATCAAACATAAACAAGCAAGATACTATCAGGTACTAAGTTCATGATAAATTTACGTTCAATTAATCATATTACTTAAGAACTCCCACTTAGAAAGACATCCCTCTAATCTTCTAGGTGATCACGTGATCCAAATCAACTAAACCATAACCGATCATCACGTGAAATGGAGTAGTTTTCAATGGTGAACATCGCTATGTTGATCATATCTACTATATGATTCACGCTCGACCTTTCGGTCTCAGTGTTCCGAGGCCATATCTGCATATGCTAGGCTCGTCAATTTTAACCTGAGTATTCTGCGTGTGCAAAACTGGCTTGCACCCGTTGTAGATGGACGTAGAGCTTATCACACCCGATCATCACGTGGTGTCTGGGCACGACGAACTTTGGCAACGGTGCATACTCAGGGAGAACACTTTTATCTTGAAATTTAGTGAGAGATCATCTTATAATGCTACCGTCAATCAAAGCAAGATAAGATGCATAAAAGATAAACATCACATGCAATCAATATAAGTGATATGATATGGCCATCATCATCTTGTGCTTGTGATCTCCATCTCTAAAGCATCGTCATGATCACCATCGTCACCAGCGCGACACCTTGATCTCCATCGTAGCATCGTTGTCGTCTCGCCAATCTTATGCTTCTACGACTATCGCTACCGCTTAGTGACAAAGTAAAGCATTACAGGGCGATTGCATTGCATACAACAAAGCGAAAACCATATGGCTCCTGCCAGTTGCCGATAACTCGGTTACAAAACATGATCATCTCATACAATAAAATTTAGCATCATGTCTTGACCATATCACATCACAACATACCCTGCAAAAACAAGTTAGACGTCCTCTACTTTGTTTGTTGCAAGTTTTATGTGGCTGCTACGGGCTTAAGCAAGAACCAATCTTACCTACGCATCAAAACCACAACGATAGTTTGTCAAGTTGGTGCTGTTTTAACCTTCGCAAGGACCGGGCGTAGCCACACTCGGTTCAAATAAAGTTGGAGAAACTGACACCCGCCAGCCACCTGTATGCAAAGCACGTCGGTAGAACCAGTCTCGCGTAAGCGTACGCGTAATGTCGGTCCGGGCCGCTTCATCCAACAATACCGCCGAACCAAAGTATGACATGCTGGTAAGCAGTGTGACTTATATCGCACACAACTCACTTGTGTTCTACTCGTGCATATAACATCAACACATAAAACCAGGCTCTGATACCACTGTTGGGGAACGTAGTAATTTCAAAAAAAATCCTACGCACACGCAAGATCATGGTGGTGCATAGCAACGAGAGGGGAGAGTGTTGTCTACGTACCCTCGTAGACCAAAAGCGGAAGCGTTATATCAACGCGGTTGATGTAGTCGTACGTCTTTACGATCCGACCGATCCAAGCACCGTTACTCCGGCACCTCCGAGTTCTTGGCACACGTTCAGCTCGATGACGATCTCCGGGCTTCGATCCAGCAAAGCATCGGAGATGAGTTCCGTCAGCACGACGGCGTGGTGACGATCTTGATGTTCTACCGTCGCAGGGCTTCGCCTAAGCACCGCTACAATATTATCGAGGACTATGGTGGAGGGGGGCACCGCACACGGCTAAGAGAACGATCACGAAGATCAACTTGTGTGTCTAGAGGTGCCCCCCTGCCCCCGTATATAAAGGAGCAAGGGAGAGGGGCGGCCGGCCAGGAGGGGCGCGTCAGGGAGGAGTCCTACTCCTACCGGGAGTAGGACTCCCTCCTTTTCCTTGTCCAAGTAGGAGAGGGGGAAGGAAGGGAGAGAGGAGAGGAACGAAAGGGGGGCGCCGCCCCCCCTCCTTGTCCAATTCGGACTAGAGGGGAGGGGCGCGCGCCCTGCCTTGGCCGCCCCTCCTCTTCTCCACTTTAGGCCCATAAGGCCCATTAACCCCCGGGGGGGTTCCGGTAACCCCCCGGTACTCTGGTTTTATCCGAAACTTCTCCGGAACACTTCCAGTGTCCGAATATAGTCGTCCAATATATCAATCTTTATGTCTCGACCATTTCGAGACGCCTCGTCATGTCCGTGATCACATCCGAGACTCCGAACAAACTTTGGTACATCAAAATATATAAACTCATAATGAAACTGTCATCGTAACGTTAAGCGTGCGGACCCTATGGTTCGAGAACAATGTAGACATGACCGAGACATGTCTCCGGTCAATAACCAATAGCGGAACATGGATGCTCATATTGGCTCCTACATATTCTATGAAGATCTTTATCGGTCAGACCGCATGACAACATACGTTGTTCCCTTTGTCATCGGTATGTTACTTGCCCGAGATTCGATCGTCGGTATCTCAATACCTAGTTCAATCTCGTTACCGGCAAGTCTCTTTACTCGTTCCGTAATACATCATCTCGCAGCTAACTCATTAGTTGCAATGCTTGCAAGGCTTATGTGATGTGCATTACCAAGAGGGCCCAGAGATACCTCTCCGACAATCAGAGTGACAAACCCTAATCTTGAAATACGCAAACCCAACATGTACCTTTGGAGACACCTGTAGAGCATCTTTATAATCACCCAGTTACGTTGTGACGTTTGGTAGCACACAAAGTGTTCCTCTGGTAAACGGGAGTTGCATAATCTCATAGTCATAGGAACATGTATAAGTAATGAAGAAAGCAATAGCAACATACTAAACGATCGGGTGCTAAGCTAGTGGAATGGGTCATGTCAATCACATCATTCTCCTAATGATGTGATCCCGTTAATCAATTTACAACACATGTCTATGGTTAGGAAACATAACCATCTTCGATTAACGAGCTAGTCAAGTAGAGGCATACTAGTGACGTTTAGTTTGTCTATGTATTCACACAAGTATTATGTTTCCGGTTAATACAATTCTAGCATGAATAATAAACATTTTATCATGATATAAGGAAATAAAATAATAACTTTATTATTGCCTCTAGCGCATATTTCCTTCACCTCGGGCACCGTCTCGCGATGATTCCACTTCCCAAAAATCATAAATATTCCAAAATAATTATCCGTCCATTTTAATCCCGTTTGGACTCCGTTTGATATTGGGTTTCTGCGAAACATAGAACATGCAACAAACAGGAACTGGCACTGGGCACTGGGTCAATATGTTAGTCCCAAAAATAATATAAAAAGTTGCTTAATGCGTTATTCTGTTCTTATGAACTTAATACTCTAGATGCATGCTGGATAGCGGTCGATGTGTGGAGTAATAGTAGTAGATGCAGAATCGTTTCGGTCTACTTGACATGGACGTGATGCCTATGTTTATGATCATGCCTAGATATTCTCATAACTATGCGCTTTTTTATCAATTGCTCGGCAGTAATTTGTTCACCCACCGTAATCTATACTATCTTGAGAGAAGCCACTAGTGAAACCTATGACCCCCGGGTCTATTTTACATCATAATGGTTTATCATCAACTTGCTATTTCTATCCTTGTTTATTTTGCAATCTTTACTTTCCAATCTATACAACAAAAATACCAAAAATATTATCTTATTATCTTTATCAGATCTCACTTTTGCAAGTGGCCGTGAAGGGATTGACAACCCCTGTATCGCGTTGGTTGCAAGGTTCTTGATTGTTTGTGCAGGTACTAGGCGATTTACGTGTAATCTCCTACTGGATTGATACCTTGGCTCTCAAAAACTGAAGGAAATACTTACGCTACTTTGTTGCATCACCCTTTTCTCTTCAAGGGAAAACTAACGCATGCTCAAGAGGTAGCATATGGCGGCGAGTGCTGGTTGATCCCTACTTCCCTGAGTATGGCGACGACCCCAACTTGATGAAATTAAAGGATGAGCCGTTCCTTGACCCATGGAAAGGCAAAACGCCAGTTGGTTTTGAGATTGTACTTGCTGCTCCGGTTCTGAATCTTGTTGCAGTTAGTGGCCCTACGTGGTGCCCTCTTGTAGCGGGTAAGGTGAAACTGAACTATGATGGTTCGTTTACTATGGATGGTAAGGCGGGAGCTGGCATGGTTCTAAGAGACTCGGCAGGTTCAGTCATTTTCTCGGCGTTTGAAGCACAACAAGATTTAGCTAAAAAAACAATTGAGCGCATAAATCACGTTTGAAGCAAAAGAAGAAGGAATCACGCGCACGTGATTTATCACCAAGCCAGACTCGACTCGTACCAAAGAAAAAAAACAAAAACATAGAATTCATAAGCCGCGGAGTACATACTTTTTGTTTTTGTTTTTTGAGGCAACAGCAGCGGAGTACTATTGATTTGCGCGAGGAAGGTAGTAGGTCTTGACGAAGTACATCCGCTCGGCACCGCAGCAAGTGATCGACCTCAAATTTAGTCAATAGCAGTCGAGTTTTACTAGGCATGAATCGCTGACCATGACGATGGTGAGCATCCCGGGCAGCGCGGCGTAGCCGCCAGAGCCGTTGACCATGCGGACAGAGACCCTGAGCAGAAAAGGAAGAAGATGTGTCAGCAGAGAGAGCACTCACCAGCGAGCGACCACCAAGGAAAGGATCATCTCATCTCATCCCGTCACCGTCACCGTCACCGCTCAACATTGCCGGCTTATGACGAAATATCAGAACCTCACCTTGAAGATGGTCGTTGGCTCTGTTGCACCTCCTCAACCTGACAGAACTTTTCACTGCCTTCCGATTCCACATGGCTATGCTGTTGTGACGGTGGATGAAGTAATGAAGGGATTTGAAGAGCTCGAGCTTGACCACCCTACAGGTGAAGGGGAGACTCAGCTGGTTTATGCTCTGAGGACTACATGTCTATGGCGGAAGGAGTACATCAAGCTTCTGAACTGGACACCTCCGCCTCCTCCTGCTCCTCCGGCGAGTCAGGGCACTCCGCCTCCTCCTCCTCGTCCTCCTCCGGCGAGTGATCAGGGCACTCCGCCTCCTTCTACGACTCCTCTGGCGCGTGAAGGCTCTCCGCCTCCTCCTTCGCCTTCTCCGGCGTCTCCGAGCAGTCCGCCTCCTCCTCCGCCTCGACAGCAACGACGGAACACAAACTCCACCGCTCCGGCTCCTCCGGCGCATCGGAGCACTCCGCCTCCTTCTTTGCCTCGTAAGCAACGACGGAAGGACGGCGCCGCTCCGGCGGCTAGCAGTACAGCCAGAGGCGGGAGGCAATTCAGATACGGTCCATCTCTCAAGCCTCTGGAAGAGTTACCATACGAGAGGACCGAGGAGGAAAACACGGAGATCTATGAAGCCCAAGTGAGGGACCATTTTGCAAAGAAACCTCCAACTCCGAAGGAGACGATAGATCTGGCCAAATCGAAGTGCACTATCGATGCCCTGAAGCGACTACCACCACCTCCGCCGGATTCAACTATGTACGCACTCGTAAAAAGACATATGAAGATGCGCGGCGGTCGGGAACTACTTCCAGTGATAAAAGGTTAGCAGAACTAAGAAGTGGGAAAAAATTCCCCAGCTCGGCGAACAGGCGAACCAATCATGCCCCCCGCTCAAGGTCTCTAGCGGTATCATCGCTAATCTGCCGAAGATGGTGCCCGGTACCAATCCTGTTGATTACCTGGGCGATGATGTAAAATTTGAAACAATGGGGGTGGACGAATTCAGATACTAGTACGGGAAGCCTCTCGTCAAAGATGGAAGTCCTCCTCTAACAACGATGATGCGAAGATTCCATCAATGGTACATGAAAATCCGCAGCGAGTCTGGGAAGGATGTTTTGATGATGAGAATTAAAGAGGAGCACGACCTCGTTGGAACTGGTCTGTTCTCTGTTGAATTTGACGAGTTATTCCAGTTATACAATCAAAAGGCCCTCGACAAAACACTCGTGACTTGCTACTGTCTGTAAGTACTACTTCTGTAATTAAGTCTCTGTATAGCTCAGCTCTTTCATTGCATGTGTATATATAATTATCCTCACTATATTATGCAGATTGAAGATCGTCAAATGCAGAAAAGCACAAATCTATGACATTGGGTTCATTAACCCAAATATCATACATGAATGGACGGTTCAAAAGAATGTCACAGAAAGCGAGGACAACTTGCTATAATCGTTTCTCAAAAATCAAAACAAAGATAAAATACTATTTCCTTACAACTTCAAGTGAGTGTTACTGTCTTGTGCATATTCGGTTTCCCTTATTACTCGAGGTTATAGTAATGTAACTGATGAATTATGCATGCGTGCGCAGGTTCCATTTTATTCTCCTAGAGATTAAGCTTGAGGGGGGAGTAGTAACCGTCTTAGACTCGAGACAGAAAGATCCCGAGGACTATGCGGATATGACTCAAATGCTCCAGAAGTAAGTTCAATCGATCATTATCGCACCATATCGGCAACTTTGTTCATTTTCTGATATCAAATAATTATTTTCTTTGTCTTGTTCGCGGCCGCCACTACTGTCCAGGTCCATGACTGGAAGATAGCATGATTTTGGCGGGATAGTTGCTTACAATGTGTGGCACCTATCAATATCGCACCCGACATTTTCCTGCTTGCGCGGCGCAAAATGGGACCAGTTCAGGGAGCCCTTCTACACGGGCGTTGGATCAACGCCGCGTCACAACCGAGCTTCTTCTAGAATTTGTCGCGCTTTAGTCCAGAGTGTTGGTGGCGGACGAGCTCACACGCGGCCACGAGCCCAAGATGAATTCTCCTGGAATCCATCTGAATCGCGGCGCTTCTCCACGGCATCCGCTTACCGCCTTCAATTCTTGGGATCAACACAATCGCCTATTTATGAGGTCATCTAGAAGGCATGGGCGCCGGCAAAGATAAAGCTCTCTCATGGCTTCTGTCTATCAATCGACTTCTCACCGCAGATCGCCTTCTGGCTCGGCAACGGCCAAATTCTTAGGGTCCCGATAACACCCACACGTGTGGGAGTGGGTGTTAAGGGATCTGGCCACACGTTTCGTGTGGTATTTAAAAAACCAGTCCACACGTCTACGTGTGGGCAAACATAAATAATGCCTACACGTCTATTTTTTTGCATCATGGTCTCTCCCACACGCCTACTTGTGGGTAAAATAAATAACCCCCACACGGCCGTACTCACGGTCCCGCACACTCCGCGTGACAGTCATCACGCGTTCCCGCAGTAGTCATGGTCCGGACCCTTTTCCATGTTCGTTTAACTGCAGTTGCTATGTTGCTGAACTACAGTTGCCATGTCCGACAACTACAGTTGTCATGGTTGCTCAACTGCAGTTGCCATCTCAGGTCAAGTGCCAGATGCCATTTTTGGACAACTGCAGCTATTGCCGTGTATGGTCTGATCTACTAAAGTTGTCATGATTTAAAAACTTTAGAAGTTGTCACCTACTAACACTAGGCAGTTGCCATGTAGCACTACAAAAAAAGCATGGCAAAAAAACATGTTCGGGTAAAGAGAGAGTTGCCATCTACTTACAAGCATGCTAGGGCAGTTGTCACGTACCCTGCAAAACACATGGCAACTCGGATAAAGAGAGAGTTGTCATCTGCTTACAAGCACGCTACGACAGGTGCCATGTATCCTGCAAACACATGGCAACTGACAGCTTTGGGTGTGGGAGAGAAGATGGGTGTGTGGGCGAACTGATAAACTCCCACACACCAGCCCTCTCTGCGTGCGTGAAAATTGACATGTGGGCGCACTGCTAAACCCACACACCAGTCCCTCTGCGTGCGTGAAAATTGACGTGTGGGCGCACTGCTAAACGCCCACACACCAGCCCAGTCCTACGTGGCATAAAAAAATCAGACAAAACATGCCAAGGTTCGTGCAAGTACAAACGGACGTTGAGCCATGCGTATGGGCGAGATTTTTGAATTCTTATGTGGTGTAAATCGTAGTCAATCAGACAAATCAGTCAAAGCCGATAACAAGGTGGCTAAGGTAATTGAGTCTAGTTGAATGCTCCCTGCCTGTCCGAGTTAGAATAGAATTTCATCACCGAGTCGTGCGTGGATTGCAGGCTCTCCGTCTACATATACTTACATTGGCATACGCAATTACGCATACGGCCTTGGCCTTGTGATATCAGAAACCAAAACCAATCTCTCCCTATCTCCGTCTCCGTCTAGCTAGCTTTTAGTTGCTGATCAATCGATCAGCCATCCATCTCCACGAGTTTACGAGTTTTCTCGCCCAAACCAAACATGGGCTGGTCCACCTCAACGCCGCCGGGCGTGGGCTTGGGCGTGGCTGCCCTAGACCACGCGGTCACGGCCACACCGGCAGCGCGCAAGAATCAAGGAGCGGCGGCCACGAGCAACGACTCCAACTCCCCAACAGCCAGCCGCTACCACCGGCTCGAGGTGCTCGGCGCCGGAACCTTCGGCGTCGTCTACCGCGCGAGGGACCGCCGCACGGGAGAGATCGTGGCGATGAAGTGCCTCCGGACCAACGGCGCTCACGGCCGCTACCTCTCCGACTTCGCGAGCGAGGTCAGCGCCCTCGAGGCGTGCAGCGGCCACCCATCTATCGTGCAGCCGCGCGCCACCGGCCACCTTGGCGGCGAGGCGTTCCTCGCCATGGAGTTTGTGGGGCCGACTCTCAGGCACGTCATGAAGCATGTCCGCTTCGGGAGGAGGCACACCGAGCTGGAGGTTCGCCTGCTCATGAGACAACTTCTCGCCGGCGAGAGGAGGATGAATCGTCTCGGCCTCATGCACCGCGACCTCAAGCCGGAGAACGTGCTTGTTGACAGCCATAGGAACCTCAAGATCTGCGACCTGGGGTTGTCATGCAGAATGGCCGACGGGCCTCCCTACTCCAACCCCGTCGGGACACGGGGATACCGCGCGCCGGAGCTCCTCCTCGGCTGCACGGATTACAATGAGTGTGTCGACTCGTGGGCTCTTGGCATCATGATGGCAGAGCTCCTCGCCGGCAAGCACCCTTTCCATGGGAGGTCAGACACGGAGCACCTCAGTGAAATCTTGGATCTTCTTGGCACCGCTGACATCAAAGAGTGGTCGGGATACGACGGGCGTCGTCTACCCGGCGGATGCCAACCAGAAAGCTTTCTGCGCAACAAGTTTCCATGTCCAGCTGAGGCCAGCATCAAAGGCCCGCCGACATTGTCGGAGGCTGGTTTTGAGATCTTGAGCGGTCTTCTACGATGCAACCCGGAGAAGAGGCTCACGGCCGAGCAAGCGCTCAAGCATCGGTGGTTCAAGGAAGCCAGCCCGAGGGCTACAAGGAGCTGACCGGTGAAACAACACAATCTACAACGGCGTCTGATTCATGTAAACTAGAAATGCAAATATTGTACATATGAATTGTATGAACGAGTATGTATGCGGTGTGAGATAAGCAAGCAGTAGTTTTCGTGTGTATTGTAAGGCCGATGATCCATTTTTACTGTGGTTTCTTGCCCTTTGTTGTCGAAGGTACTTTGATGATTCCAGCTCCAGGTATTGATGATTGTCGTGTATGATAGATCAATAAACGGAATGTAAATTATGCTAAGCACAAATTCCCACAAGATTTATTTGTTCAGCTTTCTGCAACATCACGCATTATTTCGCTCCCACCGTACTGGCTAATGGCATGGCCGGCCCAGCCAAGAGTTTGATGGAGTATCAGACGTACCCGCCGTTGACCCGGATGACCTGCCCGTTGACCCACTCGGCGGCGTCGGTGCAGAGGAAGCCGACCACCGGTGCGATGTCGCCGGCCTCCCCGAGCCGCTCCATCGGGTTCGTCTCCGCGGTCCGCCTCACCGTCTCGTCGCTCTTCCCGGCGAAGAACATGTCCGTGGCGGTGGCCCCCGGAGCCACGCAGTTGGCCGTCACGCGCGTGCCCTTGAGCTCCTTGGCCATCGTCCGCACCATCGCCTCCACGGCCGCCTTGGACGCCGTGTAGGCCGAGTACCCCGTCGGGTTCGACCCGACCACGGACGACGTCACGGCCACGATCCGGCCGCCGCCACCGCGGGGCAGCCGGTTGGCGGCCTCGCGGAGGCAGAGGAACGCGCCGCGCGCGTTCACGGCGAGCACGCGGTCGAAGTCCGCCGTGGCGGTGTCGGCGAGGGACGGGTACTTGTCGTCGAGCACGCCGGCGTTGGCGACCAGGATGTGCGGCGCCGCGCAGCCGAAGGCCTCCTCGGCGGCGGCGAAGAGGGAGCGCACGCCGGCCTCCTCGGACACGTCTGCCCTCACGGCCACGGCCCGCGGGAGCTCCGCGGCGAGCGCGTCGGCCTCGGCCGCGCTGGACGCGTAGCCCAGGACGACGCTCGCGCCCAGGGACGAGAGGTGGGCCGCGATGGCCCGTCCGATGCCGCGCGACGCGCCGGTCACGATGGCCACGCGTCCGCCGAGCGGCAACGCCGCCGGACCCGACGAGCCGGCGACGGCGGCGACGGCCGCAGCCGCAGCTGTGTCAGCGGCACCAGACATTGCGATCTTGGTGTCTTGCGCTCAGCGCGGGCGTTATCTACTGGTGGTGCGCGCGTCGGCTTCTCGTGTGCGGCGGGCGCGCGCTCCACGTCGTTTCTCGTTGTCAGCTGCACGACGTCTGCATCTATCCATGAATCCTGTGGCTGCAGCGCAGCCATGGGTGGTCCAGAGCACGAGTGTTAACGACCATGTATTGCGTTGCAGAGTGTGGAACTCTCGTGATGATTATTTATCTGGCAACTTCTATAGCGACAACTGAAGTGAAATACAGTCTCGACTCTGAAATACAGCCTCCGTTTGCACACGAAGTAAGCATGATTCGTTACGGTAGCTTGCAACAAAAGGGAATTCTTCATCAGCATTTAAATGGTTTTTCTTCTCTCCTCCCTCTCTCTCTCTCTCTCTCTCTCTCTCTCTCTCTAAAAACAGTCTGGGCCGTTAATAAGAGACTGACAATTGCAGGATAATGATCTGAAATTTGCAATTTTATTGGTGTTCCATCAGATAAAATGGTATAGGTGTGCATTTAGGCCAGAGTAGCAGTATATACAATCACATATACACACATATTGTGGATCGGAAATCCAATTCGGCTCTTGGAAGCATATGCTCCTGCCCATGAAAAATGTTCTTTTTCAAATGTTAATCCTTTTAAAAGATATATATATGTGATCATTTTCACACCAAAACGCTACCTGCAAATTTTTAGGAGCAAAGCTTAAGTGTTTTGATATGTGCAAAAAAAAAAAAGTTAAACGACAAATGTTACCTCCAAATGTTACACTTATTTTTGTCTTTGGGTCTGTCTAGGACATATCTAGATGTGACATAATTATGTCACATCTAATCTGATTTTCACTCTGTTTGTGGTTTTTTTTGTTTTTTTCTTTATTTCTTGTTGCTGCATTATATATTGGTGGAAGGTTAGATGTGACATCCTTAAAAACATCTAGATGTAAATTAGACAAACTGTTTGTCTTTTTTCCCGTTTTTTGGCAAGCACTCTTGTTACACTAACAAAAACATCTACAAAGAAATTCAGAATTTCTAAATTTTATTTATTTTTTATTTTAAATTTACCGTTCATTAGGAAGCATATGCTCTCAAGAGCCAAAACGGCCCCTGTGTTAATCGCAAAGAATCTTATCGACAGTTATCTTCCCAACAAGAGGTAATATCACTACTAGTCACTAAACTTGCGTCAAATGTGCAGTTTAGTGCTAGATCTTTGAAAATACGGGTTTTTGTCATACAACTTGTCATTTGGTTCAAATACAGTCACTCTGTTCCAGCACGTGCGTATTCAGCATGCATGGATCCACTGTCAGCGACCTGCACTGTTTCAGGGCGACACGCGCGTGGCTTTTTTGCCCAAACCCCCTCGAATCCTGTTTATTTGTGGCCGTTGCGTGTCTCTGTCTGTAAGCGTATGGGCACTGGAGCAGAGGAGGGAGATGATAGATATCGCAACAAAAGAGGTGCCATATGATCCTTGACAAGCGTGCCATATGATTGTTGGTAATAGTGAGAAGTGTCGCCATCAGCTATGGGGACTCGGGGAGCTTTCAGATAACGATGTCTTTATGATTTTCTCTCTTTCTGCAAAGATTCCCAGCCAAAAGGAACAAAAGCGACAAGCTTCCAGAGAGCCTAATTTGAAGTCCCAACTCTCCTAACCATGGCCTCCTCCTCCCACCAAGAAGAACTCCATGAACAAGGCCAGGAAGACGAAGAAGACCAGCATGGTGACCAAATCACCGCTCCACTTCGTAAGCCGAGCCATCGGCTCAATCTTTTTCTGGGCGTCAACACTGGAGGACGACGACTAATTGACGTTGTTTGACTTCTGGTGCAGTGCAGCCATCAAGTTCGCCGGAGGAAGGAGAACAATGGGGGGAGGCGGAGAACTCGTCGGTGGAGCAGGTGGCGCTGACGGTGCCGGTGGGAGACGACCCGTCGACGCCGGTGCTGACGTTCCGGATGTGGGTGCTGGGCGCCACCGCCTGCGTGGCGCTCTCCTTCCTCAACACCTTCTTCGGGTACCGCAAGGAGCCGCTGGAGATCACGGCCATCTCGGCGCAGGTCGGCGTGGTGCCGCTGGGCCGGCTCATGGCCGCGGCGCTCCCCGAGCGCGCCTTCTTCCGGGGCCGGCGGTGGGAGTTCACGCTCAACCCGGGGCCCTTCAACGTGAAGGAGCACGTGCTCATCACCATCTTCGCCAACGCCGGCGCCGGCAGCGTCTTCGCCATCAACCTCGTCACGGCCCTCCGCGTCTTCTACGGCAAGCCCATCTCCTTCTTGGTCTCCCTCCTCGTCGTCCTCACCAGCCAGGTTCGTAGTCCAACCTCAACCTCGTGGTGGAGACGGAGTGGAGCATGAATGAAGTGGTGCTCGGCTCGGCCATGCATGTAGGTGCTGGGGTTCGGGTGGGCGGGCATATTCCGGCGGTATCTCGTGGAGCCGGCGGCGATGTGGTGGCCGTCCAACCTTGTGCAGGTCTCCCTCTTCAGGTATCTCTGAATCTGCCATAAATTAATACCCAATAATAGATGCAACGCCACACAGATTATTAGTATAATATCACAGTTTTCAATCAATGTGGAGTATGAAAGCAGCAACATAAACGTACTGTTGCATCATTATTCAATAAAAAGTGGAGTGGTGCATACAGTGTTATTGCTGTTTGCAAGGATAGTAATTTCTTATTAGTATAATATCACAGTTTCCAATCAATGTTATTGCTGTTTGCAAGGATATAATTTCTTATACGATACTAGTGCACCTAGCTAGATCAGCCACTGTACCGTAGCAGCAGCATGCCGGACGAATTGTTCTAGCTAATGAATGTGTGGTCACGGAGTCATCGCCGCCTTGAATGTTAGTAGCGGTGGCAGTGGTACCAAAAACAGAATGGTTAATAAACCAAGGGAAGGCCCAAGTTGCACGTCGGCATGGATTGGAAGCTGCGCTGAATAGTAGTATTACTGTGTCAACATTCGATTCTACTGTAGATATTAACGTACTCCAGGAGCAAAACTGGACAGAAATCGATTACCGATTCAGGAATAAAACCATTGCGGCGCTGGCTGGGGCAGCACCGGAGGGCTCTGACCGGTCACCCTTTATTTGTCCCAATCCACGGCCATGGTCCTCAACTGTCGGCCCCAAATCCCTACAAAAGCGTGCAGATCAACATGCAACATATAAAACATTGTAATCCGATATAGATAGGGGATTAAGCTACAATCCGGTCCGAAAGAGCTGCCGGAGTTCATCACTAACTAAAACACTTTGATAAAAGTAACTAAACAGAGAGCTGTCGGAGTTCATCACTTCCTCGCCGGCCGCTTCCCCTTGAGGTCTCCGGAGCGCGGGTTGTCCTCGGCGTAGGCGTCGACGGCGGGCGGAGCGCCATCATTGGTGGCGTCGTTGTCCAAGGAAGAGGAGATGCTGCTGCCATGCAATCGGTGGCACGGGCATGCTCCCTCGCGACCCATGCGGCTTTCTCCGGCGCACAGAGCAGCATCATATACTGTCGCCAATGAGATCGGCTTTCTCCAGCGCACGGGAGGGGCAGGTGTCGGGCGCCACTGGTCGCTCTGCCGCCTGATCGAAAAAGGCACGGATGGACCCTATTTGTGCGGCCACAGCCCGACACGGAGCTGTAGCTGCCCACCCGGGCCGCCGGGGAGGAGGAGCCCGCGCCCCGGTCCATCCACAAGATGCAAGGGGCAATGCAGAGCATGAGATCCTAGTTGCCCGGCGCAGACGAGCTCGAGGAGTCCCTTACGAGCGTCGGCCAGTCGATCTCATTGGAATCGCTGTCGGATTTGTTCCCGGCCAAGGCGAAGGGGAGGGTAGAGGAGGGGGAGGAGAGATAGTGGAGTTGAGAGGTCGAGAGAGTGAAGTTTGACAAGGGTTTGGGCATCCAGGGTGGGGTATTTGTGGGAACATGAGCCGCAACGGTGTGGGCGAGAATGGGGGTCCAACGTGGCGGCGATGTCCAGGGGCATCCGGTCCACCCAATATCCGCCCCGGATATGGGCTGGGTATGGGATGTGCTAGGCAGTCCGGACATTTAGCCGGCGTTTGTCAAGTCCGGTTGGTTGGTGTTTCGCTGTCTGGGTAGCAACCGGGCAGGCGGCTTGGACAGTTTTTTTTTTGAGCATCAGTACAGACACAAGCGCTCATATACACGCGCATACACTCATCCCTATGAACGCACACACGCACACCCTACCCCTATGAGCACCTCCGAGAGACTGAGCCGGCATATCATCTTGAGAGTAGGCGCCTCGTCGTCGACGGGAACGTCTCCCCCCACTGAAAGCGCATCACCGGAAATCCTAAAATAAATCCAGGAATAATGCGAGCACCAGGATTTGAACCCTGGTGGGTTGGGGATACCACAGTCCACCTAACCAACTCAACCACAGGTTGATTCGCGGCGGCTTGGACAGTTGAAGTGGACATGGGGGCTCCAGTTGTAGATGGTCTGACATCAACATATGTCGGCATGTGCAAATTATACAAGACAGAACCGGAAGGGTGTCCAATTATCCTAAGTACTCCCTCCATCCTATACTGTAAGACATTTTTTGACACTAGTACCAAAAAATGTCTTACTCCCTCCGTTTTTATTTAGTCCGCATATTAGCTTTGGTCAAAGTCAAGCTTCGTAAACTTTGACTAAGTTTATAAACAAAAATATTAACATATACAATAAAAAATCAATACCACTAGATTCATTATTGCATGTACTTTCACATCATATAGATTTGTTATGATAAATGTTTATATATTTTTCTATAAACTTGGTCAAACTTTGCAAAGTTTGACTTCGGTCAAACCTAATATGCAGACTAAATAAAAACGAAGGGAGTACATTATGGAGAGTAAATAAGAAGACCGCCAATCAGCCGCCAGGTATTAGCTCTGAATCCGTGATAAATTAATACCCAGTAACAAATACTCCTACAACATCAAACAGACTGTCACATTTTTTAATGTTATCAGAGTACCATCGTATATACTGTTGCATCCTTATTCAATAAAGTGGTGCATATTATTGCAGTTTGCAAGCATATAATTTCTTATAGGTACGTACTACGTACCTAGATCAGCCCCTGTACAGTGTCGTAGCATCATCATGCCTGACGAATTGCTCTAGCTAATCATTGTGTGGTAGCGGGTGGTCATGGAGTCGTCGCAGCCTTGAACGTTAGGTGGTAGTAGTGGTAGTGGTTACCACAAGCAGAATGATGAAAGCAAGCGGCCAAGTTGCATCTGCGCTGAATAATATCACTGTGTGAACATTCGATTCTATCACTTTCCTGTGCAATCACTTAGACACTGACATGAAATTAACGCTGTCACAAAAAGTAAGTAGATGTTAACATCCATATATATTGCCTTACAAAAACTTCTGGATCGAGCTATCAAAATGGACAGATATCAATTACCGGTTCTGGCAACTCTAACATCAATCAGCGCAGGTGCAAATTACACAAGACAGAACCAGAAGGGTGTCCAGTTATCCCAAGTAAATAATAAGACCGCCGATCAGCCTCCGTGCCTAGTAAAAGAAAGAAAGTAAAAGACAAAACAGAATAATTAATTAACACTTCCAATATTCTGTGGAGCTCACCACAATAATTCTACAAGGGGCAAACAGGAAGCTAGAACACAACATCAGTATTAGATTGCAGTAAATCCAAAGATTCAATCACCTACTGTATTTTTATGACCAAAATGCAGTCTCAGTGCTTTTACCAGTTCCTCCTGAACTGAGGCCCACAATTTGTAAATGCATGGATAAATTTATGACTTCAGAAATTAGCAAGCAGCCAAGCACGCTCATCAAACCAGAAACCTTACATGTTTATCAAGATAGTCGTAAATACCGCCTCGGAAAAATTCAGCACTTTGTCAGGAAATTTTTAACGGTTTGTTGAAATGAAACTTCTACCAACCTAATAAGAAAATAGAATGAGTACTAGTGTACTACTGATGTGTTTATGAACAAGTAACTTACAGATTCATGAATCATGATACATATGCTGAGCAGGGCACTTCATGAGAAGGAACGAAGGCGCAAAGGCGGCATGACACGCACCCAATTCTTCATGGTGGCATTCGTGTGCAGTTTTGCCTACTACATCTTCCCAGGCTACCTGTTTGAGATGCTCACTTCCATTTCCTGGATCTGTTGGATCTTTCCCACCTCTGTAGTCGCCCAACAGCTTGGCTCAGGCCTCCACGGCCTTGGCATAGGTGCAATTGGGCTTGACTGGTCATCCATCTCCTCGTACCTCGGAAGCCCTCTCGCCAGCCCCTTGTTTGCCACTGCAAACATTGCCGCGGGCTTCTTCATCTACATTTATGTAGTCACGCCCATCGCCTACTGGTTTAACATCTACGAGGCGCGGAACTTCCCGATCTTTTCAGATGGTCTCTTTACGGCAACTGGCCAGAAATACAACATCTCTAGCATTGTGGATTCCGAGTTCCACTTGGATGCAAATGCCTATGAGAAGAATGGGCCACTGTACATAAGCACCTTCTTTGCTGTCAGCTATGGTCTTGGTTTTGCTTGCCTGACCGCAACGATTGTCCATGTTATCCTTTTCCATGGAAGGTACGTAATTTCACTATGTGCTTCCTTTGTCTTTTGAGCAAAAGTAGCGAGATATGCGACTAAACTTGCAATATAATACTTGTGTCCAGTGAAATTTGGCAGTTAAGCAAATCAGCTTTCCAGGATAGAAAGATGGATGTACACACAAAGCTTATGAGGAGATACAGGCAGGTTCCTGAATGGTGGTTCATTTGCATCCTTGTCGCCAGTGCTGCAATCACCGTGTTCACTTGTGAGTACTACATTGAGCAACTTCAGTTACCCTGGTGGGGGATACTGCTTGCATGTGCCCTTTCCATTTTCTACACCCTTCCAATTGGAATCATCACAGCAACAACCAACCAGGTATATATGGACTTCAAACTTGAATAAATGCAGATGGATACTATATGTCTTACAGCTCTCGCTAGGAGCAGCTAGCAGTTTAGTTATTTATTTATGTCATATTGACAGACTCCAGGTTTGAATATCATCACGGAGTACATCATGGGTTACTTATATCCTGGACGACCTGTTGCAAACATGTGTTTCAAGGTATATGGCCACGTTGCCCCTCGTCAAGCTCTAGCATTTCTGCAAGATTTTAAGTTGGGCCACTACATGAAGATTCCCCCAAGGACCATGTTTATGGCTCAGGTCAGCTACTACACTAGTCACATGAACAACGACCGTTACTTGTCCAAGATAATCACATTTATATTTTCCCCATTGTATCAATTGTACGTGTCCCTAGCTAAAAGTGAAGTTATTGAAAATAACAGGTTGTAGGCACTTTGATATCAGCATTTGTGTACCTTGGAACAGCATGGTGGATGATGGACACAATCCCCAATATGTGCAACACCGAGCTCCTCCCAGCAGGCAGCCCTTGGACCTGCCCTTACGATCATTTATTCTACGATGCATCAGTCATATGGGGCCTTATCAGCCCACGCAGAATATTCGGCGATTTGGGAACTTACTCTGCTGTGAACTGGTTCTTTTTGGGCGGTGCCATTGCTCCCCTCCTTGTCTGGCTTGCACACAAGGCATTCCCAGGCCAAAAATGGATCTTGCTTGTCAATATGCCTGTGCTGCTCGGTGGAATCAGTCATATGCCTCCGGCCACTGCAGTCAACTACACGGCGTGGATATGCGTTGCATTTTTGTCAGGTTATGTGGTCTATAAGTACCGACATAACTGGTGGAAGAGACACAATTACCTTCTTTCAGGTGCCCTTGATGCTGGTTTGGCATTCATGGCTGTCTTGATATATTTATGCCTGGAACTAGGTAACATCACTTTGAACTGGTGGGGCAATGTTTCAGATGGATGTCCTCTGGCTTCTTGCCCCACTGCAAAGGGTATAGTTGTAAATGGTTGTCCGGTGCATAACTGAGAATATTCTTATCCACGGCAGGCAGGGATGAATGAAGGCTGCAGGGATGAGAGGTTTTGCATGATATTCTTCTTTGTATATAAATAAAGATTCAGAATATTCGCTAAGGGTCTGCATTTAGAAAGAATAAAGAAGAAATCCCCATGACAGTTTAAATTTGGGTACCTGGCTTTTAGCAAGCGAGGCTTTAATGCCAAATCTTGTTTGGATGGCAAACTCTGTAATTGCATAGTAACATCAGTATGAAGATAATGCCTTGCACATTTCGCTTGCTAAAAGCCAGGTACCCAAATTCGAATAATTCGAGCAGAAAACATTGCCTTGCACAATTATTCAAACAAAAAAAAAATCTGATACAGGTAGAAGGTTGCAATTTGCATCAGAAAAACCAACTGTTCTACGGCAAATATTGAAATCTATCACTTGTTTCAACTATTATCTAGATATGAGGAATGTAGCAGTGCATTCGGTAAACACATTCCTTGTGTTCAGGGTGACAGCAGAATGTGCACCACTGATGATAGGAGGTAACGATAATACAGTTCTGCAAAGCTTGCTGTATGAGTCTCGCCTTTTATAACAAAACCATACGCCTTGTAAGAAAAATATGAGAAATGCAACCATAAATCCATGAAATTGGTTTACCTGGTTAACGGGGTAAACTGGAGAGTTCATAATTATATGCAAAAATTTCTTCAACTTCATGTCCGGCTGCGAAAAGAAAGTGTAAGCTATAAGTGACCAAATATATGTATAGAGAGAGTATTTAAGGGAATTCAGAACTCAACACCAGGGTACAGAACTTCAGAAAATCGTAGTTCTCACGGACACAACTCACAAGTAAGAATATTAACTGAAGCGACGGCACTATAACCTGTGGCATAGCTACTTACTTTGCAGAAATCCATCAATGCACCCGCTCTGAACTTTTGCTCCTGAACCAATGCTGGGCAGAGGACGAACAGGAGTCAGGGAGGCAGGGAAGGGGAGGGAGAAGAGGGAAGATGAGGGGACGGGGATCCGGCGGCAGTGCACAGCCGGAGGGGATGGGACCCGGCGGCGGGGCGTGCAGGACCGGGGAGGGTCGGGGCGGCCAGAGGAGATGGGGTCCGGTGGCGGGGCGTGCAGGGCCGGGGAGGGCCGCGGCGGCCAGAGGAGGAGATGGGATCTGGCGGCGGCGGGTGGAACGGCGCAGGAAGAGGTTAAGGGACGGCGGCGGAGGGGACTGCAGCTGCCGGAGTGAGAGGAGGAGAGGAGGTTACCCGCGCCGCTGGGCGCCGCTTTTTTTTTCGGAGCTTTTTTTTACTCCACTAGAAATCTGACTTGCCCAGGCAAATCGAACGTTTTTTTATGTCAAATTATATCCGCCGCGGATGACAAGTTTCTGGCCAGAAAACTGTTATGCTTGCAAATTAAATTTATCGTCATTGCACCGATATAAATTGCCATGAAAAACTGTTAAAATTCCCTTCCCTGGCATTAGATTTTTATCCTTTTCATGGTTGTGCCGGAAAGACATATAGCTCGAAATTCCAAATTCCAATTCGACAGTCTAATACAGACATCAAATGGCAGTGTAAAATGCATGAAAAGTTAAATGAAGGTTGTAGAGATGAGAAATTTCACTGTTTAATGACATTCTTGAAACGTAAATAAAGTTTTAAAGCATTCAAATATCAAGGCGAAAGGTTTTAACAGTTTAAGTGCAGATAGGAAGAAGAAAGAAGTGGGTGCTTCTAGACTGCATTGATTGTTTTGTCACTGTGGAGGAGAAGTGCATGAAAAGCAAGCGCGAGGTGCAAAGTAAATAGCATAAAGCTATCACAATTGAGGTTAGCATTCCAAAAAACTACCTATTTTTAAAAATTATCAAAAACCTATCACAAATTTGGCTTGATGTTTAAAAAAACTATCATGTTGCCCTGATTGTTGTGTTTGTTAACTTTAATTGTGTTATGAAAGATGAGGTCCACTTTTGATTGTTATGTTGGGCATTATGACAAGATGGCCCATATGTCATTATCAACACTCTTCTCTCTCAAAAAATTTCCCCATGGGCATTTCATCAGACAGTACACATGCGCACGTCCGAAGTAAGAATGGTGACGACAGCCACAACATGTCCACCACGGCGAGGGCCATGCTCATGCCAGTGTGGCCCGCATTTGACATGGCAATTTTACTTCACGTACATTGAGCATGGCAAATGCACAAGAAACAAAGTGTACAATCATTTGAGTATATCTTGCATACCATGAGGCCAAGAAAAGTTAGGGCTGGCAAATTTTTCAATTTTATTTCCATGGCATGGCAGTAATTACTGTTACGGCTTTAGTAAGTGACCATGACAATTTTTAATAATTGACCACGACAATTTTTAGTTCATTGACTGTGTCAAATTTAGTTAATTGACCATGGAAAATTTTAGTAATAGATCATGGCAAGTTTAGTCTATTGACCATGGAAAATTTAAGTACTTGTTCGACCATGAAATTTTTTAGTAATAGAAGATGGAAAATTTTAGTAATTGACCATGGAAAATTTAGTTTATTGACCATGGCAAAATTAGTAATTGACCATGGCAATTGTTAGTTATTGACCATGAATTTTTTTAATAATTGGCCAGATCATGGTCAGTGTTCTTAATTGACCATGGCAAATTTACTTTTTATGTATCATGGTAAATTTAGCTTATATTACTCATGCCCAAAATTATTCTTCTCATGACAATGCTTACTTTTCAAACCATGGAAATTTAGTTGATGCTTTTTTTAGCATCATAGAAATTGATTTTGTATGTAGCATGGTGATTTTACATCATTTTTGCCACCATGAAAATTTTACACCACTTTTCGCCACCATGTTAAGCTTATAGATTTTTTTCCATCAACGTGTGTGTTTTTAGGACCATGGTAAATTATATTTTAACCATGGCAAATTTATTTATTTCGACCATGGAAAATTTACTTTTGTACAGAACAAGCAAACTTTTTATGGCACATAACATACTAAATTATGTTTTGTTTGTACATTATTTTTGAAACACGACAAATTTGTTGAATAAAGCATGTAAATTTTTCCATGGAAAAATAGAGTAAATATTGTCATGACAAATTAAACTAAAATTGCCGTGTGAATAAAAGTATTTTTGCCATGGAAGGATAGTGCAAATTTTGCCATGGCAAATTAAACTAAAAAATGTTATGTGAATAAAAATAGTTTTGCCATGGAAGAACAGTGTAAATTCTGCCACGACAATTTTTTTGTTTTTGATTTCCTAGCCTGTGTGCAATTGCTAGCTTTTCGATAATTGAGTTTCGTGTGTGTACGACCGGCCTTTTTTTTGGCTCACTTTCTTTAACCTGGACGTATAAAAAAGATTGCTCTTGAAGAAGGGGTTCCGGCTGGAGCGTTCCCGCATCGAATGATTCTGTTCGGTAGACTACTCAGACTGAATGTTCGGTCCTTATCGAGGTCAAAGAAAAAAAAAAGGTTCCCTCAAAAAAGAAAGGCAACGGAGAGATGGGAAGACTGGAAGAGGAGAAAGAGACACACCAGCGAATGGACCGAGATCCAGTGACCGGCCTCTGGCCAGTCACGCCGTAACTGGCTGGAAGCCAGCCGTTGGATGGATGATGGGCATCCCAGATCAAAAACTGTAGCAAAAATACCGTAGATGGTATACGTACGTGAATTCCTATAGACAGTCACTGTAGCTCGTCTACTGTTCACAAAGATCCATCCGTTGATCCTTGATCAGACGGTCTATCAGGCACCCTACTGTTCCAGTCCGCAGCGAAACACACCCTAACCGGTGGGCCGACAACCGACACCAAATGCCTCGAGCCAGCGCACGACGACCGAGTCAAAATCGGCGTGAACACACGAATCGGGAGCTGATTTACGAGATTTCTCGTGTAGCTGTAGATCGATCCGTTCAGCTTCGCTTCTTCGCCTCGTCAGGTAGTGGGGTTGTGCCAGCGCAGGCAACACAAGCACGCGCAGGCGCAGCTATTCGCAAATGGTGACGGGGCCAACGCCCACAGCCCCCGGCGCTGATCGAGCTGGGCGGAGACACCACCGGCCGCCAACATCGATACACCATCGACACGAGGTAATATGCTAATTCGGTGTTGTTTTGGGGGGAGGGGGGTGGTTGGGGGGTTGAGGGATGATCTTCTTCGCTGCTGAGTCAACTGTTCATGCTCGATTGGGATGGTCTTGTTCGCTGCTCAGTCAACTATTCATGCTTGATTGGGATGATCTTCTTCGCTGCTCAGTCAACTATTCCTGCTCGATTTCAGGAAAGGTGAACAAGGTCCGTGCTCCGCCACGCGAAGGAGTTGAAGAGCCCAAAGGAGAAGCCTCTCAACCTGCGACAACGTATGAGGCTGTCCTTTTTGAAGGAGGGGATTCGGTTCAGGAGGCATGGAAGAAACTAGCGGACGAGTTTGAGGATCATTTTGGCAGCATAGAAACCAAGATACAGAGGTTCCGAGGGAGTCTGCGAGGTCTTGGCGTGCGCTACATGGTTCCGACGGCCGTGGCCATCGGCCCTTACCACTGCCCCTCCACGTCGGACGACACCCTCCGGGAAATGGAGAGAGTCAAGGAACTGGCTGCATACCACTTCGTCAGGGACTCCGGACACTCACTAGAGGAGATATTTTGGGCTGTCTCCTCCGTCCAAGGCCAGGCCCGGAGCGCCTACACTGACACGGCGACGGTAAATAAGGAAGGTCTTCAGTTCGCGTTTATCATGTTCCGTGATGCTTGTTTCCTACTGCAGTATATGCTCATGTGTACAGCCTCTCACGAGGTTGCCCCGTCGTTGATCTGCTGTCTCAGTTCCACCCAAGCTGTCATCAGCCGTGACATAATGCTGTTGGAAAACCAGATACCATGGGTGGCGATTGAAACCTTGAGGAGCTTCAGGACCGTGCCTGTGGAGGAGTTCATTGCTAAGATGGGACGCACACTCGAAGTCCGCGGACGCAGCCAAAGAACACCATTTCTGTTGGATGGCTACAGGCCGCCGCATCTTCTTGGCCTCCTCCACTACTACAAAACGGGAAGGGGCACTAATGGGGTTCCCCCGTCTGTTGGACTCAGGCCAATGTCAAAAACTATTAGTGCCATCGAGCTTCAAGAAATGGGCATCAAGTTGACCGCTAGCAAGACAACCAAGTTTGTGGACATGGGCATCGAGAGAAGACTCCTCTCTGGTGAGATCTTCCTCGCTCCATTGTTGTTGGACGAAATAAGGTCATGCTGGCTCATCAACATGGCTGCTTTCGAGATATGCATGGGCATCTGCACAGGTGTGAGGGGGGACAACGAACAACCGGTGGTGTGCTCCTATCTTGCTGTCCTTGCGATGCTCATGGATCGTGAAGAGGATGTGCACAAGCTGCGATCAAAGCGCCTTGTGCAGGGAGAACTCACCAACAAGGAGACACTCGATTTCTTCAAGAATCTTATCAAGCACATATCTGGCGGCACCCTCTATATTCACATCTTGGATGAGATCGAGGACTACAAGCTCAAGAGGAGGATGTGGATCAAGGTGCGTGTATTCTTCTACACAAACCTTAAGACCATTATCACAGTGGTCACCATCATTGGGGCTATTATGGGTATCTTCAAGGTACTCCTCTCTATCAAAGAACATTAGCTGGAACAAATGATTTGCTTGTTTGTCATTCATGCCATATTTACTTTGTCTCTGTATAATTTCATTGTAAGCATATTACAATTGTAGTAAAAGGTTGCTCCATCGATGTCCGGTTGGTCTTGTGCCATATTGCCTCCATTGTAAATAATGGTTGTGTTTGGACCTCTGGGGTCTAAATCAGGAAAATAGTAGCATCTTCTATTTGTCCAGCACCCAATCGACCCCCAAAGAACATAAATTAGGCGTGTGGCCTTGCTATTACTTAAAGTTTGCCTTATCTGCAAGCTGCAGTTCAAGAAATATGAATGCAATGCAACCAGTATTAACTGGGATGTGCTTGGTGTTTTATGTCCTTGTTTGCATGTAAGGTGAATTACTAATATCCATGATGTTCTATTTTTCTAGATTTTTAGTTTTTGGCTGAATGGATACTTCATTTCTCGTATCACGGGAGGGAATCACCACACCACTCTTCTAATCACAGACACATCACATAACAGTGCAAACACGATGAGTACTACAGTTTTTTTTGAAATAGAGGCAAAAGATTTGCCTCATCTGTTAATTAAGAAGAGGATAGAGTTTGTTACAAGCGACCCAAAACAACGGCATGGATTATTACTCTCGAGACATGAGTGACCCTAGGTTTTTAGCCCCGGCGGTGACCCAAAGATTTGCCTCCGTCATGATGTTGTTGAACAAAATGGTTGGTAGCACACTTTTATTGCGGAAGACCCTTGCGTTCCTTTCGTTCCATACGGTCCATGAGACAAGCATGGTAAGCAAAGCCATGGCCTTCCTCAGAGTGGTGCCCACGCCGGCACAACTTTCCCACCACTTCTGTATGGAGCCTTCCAAGTGCCAAGAAGTGACGTCGAAGTTCTCAAGTCGTAATTTCTCTTTGACCAAGCCCCAAAGCCTCAATGTGAAACGACACATGAAAAAGAGGTGCGCGCCACACTCTTGCACTCTCTTGCAAAGAGGACAAAGCCCACAATTTGTCAATCCCGCTTGTCCAACCTATCGGCGGTCCAAATGCGATCTTGAATAGCCAACCATGCGAAGAACTTAACCTTTGGCGGCGCCCAAGCCTTCCACACCATTTGGTTTACCATGAGACAAGCATGGTAAGCGAAGCCATGGCCTTCCTCTGAGTGGTGCCCGCGCCGGCACGACTTTCCCACCACTTCAGTACGGAGCCTTCCAAGTGCCAAGAAGTGACGTCGAAGTTCTCAAGTCGTAATTTCTCTTTGACCAAGCCCCAAAGCCTTGGACCGCTCCAGCGCAATGCGGAGGGCCATCTCATCCTCGTAGTCGAGCTTGGAGCCGGAGTCGCTGCCGAAGCTGCTCATCGTAGTGGATGAGATTGGAATCGGAGAGGGAGAGGAGTGGACGGAGCGACAGAGAGGGAGAGAGTGAGCTAGGGTTTGGAGCGAGGAGCCCGGATTGGGTTTTTTGTGGGGTCGGTGGTGGGCCGGGCCTGTGAGGCGGACGCTCCTGGGTGTACCCGGGCCGCCCCATATCCGCCCCATATATTTGGGCTGGATATGAGGGGTGTCGGTCAGGCCGGACATTTGTCCGCGGTTTGTGAGGTCCGGTTGGGTCAAATTTTTTTGCCGGACAGCCTGCCCGAGTGTTTGAGACGGGTATAAGAGACCCGTTTGTAGCCTTGTAGGTGCTCTAAGTTGTACGTCACGCTTACTAGTTTAGCGAAAAGGCAGAGTTCATGCGAGTTGCTTAAAAAAACACTTCCTAGGTTTTCTCCTATGTACTCGACTTCTTTTTCTTTACCTCTTGCCCCACAAAAGGTTTGTAAAACTGAATCAATATTTCAATTGTTTCAAAAGATAAACACCTACTCCCTCTGTTCCTAAATATGTCCTTTTAGAGATTCCATTAGGGATTACATACGAAGCAAAATCTATATACATATGTATGTTGTTTCTATTAAAATATATAAAAGGACTTATATTCAGAAACGGATGGAATACATACTAGTACTTGAACATTTTGTGGTACATGGGAAAGAGATAAGCGTGTAAATAAATAAAACAAAATAAGTAGAAGCTTCTAAATTGTATGGTCGGATCGAGGATAGATTGCGGTGGTAGTAGCAACTTGCACAGTCCGCCGCGGCCGGCGAGTGATTCTTACTTTGACAATTTGTGACTTACACGGTGGCATGTGGGAGAGGGGTTTGATTGTGTTTTCTTTTTAGATTTTGTGGTGTGTGTTTCAAAATCTTTGCCAAGTCAGCTATTTATAATCCGGTCCTACTTATTAGAAAGTGATTAAACAGACCAAATGCCTTGATCAGTGCTTTTGCAAAAAGTTTACTGAGAACGCCATGATTTTTGCAATGGATTACTGATTTGATGGTTTTTCTAGCCGTCCGTCCAATGCTCTCCGACTCAGCGAGCTCATTGCATGCATCTACTTATTTCAGGGCGAGTGACCCAAAGAGTAGTGCTACTAGTAGGGATGTAAACCGAGTCTCGTTTAATCCCGTTTAAAGTCCACTTATGATATGATAGTTCAAAAAGGTTTTTTGTTTGTTTGAGGAAAATGAATTATCAAGCTAACAAAAACTAACTAAACGGCATTGCGGACGCTATTTATTTGCCACTTACATCCCTAGCTACTAGTAGCAAAAACGTTAGGCAGCGGAGGGACCTGTTGACTTTGAGGTTTGTTCGATGGTAGCTGAGAGTGGGGCATCCCTTTGACCCGTATGGGTTGTCTGAGAGTGACATTCTGTCTGAAACTATATAGGACTGGTTATGGGAATGGTAGTTATCCTCGTTGGCTGCACTGATTAGACAGACACACGGTTTTGTACGCAGAATCTTGGTGTCGCAGAGAGCCGAGACAAGAGGAAACGACGTCGAGAGACACATGTGCTAGCTGCTGTTAATGTAGCATCTGATTGGGAAAGCCTACCGTCCATTGGCGTTGTCAAGTGCACGATGTTGTCTTCGGGGCTGATGTTGCATGCTCTTAGTGCTAACTATGAAAAGGCGTGGATTAACAGCTCCAAACTCCGAAGTCTGTTTCCGTTTATCGACAGCTAAAGAACGAACATCGGGTAGTGCTGCGAGATCGACGCAACGGCCTTTTGTTCGAGCGATCGTTAGGACGTGGAACCTAATGATGGAGAAAGAGATAGTAGATCATCAAGCAGAGTGTGAACACTGTATGTATACACAAGTACGCCGTATTCTTCATCTCCGTTGAACCTTGAAAGCAAAGGGAGTTTATGCAATTGACAAATGACAAGAGAGTCGGTCATGTACTCTCTCCGTTTCTAAATATAAGACATTATAAAACTTATAATATAGACTACATATAAAGCAAAATGAGTGAATCTACACTCTAAAATATGTCTACGTAGACTGTATTGAAATCTCTAAAAAGGTTTATATTTAAAAATAAAGGGAGCATACGTGACTATGACGAAAAACTGCGAGGAAACTTTACGCAAACTTCTCACGAAGAAGCCACTCATCGGCCATTCAATCCAATCCGGCGAGGAGTCACTCGAGCAACACCGAAGCAACCGCGTGCAGCTTCTGAAATCTTTACTGCTTAACACTAGTACTCCCTCCGTAAGAAAATATAAGAGTGTTTTGATCATAAACACTCTTATATTGCTTTACAGAGGGAGTATGAGCCCAAGTGGGCGACTTCTCGTTCTGAAACCAGTTAAACTAAGTTGTCCTAGTCGGCGATGATCGATCGGCGGCAGCGACCATAACATTTTCATCGGCCGCTTTTTCTCTGTCAAATCGGAGAGAAACATTTGCAAAAACTAGCACACATCGAAAAGTCCACAACGCAGAACGTATCGCTCACGAAGCATATATATATATATATATATATATATATATATATATATATATATATATATATATATTTGCCTGAATTAGCTGAGTGCAAGCTGCTACCATCCTCTGAATCTCTGATGTGCTAGTGGCACTCTGAATCTCTGATCAAGTCCATGCACATCATGCAGACGTATGTAAGCTCCAAAACAGGCAAAACTGAGACGCCAGCAACTCGTCACTGATGGTGGTACAGCCCACTGGTAGAAAAAGAGGCTTCCGTCCAGCCCCATTAGTCGCGGAACTGTAGGAACCGCGACTAATGAAGCATTTAGTCCCGGTTCGGCAGACGAACCGCGACCAAATGCCTGCGCCCAGGGTGCTCGGTGGCCAGCTGGTGCACGTGAGGGGCTTTAGTCGCGGTTGGCCAGGCCAACCGCGACTAAAGGTGCCCAAAGGCCTTTAGTCGCGGTTGGCCAGGCCAACCGCGACTAAAGCTCCTCCCCTATATATACCAGTTCAGCGCACTCACTTAGCCATTTGGTGCCACTTCTCTTCACAAGCTTCACAAGGGGGTGTAGGTTTGCTTTTGGTTCCTCTTATGCACACAAGGTGTTTGATGAAATGCCCCAAGAGCCACACTTGAGGTTCCTCATTCATTTTTTTCCTCCTCGATCGCGGTTAGCAACTTGAACCTTTCATGCATGTGTGTCATTGATAAAATATGCATGTGTGTTGTTTATTGTTTAATTTCTATTGTTTATAGCTAGTTTGTTTAACAAATGCATGATGGTTAATTATATATTTTATATTATAATAATGCAGATGAATCGGCAATGGATGTACGGTAACCGACTCTCCCGCGAGTTCACTACGGGTTTGAAAGATTTCCTCGTAGTGGCTAATGCGAACAAGCAGAAGGGTTTTGTTATCTGTCCATGTGTTGACTGTAAGAATCAGAAGGGTTACTCTTCCTCAAGAGAAGTTCACCTGCACCTGCTTCGGCACGGTTTCATGCCAAGCTATAATTGTTGGACCAAGCATGGAGAAAGAGGGGTTATAATGGAAGAAGATGAAGAAGGGGATGATTTCATCGATGAAAGCTATCTTGCTGATTTCGGTGATACTTTCATGGAGGATGCTGAAGGTGAAGGGGAAGGTGAAGGGGAAGGTGAAGGGGAAGGTGAAGGGGAAGAAGAGGCACGTGATGAGACCGTTGATGATCTTGGTCGGACCATTGCTGATGCACGGAGACGCTGCGAAACTGAAAAGGAGAGGGAGAATTTGGATCGCATGTTAGAGGATCACAGAAAGTCGTTGTACCCCGGATGCGATGATGGTCTGAAAAAGCTGGGCTGCACACTGGATTTGCTGAAATGGAAGGCACAGGCAGGTGTAGCTGACTCGGCATTTGAAAACTTGCTGAAAATGTTGAAGAATATGTTTCTAAAGAATAACGAGTTGCCCGCCAGTACGTACGAAGCAAAGAAGGTTGTCTGCCCTCTAGGTTTAGAGGTTCTGAAGATACATGCATGCATCAACGACTGCATCCTCTACCGCGGTGAATACGAGAATTTGAATGAATGCCCGGTATGCACTGCATTGCGTTATAAGATCAGAGGCGATGACCCTGGTGACGATGTTGAGGGCGAGAAACCCAGGAAGAGGGTTCCCGCCAAGGTGATGTGGTATGCTCCTATAATACCACGGTTGAAACGTCTGTTCAGGAACAAAGAGCATGCCAAGTTGTTGCGATGGCACAAAGAGGACCGTAAGTCGGACGGGGAGTTGAGACACACCGCAGATGGAACGCAATGGAGAAAGATCGACAGAGAGTTCAAAGATTTTGCAGCTGACGCAAGGAACATAAGATTTGGTCTAAGTACAGATGGCATGAATCCTTTGGCGAGCAGAGCTCCAGCCATAGCACCTGGCCCGTGACTCTATGCATCTACAACCTTCCTCCTTGGTTGTGCATGAAGCGGAAGTTCATTATGATGCCAGTGCTCATCCAAGGTCCTAAGCAACCCGGCAACGACATCGATGTGTACCTAAGGCCATTAGTTGATGAACTTTTACAGCTGTGGGGCAGACCTGGTGTCCGTGTGTGGGATGAGCACAAACAAGAGGAATTTGACCTACGAGCGTTGCTTTTCGTAACCATCAACGATTGGCCTGCTCTTAGTAACCTTTCGGGACTGTCAAATAAAGGATACAATGCATGCACGCACTGCTTACATGAGACTGAAAGTGTACATTTGCCAAATTGTAAGAAGAACGTGTACCTTGGGCATCGTCGATTTCTTCCGAAAATTCATCCAGTAAGAAAGAAAGGCAAGCATTACAACGGCAAGGCAGATCACTGGCCGAAGCCTGCAGAACGCACTGGTGCTGAGGTATTTGATATGGTCAAGGATTTGAAAGTCATCTTTGGAAAGGGTCCTGGCGGACAATCAGTTCCGAAGGGAGCTGACGGGCACGCAGCCATGTGGAAGAAGAAATCTATATTCTGGGAGCTAGAATATTGGAAAGTCCTAGAAGTCCGCTCTGCAATCGACGTGATGCACGTTACGAAGAATATTTGCGTGAACCTCCTAAGCTTCTTGGGCGTGTATGGGAAGACAAATGATACAAAGGAAGCACGGCAGGACCAGCAACGTTTGAAAGACCCTGATGACCGGCATCCGGAATGGTTTCAAGGTCGTGTCAGCTACGCTCTGACCAAAGAAGAGAAGGTCATCTTTTTTGAATGCCTGAGCAGTATGAAGGTCCCGTCTGGATTCTCGTCCAATATAAAGGGAATAATAAACATGGCGGAGAAAAAGTTCCAAAACCTGAAGTCTCACGACTGCCACGTGATTATGACGCAATTGCTTCCGATTGCTTTGAGGGGGCTCCTGCCGGAAAATGTTCGAGTAGCCATTGTGAAGCTATGTGCATTCCTCAATGCAATCTCTCAGAAGGTAATCAATCCAGAAGATCTACCACGGTTACAGAACGATGTGGTCCAATGTCTTGTCAGTTTCGAGTTGGTGTTCCCGCCATCCTTCTTCAATATTATGACGCACCTCCTGGTTCACCTAGTCGAAGAGATTTTCATTCTCGGTCCTGTATTTCTACACAATATGTTCCCCTTCGAGAGGTTCATGGGAGTATTAAAGAAATATGTTCGTAACCGTGCTAGGCCAGAAGGAAGCATCGCCAAGGGCTATGGAAATGAGGAGGTAATTGAGTTTTGTGTTGACTTTGTTCCTGACCTTAAGCCGATTGGCCTTCCTCGATCGCGGCACGAGGGGAGACTAAGTGGAAAAGGCACGATCGGAAGGAAATCAACGATATGTATGGACGGCCATTCTCTGACTGAAGCACACCACACTGTACTGACCAATTCCAGCTTGGTGGCTCCGTACTTTGAGAAACACAAGAATATTTTACGCTCGGACAACCCGGGGAAGCCTGAATCCTGGATTAGGAAGGCCCACATGGAGACTTTCGGCAGTTGGTTGAGAAAACATTTAATGAATGACAATGATGTTGTAGATCAGCTGTACATGTTGGCCAAGACACCATCTTCGACTATAACGACTTTCCAAGGGTACGAGATAAATGGGAATACATTTTACACGATCGCCCAAGATAAAAAGAGCACCAACCAAAACAGTGGTGTCCGCTTTGATGCAGCAACCGAGAATGGGCAAAAGGTCACATATTATGGTTACATAGAGGAGATATGAGAACTTGACTATGGACCCTCCTTTAAGGTCCCTTTTTTCCGGTGCAAATGGTTCAAGCTAACAGGAGGTGGGGTAAAGGTGGACCAGCAATACGGAATGACAATGGTGGATTTCAACAATCTTGGTTACCTTGACGAACCATTCGTCCTAGCGAAAGATGTCGCTCAGGTTTTCTTTGTGAAGGACATGAGTAGCAAACCGAGGAAACGGAAAGATAAGAAAACGATCAGTACATCATGCGATGATCCAAAGCGCCACATTGTTCTTTCAGGGAAAAGAAACATCGTGGGAGTGGAGGACAAGACAGACATGTCAGAAGATTATAATATGTTTGGTGAAATTCCGCCCTTCAAAGTGAACACCGACCCAAGCATTAAGTTAAATGATGAGGATGCTCCATGGATACGGCACAATCGTAAGCAAGCAGGGACACAAGGGAAGAATTGATGTGTAATAATTTATTGTACCAAACTTTGTATTTGGTCGATGAACTGAATGATGTATCAAACCTTTTGTCAAACCTTCAAGGGATTAGTTTTATTTTTCTGATTTTTTTGATATATAATTGTATTTTTAAGATTTTAAAATGAATTAGTTTTATTTTTCTGATTTTAAAAGGAAAAAGGAAGAAGAAGAAAGAAGGAAAAAGGAAAAAAACAGAAGAAAAAAGGAAAAACAGAAGAAAAAAACAAACAGAAGAAAAAAGGAAAAACAGAAGAAAAAACAAACAGAAGAACAACATAAGAAAAAACAAACAGAAGAAAAACAGAAGAAAAAAGGAAAAAGAAAGAAAGGAAGAAAAAAAAGAAGAAAAACAAGAAAAAGGAAGAAAAAAACAGAAGAAAAAAATAGAAGAAAAAAGGAAGAAAAAACAGAAGAAAAACAAGAATTTAAAATGAATTAGTTTTATTTTCTGATTTTTTTGATATATAATTGTATTTTTAAGATTTTAATAACATAAATAAATAAGTAATTAGAAACTTTAATAGCAAAAATAATTATCATAAAGTAAAATAATTAAGTAATTAGAAACAAAATAAAATAAAGCAAAAATGAAAACAAAAAACAGGCAAAAAATAAAAAGTATGCCACCTACTGGGCCACCACGGCCTGAATACGACTAGAAACCCATTATTGGGCCAGGATTCAGGCCCGCAGGAAGGCCCAGTAGGCCCACAGGCTAGTAGTAACAGAATAGGCCCGTAAGCCTGCATTTGAGAGGAGCTCGAAGTGGTCAGCGCAGCCGCGCTTATAAACCACTGTCGAAGCCTCTCGGCTAGCGAGGTGGGACTAAACATCCCACCGCACCGCGCCAGTGCCAGCACAGACCTTTAGTCGCGGTTGGTGTGGCGGACCGCGACTAAAGCTAGCCTTTAGTCGCGGTCCGCCACACCAACCGCGACTAAAGGCTCTTCCTGCGCGGGAACGAAGCGGCGCCAAAAACCTTTAGTCGCGGTTGGTGTGGCGGACCGCGACTAAAGGCTAGCTTTAGTCGCGGTCCGCCACACCAACCGCGACTAAAGCTAGGCTTTAGTCGCGGTCCGCCACACCAACCGCGACTAAAGGTGCGTCTATAAATACTGCACTTGGCCGTTTTGCCACTTCCCATTCTCCTCTCTCTCGACGCCGAAGCGCTGCCCCGACGCCGATCGACGCCGACGCCGACGCCGAAGCCCTGCCCCGACGCCGATCGACGCCGACGCCGACGCCGAAGCCCTGCGCGCCGCCGCCCCCCGTCTCCAGTGAGCGCCGCCCGTGCCCTGCGCCCTTGCCCGCCGCCCGACGCCCTGCCGCCCGCCGCCCGCCGCGCCCGCCGCCCGCTGGCCCTGCCTGCCGTGTCCTCCGCGCGCCGCCCGCCGCCCGCCGCCCGCTGGCCCTGCCTGCCGTCCTCCGCGCGCCGCCCGCCGCCCGCTGGCCCTGCCGTCCTCCGCCGGCATAAGAAGATCAGAAGAAGAAAAAGGAAGAAGAAGAAGAAAGAAAAAGGGAAAAGGAAGAAGAAGAAAAAGGAAAAAAGGAAAAAGGAAAAAGGAAAACACAAAAAAAACAAATTAAACAGAAGAAAAAACAAAAGAAAACAAAAAAACAGAAGAAAAACAAAGGAAGAAGAAAGAAAAAGGAAGAAGAAAAAAACAAGAAAGAAAAAGAAAGAAGAAAAAAGAAAGGAAGAAGAAAAACAAAGGAAGAAGAAAAAAAGAAAGAAGAAAAAGGAAGAAGAAAAAAAGAAAGAAGAAAGAAAGAAGAAAGAAAAATGAAGAAGAAAAAACAAGAAAGAAAAAGGAAAAAAAAAATGAAAACCAAATAAAAACCAAATGAAAACCAAAAGAAAGAAGAAAGGAAAAGGAAGAAGAAAAAAAAAGAAGAAAGGAAGAAGAAAGGAAGAAGAAGAAAGAAAGAAAAACAAAAAGGAAAGAAGAAGAAAGAAAGAATAGAAAGGAATAAGAAGAAAAGGAAGAAGAAGAAAGAAAGAAGAAAGGAAAGAAGAAAGAAAGAAGAAGAAAGGAAGAAGAAGAAAGAAAGAAGAAGAAAGGAAAAAGGAAGAAGAAAATAAGTAACTTAAAACTTGATAATTAACAAAAAACCGTAAAATTTGATAATTAACCAAATGGCGAGGGTTATACATGTGTGTTGTCCTCGCCTCCCTCTCCGTGGCGCCGTCGTCTGCCGCCCCGTCTCGCGCTCTACCGCGACACCCTCTCCCACCCCTTCCTCGCCCCATCCTTTTGCCACCGCCCTTTCGCCACCGCCACCGCCACCGCCCCCCTTCTTCACTTAATTAATTTGTTTTTACTACATGTTTTCAGGACTGACATAATGGCGGACGATAGAGCTGACCCGATTATGGACAACTATGATCCGGACGGTGAAGCACATATGTTCGGCATCATAAACGGCGATATTCAATATGTGCCGACCGGACAAGAAGAAGATGATGTCTCTTCTTATCTGAACCTTGACGGTGAAGATGAAGGGCGCCGTCAGCAAGATGATGCCGAACAAACGTCGATAAACGACGATCTTCAAATGGAAGTAGCAACCACCTCCGGCGCCGAGGTATATATATACATTGAGCCTCTGGTGATACAAACTAACTGATTTAAATAAATATGTGTGTACTAACGGGCGCGACTCTCTTTCTTATTTTAGCCCTCGGCCGGATCGTCGAAACAATCGAGTACGTCGTCAAAGCGTGGCGCAACCAAGACGATGAAACAAGGGGAAACATGCACCATCGAGGTTGTCGACAGTGCAACCGGCAGGCCACTGGAGCCCCGCAAGAACGCCATCAAGTTTGTCAGCCAATGCGGAGCCGTTGTTAGAGACAACGTCTCGATCACCGTCCAAGAGTGGAATGAGCCAAAGAAGGCACGAATTGCTGGTTTCACTTTTGTCGATAAGAGAACAAAAAAAGATTGCTTCAAGAAGCTTATGGAACATTTCGTTCTACCTCCGGAATACAACAAATTCGATGAGGAGGGTAACAAGATTGAGGAAAACAAGGAGAGGAGGAGGCTAGTCAAACAGTTCGCTCTTCATAAGATGGCCGACGCATTCCGGAAATTCAAGCAAAATCTAAACCATGACTTTGTCAAGCAGAACAAGACTCCGGATTTCAAAGGACAATATGAGAAACTGAAACATGATTGGCCAGAATTTGTGAAGCAAAAGAAATCGGAGCAGTTCATTCAAATATCGAAAAAAAATAAGGAAAATGCGGCTAAGAAGGAGTACAATCATATTATGGGGCCAGGAGGGTATCGCCTTTGGCAGCCTAGGTTGGCGAAGATGGAGAACGAGCTGAGGGCGCGAGGAATCCGTCCAGGTACGGAGGGATGGGACCCAAGGGCCAAAAGCTGGTGGTACGGGCATGGGGGAACGCTGAACCCGGAGACAGGGGAGTGTGTTTACCAGGGCAAAATAATGAAACCCACCCAAGCCCTTATTGACGCAATGAGGGATGCTCAAGAGGGGAAGATCAAGTTCAACAGAGAGAACGACGCACTGACAAAAGCCCTCGGGAATCCTGAACACGGAGGACGTGTACGAGGCATGGGGCACATTCCGTGGAAAATAGGGTTCCCCCAGAACGATGACCCGTACGGTTACAGAAGCCGTAAGAGAAAGATGGATCGGGAAGCAGATGTTGTGGCGCGGTTGGCATCGGAAATGGATGTGATGAAGAAAACCGTGAGTGTACTAGTAGCCGAAAGAGATGCAGCTTGGGCGCAGCATGAAGATCATCCAGCGGATCTCGATAGCCAGCAGCGGAGAAGCAGCGTGGCTTCCACGGAGGCCCCACCGGCTGGTGCAGATGCACCGACGATCGAAATTACTGCACCGGAGCCTCTGGTGGTCGAAATTACTACACCGGAGCCTCCTCGCTACCCCGTGGACGATATAAAGGAGAGGAAAGAATGTCATCTGTATTATCCTATCGGGAACATGTCCATGAAGGTAGCCATCGGCAGTGCTTTACCATGTTTACCTGGAGCACTCCACCACAACAACCCCATTCAAGATGGCTATGCTCGTGTCACGGTGGAGGACATAGTCCAAGGGTTTGAGGACCTGGAGATTGACATTGCTACACCTGAAGGGGAGAAAAGACTTGGAGATGTCAAGCGCCATTTCATTCTATGGCAAAAGAAGTTTATCAAGTTTCCAGGCGAGGCGCCAAGGACAACAAGTCCACCCCCCTACGGTGGTGGTGGTGGCGGTGGCGGCGGCGGCGGTGGTGGTGGCGGTTCACCTACACCTCCGTCACGTCAGCCGACGCCTCCCAGTCCACAACGTCCGGCGGGTGATCAGACGCCGCCCCCCAGTCCTCGTCCGGCGGGTGATCAGACGCCGCCCCCCAATCCACCTCCGGCAAAGAAGCAGAAGCAGTCCTGGATTATTAACCCGGACCCTTATGTACCTAAGACCACAAAGGTACCGGAGCCATCACTGAAGCCTCTCCCCACAAGGCCTTGGGAACGTAGTGCCGAGAAAACTGCCGCGGCCGCGGCTGCTGATCTTGAGAAATGGAAGGCGGACTGCAAGAAGAAAAGAGAGCCCGAGCCCAAGCCAGTATTTTCTGATGAGCAAAAGAAGTGGGCTAAGTCATTTTTGAGCACACCGTCCCAAGCCGCGAAGAATCTGCCTGAGGACTATGCACGTGAACTTCGTAGGCAGGCACTCATGTTGAAGGAGAAGAAAGGGCGGGCGGATGACCCCGATCCGGAACAAAGTAAACGAGTTGCCCAGCTCGGGGAACAAAGTAAACAATCAATTGCCCCGCTTATAGTGAAAGCCGCCGGTCCGGATGACCCCGATATCATAGCAGCTGCGGCAGCACTTGGATTGACTGCAACGAGTGCCAGAGAACAAGCGGCCAACTTAGGTATTACTCTTCGTGAACTGTTAGGCCTTGATGAGGCGCCAGTGAAGGAGGTAGTAATTACATATGTGAAGAATGGGCCTCTCGTCGAGCCTGCGCAGGAACAGGATCTACCTCCACAAATGAAAGGTCTGCTGAAATGGTACAAGGGTTACATAAAAAATAAAAACGCCAACGAATATATTTATGCGAAAGTTAGACATGAGCATCACTTCAAACATTACTATGTACAAATTCATCTGAGTGAATTGTTCCAGCTTTTCAATCTGCGCGAGCTCGACAAATCTATCATCAGTTGCTACGTTCTGTAAGTGATTTATTTCTACCCCATCTCGTTCATATTGCCTGCACTATATATATGTCCTAACTATATTGTTGTGTCCGCTATTATACATGCAGAATGAAGATTAAGGAATGCAGAGTAAGGAACATCCATGATGTTGGGTTCATTGACCCACACATCGTTAATGGATATGTGTTGCGGCATCACCCCGACGACATGGAGGCAGACCTGTGGCAGTTTCTTACAAAGCAGGAACTCAAAAGTGATATTCTATTTCCTTACCATTTTGGGTGAGTGTTTCTGTCTTGAGCACATTCTCTTTTGTTTACTCCATGCATGGTATGTGGCCGGCTAATCGATGAGTTATGCATGACGTACTGTGCATGTATCGTGTCCGCAGGTTCCACTGGATTCTGCTAGTAATTAAAGTTGACACCTCAGAATGTCTCGTCCACGACTCTCTGAATATGGATCCAAAGCTTTGGGGCGACCTGAGAAAAATGATGCAGAAGTAATTATTTTCATTCATTTGCGCTCTATATCGATCGGCCTATTTCGTTCATTTCCTAATATCAAGTAACTAATAACTCTCTTGTTCATTTAATTTTCTTTGCCTCGTAGGGTTTGGAGACGGTTCGTAGATACAAAGGTCGGTGAATTCAAAAAAGAGCTAGAATTCAAAAAGTCAAAGGCTAAAAATGCTGGGGATATTCAGCCAGCGGGGACCAATCTATGTGGATACTATGTCTGTGAGATGATCCGGAGATACACCTCTGAGCGGGTTCCGAGTGATACCAATGCTCAGAGGAATAACCTCCGGATGATGCTTAGTCCAGAAGCTCGCTTCCGACCACTTCAAGAGGAACTAGCTGGATGGTTCAGGAGGGAAGTCCTCCATCCTAAAGGAGAACACCATTACGAGGACGTAGAACTTTATATGCCTTAAATTATGTATGGAAACTTGTTCAAAATTGTATATGGTCATCCGATGATATTTAATATATACTGTATATTCCTCTTGAATTCTTTTTGGTTCTAATTTCAAATTTGTTTGAAATTGTACAATCATATGCATGTATGTAGTAGCGTAGAATATGTGAAACTCCTTCAAAATTAAAATAAAGCATAAAAGAAGTAAAACAATACAAATTAAACAGAAAAGAGGTTTAGGGGGGGGGGCAGGTTTAGGGGGGGCTAAAACCCTAAACCTGCGGCGGTCTTTAGTCGCGGTTGGCCATAAGAACCGCGACTAAAAGTCCTCCGCCCCGGCGGCCATCTGGCGCCCACGTGGACGGGCCTTTAGTCGCGGTTCTTAAGCAACCGCGACTAAAGGGTGGAGCCTTTAGTCCCGCCTGTTTGGTCGCGGTTGCGCAACCGCGACTAATGGCAGTTGCGAACCGCGACCAAAGGCCCTTTTTCCACCAGTGGGCGTAAAAGCTAGGGGGCTTGCCATCTTTTATTTTATAATCGCTTCCTGGTTTTCGTATATTTTTTGTTGACATTGTTTGTTTTGAGATGCTTATGACATACTCCGTGTGGTCTGATTTTAACTAACGTGTAGATAATTTGTACCACACCGGCCTGAAGATCGAGGTACATAATTTGTTTCGCGATTTGCAGAAAGAGACCGGCGAGAGCTGTTTCGTAGAGCTGCTATAAATATCTACATTCCCAAAGGAAAGCTTCGTTGATTACCATCTCTCTGAATTTTCAGCTGCTCGATCGAACAAAGCCAGGGTGGCATTAGCTTTTGCTAACTAGCAATTGGCATGTTGTTGTTGGACATATACATGTGTGGTGCACTGGTGTCAGTAATTGATACTGGGACAAGCTTTTCCGGACGGAGGAAGTACAAACTAGCAACTAACTTTTTTTTTGAGAATTTTTTTCATTCATATCACGAATCAGTACAAAGGAGTTGACCCTAACACAAAGGACCATAAACACCTAGAGTATCTTAAAACAACCGTAACACAAGAAGAACTCCGGAGCCCTGTGTCATCATCCCTGAATCTTGAGAGAAGACCTTTGTAGTAAAAGGATCTGCAACCAGTCGCAAGCAGGTCATCATCCTCGACCACAGTACAATTGCCGCTACACTGCTTCCTCCTTTCTTGACACCAGCGCTGAGAGGGCATGGACATCAATCCAACACACCTATCAACAGCCGTCGCCATCTTTGGCTTTGTGTACCGCGAAAAGTGTCCCTTCCGGAAGGAAGAGAACTCGAGTCATCCGACCGGTCCAGCACCGCGGCCGGGCCATCCGCCCGGACAAAGCAGGATCTCCCACTAGCATCAGCGCAGAGGAAGGAGAAGAATAGCAACAACAAATCATACCAACAAGGAAGAAGAAGGGTCTTCGTCTCCTTGCATCCATCGCCCATCTGAGGACCCAAACGGCCAGTGCGGATGGACCTCCAACCACTATAGCCCGCGACCTCGATGAGATCCGGGGATCCCCAACCCCGCTGGCTCCTAGACGAAGGCAAAAGCCTCGCCTGACCGCGAACGGAGCCCGGAGAAACTTATTCCGACGCGACACCACCGCAACGACCTCGACAGTGTCTCCCTCAACCCTAACCCTACCACACACCCACCTAGCGAACAGACCCGAGGTTCCCCCTCCCTCCCACCGCCAGAGCGGCCGACGGAGAGAGGGAACCGGCGGCGTCACCGGCGGCGCGCAAGGGAACCCTGGTCGCCTCCCTGATCGCCTCGCTCGTACGATCCTACTTTTTACTACCAACTAACTTTAAGTAACGTGTCACTCATGGTTTTGCCTCGACTTGGACAGACTTTTGGATTGACTTGGCAGCTTTGTTACTTCCTTTTTTTTGGACTGACATCTGCGAGTGGAAAGAAGCTTTAAATACTACTAAAAGATTACTGGCTCAACTTATGAGAAAATGTAGACTAGAAATTTTACTATCACTGCTAGGTTAATTAAAGAAAACAATGTGGAAATCTGTTTTTTCTGGTGTAATTTTTTTGTAGACGAGTCATCAAAGGCCTCTCAAAGTATTTCACGACGTGACATGCCGCCACCGCCCACCATAGCATACTAAACTCACCATGGTGACAAACTGATTAGAAAGCTGAAAATTGCACGAAAACACCCACATATAACACGACGTGTCAACAAAAAATATTTTTCTTGCCGGGCACACCGCCAGAATGTCACCCTCGATGTCATGACAAGGACTCAATGACGCTTCTATGAAATCGATGCCCGTAGTTTCCACACAGTCAATGTGGCTCTTTTGTCGATGAGCTCAAAGTCTCCAACTCCAAACACTTCTATTAACAGAGATGACAACAAACACATGTGTGTTTAATTAAATGAGGGTCATTAGCACACCATGCCCTCAAAGATAGTAGTACACACCAGTAATCGAAGGAGATACCAGAGTGGTTACCATCACGGCGGAGGAGAGGGTCTTCCAAAGGTCGTGTGAATGGTGCAACTACTGTGGTAGATCCATGCCGTGTTCTCTGACTCAGCGTGCTAATAGCATTTGCACGATTATCCAAAGAGCAATGCTACTAGTAGCAAAAAACTAACTTTAGGCAGTGGAGGGGCCTTTTGACTTTGCGCGAGTACGGAGGAGATCCCATTAAGCTTTGTTCGATGGTACTCCCTCCATTCCAAAATAGATGACCCAACTTTGTATTAAAGTTAATACAAAGTTGGGTCATCTATTTTGGAACGGAGGGAGTAGCTGAGAGTGGGGCATCCCTTTGACCCGTATGGGTTGTCTGAGAGTGACATTCTGTCCGAAACTATTTAGGAGTGGTTATGGTAGTTATCCCCGTTGGCTGCACTGATTAGACGTACAGATGATTTTGTACGCAGAATCTTCGTGTGGCAAAGAGCCGACACAAGAGGAAACGACAGCGAGAGACACATATGCAGCTAGGTGATGTTAATGTAGCATCTGATTGCAAAAGCTTACATCCATTGCCGTTGTTAAGTAGAGGTCTGGATAGCATCATCGTTGCTTGCGGAGCTAATGCTGCGGCCCATCGAGTTCCTCTTCACTGCTGAGAGCGAAAAGGTGCAGATTCTCAGCTTCAGACTCCAAAGTTGGTTTCGTTTTCCGACAGCTAGCTAAAGAACGAACATCGGGTAGTGCTGTGAGATCGACGCAACGACTTTTCGTTTGAACGGTCATTAGCATGTAACAGTACGTGAGGATCAAGAAAAAGATCATTATCACTGTATTATATGCATATATGCATCACCAACATTCTTGGCCTTTGTTAGGAAAAAGAATGGAGTTTAATAACGCAATTGATAATGAAGCTGCTACGAAAACACTAGGCAAACTTGTCACAAGGAAGGCGATTACCATTTCAATCCCTGTACCATTGGCGAGGAGTTATTGGAGCAAAGCAACATATGCAGTTTCTCCGTCGACGTAACATTGGTCCGACTCAAAGTGCGCGGCATTTCAATCTGAAACCAGTTAGTTGTGTTGGAGTTGTGTTGAATATAGTGTACGAGGTAGGTTACAGTTGAACTTGTAGTTGTATTGTGTTTAGATAGGATATGGAGTCGTGTCCTAATAGGACACTTATATCCTAGGCCTCTCATATATAGCGGGGTAGACACACAATGTAACCTATGCCAACATAATAGCACAGGCGCGCAAGGGGGAGCCGGCGGCGTGTGCCGGCGCCCAGGTGGCCAGGGTGCGGTATTGTGACGGTGTCACGGGGAGGAGCGCCCGTAGTCAAGCCCCGGGGATGTAGCCATATCGGTGAACCTCGTTAACAAATCTTGGTGTCGTGCCTCGTGTGATTGCTTGGTCCTCAGATAATTGGCGGTATGCCTTGGATTTATTCTAACAAGTGGTATCATGAGCTAGTTTGTTCGGAGACCGGCGTTGCGTTGATCTAGAGGAAGCGAATCTGAGAGATCGCAGTTGTGGAGTTGAAACCGATCAGACAGATCGGAACGGTGGCAACTGGCAACGAGATCCGTTCGGAATCGGCGTAATAGCGATCGAGGAGCAGCAGGCGAGCACGGTTCTGAGCGGAATCGTTGTAGCGGTCCAGCGACCGCGTGGGACGGCCGCGTGGAAGCGCAGGCAGCTGCAGGCCAAGCGGGGGGTGCGGCGATGGGCTGGCCGAGGCCGCAAGGCGCGTGGCGCGGCCGCGCGAGGCAGCTGCTGGCTGCGATGCAGCGGGCGTTCCCCAGCCGTTCGTGTTCTCGTACGTGAATAGTGCTGCTGATACAAGGTAAGCGAGATTTGTTTTGGACAAAAAATAAGCAGGGACCGAGTCCTTGGAGGAGAGGCGTTCTCCTCGTGGCGGAGACGCGTACATGCAACAGAAAGACAGGGACTTGGGCAAGCAAAGCAAGCATGAAAATTGTGTCCAAAGAGTGACGTCACGTGAAGACCACAAGCTATCGTTGGATTTGCTACTAGTATACGCTTTGTGTACTTGAGGATCACAGGTTGATATAATAGTGAATGCTTGAAGGCGTTGCGGGATGTCAAGCCAGGTGGAGCAGTGGCGGAGCCAGGAAAGTTTAATAAGGGGGTCCAAGTGTTGTTTAGCTTTGTTGAGGAGGGCTGGATTATCAAATTACACCATTTTTAGCAGAATTAATCACCTACTGACATGCATATTAGCTTGAGTTCAAGGATGTTAGAGGGGGGGGGGGCAGGGCCCCTGCTGGCACCCCCTGCCTCCGCCACTGACGTGGAGGATGCCGACCGTGAGAAGTTGCAGATGGTTGCAGTCCGAGAAGTTCGGCTGGGTCAGACTTGTCAGTCTTACGGATCGACGCGAGTCGGTCGGTACAGAAGACGGTGGCCGGCGCCCGGGTGGCCAGGGTGCGGTATTGTGACAGTGTCACGGGGAGGAGCGCCCGTAGTCAAGCCCCGGGAATGTAGCCATATCGGTGAACCTCATTAACAAATCTCGGTGTCGTGCCTCGTGTGATTGCTTGGTCCTCGGATGATTGACGGTATGCCTCGGATTTATTCTAACAAGTTGAATCAGCTGTCCAAGTCGGCAATGACCTATCGGCGGCCACCAACCACCATAACATCTTCATCGATCTATTCAGTTTTATTCAATCAAATATTCCCTCTGTAAACTAATATAAAAGCATTTAGATCATTAAAGTAGTGTTCTAAACGCTCTTATATTAGTTTACGGAGGAAGCATATACTATTGACGATCAAGCAAGTCTATTGTAACCAACTCTTTTTTCTACCTATCAATGAATTATATTCATCCAGCGTATTCGTGAAAAATAGGAAAAACGTATCGCTCACGGCTCATGTACACATATGTTTGCCTGAACTAGCCAACCGCAAGCTGCCACCTACTGCTACTGACACTAAGTCCATGCATGTCATGTTACGTATCTGAGCTCCAAAACAGGCAAAACGGTAGATGTCAGATTGTCAGTAACTTGTCACGGAAGCTTCGTTCATTACACGTCAAAAAAGAAAAAGCTTCGTCGATTACCATCTTGCTGAATTTTCAGCTACTCGATCGAACAAGTAGGGTGGCTTAGGTTTTGCTAATTACCATTTGGCATGATGTTATAGGATTTCCCCATGTTTGACCACAAAGAGCTGGACATAATGTGTGGTGCACTGGTGCCAGTAATTGATGGTAAATCACCAACTAACAGGATGGCTTCTGGTTGCAAAAGCAGAGACCTAAAGCTCGTTGCAACCGAGCCAAGGATGAGCGAGTGAGGCGGCTTGAGCATATAACATGGAGTTCCGCTGAGTGCCTGAGCGCCCCCCTCCTCGCTCACGCCGACGGCCACTTCGGCCGCGGCGTCCACTGCTCTCTGCCGTGTGTCACTCCGGCCGCGGCATCCACCGCTTCCTGTCGTGTGCCACTCCGGCCGCGGCATCCACCGCTTCCTGTCTCTACATCTGATCAACCTTTCGATGGCTCTTTCCGATCTCCAGTTCGAGGCGGGTCTCAAGTTTGAGGAGCAGATCTGGCAAAAGTTTGGAATGCCAGTAAATTTCCTGGAAGGTAGGAACCTCAAAGAATTCTTCTTGGTTGCTGAGTTTTCCAGATCTAAGATCAGGCTCAATGAGGATTCAGTTGGGCTTATTCTTCAATCTTGTTTCGGAGGCCATGCTTCCCGTTTCAAAGTTCAACGCTGCCAAAATTGGACCTTCAAATTCTCTGTTGCTTCAAAAGATGTTGGTTTGTTCATCTTTCATGGAGGTAACATCTCAAACCAGCTATTTAATCTCTCGTTCTGGCTTTGGGGAGGAGGAGGACCTGATTATCTCAGAGAATTTGAGCTTTTTTGCCGTGAAAAAGATGATGAATGGACTCAAGTTTTCCGGAAAGGCAAATCAAAATCCTATGCATAAGCGGTTCAGACGCCTCGAATTTTCAAACCGGTTCAAACTCGCGTTTCCATTTTTGATCGTCTGCAATTCGGCGCTGATGGATCTCCGGCAGTCAAGTCTCATGCAGCAGTTACTCAGAATAATGGCCTTGGGGGATCAAGGGCGGGAGTTCAGGGTTTTGATTTGAATGCAAAAGGAATTCTTGGGCCTATTCCTCGCGCTGGGCCGACTGACTCCCGATCTCAAGTTAAATGTGCGAGATGTCTTGTGATGGGCCACGCCCGTCAGGCCTGCATGAATCGTATTTGATGCTGGGCTTGTAATAGCTGGGGCATATTAGGGCCCAATGCCCCAAAGAGACCCAGAAATCTGACGCGCCCGCTTCCCGAATTCCTTCTGGTCTTCCAAATTTGCAAAGGGTAAATCAGTAGTCAATCTCGCCATCATTTCGGCTTACCAACCTTGAGCTGGGCCTACCTGTCAACCACATGGTGACGCTTCGAACTGTTGGAAATATGCCCTAGAGGCAATAATAAAAGCATTATTATTATATTTCCTTATTCATGATAATTGTCTTTATTCGTGCTATAATTGTGTTAACCGGAAATCGTAATACATGTGTGAATAACAGACAACAACATGTCCCTAGTGAGCCTCTAGTTGACTAGCTCGTTGATCGACAGATAGTCATGGTTTCCTGAATATGGACATTGGATGTCATCGATAACGGGATCACATCATTAGGAGAATGATGTGATGGACAAGACCCAATCCTAAACATAGCATAAGATCGCATAATTCGTTTGCTAGAGTTATCCAATGTCAAGTATCCTTTCCTTAGACCATGAGATCGTGTAACTCCCGGATACCGTAGGAGTGCTTTGGGTGTGCCAAACGTCACAACGTAACTGGGTGACTATAAAGGTATACTACGGGTATCTCTGAAAGTGTCTGTTGGGTTGACATGGATCGAGACTGGGATTTGTCACTCCGCTTGACGGAGAGGTATCACCGGGCCCTCTCGGTAATGCATCATCATAATGAGCTCAATGTGATCAAAGTGTTTGATCACGGGATCATGCATTACCGGAACGAGAAAAGTGACTTGCCGGTAACGAGATTGAACGAGGTACTGGGATACCGACGATCGAATCTCGGGCAAGTAAAATACCGATTGACAAAGGGAATCGTATACGGGATTAATTGAATCCTCGACATCGTGGTTCATCCGATGAGATCATCGTGGAGCATGTGGGAGCCAACATGGGTATCCAGATCCCGCTGTTGGTTATTGCCCGAGAGCCGTCTCGGTCATGTCTGCATGTCTCCCGAACCCGTAGGGTCTACACACTTAAGGTTCGGTGACGCTAGGGTTGTGAAGATATGTATGTGCAGTAACCCGAATGTTGTTCGGAGTCCCGGATGAGATCCCGGACGTCACGAGGAGTTCCGGAATGGTCCGGAGGTAAAGAATTATATATAGGAAGTGCTATTTTGGCCATCGGGACAAGTTTCGGTGTTATCGGTATTGTACCGGGACCACCGGAGGGGTCCCGGGGTCCACCAGGTGGGGCCACCTGCCTTGGTGGGCCACATGGGCCTTAGAGGGTGCGCCTTGGCCTGCTTGGGCCAAGGGGAACCAGCCCCAAGAGGCCCATGCGCCAAGAGAGAAAAAAAAAGGGGAGAGTCCTACAAGGGGAAGGCACCTCCGAGGTGCCTTGGGGAGGATGGACTCCTCCCCACCCTTGGCCGCACCCTTCCTTGGAGGAAGGGGCAAGGGCTGCGCCTCCCCCTCTCCCTTGGCCCTATATATAGTGGGGAAAAGGAGGAGCAAACCAACCCTAATGCCCTGGCTCCTCCCTCCTCCCTGCAACACCTCCTCCTCCTCCCGTAGTTGCTTAGCGAAGCCCTGCCGGAGTTCTGCTGCATCCACCACCACACCGTCGTGCTGGATCTTCCTCAACCTCTCCTTCCCCCTTGCTGGATCAAGAAGGAGGAGACGTCTCCCGTCCCGTACGTGTGTTGAACGCGGAGGTGCCGTCCGTTCGGTACTAGATCATCGGTGAATTGGATCACGGCAAGTACGACTACCTCATCCACGTTCACTTGAACGCTTCCGTTGTAATCTACAAAGTGGTATGTAGATGTTATCCAATCTGAATACTCGTTGCTAGATGAACTCATAGATGGATCTTGGTGAAACCGTAGGAAAAATTTTAATTTTCTGCAACGTTCCCCAACAGTGGCATCATGAGCTAGGTCTATGCGTAGTTCTCTATTGCACGAGTAGAACACAAAGTAGTTGTGGGCGTCGAATTGTCAATTCTTCTTGCCGTTACTAGTCAATCTTGATTCAGCGGTATTGTGGGATGAAGCGGCCCGGACCAACCTTACACGTACGCTTACGTGAGACCGGTTCCACCGACTAACATGCACTAGTTGCATAAGGTGGCTGGCGGGTGTCTGTCTCTCCTACTTTAGTTGGATCGGATTCGATGAACAGGGTCCTTATGAAGGGTAAATAGAGATTGACAAATCACGTTGTGGTTTGAACGTAGGTAAGAAAACGTTCTTGCTAGAACCCTAATTCAGCCACGTAAAACTTGCAACAACAATTAGAGGACGTCTAACTTGTTTTTGCAGCAAGTGCTTTGTGATATGATATGGCCAAAGTTCTGATGTATGATGAATGATCTATATGTGATGTATGAGATGTTCATGCTATTGTAATAGGAATCACGACTTGCATGTCGATGAGTATGACAACCGGCAGGAGCCATAGGAGTTGTCTTTATTTTTTGTATGACCTGCATGTCATTGAGAATCGCCATGTAAATTACTTTACTTTATTGCTAAACGCGTTAGCCATAGTAGTAGAAGTAATAGTTGGCGAGCAACTTCATGGAGACACGATGATGAAGATCATGATGATGAAGATCATGGTGTCAAGCCGGTGACAAGATGATCATGGAGCCCCAAGATGAAGATCGAAGGAGCTATGTGATATTGGCCATATCATGTCACGTTTATTATTTGATTGCATGTGATGTTTATCATGTTTTGCATCTTGTTTACTTAGAACGACGGTAGTAAATAAGATGATCCCTCATAATAATTTCAAGAAAGTGTTCACCCTAACTGTGCACCGTTGCTAAGGTTCGTCGTTCCGAAGCACCACGTGATGATCGGGTGTGATAGGTCCTTACGTTCGCATACAACGGGTGTAAGACAGATTTACACACGCAAAACACTTAGGTTGACTTGACGAGCCTAGCATGTACAGACATGGCCTCGGAACACAGAAGACCGAAAGGTCGAGCATGAGTCGTATAGAAGATACGATCAACATGAAGATGTTCACCGATGTTGGCTAGTCCGTCTCACGTGATGATCGGACACGGCCTAGTTGACTCGGATCATGTAATACTTAGATGACTAGAAGAGGGATGTCTATCTAAGTGGGAGTTCATTAATTTGATTAAATGAACTTTATTATCATGAACTTAGTCTAAATATTTACAATATGTCTTGTAGATCAAATGGCCAACGTAGTCCTCAACTTCAACGCGTTCCTAGAGAAAACCAAGCTGAAAGACGATGGTAGCAACTATACGGACTGGGTCCGGAACCTGAGGATTATCCTCATAGCTGCCAAGAAAGATTATGTCCTAAGAGCACCGCTGGGTGACGCACCTATTCTCCCTGCAGAACAAGACGTTATGAACGCTTGGCAGTCACGCTGCGATGATTACTCCCTCGTTCAGTGCGGCATGCTTTACAGCTTAGAGCCGGGGCTCCAAAAGCGTTTTGAGAGACATGGAGCATATGAGATGTTCGAAGAGCTGAAAATGGTTTTCCAAGCTCATGCCCGGGTCGAGAGATATGAAGTCTCCGACAAATTCTTTAGCTGTAAGATGGAGGAAAATGGCTCTGTCAGTGAACACATACTCAAAATGTCTGGGTTGCACAACCGCTTGACTCAACTGGAAGTTAATCTCCCGGATGAAGAGGTCATTGACAGAATCCTCCAGTCGCTTCCACCTAGCTACAAGAGCTTTGTGATGAACTACAATATGCAGGGGATGGTAAAGACCATTCCTGAAGTATATGCTATGCTGAAATCAGCAGAGGTAGAAATCAAGAAGGAGCATCAAGTGTTGATGGTGAATAAAACCACTAAGTTCAAGAAGGGCAAGGGTAAAAAGAACTTCAAGAAGGACGGCAAGGAAGTTGCCGCGCCCGGTAAGCAAGTTGCCGGGAAGAAGCCAAAGAATGGACGCAAGCCCGAAACTGAGTGCTTTTATTGCAAGGGAAGTGGTCACTGGAAGCGGAACTGCCCCAAATACTTAGCGGACAAGAAGGCCGGCAAAACCAAAGGTATATGTGATATACATGTAATTGATGTGTACCTTACCAGTACTCGTAGTAGCTCTTGGGTATTTGATACCGGTGCAGTTGCTCACATTTGTAACTCAAAACAGGAGCTGCGGAATAAACGGAGACTGGCGAAGGACGAGGTGACGATGCGCGTCGGGAATGGTTCCAAGGTCGATGTGATCGCCGTCGGCACGCTGCCTCTACATTTACCTACGGGATTAGTTTTAAACCTCAATAATTGTTATTTAGTGCCAAGTTTGAGCATGAACATTGTATCTGGGTCTCGCTTAATTCGAGATGGTTACTCATTTAAATCCGAGAATAATGGTTGTTCTATTTATATGAGAGATATGTTTTATGGTCATGCTCCGATGGTTAATGGTTTATTCTTAATTTATCTCGTACGTGATGATACACATATTCATAGTGTGAATACCAAAAGAATTAAAGTTGATAACAATAGTCCCACATATTTGTGGCACTGCCGCCTTGGTCACATAGGTGTCAAACGCATGAAGAAGCTCCATGCAGATGGACTTTTAGAGTCTCTTGATTATGAATCATTTGACACGTGCGAACCATGCCTCATGGGTAAAATGACCAAGACTCCGTTCTCAGGAACAATGGAGCGAGCAACCAACTTATTGGAAATCATACATACCGATGTGTGCGGTCCAATGAGTGTTGAGGCTCGCGGAGGCTATCGTTATGTTCTCACCCTCACTGATGACTTGAGTAGATATGGGTATATCTACTTAATGAAACACAAGTCTGAGACCTTTGAAAAGTTCAAGGAATTTCAGAGTGAGGTTGAAAATCAACGTGATAGAAAGATCAAGTTTCTACGATCAGATCGTGGAGGAGAATACTTGAGTCACGAATTTGGCACACACTTAAGAAAATGTGGAATAGTTTCACAACTCACGCCGCCTGGAACACCTCAGCGTAATGGTGTGTCCGAACGTCGTAATTGCACTCTATTGGATATGGTGCGATCTATGATGTCTCTTACCGACTTACCGCTATCTTTTTGGCGCTATGCTTTAGTGACTGCCGCATTCACTTTAAATAGGGCTCTGTCGAAATCCGTTGAGACGACACCGTATGAATTATGGTTTGGGAAGAAACCTAAGCTGTCGTTTCTAAAAGTTTGGGGATGCGATGCTTATGTCAAGAAACTTCAACCTGAAAAGCTCGAACCCAAATCAGAAAAATGCGTTTTCATAGGATACCCTAAAGAAACTGTTGGGTATACCTTCTACCTCAGATCCGAAGGCAAGATCTTTGTTGCCAAGAATGGATCCTTTCTGGAGAAAGAGTTTCTCTCGAAAGAAGTAAGTGGGAGGAAAGTAGAACTTGATGAAGTATTACCTCTTGAACCGGAAAATGGCGAAACTCAAGAAATCGTTCCTGAGGTGCCTGCACCGACTAGAGAGGAAATTAATGATTATGATCAAGATACTTCTGATCAAGCTCCTACTGAAATTCGAAGGTCCACAAGGACACGTTCCGCACCAGAGTGGTACGGCAACCCTGTCTTGGAAATCATGTTGTTAGACAACGGTGAACCTTCGAACTATGAGGAAGCAATGGCGGGCCCGGATTCCGACAAATGGCTGGAAGCCATGAAATCCGAGATAGGATCCATGTATGAAAACGAAGTATGGACTTTGACTGACTTGCCCGTTGAACGGCGAGCCATAGAAAATAAATGGATCTTTAAGAAGAAGACAGACGCGGATGGTAATGTGATCATCTATAAAGCTCGGCTTGTCGCTAAGGGTTATCGACAAGTTCAAGGGGTTGACTACGATGAGACTTTCTCACCGGTAGCGAAGCTGAAGTCCGTCCGAATCATGTTAGCAATTGCCGCATACTATGATTATGAGATATGGCAAATGGACGTCAAAACATCATTCCTTAATGGTTTCCTTAAGGAAGAATTGTATATGATACAGCTCGAAGGTTTTGTCGATCCTAAGAAGGCTGACAAGGTATGCAAGCTCCAACGCTCGATTTATGGGCTGGTGCAAGCATCTCGGAGTTGGAACATTCGCTTTGATGAGATGATCAAAGCGTTTGGGTTTACACAGACTTATGGAGAAGCCTGTGTTTACAAGAAAGTGAGTGGGAGCTCTGTAGCATTTCTCATATTATATGTAGACGACATACTTTTGATGGGAAATGATATAGAACTCTTGGACAGCATCAAGGCCTACTTGAATAAGAGTTTTTCAATGAAGGACCTTGGAGAAGCTGCTTATATATTAGGCATCAAGATCTATAGAGATAGATCGAGACGCCTCATAGGTCTTTCACAAAGCACATACCTTGATAAAATATTGAAGAAGTTCAATATGGATCAATCTAAGAAAGGGTTCTTACCTGTATTACAAGGTGTGAAATTGAGCTCAGCTCAATGTCCGACCACGGCAGAAGATATAGAAGAGATGAGCGTCATCCCCTATGCCTCAGCCATAGGTTCTATTATGTATGCCATGTTGTGTACCAGACCTGATGTAAACCTTGCCGTAAGTTTGGTAGGAAGGTACCAAAGTAATCCCGGCAAGGAACACTGGACAGCGGTCAAGAATATCCTGAAGTACCTGAAAAGGACCAAGGAAATGTTTCTCGTTTATGGAGGTGACGAAGAGCTCGTCGTAAAAGGTTACGTCGACACTAGCTTCGGCACAGATCTGGATGACTCTAAGTCACAAACCGGATACGTGTATATTTTGAATGGTGGGGCAGTAAGCTGGTGCAGTTGCAAGCAAAGCGTCGTGGCGGGATCTACATGTGAAGCGGAGTACATGGCAGCCTCGGAGGCAGCACATGAAGCAATTTGGGTGAAGGAGTTCATCACCAACCTCGGAGTCATACCCAATGCGACGGGGCCAATCAAGCTCTTCTGTGACAACACTGGAGCTATTGCACTTGCAAAGGAGCCCAGGTTTCACAAGAAGACTAGGCACATCAAGCGTCGCTTCAACTCCATTCGTGAAAATGTTCAAATGGAGACATAGAAATTTCTAAAGTGCACACGGATCTGAATGTCGCAGATCCGTTGACTAAACCTCTTCCTAAGGCAAAACATGATCAGCACCAGAACTCTATGGGTGTTCGATTCATCACAATGTAACTAGATTATTGACTCTAGTGCAAGTGGGAGACTGTTGGAAATATGCCCTAGAGGCAATAATAAAAGCATTATTATTATATTTCCTTATTCATGATAATTGTCTTTATTCGTGCTATAATTGTGTTAACCGGAAATCGTAATACATGTGTGAATAACAGACAACAACATGTCCCTAGTGAGCCTCTAGTTGACTAGCTCGTTGATCGACAGATAGTCATGGTTTCCTGACTATGGACATTGGATGTCATCGATAACGGGATCACATCATTAGGAGAATGATGTGATGGACAAGACCCAATCCTAAACATAGCATAAGATCGCATAGTTCGTTTGCTAGAGTTATCCAATGTCAAGTATCCTTTCCTTAGACCATGAGATCGTGTAACTCCCGGATACCGTAGGAGTGCTTTGGGTGTGCCAAACGTCACAACGTAACTGGGTGACTATAAAGGTATACTACGGGTATCTCTGAAAGTGTCTGTTGGGTTGACATGGATCGAGACTGGGATTTGTCACTCCGCTTGACGGAGAGGTATCACCGGGCCCTCTCGGTAATGCATCATCATAATGAGCTCAATGTGATCAAAGTGTTTGATCACGGGATCATGCATTACGGGAACGAGAAAAGTGACTTGCCGGTAACGAGATTGAACGAGGTACTGGGATACCGACGATCGAATCTCGGGCAAGTAAAATACCGATTGACAAAGGGAATCGTATACGGGATTAATTGAATCCTCGACATCGTGGTTCATCCGATGAGATCATCGTGGAGCATGTGGGAGCCAACATGGGTATCCAGATCCCGCTGTTGGTTATTGCCCGAGAGCCGTCTCGGTCATGTCTGCATGTCTCCCGAACCCGTAGGGTCTACACACTTAAGGTTCGGTGACGCTAGGGTTGTGAAGATATGTATGTGCAGTAACCCGAATGTTGTTCGGAGTCCCGGATGAGATCCCGGACATCACGAGGAGTTCCGGAATGGTCTGGAGGTAAAGAATTATATATAGGAAGTGCTATTTTGGCCATCGGGACAAGTTTCGGTGTTATCGGTATTGTACCGGGACCACCGGAGGGGTCCCGGGGTCCACCAGGTGGGGCCACCTGCCTTGGTGGGCCACATGGGCCTTAGGGGGTGCGCCTTGGCCTGCTTGGGCCAAGGGGAACCAGCCCCAAGAGGCCCATGCGCCAAGAGAGAAAAAAAAAGGGGAGAGTCCTACAAGGGGAAGGCACCTCCGAGGTGCCTTGGGGAGGATGGACTCCTCCCCACCCTTGGCCGCACCCTTCCTTGGAGGAAGGGGCAAGGGCTGCGCCTCCCCCTCTCCCTTGGCCCTATATATAGTGGGGAAAAGGAGGAGCAAACCAACCCTAATGCCCTGGCTCCTCCCTCCTCCCTGCAACACCTCCTCCTCCTCCCGTAGTTGCTTAGCGAAGCCCTGCCGGAGTTCTGCTGCATCCACCACCACACCATCGTGCTGGATCTTCCTCAACCTCTCCTTCCCCCTTGCTGGATCAAGAAGGAGGAGACGTCTCCCGTCCCGTACGTGTGTTGAACGCGGAGGTGCCGTCCGTTCGGTACTAGATCATCGGTGAATTGGATCACGGCAAGTACGACTACCTCATCCACGTTCACTTGAACGCTTCCGTTGCAATCTACAAAGTGGTATGTAGATGCTATCCAATCTGAATACTCGTTGCTAGATGAACTCATAGATGGATCTTGGTGAAACCGTAGGAAAAATTTTAATTTTCTGCAACGTTCCCCAACACGAACTCCCAATGCCACCGCACCTAGCACCAGTCAAGTCACTCCTCCGCCACCTCCTCCGCCCCGCCCAAGAACATCCGACCTTGCTGTCATCCGCTCCGCTTCCGCCGCCGCAATGGCGAATTTCCCCTTTGATCCCCTCCCCTTCCTTCCCTCTGGCCACGAGCCTCTCCAAGTTGAAGGGAAACCACCGCGTGTGAGAGTTGTTTGCGGGCACATTCACAGGAAGAATGAGACTCTGGCCATGGCGACGATCATTCATATGCCCGCAGGAGAGGTCCACTTTGCTAATGTAAGAGAAATCCTTTCTGAATTCCTTACCACTTACAAGCGACTAGGGTTTCAGAAGATTTCCAAGTGTCCGATGGGGCAAGCTTTTGTTTAGTTACACAGTGTTTTCAACAGAGATGAGTTAGTTCTGCATAGTCCGCATCGTTTTGATGATGTTCATATCATTTTTGAAAAGCATGATGAAGGAATGAACTGGAGAAGATTTTAGCTTAATCGTGAGTGTTGGATCTTTATTGCGGGCTTTCATGCAGATCTCCGTAATTTTGCTGAGGTTAGGAATGCAGTCAAATCCTTTAGCACTTTCATGGAGTGGGATCGGCAGCTCAGCTCGGATGCTGGAATTCTAGTCAAGATAAGAGTGGAGGAACTTCGAGATATTCCTTCAAGTATTCTTCTTACACGGTCTAATGAGTTCAGAGGAGACTCTTGGTCTTGCCCAGTTTCCATACTGCAGCAACATCTCACTGAAGAAGGGCCAGTAGATGAAGAACCTATTCCCCATGATGGAAACCCGCACCCAATTCCTCCGTAGCCTCACTTTCATCCAAACCAGCACCACTTCTTTGGGCCTATCAATCAGCACCAACAGGAGGAGAACAATGATGAGCAAGACATCCAGGCAGAAGAGCAGAACCATAATCATGTCAATTTGGACCTGAATTTAGTCAATGTGCCTGTTCAGCAGGCCCAAGACATACATCCTGGGGGCCACAAGAAAACTTTGACCTCAATGTTGGCCTTAAGTTGCATCAGGGGGAATTTATGCAAATGCAAGACCTCATGGAGCCTTTTGATGACATGCATCCTCCGCATGCAGAGCTGCCAATCATGGATGAGAATAGTGATATTACTCTCTCTGTTGGGTCTAATGATTCCGAAGCAACTCAAGATGGGATAATTCAGCCAATGATAGATTTAAATGCTCCAGTTCTTGGCCTTGCAGCACCTGCACCTAATTTGCTGCACCCACCTTTGCACTTTGCTGCAGACAATGTGCCTGTTCTCCTTCCTGAGCATTTGATGGAGGCTCCTGTCATGCAACAACCACAACTACCCCCTGCAGCAGAGGAATTGCCTGGCCAAAATGTAGAAAATTTCATGGAGGATCAGCAAGTTGGATTTCTTAATGATGATCTTGTAGTTGCACAGCCAGATATTGCTGCTATGGCAGAACCAGATCTTCTTGTTTCTGTTGATCTCTACTCCCAAAACCAAGAACTTAATAGACAGCTTCTCGCAAAGGATTTTCTTGATGAATTTTCAACCTCTTTTTTGGGGCAGCCTGTGGAGTCTAGAAGAACTTTATCTGTTGAGGGCTTTGGGAATGAGGTGCCTCCCTCAACTGGCCAAGCTGCTACTTTTGACAGTCACATTTATGTAAATGTTGAACATGAGAAAGATCAACTGTCAGTACCTGCTCCTCTCTCACATCAAGAAAATTTGGATATATCTCTGAATGAGCAAGCTACAGTCCCTCAAGACTCTGTTGCATCAGGAAGCATGGGCCCACCACCTGGGTTTGACATAAAGGGTAAATATCTCTCTGTTGCTGACAACTCTGCTTCCACTGCACCTGATATCTCTTATCCCTCTCTGCAAACTATGATTCATGGAGCAGCCACTAATAGCAAAGTTGTCAGGTCTCCACAAGAAGAACATCATTGCTTGGGAGGAGAAAGTGCAAAGCTTTGGGCTGCACATTTTACACCTAAAAATGAGTCTGATAAGGTTACCCAGGTACCTCTTGAGTGGACAAACTTTATTATTTCTGCTTTGATATCCCCAGGCAAATTTGATTGGGCCAAGGGTTTTCTCTCCTCTGATATGTGGAATATTATCCTTCAAGGATCAGAAAGCAGTCATTTATACAACTTTGTCATTCCAGATAAGTGTATCACAGCTTATGTTCCCCCTTGTGATATGCACGGCATTTCAGGAGGAGAAGATAGTGTGGAGCCCTCCTTCTCCACACCTTAATCAAAATCTTCTTCCTCTCTTGCTCCTGTACTGGAGGATCATGCCTCTACTACTAGTGCTCTTCACAATCTGAAGAAGAGAAAAGATAGAGCACCACTGGTAGAAACTGAGGTAAGGAGAAGTAATAGACTGGAAGAGCAATGTAAAGGTTTCAGGAAAAAAAACTTGTGTTAATAAGAATTGCATGGCATGCCACTCAGATCCCCCTCCAATTGCTGGAAAAATTGTCAAAAACTTATCCACTTCCTTTTGCAAGGTGGATGCTAAGGAAGTAACAGAAGAAATCCTCAACAAGCAGAAAAAGAAGAGGGGAGCCAAGGTGGAGTCTTCCAAAGAGGGGCAGAAAGAGGCTCCCAATGCCAAGGCAGTATTTAAGCCCTGATCACTAGGCAGCAGCTGTACTCCTAGCAAGTTTAACTTTTGGAATGAATGTAATGACTTGTATGATGAAGTACTGGTCTGGTGTTAAGTTTGTACGCAACTCCCTAAGTTGTTCTTTAACTGTGGATCTGTGTTGGCCATGCTGGAACTTTTCTCAATCTTGGTATTTGTGTGCCAACTTCTAGCTTTTGGAACGTTTGATGTCTATGAATGTTCTTGCTCTTACTGCCGTGGCCCAAAGATTTACTGCTCATTTAAATGAATACCAATTGGAATATATTGAACTGGAATATTAGAGGGATCAATTCTAAAGATAAATGGTTTGCAATTTCCAATAAGATAGAAGAATCTGGTTGTGCTATCCTTTGTCTACAAGAAACTAAGAGAGAACTTTTTGACTCTGCTTATGTTAAAAACTTTTGCCCTAAAAGGATTAACAAGTTTGAATTTACCCCATCTGTGGGGGCTTCTGGGGGCCTTCTTGTAGCCTGGAATGATAACTTCTTTCATGGGCAAAAAGTTTTTGAAAATCGGTTCTCTTTGTCAATTCAGTTCACATCAGTTCACACTGGGGAAAGTTGGTTTCTAACCAATATTTATGGCCCTTGTGCATCAGAGGAAAAGCTGGAATTCTTGGACTGGTTCAATAACATTCAAACTCCTGATGATGTAAATTGAATAATTTTGGGGGATTTTAATTACATCAGGTATCCTGAAAATAGGAATAAAGAGGGTGGGAACTTTCAGGAAATGTTGCAATTCAATGAAGCTATTAGCAATCTTGGTCTGGTTGAAATTCCTCTCAAAGGAAGAAATTATACTTGGAGCGACATGCAATCTGCACCATTGTTGGAAAAAATTGATTGGATCTTTTCTTCTGAATCTTGGACAATTACATACCCAAATACTCAAGCAGTTGCTCTTTCAAAACCCATCCCAGATCATGTTCCATGTGTGATCAAAGTAGGCACAAGCATTCCCAAATCTAATCTATTTAGGTTTGAATTTTTTTTGGCTTGAACATGGTAACTTTCAAAGAAGTTGTGCATAATATATGGTCACAAGATGTGCAAGAACAAGATAGTGCCAAGAGGATCACAACAAAGTTCAAGAGGCTTAGAAAAGGTCTAAAATTTTGGTCTAAAAATCTGTCCAATCTTGCAGCCACCATCAAAGCTTGTAACAACTTCATCCTTCTAATGGATACAGTGGAAGAATTCAGACCCCTCTCTAATGTGGAATGGAATGGCAGATGTATAATCAGTGAGCATTACCTGAAACTTCTCTCTTATCAAAGAACATACTGGAAGCAAAGGGCTACTATAAGATGGGTCAAGTTGGGAGATGAAAACACAAAAAATTTCCAAGCAAAAGCCACTATCAAATTTAGAAAGAATCACATCAGCTCTATCCAAGATGAGAATGGTCATGAGACAACTGAACATCAAGCGAAAGCAGATGTGCTTTGGAGAGCTTTCAAAGATAGATTAAGCACTTCTGCTCCAACAGTGGAATCTATTCCTCTGCACACCCTGATCCAGCAAAGAGAGAATCTGAGAGAACTTGAAAGGCCTTTTACTAAAGAAGAAACAGATGTTGTGGTTTCTCAATTGCCTCTAGATAAAGCACCTGGACTAGATGGATTTAATGGGGCCTTCATTAAAAGTTGTTGGAGTATAATTGCTGATGATTTTTATAGTCTGATCAAGGATTTCTATAATGGGAATGTTAATCTTCAGAGCATCAATTCCTCTTATATTACACTCATTCCAAAAAAGATAATCCAATGTTGCCAGGGGATTACAGGCCAATTTCTCTCCTAAATTGTTCTATAAAGATAATCACCAAGCTCCTGGCTAATAGACTTCAGGCTGTCATTCTTCAGCTAGTGCACATCAACCAGTATGGGTTTATAAAGTCTAAAACAATTCAAGACTGTCTAGCCTGGGCTTTTGAATATCTTCATCAATGCCAGCAATCCAAAGAGGAAATTCTTATTTTGAAATTGGATTTTGAAAAGGCCTTTGACCTAATTGAGCACAAATCCATCTTAGATATCTTGAAAGCCAAAGGGTTTGGGCAGAGATGGACCAACTGGATAGATATGATTTTCAAGTCTGGGACCTCTGCTGTGCTGCTCAATGGAATACCTGGAAAAATCTTTCATTGCAAGAGGGGAGTTAGACAAGGGGTTCCTCTCTCACCCCTCCTTTTTGTTCTAGCAGCTGACTTGCTTCAGTCCATACACTACAAGAAATATGCCGTTTATGACAAAAAATAATGACCGTGGTCAGATTGGTCATGGATCTGTGACCAAAATTGACAAAATGGTCGTGTGGTTTCTAGCAGGGTCCAAATCCTACAACATTACGACCATTTCTGCCAGGAAGGTCATGATCTCAGTGCACAAAATGGTCATAAGGATGTGTAGAACTATCCATATTCTCATTATTGGTCCTCCTTGACCAAATTAATAAGGTCATAGGCTTGAATAGAGGTGACATGGCAGACACCTCAACAGTATCACCTACATGTCGCGTATAGGTGTCAATTTTGCCTACGTGTCGAGTCCACAAAGTATAACTACACCTAGATACGAATTCACAATCCGTTTGTGTGCATTGTTTTACTTACTTGTTGTTCAAATTTCAATATATCCATAAAAATGCACAAGTATCCATTAAAATGACTTAAAAATAGCAAAATGACATTGATAAATGTCAAGTTTCTACATGAAAGGCATGTCTATATATATATATATATAGACATGCCAATACGATGATGTCTATTTCACCCATGCTTCCATCTGCATTGATATCTTACTTTGAAAATAACTAAACTCTAAAACCCCATGATTTTAAACTTGAATATAATGGCCGATGCAAATCATGCCATCGCCTAATCACATTACAATGCATCAGTTGGTGATGTCATGCGACCAGCATATCCGGTACAATTGTAAATGGTAAGGAACATTTTGTTACTTAAAAGAAAGAGATCACGATTCAAAAGTGATGTACAAATCAATGCTACGTGTGGTAATTCTTTTGGCTACAATGTGTTAATAAACTTCATAAAACATTTATTGTCATATCAAGGTTACATCATCAACAATTATCAGAGTATGTTTTAGTTGTATAACTTTGCATCAAGATGTCACTTTGTATTTTACTCTAGTTTTTTTACTAGCCATACCATACAAAACTCTATGCAGTGTGGGGTAAAATAGAAGACGGGGTCCAGATGCAGCTAGCGAACATGAAAGGATGGCGTGAAAAATGCAAAAGGAAAATCGCGCGGAGTCAATATCATTTTGGAGAACTAGATGACCCGTTGCGCCAATGGCGCAAAGGCCGGCAGCAAGCCAAGTATTGTAAGAGTGGTGATAGGAAAACTCAGTCACAGATCAAAATAATGAGTACTTACTTGGTGGTTACCGTCTCTGTTCATGATTACTGTTCCTCCAGGAACAGTCTGTGCTAAATGATAGTTCTATATCCCTTGAGTGGAAGGTGGACGCTGCCAGGTAGGGCATGCCAATTCCTTGCTTAGCATATTTGTTAATTCGATGTTTGAAACAGAGAAAGTAGTAAAAACAGATAATAATAGATAAGGATGGCATTATGCATATTAATAGATCGATGAGTAACAATAGCATAGCTTATATAGGTAAAAGCATATCTATTTGTGCTATTGATTGTTGAAAAGAAGTTGAAAAAGAGGACAAACATGTTCACTGTTGTTGCTAAAACACCAAGATGGTCTGCAAGGTAGGCTTAGTGGTGCTTACAAAAATAACTGATTCTTAAAAAGGAGAAAACAAACAAATCTGTCATCATAAACTTCGTAGCATTCATTCAACAAATGTAGAAGAGAAAATAATATATTTCATACATTTTATAGTACATGCCCTGCTTTCAGACCCAATGCAGAAGGGGAGAAGATCCTTATCTGCAACTTCTATAGCATCATAATAGATCTTCTCCAACAAATTTTCAGTTTCCAGGATATAGTCCGTGATGACCTTCAAACAGGAATTGTTAGCGCCTTCAGTTTCCTCCATTTTCTTCAACAACCTAAGAGACTGCAAAGCGTTGCAATCCTTGTTGCGTAGCAGGTTAGAAACAACTCTCTTTAATATTTGTTAAAGTCAATATGCAATGAAGCCATGGTACACATAAGTGCCATATCTGCAACAAAATACAAAGGTCATCTTTTAAGCTTCTTGAAGGCAACACGACAAAATTACATTAAAGACAAGCTAAATGCAATCCATCGTATTTCTCAAGCCTCTATGCCAGCAACGGCTTGTACGCAAGCTTATTCTATATTCGGTTATATCCAACCGGGCATCCTAGTCAATAATAAAATCTTCTATAGTAAATAGTTAATTACTGGAATATGACGGTCGTGTTCCCAGCAAGGGCCATTACTGTATTTGGAATTCTTGTATGAAAAAATATCCCGAATTTAAAACTATATTCGGCAAGACATCCTCTCTACCAATGATACTATCAAAACTAACAAAACAAAATTCCCATGCAGATATATACAACATTGAGAATGCAGAAGAACCATAATCAAGAAGAAAGCTTACTGATCCTGCCATTCATCTGTTCAGTATATTATTTTATCAGACCGGATAAATTTTCTTATCAGCATGGGGTGCATCATTAAGATAATATAAACTCTGGATTATGGTTCAGTATATTATCTTATCAGACCGGATAATATACTGTTCGGTAGCCCTCCTCCACCTCAAACTCCTCAACTCCACATCCTGTAGCCAGCAGCCAACTTCTCGTATAAACTCCCAGAGTTAGCCGAGCGTTCGGGAGCACAGATTCTCGTATAAACTCTCAAAGTTGGTCAACTTTTCCATCTAGCTCTCCCGTGCACCGCTGGCCGCTGCCTTCCTCATGCCGCTCCTGCGCGTCCGCCGCGGCGCACTCTGGGACGCCTTGTGGGAGTGCGGGCTGCTGTGCACCGTCCCGAAGGAGAGGTGGTCCTCCACGTGCCCTCGGGCTCAGCTCCGTCAAGGGAGAAGCATGCTTCAGGTCGGGCCAGCGAGGGGAGCGTCCGACGGCGTGGTCTCGGTGGGGCGGTGGCGGACGGCGACTTGCGGAGGAGGAGCTCGGGCTGCTTCTTGCGGCGGCTATGTTTTTTGCGGCGCAGGAGGACGAGAGGGGATCGATTGGGCCGGCCCTCTGTTCGCTTAGACGCTCGCATCCTCGTACCGGTTCGTCAAATGACTTGGCGGTGGCAGTTTCAACGTAATTTCACTCAACTCCCGCTTCCCAGTTTTTTTTGAGCTCGGGTTTTCCAACTCGAGGACTCCGTCAAATTTGCACTACGAGATTAGCCGGCTTCTTCCTCGCAAAACCAGGAGTTCTAATCTCTACTCCTAATGAAGCAATTGGTGAATAGTTCGCGCGGTTTATTTTCGTTGGTTTATTTTCGTCATCCTCCCATCTTCGGTTTTTCTTCGTCATCCTCCCACCCCACCCCATCCCACGCAGCCACCAAAAAAACCCGTGCCCAACAAAAAAAACTTCATCGACCATATAAAAAATAAATCGCAATCAATCAAGTATTGATGATCAGATTAGTTATCATATAAAAAATAAATCGCAATCAATCAAATATTGATCTGATATTTCCTTATATTGATGTGATTTTCCCATCAATCATCTCTACTGCCTAAAAAAATACGTAGCTTTCCTTTTCCTGCCAACCCATCAGATTAGTTACCATATAAAAAATAAATCGCAATCAATCAAGTATTGATGATCAGATTAGTTACCATATAAAAAATAAATCGCAATCAATCAAGTATTGATGGGATATTTCCTTATATTGATGTGATTTTCCCTTTCTTATCATCAATCAGCTCTACTGCCTAAAAAAATGCGTAGCTTTCCTTTTCCTGCCAACCGACCGCGTCCCGTCTCCCTACATCTGCCCTCGTTGCTCTGCCTCCCGCACGAAAAAAGCCCTCTCGTTTGACCTCCCCCAAACCCCGCACGATGAAAAACCAAGCCGCCTGCTTCCCCTCCTCTCGACCGCTCCATACGTCCAGATCGCGGCCCCATCCCCATCCTCCTCTCACGTCACGGCGGCCGATGGACTGCCGCCACCACCCTCCTACTCTCTCATCGCCGCCGTCCTCCCGCTCGCTCGCCGCCGCCGTTGCCACCAATCCCGGCGAAGGCGCCGTTGCTGCTATGTCGCCTCCTTTCCCCATCCAAGCCCGACCATGGCAACAGCGCCCTCTCATGTGTCCCGCGGTGAGGTTTGGGGAGGCGCGACCACAATCCAGTAGGGATCGCAATGCGAACCCGTCCGCTGGGATGGGTGTTGCCTCCGTTGCGAATGGGATCGAAGGGAGGGACTACTTCGTCGTCAAGGTCGGCGAGGCAGCGGCCGATTGGGAGCCCGGTTGTGAACATGGGAGTTCGTCCCCATGGAGGCAGCGGCCGTGGAGATTGGATGTGAAGCAACCCCACTTGCCGGTGGTGGAGGCTTGCCGTCCATGTGATCCTTTCTTCTCCCGGTATCCCCATTCCTTGCCTCCCATTACAAAAGCGAGCATAAATGAGAGCAGGGGCTGATTTTCATCACTTCATTTCTCATATTTTTAGTTGCTTTTTTGAGATTATACAAGATGCTCCCGATCTGTTTTGTCAAATTACTTGGATCGTCTTATGGAATTGACAGCCATCGTATTTTTCACCTCATGTTATTTCTTAACCCTTGTCCCACTAGGCATCCACTACATGTTTGGTAATGACGTGATGTTGAGGCGGCTAGGAGAAGCGGGAGAGGGGGAGAGAGAGGGAGGGAGAGTGTGTGTGTGAGGATTTGATGGTAAAAATGGTCGCCAATGTTGTAATATTGAACTTTTTAAGTTAATATGGCCCCGTTGCAACGCACGGGCGTTCTTCTAGTAAACAATAAAGCACGTGTATGTACTTAATAACCATGGATAGAAAGCAGAATTCGGAGAATAGATATTGGACTACAAACATGAATTTAATATAGCATTAAAAGCACACTTTATATGTGTACTCGATAACCATAGGTAGAAAGCGGATTTCAGGTAGTAGATATTGGACTGCAGGCATGAATTGTAACATATCTTTAGTAAAGTTCAAATATAAACAGAACACCATGATAGTTTTTCTGTTCCATCTTAAGTGAAAAAAATGCCTGATGGCGCACCCTTAATTGCTCGGTACCCTTCGTTAAAGTTTGTGTTTTCTGCACAAATTGTAGTTTATACGTAACAGAGAAAAAATGATTATGTGATATAGTAAATTGAATATGTCTTCTAGCATAATTATTCCAATTAAAAGTAGATGATGCTTCGTCTTTCCTCTAAGCAAATAGTAATGGTTCCAAGATGATAAAACACAAAGTTAGCTCTAATGAAACCTATGTGGAACCAGTTTGCTCTGATGAAACCTCCACTATATAGAAGAAAAGCATGGAAAATTCCACGGGTTACTCATGTCCAGTGGAGGCGATAAAGGAAATATCCATAAATAGTAGGATGAAGATAAAACTAACAATGAATATAGCATGAATAGAATATCCTAACAAATAGAGTAGGACATTTATAGTTGTCATTGTAGGATATTGCACTATAAGAACAATACCATTACACTATTGGAGCATCACAACATTGTTTGCAAATAATTCTCGAGAACTCTAAAAAAAGAACAAAAATTATGAAAGAACTAATTCTAAGCTTTCTCCTCATCTTTCTTATCATCCTCTAGCATCTCCCGTGTGCCTCTAAATTTCGGCGCCTCCTCCCAGGTAGATATTTCTGCAGTACGACAGATAAAACGTTAACTAAACTATATATATCTCATGCATATTGCCAGTCTAATAATCAAAAAGATTACTGTTGATCACAGCCATACCACTGGATTAGAGCCAAGAACAGGAACATCTCATGCAATTCTCTTTCAAGCAACACTTCCATTTGATCCGTAACTATTGTTGGTTTATAATCCTACTACGAAATTAAGGCCCCTCTTTGGATTGAAGTAAACTCATGTGAATTTTTTAGAACTATAAGTGGTCATTACATAATCTGGTTATGATCACACTGTAGCAATAGAAAAATAAATTAAAAAAAGAAACATAAAGAAGCAAAACCTGTAACTTTGGGCATTCACCCTGGTCGTCATTTCAGCAACCTGCTACTCCCCAAGAGGCAACTCCAATATGAAAATAACATGGGAAATAAGATGAGGGGATCTGAGTTTGAGGAAATGTAATATCACACCCCTTTAGCAAGCATTACCCGAGGATGCAGGCTGCTACCATCTCTGTCTTCCTTGCCATTTCAATAGGTACATGGTTTTGAAATATTTTCTTCTTGAAGCCAACCAAGCCTGCTTTTTTTGGCTGAAGATAATTCGTCAGTTTGAAGTAGAAAAGCAACGACTCAACCTAAAGATCCAAGCAAAGGACCATCAACATTTTATAACTAATCAATCCACCCAAACTAAATTAATTTCTTATCTGTTTTAATGAGTAAACATTTGCCATTGCACACAGTGAAAACAAATTACTTTCTAATCAATCCTCTAACTTAGCAGCACCTTCACACTTGTTGAGGTTGCACACGGGTCATCACACCATGTTCATGTCCGCAACATTCAAGAAGACCAAAGAACAATGAGGAATGTCAAACATTTTAACAAGACCAGCAAGTGAGACAGGAATGACCGAGAAGCGGTATTGCAGAAAACATGGTATTACGGTACAACCGAACGATAAAACATAGCATTTATTTTTTCCTCTTACCGTAATATTTCCTTCAACTCTGTTGCGTTGGCCTTGCTGACATGGTCGGCCAGATCATCCTTGTGACTGCAACCTGCACATAACAAAGCACATGTCACAGCAAAAGAAAAATATCCTCCACATAACAGAAAACTAATGAGGGAATGTCATATTATAAACAAAGAAATTAAAGAGATCTATATGTGTAATAACTAATAAATATTCGACTGTAGAAAGCTTGAGGGAAATTATTGCAGAAACCAACCGAGGCCTTTTTTTTACTAATTAAAGATACAAAACCATTTAGCAATATCCACTGGAACTACTGAACTACAGGACTGAATCAATGAAACATAATAACAATTGCAGAAACTAAAGGTAGCATTTTAGGTACTAATTAACCCTGGGCATATAATACTATTTAGTCAAATAACTGAATAAAAGAAAATTTATAGGAAGAAAAGGAAAAGGTTAATAAACCTGCATGTATCAGTGAGCAACAAAGATCACTATTTGCACATGCAACAATAAATAGACCAGACCATTAGTAAACAGCAAACAGAACACCTACTGGACCCTAGAAGCAGAGTTTCGTTCTATTAGATAGTTAATTAACTTGCATGCATTAGTGAGGAAAATGAAAGGCTGATAATAGCATGCATTAGTGAGAAAGAAGAAGCATTTTTTCATGTGTAAAGAGGAAGTGGTCGCCCATTGGACCCTAAAGAAAACGTACTAAAGCAACATCAATAGTTATCGTGCTAAATTCAGAAGCACACATACTAAAGTAGGAGGTGGTCTGCCAGATATGGAAGCATACTAAAGAAAACATACTAAAGCAACATCAATAGTTGTGCTAAATTTAGAAAGCAACCCCATCTGAGTTGACCATATATAAATAATTACCAAGCAAATACGAAGAAGCAGGCAGTATGGACCGCACACAGACCACCGAAAGGGATGGCCTGCACGAGCAAACCACACAAGCATGGATCCAAAACTAAATGGTCACACGCATCCAAGAGCAATTTGCAGGTAACCATAAGCAAAGCTTCCTTACAAAATCAGGAGGACAACCCCACAAGCAGTAGTATGAACAATGTTGGTACTATTCTAAGAAAATCTGTAGACAACAAAATCAGCTATCAATGAATTATCTTAAGAAAACATGACCAACAAAAAAACAAAAACTATAATCCCATCTGAGTTTGCAATAAACTGTAATCCCCATCTCACCACATTTTTCTTCCCCGTAGCGATATCTCTTCAACCTTCTTTAGCAAACAATATGTAGAAACAAAATGGAACCTGCTAGCTGTAACATAGAAGAACAGTCTAATACTACAAGTGAGCCTGTTGGCTCCTATTTTGTACGACAAAACTATTGATGCAAGAACAGTCAGCAAACGAATTTGTATTTCCCCCTTTTTATGCTCCGTAGCAGCATGTACAGATGTTCATAAACTGAATAAGGTTAGTTCAGCATAAAAAATAACAATGCATTTTTAAGAGGTTTATAGGGTCAATCATCTAATGGTTAAATATTCAGAGTGTAACGCTGAAGGATCAACACCACAAAACTGAAGTGTACATTCCTAGTGGAAACTGATAATCATGAAAGCAATGAAAACATATACAAAGAGAAGACGCGTAAGGTTTTTATGGTACATTCTATCAACTAAATCTTCTTTCAGTGTTTGAAATCAGCCTGCAAAATATATAACAAAAAATTCCTATGCTTGTACACAATGCTAAGCTAGCCATCAGACTTACTTCAGGAATGCATGCTCAGATCCTTATTAATGTCAATGCATGCACAATGTCCGCAATTCTGTTGACAGCAAAAAGAAAATGTAGTGCCAGTAAAATTAACTGAAGGTTTGCACTTGACTAAATATCACATAAAGTCAATGCAATTTTCGAAATGCTATTTTAAGGGAGAGCAGAACTCTCAGACAAGAAACAAAAAAATGAAAGGGCGTGATGAATTACTTACCATGTTTAATTACTTGTTGTCGAGATATACTCTTCGTCCTTTGCTTCAAGTCTCACAATATATTTTTTTTCGAGTAAGAAAATCCATTTCAACAAACACTTCTATTGCTTCTAATTGCATTATTCAGAAATGAATATATTCTGAATATAGATAGGCCTTGTGCCGCAGAAATCAATAACCATCTTATTTCCATGATATGTGTAATGGCCCTTGCAAAAATAGACCATTTACTGGTTAGACTTTACTCTCAAGCTCCTCAGTATACTGAGCTTTCCAAACATGAGACATCTGAACATATTAACATGAAAAATGTTAAAACCGTTGCTATCATAACTTGTAGACTGGTAACACTAAATGTATGTCATATAGGTTCAGAAATAGTTTCACGCATGAATAACAAATAATACCAGAACTCACAAAATAAAACCTCATGAAACACCCGCCATCCTAATAAAGGTAGATGCCAAGTACAGTGATACGGCTATGCTACCAGCAATGATATTTTGGCAAGGTGAGCACATCTGGAATATCCATCCTTGCGTGTATGCATATGAATGCCTACAACCAAAGTGACAACCCCGCCTCCTAGCCTAGTGAATAAAGGTACATAAATGGCACAGTCTATGGAGAAACCAAGGAAGGAAGGAATGCACCGGATTATGGGGCATGTGTGGTCAGTAGGAGACGATGCAAGACCTGTAGAAAATACTAATCTTGGTGAAGGCAAACATGTTCTGGGCATGGTTCTTTTATTCTGGTACAGCTGAGATGAAAAAAAAATCATATATGGAGTATAAGCTGACCTGTGTGATTTGGGCATGGGGTGGACGTGGTACCCAGCAGTCCAGCAGCTAATCTTATCAGACATCTTCCATTCTCTGTACATGCATAGATGGGGAGGCGCCGGTGCAGCCTCACGCTGCCTCTTTGCGGGGACAACCTCCTCCTCGCTAACCCTATCTTCAGCATATAAAAACAAAAAAAGGAAGCCATAAATTAGTAGATGAGCCCAGGTCAGAAAGAACGAACTCACCTTTCCCGGGCGTCTCCTCCACGAACTGGCGGCCATCCTCGACCTCTCCTCCTCTACACGCAGCTGCCGGGGTGGGGCTTGACCAGGATGGGCTCCTCCGCTGCACTCGCTGCAGCAGCCGCTCCTGCTCTCCTGGCGGCGACCTCGCCCAATCTGGAATCACGGTGTGCGGCGCCGGATGACGGCGACCTGCGCCAGATCCGAGTGGGTCAAGAACGTGGCGGCGCCCACGCTGCTGCACCTCGAGCGCTGGGGAAGAGGCTCGGGAGAGAAGGTGGCGGTGCGAGAGGGCGGCGGAGGGCCGAGGAGCAGGGGATGCCGGACGGCGCGGAGGGGGGAGAGTGGCGTGGGGCTCGAGGACGGGAAAGGGTTGGTCTGGTGCGTTGTGTTTTCGTGTGAGGATTGGTCCCGGCTCTCCAGGCCGCTCCTTTGCTCCGCCTCATCTACCCAATACAATGAAATGTGGGCTCAAAAGACAAACCGGGACCACCTACACGTGAAGCTGCTTGTTGGTCCTTTGCTCCGCCTCATCTACCCAATACACTGAAATGTGGACCGAGTAGACAAACGGAAATCCATCTCCTCACGTCGTCCTTATCCAATCACAAACTCCTCATCGCCAGCCAATCGCTCACATAGCCTCCAAATAAACCCACCCTCTGCTTGTTGGTCCCACAGAATCACAACCCCACTTGTCTTTCTCTCGTGAAGCTGCTTTGAATGTGAAAAAAAGTTGACGGTTGACCAGCGGCCAGCAGCCAAAAAAGCATTGTAGTTAATTTATCTAGCGGTCAAAAACGTCTCGCGAATGCAGTGCCCCTAGAATGGCGGGTAGTGCAGCGTGGTTTATATGTTCAATGAGGGCGGGATCACGGAATTTCGGCTTTTTGGAATGAGGGCGCTGTGCAAGTGGGCGGTGTCTTCTCCTCAACCCGTTCTACAGCACAGCCGCCACACAACCCTATCAGGCTCCCCTCCCACTCCTCTCTCTCATTCTCCTAGATCCGCCGCCGCCCCCCTCCCCCACCAACCCCTTGGCGGCGTGTGACCTCTCCCGTCATCTCGCTGGCCGGCGAGCCTGCCGCCTCCCTTCACCGCCACCAGCTCCCCAGCATGGCTTCCCTCCCTCTTCCCCGCTTCCTACACCGCATCTCCATCCGGCCCTCCTCGATCCCCTCTTCTTCTCCCCAGCCTCGTCCACCGCATCGGGGCACCCATGGATCTGCCGCCACTTCTCAAGGGGTGCCCTCTGATGACCGATTCATGGTGGTGCCAGCCAGATCCGCGCGGTGACCCAGGGGTACTGATGCCGTGCACCCAGCCGCCGCCACTGCCCGACCACCGGGGCAACTGGACGGTGCTCCCGTCTGCGAGAAAATCACCCGCGCGGGCAAGGCACTGAGCGCCGCACTGGTGATGGTGCTACTACGCCTGGCCGCCATCACGGACGTGATTGTCGCCTCTGACGCTCCCGCCTACCGAGTGGCGCTGGAGCACCCGCGCCTCTTCCATGCCGACCTCCGTTTCGTGCTTCGCCCCGTCGGCGCCCTGCTCGTTGCCTTCCTTCTCGGATCCTTTACGCACTACAGCAACTCCGACCTGTGTCGCTGCCGTCAACCTCCTCTCCAGCGGCAAGGTGAGGCCATCTCCCGACTCTCTTTCCAGTTTTTGTTATAACATTGTGTATTCGATTTGTTAATGGGCACCTTTGTCGGTGTATGCTTGGAAATGTTGTATCTGCAGTTCCACATTTTTTGCTTAGGTGTGGTAAAATAGAGATGTGATAATGGGACAGGGACGAGTGGCTATCAGGTGGGCAGCACCCTGAATTCTTCACCACTGTCTACCTACCTTGAGATAGCTGCATTTAAGGATTTTTGAATTAGTCGAATACACATCCAATACGAAGTTATACACAGTGGTATCCTGGCATACTAGTGAATGCACACCAATTGCTATTTGCGGATCGAATGGGAAGAGATGAGCCATGTGATACTTGGCTGCACCCGCGACATGGATAGCACAACGCGACAACAAAAAATCATTTTCTTGTTGGATACACTGCTGAAATGCCACCCTCGATGTCATGGCAAGGAGCGAAGGAACCTTCCGCGAAACCGATGTTCTTAATTTCCACGCGGTCAACGTGGCTCTTTCGTCGCTGAGCTCAAAGTCTCCAAGACTCCAATCACTTTACTACTGTCCTACTAGAGATGACAATATGGATACCTGCATGCTTAATTAATTGGGTGTGATTAGCACACCATGTGCTCCAAGATAGTACACACCAATGATCGAAGGAACCGAGGAAATCAAAGCATAATTGGAGATATTCAGAGTGTTGCAAACGCGGCGGACAAGAAGATCTTGCAAAGGTTACTTGCGTCTACATGTAGACTAGCTAGTTTTTCCACGAGGCCTTAGAACGGGTCCTACTAAGGAGATTCAGGCCTCTTAAGAGTGAACCGGTCACAATGCATGTCGTTCACGATGCACATACTTTGCGAATCGTAATGGCCGGCATCACCAGAACGTATGTGGACATGTATAGTCTCGTCGCTTTCGGTGTAGCATATGCATATTCTTGTCGAAGAGAATATATGAGATGATCTGGTCATAGCTAGGAAGGTGTAAAGTTCACATGTATATCATGTTATTGCCGGCAGTGACAGCGGTTCGACTTGGATATGTCATGGTATCATTGCGGTTTGATTATTTTCTGATGTAAAATTAAGCACAGGTATATAAACGTGACGCAAACAACTCTCAGAGAGCAAGACCTGAATTACGTGCACTACATCCCAACGTGGTACATGGGAAAGAGGAAATCATATAAATGAAACAAAAAAAAAATGTTAGGCAGGGGAGGGACCTTTTGACTTTGCATATGCATTCGAAGGAGCTCCCTCTGCGGTTTGGTCGGCGGTAGCTGGGAATGGGTTACTGGGACATCCCTTTGACCCCGTATGTGTTGTCTCAAAGTGACATTCTGTCTGAAACCATATATATAGGACTGGTCCAGCAATGGCTTAATACGGGGCTTTTACGGAGTGTCTCTGAGTTGGCAGGGTCTGATTGGATTAAGGGGGTAGATTTAGTTAGATGAAAGCAGCCCGTAAAGCCTGTAACTATCCCGTGCCTTTAGCATTTTTGGGACTGGTCATGGTAGTTATCCTCATTGGCTGGACCGGTTAAGCATACAGTTTTGGATGCGGATTCTTCGTGTGGTGGGAACCGAGACAACAGGAAACGACAGCGTGTGACACATGTGCTAGTTGCTTTCAATGTAGCATCTGATTGTGAAAGGTTACCATCCATTGCCGTTGTTAAGCAGAGGCCTGGACAGTATCATCGTTGCTTGGGAAGCTAATGCTGCCTCCCGTCAACTTCCTTTTAATTTCTGAGAGCGAAAAGGTGCGGATTCTCAGCTCCAGACTCCAAAGTTGGTTTCCTTTAATTTTCCGACAGCTAAAGAACCAACATCGGGTAGTGCTGCGAGGTCGACGCGGCGACCTTTTGTTTGAGCGGTCATTAACATGTAACAGTATATGAGGATCAAGAAAAAGATCATTAGCATGTAGTAACAGTATATGAGGATACATCCCCGTACGTTACGTACACCAGCATTGATTCTTCGTCTTTGTAGGGAAAGAGAACCAACATTCCTCGTCTTTGTTGGGAAAGAGGACCAACATTCTTCGTCTCTGTTGGGGAAGAGTGAGTGGAGTTTAATTACGCAATTGATAATGAAGCTACTATGAAAACTCTGGTCTGAACCGGAGTGTGCAACTTTTCGTTTTAAAACCAGTTAAATGAGTTGTCCAAGTCGGCAATGACCTATGTGCAGCCACCAACCACCACAACATCTTCATCATTCTCTTTAATTTTATTCAGTCAAATATATACTGTTGGCGATCAAACAAGTCCACTGTAACCAACTCTTTTTCTACCTATCAATGAGTGATACACATCCAGGAGAGAGGCGTTTTGGAGGCCGAGCTCCAGGGAGGCCTTTATTTTTAAAAAATTCAAATTCAAATTTTTATGATTTTTTTTTGGAAAATAATATACGTGCATGTAAGGATGTAAGCCACATATGTGTACAAATTCATGACGAAATACCTTGAGTTGCGACCTGTATAAAAAAGACAAATTCATGGCCTAGGAGAACGAATAGTACCATGTGTTAAATAGCCGCAGATTTATCTTTTTTGCACAACCCTCATTTCAATGTATTTTGAACTGAAAATATACACACATGTGTGCTATGTCTTCATGTATATCTGTATTTTTTTTCAGAATTTTTTGAAATATAAAAATATGAATTTCAATGAAATTTCAAATTTGTATTTGGAGGCCGAGCTCCAAAAGGGATTTTCGCACATCCAGCGTATTCACACAAAAAAACATATCGCTCACGACTCATGCACACATATATTTGCCTCAACTACGGAACTACCCGACCACAAGCTGCCACCTACTGCTAGTGACGCTCTGATAAAGTCCATGCATGTCATGTAGACGTACGTACCCGAGCTCCAAAACATGCAAAACGGTAGAAGTCAGCAACTCGTTATTGATAATGGTACACAGGAAAGTTGCAAATCTACTTTCCCAAAGGAAAACTTCATTGATTACTATCTTGCTGAATTATCAGCTACTCGATCGCACAAGGAAACTTCATTGATTACTACCATTTGGCATGTTTTTGTTGGATTTACCCATGTTCACCAAAACAACCTGGACATCTATGTGTGGTGCACCGGTGCCAGTAATTCATAGTAAATCACCAACTAACTCGAAGTAACGTATCACTCATGGTTTTGCCTCGACTTCGACAGACTTTTGGCTTGACTTGCGAATCTGAAAGTATAAAATGCGAATGATGCATCTCTACTCCTTTTTCTTTTTGAGAAAAACGCATCACTATTCTTTTTTATGAACTATGGGAAATGCCTATATGAGGGGCCCTACTGATGAAAAGTATCATACTAAAAACCTTTAAACATTAGGTTAATATAGTACTATATATAAGAAAAATATGGATACTCTTTATTTTATTTTGTCTGGTGAATCATTTTGTATTGACGAGTCACGCTGAGTCTGTAAAAGTATTCCATGACATGACATGCCATGCCACCACAATAATTCATTGGCATAACTCTCGATCGGGTGATGCAACGACAAACAAATAAAAAAGCTATAGAATGCAAGGATATGCGTGAGGCAACCAAAAACAAACTAAAAAGCTATAGAATGCAAGGAAATGTTCATGGATAACATGACACATGAACCAAAAAAAATTCCCTTTTCTTACAAACACTGATGAAATGCCACCCACGGATTGCCCCCCATGATGTCATGACAAGTAATGAAGGAAGCTTCTCCGGAACCGATGCTAGCTCTTAGTTTCCACACGGTCAATGTATGGCTCTTTAGTCGCTGAGCTCAAAGTCTTCAACTCCAATCACTTTACTTCTACTAGAGATGACAATGGAGACATGCATGCTTAATATTTAAATTGAGTATGATTAGCATACTATGTGCTCCAAGATATAGTATACAATGAGTAATCAAATCACATGAGAGATAAGAGTGTTTACAAACCCTACAGAGAAGAGGATCTTGCAAAGGTTCCTTGCATCCACATGTACGCTAGTTCTGAGGCCTTGGAAAGGGTCGACTAAGGAGATGCAGGTCTCATGTCACTCATGCGCATACATTGCGTATCATAATGCCGGCATCACCAGACCATGTGTAGACATATATAGTCTCGTCCCTTTCGGTGTAGTATATGTGTATTCTTGTCGAGGAGAACATATGAGGTGATTTGGTCATATCTAGGAAGGCGTAAACTGCACATACACATAATGTTGTTGCATTGGTCGATCAGCCTAAGCAAACGTCACCTATTGCCATTCGACTTGGCGGTCTCATGGTATCATATCGTCATGGTATATTTGACGAGTTATTCGAGCAGAGCAGAAACATACAGTTTTTCTGGCCGTGAGACAACCGTAACACTGGTGTGAGGCTGTGAGCCGGAGTGTGCAACTTTTCGTTTTAAAACCAGTTAAATCTGTTGTCCAAGTCGGCAATGACATATGGGCAGCCACCAACCACCATAACATCTTCATCGACCTCTTTAATTTTATTCAGTCAAATATATACTGTTGACATCAAACAAGTCCACTGTAACCAACGTTGACATCAAATAAGTCCATTGTAACCAACTTCTTTTCTACTCCCTCCGTTCGGAATTACTTGACTAGATACATCCATTTCTACGACAAGTAATTCCGAACGGAGGAAGTACTTTTTTTTTTGAGCAAAAGAGAGTTTCCCCTCCGATTTCCATTAAAGAAAGCAGGCGGAGCCGAGTAACAGGCTAGTAGTCTTTTCAACCTATCAATGAATGATACACATCCAACGTATTCATGAAAAAGAAAACGTATCGCTCACTCGGTCTACACGACCGCAAACTGCCACCTACTGCTAGTGACATTCTGATAAAAGTCCATGCATGTCATGTAGACGTACGTATCTGAGCTCCAAAACAGGCAAAACGGTAGAAGTCGGCAACTCGTCATTGATGGTGGTACAAAGGATGAAAGGAAAGCTGTTAATCTACTTTCCCAAAGGAAAACTTCGTTGCTTACCATCTTGCTGAATTATCAGCTACTCGATCGCACAAGGAAGGTAGCTAGGGTGGCATTAGCTTTTGCTAACTACTCCCCCCATCCCATAATATATATAGGACGGAGGGTGTAAAAAACACTCTTATATTAGGACGAAGGGTGTCGAAAATGGTTTTATGTTATGAGACGGAGGGAGTACCATTTGGCATGATGATGTTGGACTTTCCCATGTTGACCACAAAGACCTGGGCATATATATGTGTGGTGCACTGGTGCCCGTAATTCATAGCAAGTCACCAACTAACTCGAAGTAACATATCACTCATGGTTTTGCCTCGACTTCGACAGGCTTTTGGATTGACTTGGTGACTGAAAGGTGAACATAAAATGTGAATCAGATATCTCTATTCCTTTTTTTCCTTTTCCTTCTTTGAGAAAGATGCATTGCTATTCTTTTTGGGTGTGTCTAGGTCTCAGTCGACTGAGACTTAACCAAGTCTAAGTCAAATAATATAACATGCAAGAAAGAAAAAAGGAAATTGAAAATAAAATTTGCACGAATCTCAACGTAAGATCCTACAAATATAGCATCGACTGAGATTTGGTTAAATCTCAGTCGACTGAGGCTTAGCAATCCCGATTCTTTTTTATGAAATATGGAAATGCCGATAGGAGGGGCCCTACTGGTGTAAAGTATCATACTGAGAACCTTAGAATGTTAGGTTAATATATACTCCTACTATAGAAAAATTATGGAAATCTCTATTATTTTCTGGTGAATCATTTTGTATTGACGAGTCACCCTAAGTCTATAAAAGTATTCCGCGACGTGACAGGCCACCACAATAATTCATTAGCATAACTCTCAATCGAGCGATGCGACAACAAGCAAATTAACAGGCTATAGAATGCAAGGAAATGCCCATGAATAACACGGCGCATGAACAAAAAGAACTTTCTCTTGCATATACTGCTGAAATGTCACCCACGGGATGCCCCCCGTTGATGTCATGACAAGTAGTGAAGGAAGCTTCTACGAAACCGATGCTAGCTCTTAGTTTCCACACAGTCAATGTACGGCTCTTTAGTCGCTGAGCTCAAAGTCTTCAGCTCCAATCACTTTACAACTAGAGCTGACAATGGAGTGTGATTAGCACACTATGTGCTGCAAGATACTAGTGGTATACGATGAGTAATCAAATCATAGGAGAGATTAGAGTGTTTACAAACCCTACAGAGAAGAGGATCTTGCAAAGGTTCCTTGCATCCACATGTACGCCAGTTCTCTCCCACGAGGCCTTGGAACGGGTCAAGTAAGGAGTTGTAGGCCTCTCGAGAGTGAGCCGGTCCATATTCATGTCACTAGTGCGCATACATTGCGTATCGTAATGACCGGCGTCACCAGACGTATGTTAGTACGTAGACATATATAGTCTCGTCGCTTTCGGTGTAGTATATGTGTATTCTTGTCGAGGAGAACATAATATATGAGGTGATCTTGTCATAGCTAGGAATGCGTAAACTGCACATGTACATCATGTCATCGCGTCGTCCGATCGGCCTAAGCAAACCACATCCACCGCTGTTCGACTTGGCGGTCGATATATCTCATGGTATCATTGTGGTTTTATTATTTTCCGAAGTAAAATTGAGCACAGATGTATAAATCCACACCTCAGTTGAGTATTCCAAGTACATGTATGTAATCCACACCTAAACTGAGTACATATTTCACCTACCTATCCTATAGCATAATTCACATGTGATTGATCTCTCATAGACAACTCCGGGAGCAAGGTCTCAATTACGTGTGTAGTGACGAATCCAACAATGGAGCAAATCATTTCGTGAATCCTATGTGAACGTGTTGCACAGACCCTGCGGTGACGGCTTGGCGTGGGCGTGGGCGTGGTCGGCGGCCCACATCTCCGCCATGTTGGGGAAGTAGCACGCCCCGGGGAGCTCCATGGCGGCGGTGGCCTTGTTGTCCTGCAGCAGCTGTCCGCCGAAGCCGCCGAGCAGCAGGTCGCCGTAGGCGCCGAGGTCGGCGAGGAACGCGTCCTCCAGCGCCACGCCACCGACGTCACTCGCTGCAGGCATGGACGACGCCCAGATGCCGGTGGCGGCGGGGACGTCCAGCGGCATGGGCGCGAGCACGGTCTGGGGCGACGAGTCTATGTGCACGAACCCCTGCATGGGGTGCTGCGGCTGGTTGTACATGCCGGCCGCGGCGAAGCACATGTCGCCGCCTGATGAGGTGGTGTCGACGGAGGAGGAGCCGGACGCCGCCGGCGAGAGCGCCGCGGGCTGCAGGGTGGACGGCACGCATTGGCTCCAGGACCCGGCAGGACCTGACGGCGTGGCGGGCGCAGAGAAGGCTCCGGCTGCGGCTGCGGCTTGGAGTCCGAGGCCGGCGTGGTGGTGGTAGTGAGGGCCACGCATGGGCATGGGCATGGCCTTCTTCTTGAGCTTGGTGTTCCAGTAGTTCTTGACGTCGTTGTCGGTGCGGCCGGGGAGCTTGGAGGCGATGATGGACCAGCGGCTGCCGATGGAGGCGTAGAGGGAGCAGATGACGCGGTCCTCCTGCTCCGTGTAGCCGCCGTGCCGGATGTCCGGCCTCAGGTAGTTGAGCCACCGCAGGCGGCAGCTCTTGCCGCACCGGTTCAGCCCTGCAGCGCCACAAGAGATCGATGAGCATGGCAACAGAGATCAGCTGCGTGCACCACCGTCGGCGTCCATACGAGCGCAGCACTACGTACCTGCTTTGTGCGGCAGGGCGATCCAGTTGCCGCCGATGCCATGGTCCCGGACGTAGCCCCGCAGCTGCTCGTCCTCCTCCGGCGACCACGGCCCCCGCTTCACTCTCGCCTTGTCGCAGCACGGCGCGCGCCCCATCTATCGATATGCAGAGTGCTGGAGCTCGCCGTCTTCCCAGCCAGTCAGTGCCGATCACTCCTAGCTAGCAATGGAACAGGCAGAATGTTTCCCGCATTAACTGGCAGACACTGTCTGCCTGTATGTCTACCTCCAGCACAAGTAGAAACTGCAGCGACCGGGTGCAGATTCTTATAGACTATAGAGCAGGCGCGGGGCCCGGCGGTACGGACCGCGTCCTCCTCGCCGCCGTCGCCGTCGTATAGTTCAACGTCTCCAAGGTCGTCGTATGATGGATGGTTTTTCTAGCACCCCGTCGCCATCCCCGGCCCCTCTTGACCAAAAGATCAACCTCGCCGTGGTTTCACACGAACCGATCATCAGCTCACCAGGTCTTCAACCAACCACGCGGTCAATAGTCATTAGTCAATACCTTTACACTTTTTTACCGCTAATTATTGCCGCTTGCCTTTGGAGCCAAGCACGTAGAAGAAGGGCACGCACAGCCTGACCGCGGGTAGGGTACGTAGGGCATTGCACTCCAAGTCTCCGATGACCCCTTTTCGAGGTTGATTCTTTCGTCGAGCGTGCGTCCAAACGCTAGCGATTTTAGCCAAGGCAAAGCCGGGCCTAAAGCGGCTCTCAAAGGAAGCTTTGCCAGGACGGAGGCGACGACGACTGATCAGGCAAGGGCAACCATGCCAACCGCTCGCGCACCCGGCCAGCTTTGCGCGCGCGTTCGTCAACCTCTTGACGGCGACGGCATGCCGCTTTGCCAGCGCGGCGCGCTCGTCGCGTTGCCGAGGTCGTATATTTCCGTAGGGGCGTCGCGCGCGCGCATGCATGATCGTGGTCACCACGGTTAGCTTGGCTGATGCATGCTTTCTGTTTCGACCTACGCACGGGTGGGTGGGTGCTAGGGTGGTCCTCTCTTCCTCTCCTCATGCAAGAGTCATGCATGGATGGATGCATGGTGGGAACTGTGGAAGGGTCCGGTAGGTACTCTGACTTCTGGCACCAATGTTTGGGTCTCGAATCTTGAGGTCGACTTGGCCAGCCTGGGTATTTGTTACGGTGCACAGCGGCGCCACTCCCATGTTCAGCAACCATGTTGACAACAAAGTTCAGAATGTGGTGGTTAGGCATATATAAATATGGTTTCTCTTTCTCTGTACTAATCTGAACATGGATGCTCGTTGTTTTTTGAAGATGACATGGAATTTAGTTTTCTTGCCCGGTGGACGACATCAGGTCAAGTTTATTTTAGAGGGGACGACGACGAGTCAGGTTTTTTATACTGAGAAATCTCCAAAATACAAGTGTATATAGAATCAACATTTTGACTTGGAAGGACAGTAAGTGAAGTTCTTTTTATTGGGGAAGCCATGAAGTCAAGTTCTTCTTATTTGAAAACAGAGATGATGTAGGTGATGGAACAAGGTTCGTCGCACTAACAACTCGCACAGGCACAAAAAACACATGGTCGCCAATGACATCTTCAACCACACTGTGAACCTCTCCGGCATCAACAGCTAAACACTACTATCCAGCCGAAGTAGTGGTGAAGCCAGCCTCAAGAATCTGTGGGGTCATTGCTCATTTTTTCAAAATTTTCTTCACGGTGTACATCAAATGTATAGCTGAAGGTCTGCTAACCCCACAGCCAACACACAGAATCGCCACGGAGCCGAAGAACTTCAGGCCCATTTCTTTGCATGGAAGAATCGCGTCACCAAAATGTTATCAAGGTCGATGACAATCAAGATGCAAACTTAGCCTTGTGCCTTTCTTTGATCACCCATAGCAAACTTGGTTCTCGAGAGCACGTTGACTATGTGTCCCGCGAGGCCCTTGGTCATGAGCACGACACCAAGGGCTCCCCGCCGCATTGGCCCGGGTGGTTTGTCGACCTAAGACTTCGCCCACTCCGTCGTCCTCCTCAATGGCGTCCCTCGAAGATAAATCAGTTGTGTGTTAAGGCAGGGGCACCTGTGCAGCTGTGCTCCCTTATCTTCACTCCTGACATCAGAGTCCTCCAACGCCTCATTCTCGCGGTCAGTGCATTGTGTCGTCTTGAGCATCTGCTGAACCCGCACATGTTGTCCTTCATCTTGCAATACACCGCTGACAAGTTGATAATCCTTCATGCTAACATTGCATAGTTCGCCAAGTTAAAGGCCCTTCTAGAGTCTTTCGCTGCGAGCACTGGCCTCACCCTAAAATTTGACAACTGCACATGTCGTGCTTCGTCGTCCAATACACCGTCGACATGTTGATAATCCTTCATGCTAACATTGCCTAGTTCTTCAAGTTAAAGGCCCTCCTAGAGTTTTTCGCCGCGAGCATTGGCCTCACCCTAAAAATTGACAATTGTACATGTTGTGCTCCGTCCTTTGGTACACCCGTGACATGTTGATCATCCTTCATGCTAACATTGCCTAGTTCGCCAAGTTAAAGGCCCGCCTAGATCTTTTGCCACGAGCATTGGCCTCAACCTAAATTTTGGCAACTACACATTCATCTCCATGAACACTGATGATGAAAAAGTTCTGTCGTTGGCAACTAAGCCATATGGCAACACAGTCTTTGTTTTGCTGTTACGCGAGTGAGGTGGTACCCTTCATGCCTACTCGCTCGCTCCCTCCCGCGATAAACAATCAAAACTCGTAACTCATAACTTGCTCCTTACTCTTTGGACATGACGCATGAAATGGAATATAGTTCTCTTGGTAGGTAGATGACATGATGTTAAATTTACTCCAAGGAAATAACATAAGGTCTAGTTTTTTTTATTGAGAGAACACTCTGGCTTTCTTTCGGAAGTGAGAACACTCTGACTTAGAAGGACACGAGTTAAGTTTTTAAATTTGGAAAATACATGAAGTCAAGCCATGGCGGCTAACCGTCCGTCAAAATTCGAAGAAAAAAAGCCTGACATTTTTTTGAGACAAAGAAAACCTTGACACATTTTTTTTGGGACCACGCGCTGGAGCTTGCGCTAAACCTCCACTTGCTCGAGGATGGCGGCCGGCCCGAGCGATCCCTGGATGTCAAGGATCCGGGTGCGGTCTAGAAGTCCGGTTGTAGATACTCTTACGGTGCACAATGGCGCCCCTCCCATGTTCAGCAACCATATTGACAAAAGTTCACAACGTGGTGGTTAGGCATATAAATATGGTTTCCCTGTGCTCTGAACATGAATGCTCACTGTTTTTGGAGATGACACTTGACATCGAATTTAGTTTTCTTTGCCGTTGGATGACATGAGGCCAAGTTTATTTTAGAGAGGATGATGACAAGTCAAGTTTTCATAGTGAGAAAACTCAATAGTATAAATGTACATAGAGTCAATTTTTTGACTTGGAAGGACACGGAGTGAAGTTCTTTTTATTGGGAAAGACATGATATCAAGTTTTCTCTTATTTGAAAATTGAGATGAAGTCAAGTGACGGGGCAAGGTTCGTCGCTCTAACAACTCACACATAGGCACAGAAAACACATGCTAGCTAATGACATCTTCAACCACACTGCGAACCTCTCTGGCAGAAGCTCGTTATTCTCCGTACTCTGCTCTGAACTTGGATGCGCGTTATTCTTTGGAGATGACACTTGACATGGAGTTTAGTTTTCTTGACCGGTGGGCGACATCAAGTCAAGTTTATTTTAGAGGGGACGACGACGAATCAAGTTTTTCATACTGAGAAATCTCCAAAATCCAAGTGTATATAGAATCAACATTTTGACTTGGAAGGACAGTAAGTGAAATTCTTTTTATTGGGAAAGGCATGAAGTCAAGTTTTTCTTATTTGAAAACAGAGATGAAGTCAAGTGACAGGACAAGGTTCGTCGCGCTAACAACTCACTCAGAGGCACAGAAAACACATGCTCACCGATGACATCTTCAACCACACTACGAACATCTCCAGCATCAACCGCTAAACACTACTCCATCTGTAAAAAAATATAAGAGCGTCTAGATCACTACTTTAGTGATCTAAACACTCGCCTCAAGAATCTTGGGGTCATTGCTAATTCTTTTGAAAATTTTCTTCACGATGTACGGTGTTTTTAGGCTATTTTCCTCAAAAGTTGTGTGGTCAACTAACCCCACAGCCAACATATAGAATCGCCACTGAGCCAAAAAATTTCAAGCCAATTTCTTAGCAGGGAACCTCGTCACCAAAATGTTGTCAAGGTTGATGACAATCTAGATGCAAACCCCTCGTGGCATTGTGCCTTTCTTGGATCACCCATAGCAAAATTGGGTTTTCGATAGCACGTTAATCTCGGAAAACTTTATCTTTGCCTTTGAACTTGTATTGTGCTACCATAAGCAATGTGCTCAAATTGGATTTCCAAAAGGCTTTGGACTATGTGTCCCAGGAGGCCCTTGGTCATGAGCACGACACCAAAGGCTTTCCCCACTGCATTGGCCCGGGTGGGTTGTCGACCTAAGACTTTGCCCTCTCTGTCATCCTCCTCAGCGGCGTCCCTCGAAGATGGATCAATTGTAAGCTAAGGCAGAGGCACCTATGCTCCCTTATCTTCACCCCTCACGTCGGAGTCCTCCAACGCCTCATTCTCGCGGTTAGTGCGTTGTGTCGTCTCGAGCATCTGCTGCGTGCACATGTTGTACTTGCTAACATTGCCTAGTTCGCCAAGTTAAAGGCCCTCCTAGAGTCTTTCCCCGTGAGCACTGGCCTCACCCTAAAATTTGAAAACCACACATTCGTCTTCATCAACATTGATGATGACAAAGCTCCGTTGTTGGCAATTGATTTCAGCTGCCATATCACAACACAACCTTTTGTTTTACTATTACACGAGTGAGTAGGTACCCCTTCATGCCTGGTCCCTCTCGTGCCGTGATCAACAATCAAAACGCGTAACTCAAAACATACTCCTTACTCTTTGGAGATGACGCATGAAATGGAATATAGTTTTTTGGTAGGTACTTCCTCCGTCCGAAAAAGCTTGTCCCTCAAATAAATGTATCTAGGACCAAGTTAGTGCTACATACATCCATTTGGGAGACAAGTTTGGGACAATCTTTTTTGAACGGAGGCAGTAGATGACATGACGTTAAATTTACTTCAAGGAAATAACAGAAGGTCTAGTTTTTTTTTATAGAGAGAACACTCTGACTTTCTTTTGACAGGAGATGAAGTAAATAAACTTTTTAAACAAAATTGGGGAAAGACATGAAGTCAAGCCTCGGCGGCTAACGTTCGTTCAGTGTGACAACTGAAAAACACAAAATTAAGAAGAAAAAAAACCTGACATATGCTACCCACTCGGCCCAAGCGGGCCGAACCCAACCCAAACCGAGCCAGCCTAGCCTAGGCCCGCCCGCCACGGCCAGGCTGTGCGACCCACCCACTGTCTGACCGACCACGGAAGGCTCCGTCTCCTCCCTTTCCCCGTCCAGTTCCTTCTTCCTCCCCCTTGTGTTCACCAGCGGCCGGCAGCTACCTAGCGGTTGCTCCCTCCTCAAGCCCGATCATCCCCTCGATCTCGTCGGAGCGGGCGGAGACCGGGCCGCGGCGATGACGGTGATCGACATCCTCACGCGGGTGGACGCCATCTGCCAGAAGTACGACAAGTACGACGCCGAGAAGCTCAACGGCGCCAACGTCGCCGGCGAGGACCCCTTCGCCCGCCTCTACGGCTCCGTCGACGCCGAGATCTCCCAGTGCGTCGAGGTACCCCGCCCTTACTCTCGCTCCCCCCGCCCCCCCTCCGCCGGGCGCGCGCTGCCCCCCGCGGCGATCTGAATCTGACCGGTTTACTGTTGCTGCTGCTGCAGAAAGCGGAGGCGGCGAGGCAGGAGAAGAACCGCGCCACGGTCGTCGCGCTCAACGCCGAGATCCGCCGCGCCAAGGCCAAGCTCCTCGAGGAGGACCTGCCCAAGCTGCAGCGCCTCGCGCTCAAGAAGGTCCGTCCCATCGTCTCCGCACATCTTCTCACCGCCCCGCTAGATCTGCTCCTTCTTTGACCGCTACGACTCGCCATGTCCGTCTTTACTAGCAGTAGCGACCTTGCGAGACCGCGTAAATTTAGGATGTGCGGCGGTTGCTGGATGTCAACGGGATAAAAATGAAGTGATTTCCGTGTTAATGAGGTGATTTTGCTGGGTCGCCTCGTGGAGTTTAGGATCGGTGGGACTAGTATCTTTTTCTGCAGAGTTTGCTCGGAAATATGTTTGTGATTTCATAGGATTTTGTAGGATGATCTTTATGTGCTGATTATACAGCTCGAATTCTAATCCAAGCATACGTAGGAGAAACTGAGTGTCTTATATGTTGCAATGTACTTCCATTTGGCTGTTGGCATAGATGGTGTATAGGATTATTTACATCAATGCCCAGTTCTTTTGCATAAAACCAGTGTAAACCATATGGAGTCTCACCGTTATCTTCTGCTGCTTGCCTTTTCTTTCAAATGCATAGCTGTTTATTTGAACTTGACAAATGTGCTATCATGGATTATGAGTCCAAGGACTAGTCAAGACTAGTCTATGAGTCGCAACTACAGGGCCGGCTACACTTCAGTGTCGACTAGTCTATGAGTCGCAGCTTCAGTGTCGACTAGTGTTGATTATTCACGATTAGTCTATGAGTGAGTCTCAAGCTCGGAACGACTCGTTGACTCGTACCTTTCGTGCTATTGTTGATATCAAGCAATTCAATCTTTTACTGCTGTTGTCTTGGAGCTTAAGTACTCCTTACCTTGCCCCATCCTTTTTTTTATTTCAAATTAGCATTTAAATACCATTGAGTATTGACTTGATATGCATATTAGCTGCATATTGAGTTTGGTAACATGCTTTCCTTGGTCATGCATATCTCTGCGCTAATATATGAGAGGATATGCATGAGCAGTTGAGTACTGAGCAAACTACGTGGTCGTGGTTTTACTTTTATACATGTTTTTCCTACTTTCAATTTCTTCTAGCACCTGCCTCCATATTATTCGATTTTTTGTTCTGCATAGTTTGGATAGGATAGCATGTACTTTGCCCATTTGATTTAATTATTTTTGGATAAACAATCCATTTAGAATTTGGCAATATTAGTTCTGATGTTGTTCTGCATTGAGACGCAATTCTTTTGTGTTTTCCTTAGAGAAAAAATCTGACTATTTTCTCATTTGTTGTAACAGGTCAAAGGGCTCACAAAGGAGGAACTTGCGACCCGTAGTGATCTGGTTGCCGCCTTACCTGATAGAATTCAATCAATACCGGATGGTAGTTCTTCCGCGACAAAGAAAAATGGAGGTTGGGGAGCCTCAGGATCCCGACCTGGTGGAGGTGTCAAGTTTGACTCTACTTCTGGTTAGTGATCATTATTTATGGTATCACCTAAGTCATCGTTATGCATTGGTTTCGGAATGATCTGGCCAAGTTCCCTTTTCCCCTTGTGCATTGCATGTTCAGATCTACACTAAGCAGCTTCATTTTGTGTGCATTAGCTTAATTCATAATTTATCATGCTGGTGTAAAAAATAGTTCTCCTTTTTGAGGGATTCTAAAATTAATCTTGTTGTTTAATATAAATGTTCATCTAGTTGCTGTGAGTGTATCCTCATCTTAAGGTTAACATTGTTCTGTGCCAAATTAGGCCAATTTCAATTTCCATGTGCACATGTTCCTTCATTGTTTTAGCACACAACTCTGCTTTCTGTATTAGCATTAGATGGACAAAATATGTTGGCATTATAAATTTGAATTGAACATGCATTCCGCCATGCATAAAGTTGGTTGAGCAATGTACATTGTGTCTGTTTCCTCATCATCTCTGGCATGGCCTGTTAGATGCCCTTCTTAAATTTACTCTTATCCTCTTGAGGGTCACGAGCTGAACCTTTTAGTTTTCTCTTACCACGACACACACAGATGGAAACTTTGATGATGAGTACTTTAAGGGGACTGAAGAATCAAATAAATTTCGTCAGGAATATGAGATGCGTAGAATGAAGCAGGTAAAGTTTTTATTCACCAATCTAATGTTTTTCTTCTGTTTGTTTTGTGCTTCCACTGGATACTAACCAGACCTGGTTTTTGCAATGATATTCTGCAGGATGAAGGTTTGGATGTTATTGGTGAAGGGCTGGCAACTCTGAAGAACATGGCATCGGATATGAATGAGGTTGCGTCCTGTGCTTCTTTTCGAGTTATGCGCTGATTATGTGCACCATACTAATTGTTGTGATCATCAGGAATTGGATAGGCAAGTTCCGTTGATGGATGAAATGGATGACAAGGTCAGTTCTCTGGCCACCGTCATTTTTTATATTTCTTCTGACAGGCGTCTCGGCAATGCTTAATGTCTGATAAAACGATAAATGCAGGTGGATAGAGCCAATGCAGATCTGAAGAATACCAATGTGAGGCTAAAGCAGACCATTCTTCAGGTAAAAGTTCGCTCTTCTCTCCGTACTTTCCTTGACTGATGCTTTTGTAGATTGGTGAGCTCATGCATGCATGTTTCTCCTCTTTGGATTGTTGTCAGATGAGATCCAGTCGCAACTTCTGCGTCGACATTATCCTGCTCTGTATCATACTTGGTATCGCTGCCTACCTTTACAAGTAAGTAATTTCCTTTGCCAAGCAACCACTCCAGTGGACATTCTCCTTCACTTTTTAACTAGCCTGAATTTGGACCAGCCGCTGAATGAAATTATAGTATTACTCCCTCAGTCCGGAAATACTTGTCGTGGAAATGGATACAAATGGATGTATTTAGAACTAAAATACATCTAGATACATCCATTCCTCGGACAAGTATTTCCGGACGGAGGGAGTACCTCATACTATTTCTTTACTCGCTTGCTTGATGGTTACCACATCCATCTTGTTTAATTCACACTGCCCTGTTTGAACTCTCTAATGGTTTTGCTCCATGCATGCTGTTTTTTTTATTGTGTTGCAGTGTGCTCAAGAAGTGAGTGAGGTGCAACGGCGTGCTCATGTCGCGGTCGGTACTGGTCTTGCATTGGATTCTCAACTTGTCATGTCCTGCTGTGATGGGTTTCAAACGTGTGCCACGAGTAATTCCTTTCATATCATCTGTGTAATATCATGGTGTTGCTAGATTATTATTATGCTTGTTGATGAAGCAGTGATGATTATATGTGTGTTGACCTGATGGATGTCTGATTGTGTGTATATTCGGGAGTAAATTGCTTAGTAAGAGTACAAACATCATTCTTTTGTTCTAAACCTGGCTTTCCCTGGGGCCTTTCTTTGAGTGGCATAAAGAACTCGCAGGTCACAGTTAGCCCCTGTGTGTCGTGTTGGCTCGACCGGCGTGGATACAAATCCAAAGGCTAAACATGCATGCGTTTCTTCCAACATAAAAGTGTTACCTACATACATGTGATTGTTGCGATATACTTTGACTAGAACAATGCCCGTGTGTTCTATAGGCAGAAAGGCAAGAAATTCCATGATCACGTTACACGAGCGCTGAATTTCGTCTCCGCTCATATCCCACATTTTCATTGACCCTGTGATTCCCTAACAGACTTAAGATTTAAAGATCAAAATTTTTTACGACCAATTCATCCAATACGGGCAGTTTTCATGGAAAGTGGAGTTGTCGAAGATGATTTAAGCCTAAGATTAGAACTTAATTGCATTGGACGGAAAGGGTTTTAGGATCTTATATGCCTAGTGGGAGCTGCCATTGCCAGAGTTGATGTGAGGTCTCACGCCTCCTTGATGTAGGCATGATGTGGCGTCAATGTAGATGCTCGGTGCAGATACCCGCGTCCTTGAGAACACGGCCGGCCAATGTGGAAAATATTCTGCGACGTATGGTATATGATTTTAGGGTGAGTAACATATGGGGCAGCTTGTTGTGCGACCCACATGTCACAAACCACAAATTCAGGTGATCAAGTCGAGGATCTCAACCGCCCTGCCAAGTCACGGGCAACGAGACAGGAGATGATCTTTCGATTCCCTATTTCTACAAGATTGAGCCAAATTTTTGTTGAGGCCTAAATAGAAAATGTGAATTATTTCTTAAATAAAAGTGAATTATTTGGGGAGCAAAATTATTAATAGACCGTCCAATGGTATTTCGAGTCCCATTTCTACATGATTAAGCAAAATTTCCTAAATGCACTTCCTCATCTACTATCCATATCCATTTCGGGATAGGAGGATTCACCCCATCTTACACGTCTCGCAGCTCAAACCGTTCACCCCTAATTACTCGCCGGTGTTCTCCGAGCTGCCCAAGATTACATCCAAGTGACAAATAACCAATATACCTGCTTGTTTATTATAAAATTTATTAAAGCCGATGGATATTTCTAGGTCATTTAGAACAGAGATTGCTCTGCTCCTTGTTAATGGATATATATTATGCTAACATGGAGCTACCTAACCTTTTCATTGTGTTGCCAGGGCTGTACAAACACATGGATGGCCTGACAAATGATGTTGAGAGGTCAAATGAAACGGTAGGATTGGTCACTCTTGTTGCTACTATAATGAGTAAGGAGAATTTCTGCACGGACACAGGCTCGTCCAATAATGCGCATGAGATAGTGAGCCGCAGAATTTTATTAATATATAGCGAGTCTGAAAATGCAGTTCAGAGATTCGACAAAGAACAACATGCAACATCCAGAAATTCTACTACAACTACAATCTTGAGCATACTGGAAACCTAGCTAACAGCTTGGCCATTTTTCCAACCATTTGCGGATTTGCCAAGGCAGAGCCAGTATATATGCAGGGGGTGCTGATTCTCAAGAATGCAGTATCACTGTTAGTACAGGCTGAAAGTAAATTCAATAACTAGGCCTCATCATGACAAACCTAGTTTGCTTCGGAATACTTGAACCCATACTTCTTAAAATACTCTCGAAATCCATACACGCTCTGGTCATAGTTGAACTGCATGCACACAAGGAAATAGAAATAGCATCACATCAGCTCAACCTGGAAACTATGAATACAGCAATAGACTTGACAAGCAAGTGACTAATGCATGAATTGCTCATGCATGAATATTTTCAAAGGACGCTTGAGGGCATTTGCTTACAGGTAGGACTTTTGCGGAGTATTTCGTGATGCTCGGATCCACCATCTTACCTGGGTTAGCAGCCTGAAAAAAATGCAGAGCATGCTGTTACCAGGATAAAATTGACAATAAAAGCACATTCATGTCTAGGTGCAGATAACACGATGAGTAAGTAAATAAGGAAGAAAGAAAGAAAGAAATTGAAACCAAATTCATTCTGGGGAAACGGTGCGGATGCCTAGCCATGAAATAGTGGGAACACATTTACCACGGCTAAGCAAATAATAACTAGAAACGGTACCGACGCCATTCACGCTCAACAAAGAACAAACCAACCATACTTGAGCAAGTTAGCAGAGCAGATCCTTCCCCAATACGGAAATGAGATGCAAATGAAAACACTAATCCCTGGTCTGACAAAGAACACGACGAATCTCTAGATTGACCCACATAATACACACATTTCCTGAAAACCTAGTCTACTCTCCCCCAAAAGAAGATCGGCGCTTCTCTCGTATACCAGGAATTAAATTGCACAAATATTGGAGCGGTGTAGTGTTGTAATCCTGGATGCAAATCAGACCGCAATGCAATACGTGCTTCACTCGTCCACTCTTACGAGGACCCTGAGAGCACATAATACAGAAACTGTTCTCAAAATTTCCCTCAAAGTAGGGCATATGACTTCCAAAATGCTAAAGGTAACATGCAGAAAGAAGTTGGACCCTTTAACGATTCTCCAGCCATTGGCACACATAAGGATTAAGAAACTTATAATTCTTTAGCCACAAAGATTAATAAAAGAAATATAAGATCAAGAATCAAGATTGTTGATAAAAATGTAAGTGGCACATAATTCAAAGTAAAGAAGTGGCAACATGTGTTAACCGATGTAAGGTAAAGTAAACAATCATAACCTGTTCTGGGTTGTAAAATACTTCAAGAAATGGATACTCAGTCTTTTGCCTCGTGAGGCAAAACCCAGGATACTTTGGGCATTCCACCTGACAACATAGAACAAAATAATAATTCCTATCAGTTCGAGACAAAAGGCAAACAGGATGGCAGCAGTCGTAATTCATATAGATGGGAAGCAAGAAGCCACAAATTTGAAGCATAGTGTATCATGATATTACCCAAGTTAAAAGCATCCAAATGAGAAGGAAATCAAAAGTGACAAGTCTGATTTGACAGGCAGCCAATTAAACTATCATGTGACTAATTGATCGTATCTTTGTACATCATAATATCTACAATTGACAAAATAATAAAAGTACAACTATTTTTTAGAAAAGACAAGTACAACTATTCACACATCTAAGCTTCCCATAGAGCTGCTTCTCTTGCAGGTGAAAGAAAAGGCTAGAAAAGATCATCAAAGATGCATTCGCAAAACAAAGAGCTTCCGCACATGTGCCTGAAGCTCAACAGAAGACTGAAATTGGTGAACTTTATAATGCATGCTGAATTAGATTAATCTTGCGATCATCGCCGAAGGTAGTATTATATTAGGTGTCTACAAATTAAATCAGATAGGACTAACTTCAAGGTTTTGAATTTTAACATGCAGTTAAGACAGCAAACCAACGTTTACAATGTTCCATAATAGCGAGCCATGATAATTTGAACAGAAAAAGCAGAGTGCATTGAAGTTTTCAAAATAACTCATCATCTTATAAGTGACCCGAAAATACTTATGGCATATTTTTTGCGGGCGTAATAAGAGTAGTGGCTTACCCGAAGAAACTTTATATGAGGATAAAATGTAGCAGCAGCTTCCTCCAGTACTTTGTCAAGATGCTGTGTATAAGTGCACCTACAAAAGCAACTTCATTACTGTTGTAAGCATGTGCAAAGCTATTGACATAGGACAACTTAACTATTCTTGTGTTTCTGAACAAAAAACATGAGACTAACATACTTAATGGTAAAGGCCACAACTACAGGCCGTCCTTCATGTAATAGCTGCACAAACTGACGCTCTGATGTGAAGGGTATGATTCTTGATGGCCCTAGATCCTTGGGATATCCAGTGTAGTACCTTCAACAACAAGATGATTCAAACATAATAAAATAGTGATACAGCCAAAAAAACGGGAAACGAGTTAAATTCTACTATTTGTAAAGCTGGGAAAGCGAACGATGCCTGCCGGACAGTGTGCAAACAATGACTTCCGGAGTTAGTGCAAGCAACCAATGGCGGAGACAGGGGGGGACCAGCAGGGGCCCTGGCCCCCCCTAATGTCACTGGTTTAAGACTAATACTAGTGTAAACACAGAATTTTTTGCTGTCAAAACAGAGTATTTCAATGGATTGGCCCTCCCCAATTAGGTTTAGCAACGTTTGGCCCTCCCCATTGGATTTTCCTGGCTCCGCCACTGCAAGCAACAAGCTACAGGTTTTATAACCGTCTTTAGAGCAATGATATTCATAAACAAAAACTGCTTGCACGCACTGGTGAATAAAGTCGCAAGGGAAGGTTTAGTTCGTTCATGCTGACGACAAAAACAGAATTAGATAGATATACAAAGGATGTAATGAGTTTGTTGCACACATCGCACTACATACCCTACATATCCGAAGATATTCTATCCACATATGTTACATCTTCTCTATATCTCAGTAACATGATTAATCCAAAGCTGTCTTGTCAATAATAAACTAATTATACAGTAAGAGAGTGCCTACAAGTGACTACAGAATTCATCTTGCCTAATTGAAATAGTCACGAACCACCATCTAAGATTAAGATGACATGTTCAACTTCTTCAACAATCTAAATAGTGTAAATGCATGAGCACTAACATTTTACTATTAGTTTTGCACTCTTCAGCATACCATCTATCACCAGTTGTACTGGAATACTTGGCATGCTTAAGAGACTATGTATCACTTCCAAAATGGGATTAATGAGATGAATAACGCCACTTTCGCTGTACTCGGTCTATGCAAGCATGCTATTTTCCAAAATAAAAAGGGTCAAATCACCTGAAGTGGAATCTATATGTTCTGCTGAAAAATGCACAGGCCGAGATGTACGGAAATAGAACTAAAAGGTACTCCCTCCGTCCCACAATATAAGAGCGTTTTTGACACTACGCTAGTGTCAGAAACGCTCTTATATTATGGAACGGAGGGAGTAGGATTGAGGGATGTGGAGGTTTTCCTCACTTGGATGTCGACCGAAGCTGGGAAACCATCCTATCGAAAAATGACGCGCCGGCCATCTCCGAGGCACACACAGCGCGAGTGGGCGAAGCGTGGCTGGGAACGTAGGGGTCTCAGCAGTGGCGGAGCTAGAAACAAATTGCTGGGCGGGCCAAGCTAAAGAACAAAAAAAAGAGATCAAATTCTGGATCATACACATGTTGCCACTTCTTTACTTTGAATTATGTGCCACTTACATTTTTGTCAACAATCTTGATTCTTGATCTTATATTTCTTTTCTTAATCTTTGTGGCTAAAGAATTATAAGTTTCTTAATCCTTATGTGTGACATATGTAATACGTGGTCTTCTCTTCCTTATTATAGCTCGAACAATGACTGCAATTGCAGCAAGTGTGACAAAAACAGCGGCTCCCCTAACCATCCTTTTTCTTTTGTTCATCTTCTTGACCATCTACAATTGATGCATGCTATCAAAATTATTACACATCGCCACATATTGCAAGGATGTACTGGACAAGAGCAATTTGAACAAAAAGATGTACTCCCTCCGTTCCCAAATACTTGTCTTTCTAGCCATCTCAAATGGTTACAACATACGGATGTATGTAGACATATTTTAGAGTGTAGGTTCATTCATTTTGCTTCGTATGTGGTCACTTGTTGAAATCTCTAGAAAGACAAGTATTTAGGAACGGAGGGAGTACTAGACAACAGCAATTTGAGCACACACAAAAAAAGTACTGGACAGCAGCATATACAAGGGGAGAGGAAGACGGATTTGTACCTTGAAGAGAGATGGGTGTGCTTGGCTCTGCCGCCGTGCCGGAGTAGCACCTAGACCCCTGCCTTCTTCCCCTTGTATCCTGCAGATCGAGAGAGGATGAGATGAATAAGCCGTCCACGCAGATCCATGGAAGAGAGGGCTGGTGGCGCAGGAGAGGCAGCAAGAAAGGGAGGGAGGGAGGGAGGAAGAGGGCCAATGTGGAGCGAGGGAGAGGGCCGGCTGAGCAGGATATGGAGCGAGGGAGGGGCCCGCGGCGCGCACGAGCTGAAGCTAGGGAGGGGGCCGGCGGTGCAGCAGAGAGGGAGGGAGGGAGGAAGAGGGCCGGCGGAGCACCTGAGTGGGAAGAAGGAGGAGATCCAGCGGCGCAGGAGAGGAGCAGCGATACTCGCGTTGGACCCAAAATACTAATTTAGGAGTATTAGTTTCAAAGATCACTCCGCGACAAATGACGCATCGAGACTTAACAATTTTTAGGTCTACGGGGAGGCAAGCACCTCTCGGGCCGACACGCCCTCCAACCGGCCTTCCGGCTCCAGAGCGGCCGGGAAACGGCGGGGAGGCTCGACCCGGCCGGACGCAGCCGGCGGGCATTGGGCCGGCTCCTGCTTCCCTCGGCCAGACAACCAGTCCCCCCCCTCCCGCGGCAGGGCGTGCGCGGCTACAGGATGCCGCCGCCGACCGAGGTAAGCATGGCTACAGCGCGCCCTAGAACCATGGCCCGGGGTCGGCGGCGACAACCCGGCGCGGCATTGTAGCTGCATATCGCTCTGCATCCTGACATGGGCATCGGCGTGCCACAGTGGTGGGCAGCCGGCAGGACCTGCACCTGGCAGGCGGCGGGCCCCGCTGTCCGGCTCAAGACGATGACACCATGGCCCCATGCCTGTATGCTTTGACCATTGTAACCCTGGGGCAGGCTATAAAACCCCCGGGAGCCCCCAGGAAGGGGGGTCGACACTGTGTATCCTCTTCCTACCACCTTCACACACGAAAACCAGGAGAGGGAGAGAGCTAGCTCTCCTCCCTCCTCCCCCAAGACAGCTCCAGGAGCACCTCTCTAACCTCCTTGTTGATCCATCTAGCAGATCCTGCAGGACTAGGGGCATTACCACCCCCGGAAGGCCCCGAAACTGGGTACATCGCGAGTCCCGCTCCGTTTGTCCCCATTGCCTTCGGAACCCACCGACGTCCTCTGGCCCCAACCACCTTCGATAAGCCTACCCATGGCATCTGCCGTGAGAAAACCACGACAGTTCGCGCCAAGAGTTTCGTTCCGGACGAGACCCTTCACTCCCACCGACAAGTGCATCGCGCACGGTTTGGCCAGCCCGCCTGACGCGGCTGGTGGCGCACCTCCGGCGCGACGTTTGGCATTGTCCGCCCCGTTAGCGGCTCCGTTATTTCCTTCGGCGACCTGCACATCGCCATCGCCATCGCGCTCGTGCCCGACGAGTACCCTAGCGGGGTGCTCACCATCTCCGACCCGCTGTTGTCCGGCGACTACAACATTCCCAGCGACTTTGACAACCTCTGCGTGCGCGTCGAGGTGCTTACCACCGGATCCAGCGCCACCACAGGCCGCAAAAGGCGCGTGACCGAAGCGGTTGCTGCTGCGGCGGCCAGCGTTGGGCAGTCCGACCCCCTGATGGTGACGTTGCGGATGCTGCGCGTCCCCATCATGCCAAATGTAGACCTGGCGGCGGCCGCAGCCGAGCTTGAAGCGTCCCGCAAACTGTTGTTCACCGAGGCCACAGAATTGGCCACCGCGCAACGCCATCTGGAGGCCACGCAGCACGAGTACAACACCGCCCACGGCCTCAACCCCGCGGCAGCGTCATTGGCGAGCTCTTCGGCGCCAACAGACCGGTTTACGCTACTCCGGTCCAAAACTTGAGAGGAGCTCGACAACCTGGAGGGCCAGGCCTGGCAACGGCAGCAGCAGCGCGTCCGCGGCTCGTCGCCGCCGCCAATCGCCTGCAAGACCAGTTTGAGCAGGACCCACTCGACTCAGAGCCTCCGCCGCAGGCCAACGACCCGCAGCTGGACGACCACCCCCGGAAAACCTTCCAAGCATCCTCTCTGCACGCTCCCAGCCACGGAGGGCGGTCCCATGCCAGCTGGGGAGGCCGGCGCCGGCAGGACGCGCCAGCTGTCACCAGCTGGCTCGGAGAGCCGGCAGATCACGACCGTCGGCACCATCCCCCACCAACTTCGCCTGTGCGTCGGGAGCAGCAGGCCTCTGTCGCCCAGACTGGTCGTGCCCCATTGGCTGACCGGCTCGTGCACCATGGCCCCCTGATGAAAACGACGCTCGGAACCGCATCGACCAGCTGGCCCGCTCCCTCGAGGTGGAGGAGTAGACCTCGAACAGACCGGCTTGCTTCGGTCCACGCATCCGTGGCGATCCCTTCCCCAAGAGAATCATGCTTCCGCATGACGGCCCCAAGTACAACGGAACTGCCAAGGCGGAGGATTGGCTGACCGATTACACGAGGCTGTCGGCATCGCCGACGGCAACAAACGCGTGGCCGTGCGTTTCGTTCCCCTCATGCTGCAAGGCTCCGCCTGGACACGGATGAACAGCCTGAGGGCCAACAACATCAACACGTGACTGGACTTCGAGGAAGCATTCGTGCGCAACTTCACCAGCACATACAAGTGGCTCAGTCAGCCCCGCCAGCTCTCCATGTGCGTCCAGGGCCCGGACGAGCCCCTGCACGACTACCTCACACTATGGACCGAGCTGTGCAATGGCTGCGAGGGGGCCATGAGGTGCAGGCCATCCAGTACTCCCTCAAACTCTGATCCAGCTGAGTGTTGAGGGAGAGTTTCGTCAGCACGACGGCGTGGTGACGATGATGATGTTCTACCGATGTAGGGCTTCGCCTAAGCACTGCTACAGTACTATCGAGGTGGAGTATGGTGGAGGGGGGCACCGCACACGGCTAAAAGATCAAATGATCAATTGTTGTCTATGGGGTGCCCCCTGCCCCATATATAAAGGAGCAAGGGGGGATGCGGCCGGCCTAGAGAGGGGGCGCGCCAAGAGGAGTCCTACTCCCACCGGGAGTAGGACTCCCCCCTTTCCTAGTTGGATTAGGACTTGGGAGGGGGAAAGAGGTGGAGGAGAAGAAGGAAGGGGGGCGCCGCCCCCTCTCCTTGTCCTATTCGGACTAGGGGGGAGGAGCGCGCGGCCCTTGCCCTGGCCGCCTCTCCTCTCTTCCACCAAGGCCCACTAAGGCCCATTAAGTCCCCGGGGGTTCCGGTAACCCCTCTGATACTCCGGTAAAATCCCGATTTCACCTGGAACACTTTCGATATCCAAACATAGGCTTCCAATATATCAATCTTCATTTCTCGACCATTTCAAGGCTCCTCGTCATGTCCGTGATCACATCCGGGACTCCGAACAACCTTCGGTACATCAAAACATATAAACTCATAATATAACTGTCATTGAAACGTTAGCGTGCGGACCCTACGGGTTCGAGAACTATGTAGACATGACCGAGACACGTCTCCGGTTAATAACCAATAGCGGAACCTGGATGCTCATATTGGCTCCCACATATTCTACGAAGATCTTTATCGGTCAGACCGCATAACAACATACGTTGTTCCCTTTGTCATCGGTATGTTACTTGCCCGAGATTCGATCGTCGATATCTCAATACCTAGTTCAATCTCGTTACCGGCAAGTCTCTTTACTCGTTCTATAATACATCATCCCGCAACTAACGCATTAGTTGCAATGCTTGCAAGGCTTAAGTGATGTGCATTACCGAGAGGGCCCAGAGATACCTCTCCGACAATCGGAGTGACAAATCCTAATCTCGAAATACGCCAACCCAACAAGTACCTTCGGAGACACCTGTAGAGCACCTTTATAATCACCCAGTTACGTTGTGACGTTTGGTAGCACACAAAGTGTTCCTCCGGTAAACGGGAGTTGCATAATCTCATAGTCATAGGAACATGTATATGTCATGAAGAAAGCAATCACAACATACTAAACGATCGTGTGCTAAGCTAACGGAATGGGTCATGTCAATCACATCATTCTCCTAATGATGTGATCCCGTTAATCAAATGACAACCCATGTCAATGGCTAGGAAACTTAACCATCTTTGATCAACGAGCTAGTCAAGTAGAGGCATACTAGTGACACTCTGTTTGTCTATGTATTCACACATGTATTATGTTTCCGGTTAATACAATTCTAGCATGAATAATAAACATTTATCATGATATAAGGAAATAAATAATAACTTTATTATTGCCTCTAGGGCATATTTCCTTCAGTCTCCCACTTGCACTAGAGTCAATAATCTAGATTACACAGTAATGATTCTAACACCCATGGAGCCTTGGTGCTGATCATGTTTTGCTCGTGGAAGAGGCTTAGTCAACGGGTCTGCAACATTCAGATCCGTATGTATCTTGCAAATTTCTATGTCTCCCACCTGGACTAGATCCCGGATGGAATTGAAGCGTCTCTTGATGTGCTTGGTTCTCTTGTGAAATCTGGATTCCTTTGCCAAGGCAATTGCACCAGTATTGTCACAAAAGATTTTCATTGGACCCGATGCACTAGGTATGACACCTAGATCGGATATGAACTCCTTCATCCAAACTCCTTCATTTGTTGCTTCCGAAGCAGCTATGTACTCTGCTTCACACGTAGATCCCGCCACGACGCTTTGTTTAGAACTACACCAACTAACAGCTCCACCGTTCAATGTAAACACGTATCCGCTTTGTGATTTAGAATCGTCCGGATCAGTGTCAAAGCTTGCATCAACGTAACCATTTACGATGAGCTCTTTGTCACCTCCATAAACGAGAAACATATCCTTAGTCCTTTTCAGGTATTTCAGGATGTTCTTGACCGCTGTCCAGTGATCCACTCCTAGATTACTTTGGTACCTCCCTGCTAGACTTATAGCAAGGCAAACATCAGGTCTGGTACACAGCATTGCATACATGATAGAGCCTATGGCTGAAGCATAGGGAACATCTTCCATTTTCTCTCTATCTTCCGTAGTGGTCGGGCATTGAGTCTTACTCAACTTCACACCTTGTAACACAAGCAAGAACTCTTTCTTTGCTTGATCCATTTTGAACTTCTTCAAAACTTTGTCAAGGTATGTGCTTTGTGAAAGTCCTATAGATCTTGATGCCCAATATATAAGCAGCTTCACCGAGGTCTTTCATTGAAAAACTCTTATTCAAGTATCCCTTTATGCTATCCAGAAATTCTATATCATTTCCAATCAACAATATGTCATCCACATATAATATCAGAAATGCTACAGAGCTCCCACTCACTTTCTTGTAAATACAGGATTCTCCAAAAGTTTGTACAAAACCAAATGCTTTGATCACACTATCAAAGCATTTATTCCAACTCCGAGAGGCTTGCACCAGTCCATAAATGGATCGCTGGAGCTTGCACACTTTGTTAGATCCCTTTGGATCGACAAAACCTTCCGGTTGCATCATATACAACTCTTCTTCCAGAAATCCATTCAGGAATGCAGTTTTGACATCCATCTACCAAATTTCATAATCATAAAATGCGGCAATTGCTAACATGATTCGGACAGACTTAAGCATCGCTCCGGGTGAGAAGGTCTCATCGTAGTCAATCCCTTGAACTTGTCGAAAACCTTTCGCAACAAGTCGAGCTTTGTAGACAGTAACATTACCATCAGCGTCAGTCTTCTTCTTGAAGATCCATTTATTCTCAATTGCTTGCCGATCATCGGGCAAGTCAACCAAAGTCCACACTTTGTTCTCATACATGGATCCCATCTCAGATTTCATGGCCTCAAGCCATTTTGCAGAATCTGGGCTCACCATCAATTCTTCATAGTTCGTAGGTTCGTCATGATCTAGTAACATGACTTCCAGAACAGGATTACTGTACCACTCTGGTGCGGATCTTACTCTGGTTGATCTATGAGGTTCAGTAACAACTTGATCTGAAGTTTCATGATCATCATCATTAACTTCCTCACTAATTGGTGTAGGCGTCACAAAAACCGGTTTATGTGATGATCTACTTTCCAATAGGGGAGCAGGTATAGTTACCTCATCAAGTTCTACTTTCCTCCCACTCACTTCTTTCGAGAGAAACTCCTTCTCTAGAAAGGATCCATTCTTAGCAACGAATGTCTTGCCTTCGGATCTGTGATAGAAGGTGTACCCAACAGTCTCTTTTGGGTATCCTATGAAGACACATTTCTCCGATTTGGGTTCGAGCTTATCAGGTTGAAGCTTTTTCACATAAGCATCGCAGCCCCAAACTTTCAAAAACGACAACTTTGGTTTCTTGCCAAACCACAGTTCATAAGGCGTCGTCTCAATGGATTTTGATGGTGCCCTATTTAACGTGAATGCGGCCGTCTCTAAAGCATAACCCCAAAACGATAGCAGTAAATCATTAAGACACATGATAGATTGCACCATATCTAGTAAAGTACGATTATGACGTTCAGACACACCATTACGTTGTGGTGTTCCAGGTGGCATGAGTTGCGAAACTATTCCGCATTGTTTCAAATGTAGACCAAACTCGTAACTCAAATATTCTCCTCCACGATCATATCGTAGAAACTTTATTTTCTTGTTACAATGGTTTTCAACTTCACTATGAAATTCTTTGAACTTTTCAAGTGTTTCAGACTTATGTTTCATTAAGTAGATATACCCATATCTGCTTAAATCATCTGTGAAGGTGAGAAAATAACGATACCCGCCACGAGCCTCAACATTCATCGGACCACATATATCTGTATGTATGATTTCCAACAAATCTGTTGTTCTCTCCATAGTACCGGAGAACGGCGTTTTGGTCATCTTGCCCATAAGGAGCGGTTCGCAAGTACCAAGTGATTCATAATCAAGTGGTTCCAAAAGTCCATCAGTATGGAGTTTCTTCATGCGCTATCATTATAGCGATATGACCTAAACGGCAGTGCCACAAATAAGTTGCACTATCATTATCAACTCTGCATCTTTTGGCTTCAACATTATGAATATGTGTATCACAACTATCGATATTCATCAAAAATAGACCACTCTTCAAGGGTGCATGACCATAAAAGATATTAATCATATATATAGAACAACCATTATTCTCTGATTTAAATGAATAACCATCTCGCATCAAACAAGATCCAGATATAATGTTCATGCTCAACGCTGGCACCAAATAACAATTATTTAAGTCTAATACTAATCCCGAAGGTAGATGTAGAGGTAGTGTGCCGACCGCGATCACATCGACTTTGGAACCATTTCCCACGCGCATCGTCACCTCGTCCTTTGCCAGTGTTCGCTTAATCCGTAGTCCCTGTTTCGAGTTGCAAATATTAGCAACAGAACCAGTATCAAATACCCAGGTGCTACTGCGAGCTCTAGTAAGGTGCACATCAATAACATGTATATCACATATACCTTTGTTCACCTTGCCATCCTTCTTATCTGCCAAATACTTGGGGCAGTTCCGCTTCCAGTGACCAGTCTGCTTGCAGTAGAAGCACTCAGTCTCAGGCTTAGGTCCAGACTTGGGTTTCTTCTCCTGAGTAGCAACTTGCTTGCTGTTCTTCTTGAAGTTCCCCTTCTTATTCCCTTTGCCCTTTTTCTTGAAACTGGTGGTCTTATTGACCAGCAACACTTGATGCTCCTTCTTGATTTCTACCTCCGCAGCTGTTAGCATTGTGAAGAGCACGGGAATTGTCTTATCCATCCCTTGCATATTATAGTTCATCACGAAGCTCTTGTAGCTTGGTGGTAGTGATTGGAGAATTCTGTCAATGACGCTATCATCCGGAAGATTAACTCCCAGTTGAATCAAGTGATTATTATACCCAGACATCTTGAGTATATACTCACTGACAGAACTATTCTCCTCCATCTTGCAGCTGTAGAACTTATTGGAGACTTGATATGTCTCAATCCGGACATTTGCTTGAAATATTAACTTCAACTCCTGGAACATCTCATATGCTCCATGACGTTCAAAACGTCGTTGAAGTCCCGGTTCTAAGCCGTAAAGCACGACACATTGAACTATCGAGTAGTCATCAGCTTTGCTCTGCCAGACGTTCTTAATGTCATCAGTTGCATCAGCAGCAGGCCTGGCACCTAGCGGTGCTTCCAGGACGTAATTCTTCTGTGCAGCAATGAGGATAATCCTCAAGTTACGGACCCAGTCCGTGTAATTGCTAGCATCATCTCAACTTTGCTTTCTCAAGGAACGCATTAAAATTCAACGGAACAACAACACGGGCCATCTATCTACAATCAACATAGACAAGCAAGATACTATGAGGTACTAAGTTCATGATAAATTTAAGTTCAATTAATCATATTACTTATAAACTCCCACTTAGAAAAGACATCCCTCTAATCTTCTAAGTGATCACGTGATCCAAATCAACTAAACCATAACCGATCATCACGTGAAATGGAGTAGTTTTCAATGGTGAACATCCCTATGTTGATCATATCTACTATATGATTCACGCTCGACCTTTCGGTCTCAGTGTTCTGAGGCCATATCTGCATATGCTAGGCTCGTCAAGTTTAACCCGAGTATTCCGCGTGTACAAAACTGGCTTGCACCCGTTGTAGATGGACGTAGAGCTTATCACACCCGATCATCACGTGGTGTCTGGGCACGACGAACTTTGGCAACGGTGCATACTCAGGGAGAACACTTTTATCTTGAAATTAAGTGAGATATCATCTTATAATGCTACCGTTAATCAAAGCAAGATAAGATGCATAAAAGATAAACATCACATGCAATCAATATAAGTGATATGATATGGCCATCATCATCTTGTGCTTGTGATCTCCATCTCCGAAGCACCGTCATGATCACCATCGTCACCAGCGCGACACCTTTGATCTCCATCATAGCATCATTGTCGTCTCGCCAATCTTATACTCCTATGACTATCACTACCGCCTAGTGATAAAGTAAAGCATTGCAGGGCGATTGCATTGCATACAATAAAGCGAGAACCATATGGCTCCTGCCAGTTGCCGATAACTCAGTTACAAAACATGATCATCTCATACAATAAAATTTAGCATCATGTCTTGGCCATATCACATCACAACATGCCCTGCAAAAACAAGTTAGACGTCCTCTACTTTGTTGTTGCAAGTTTTACGTGGCTGCTACGGGCTTGGCAAGAACCGTTCTTACCTATGCATCAAAACCACAACGATAGTTTGTCAAGTTGATGCTGTTTTAACCTTCGCAAGGACCGGGCGTAGCCACACTCGGTTCAACTAAAGTTGGAGAAACTGACACCCGCCAGCCACCTATGTGCAAAGCACGTCGGTAGAACCAGTCTCGCGTAAGCGTACGCGTTATGTCGGTCCGGGCCGCTTCATCCAACAATACCGCCGAACCAAAGTATGACATGCCGGTAAGCAGTATGACTTATATCGCCCACAACTCACTTGTGTTCTAATCGTGCATATGACATCTACGCATAAAACCAGGCTCGGATGCCACTGTTGGGGAACGTAGTAATTTCAAAAAAAATCCTACGCACACGCAAGATCATGGTGATGCATAGCAACGAGAGGGGAGAGTGTTGTCCACATACCCTCGTAGACCGAAAGCGGAAGCGTTAGCACAACGCAGTTGATGTAGTCGTACGTCTTCACGATCCGACCGATCAAGTACCGAACGCACGACACCTCCGAGTTCAGCACACGTTCAGCCCGATGACGACCCTCGAACTCTGATCTAGCCGAGTGTTGAGGGAGAGTTTCGTCAGCATGACGGCGTGGTGACGATGATGATGTTCTACCGACACAGGGCTTCGCCTAAGCACTGCTACAGTATTATCGAGGTGGACTATGGTGGAGGGGGGCACCGCACACGGCTAAAAGATCAAACGATCAATTGTTGTCTATGGGGTGCCCCCTGCCCCCGTATATAAAGGAGCAAGGGGGGTGCGGCCGACCTAGAGAGGGGCCACGCCAGGAGGAGTCCTACTCCCATCGGGAGTAGGACTCTCCCCTTTCCTAGTTGGATTAGGACTTGGGAGGGGGAAAGAGGTGGAGGAGAAGAAGGAAGGGGGGCGCCGCCCCCCTCTCCTTGTCCTATTCAGACTAGGGGGGAGGGGCGCACGGCCCTTGCCCTGGCCGCCTCTCCTCTCTTCCACCAAGGCCCACTAAGGCCCATTAAGTCCCCGGGGGGTTCCGGTAACCCCTCCGGTACTCCGGTAAAATCCCGATTTCACCTGGAACACTTTCGATATCCAAACATAGGCTTCCAATATATCAATCTTCATGTCTCGACCATTTCGAGACTCCTCGTCATGTCCTTGATCACATCCGGGACTCCGAACAACCTTCGGTACATCAAAACATATAAACTCATTATATAATTGTCATCGAAACGTTAAGCGTGCGGACCCTACGGGTTCGAGAACTATGTAGACATGACCGAGACACGTCTCTGGTCAATAACCAATAGCGGAACCTGGATGCTCATATTGGCTCCCACATATTCTATGAAGATCTCTATCGGTCAGACCGCATAACAACATACGTTGTTCCCTTTGTCATCGGTATGTTACTTGCCCGAGATTCGATCGTGGGTATCTCAATACCTAGTTCAATCTCGTTACCGGCAAGTCTCTTTACTCGTTCTGTAATACATCATCCCGCAACTAACTCATTAGTTGTAATGCTTGCAAGGCTTAAGTGATGTGCATTACCGAGAGGGCCCAGAGATACCTCTCCGACAATCGGAGTGACAAATCCTAATCTCGAAATACGCCAACCCAACAAGTACCTTCGGAGACACCTGTAGAGCACCTTTATAATCACTCAGTTACGTTGTGACGTTTGGTAGCACACAAAGTGTTCCTCCGGTAAACGGGAGTTGCATAATCTCATAGTCATAGGAACATGTATAAGTCATGAAGAAAGCAATCACAACATACTAAATGATCGTGTGCTAAGCTAACGGAATGGGTCATGTCAATCACATCATTCTCCTAATGATGTGACCCCGTTAATCAAATGACAACCCATGTCAATGGCTAGGAAACTTAACCATCTTTGATCAACGAGCTAGTCAAGTAGAGGCATACTAGTGACACTCTGTTTGTCTATGTATTCACACATGTATTATGTTTCCGGTTAATACAATTCTAGCATGAATAATAAACATTTATCATGATATAAGGAAATAAATAATAACTCTATTGTTGCCTCTAGGGCATATTTCCTTCATTACGGAGTTTAAATCGGACACAGAGAAAGATAGGGGCTTATAGTTTCGCCTCCCAACCTTTTACCTCAAGGGTAATGTCAATAATAATAACTCATGCTCCCCTACATCCAATTAGATTTATCTATTGGGATCTTTCCAACACACTGTGCTTGCCAAAGGATAAAATATAAAAAGGAAAGGTGAAGATCACCATGACTCTTGCATAGGGTAGAAGATTATAGTAACAGATAGGCCCTTCGCAGAGGGAAGCAGAGGTTGACATGCGCTTTCGGGTTGGATGCACAAAATCTTAATGCGAAAGAACGTCACTTTATATTGCCCCTTGTGATATGAACCTTTATTATGCAGTCCATCGCTTTTATTTCTTCCACATCACAAGATCGTATAAAGCTTATTTCCTCCACACCAATCAACCATACATATTTAAAGAGCAATTTTTATTGCTTGCACCGATGACAACTTACTTGAAGGATCTTACTCAATCCATAGGTAGGTATGGTGGACTCTCATGGCAAAACTGGTTTAAGGGTTTTGGAAGCACAAGTAGTATCTCTACATGGTGCTGAGAATTTGGCTAGCATGAGGGGGAAAGGCAAGCTCAACATGTTGGATGATCCATGACAATATACTTTATCTCAGATGCAAGAAAACATAACCCATTACGTTGTCTTCCTTGTCCAACATCAACTCTTTAGCATGTCATATTTTAATGAGTGCTCCCAATCATAAAAGATGTCCATGATAATATATTTATACGTGAGACCTCTCTTTCTTTACTACTTCCTATTAATTGCAACGATGACCAAAGCTATGTTTGCCAACTCCCAACAACTTTTAATCATCATACTCTTTTTATGTGAAGTCATTACTCTTGATAAGATCAATATGAACTTTTATTCTTTTTATTCTTTTCTCTTCTCTTGTATGCACTCAAGATCATAGCAAAAATAACCAAGCCCTTGACTCAACACTAATCTTTATTATAAATAGCTCACAGACTCGATTACATAGAGGGATCATAAAGCAAAACTCAAAACTAGATCATGCTATAAACTTTATTCTACTAGATCAAGATACTACTAATAAGGTCGAACTAAGAAAAACGGTAAAGATAGGAGTGTGGTGGTGATACGATACCGGGGCACCTCCCCCAAGCTTGGCAGTTGCCAGGGGGAGTGCCCATACCCATGTGATTATGTCTCCTTCTTCGGGTATGGTGATAGCTTCTTCCTCAATTTGCGCTTAAGGACAACATTTTGGTCCCTCAAGTCATCAATCTCCTGCTCCAGGGTTAATATCTTTTTGCATAGTTCCTGCTTGTTTTCCTGCAAGAGACGGAAAGGGATAAACTCGATCTTAGGTTTCTTTGCTCTATCAGGGAGGCTTGACTTTTTGAACTCCACATGCATGTCCCCAGGTTGAGGTAGTGGGGGTTCATCCTCATCTGAGCTCGTCTCCTCTTTCCTCTTGGGTTCATAGTCCTCCTCTTCCTCCGTAGTCCAACCACAGTGCTCCACATCCCCATAGACCCTAGGGTTTGCAAGGTAATCATCCACATAGCTTTCTCCTTCCGAATCCTGGGACGACATGTCGCTCTAATCTGCAGCAGGACAGCTCGAAACAAGAACAGAGGATATTTGCGTGATACAGGAGTCAAAACCTTCAGGAGAATATATAATGAATTTTTACCAACCAAAATATGTATCGTGCAAGAAAACGGAGTCCGGATAGCAAATGAGGTGCCCACGAGGTAGGGGGGCGCGCCCTCCACCCTCGTGGAGCCCTAGTGTCCTTCTCGGGCTGCTTCTTATTTTTCTATTTTTCTAAATATTCCAAAACAGAGAAAATATTGCCTTAAAAACTGTTTTGGAGTTGGTTTACTTACCGTACCACATACCTATTCCTTTTCGGAGTCTGAAACGTTCTGGAAAGTGTCTCTTATGTATTCCTCCGGGGTTACGGTTTCAATAACATTAGTTTCAATATTTATAGGATTACCTGAGATGTAATGTTTGATTCTTTGACCGTTCACCACCTTCGATTTGTGCCTTTGAAGTTGTTGATTTTTATGGCACCAGAACGATAGACCTCCTCGATAACGTAAGGACCTTCTCATTTGGAGAGAAGTTTTCCTGCAAAAAATCTTAAACGAGAGTTGTATAGTAATACATAATCACCTACATTAAACTCACGCTTTTGTATCCTTTTATCATGCCATCTTTTAACTTTTTCTTTAAACAACTTGGCATTGTCATAAGCTTGGGTTCTCCATTCGTCAAGTGAGCTAATATCAAATAACCTCTTCTCACCGGCAAGTTTGAAATCATAGTTGAGCTCTTTAATAGCCCAGTAAGCCTTATGTTCTAGTTCGAGAGGTAAGTGACATGCTTTTCCATAAACCATTTTATACGGAGACATACCCATAGGATTTTTATATGCAGTTATATAGGCCCATAATGCATCATCAAGTTTCTTAGACCAATTCTTTCTAGACCTATTGACAGTCTTTTGCAAAATTAATTTGAGCTCTCTATTACTCAATTCTACTTGACCACTAGACTGTGGGTGATAAGGAGATGCAATTCTATGATTAACATCATATTTAGCAAGCATTTTACGGAAAGCACCATGAATAAAATGTGAACCACCATCAGTCATTAAATATCTAGGGACTCCAAACCTCGGAAAAATAACTTCTTTAAGCATTTTAATAGAGGTGTTACGACCAGCACTACTAGTTGGAATAGCTTCTACCCACTTAGTAACATAATCAACAACAACTAAAATATGTGTATATCCATTAGAGGCAGGAAACGGTCCCATATAATCAAAGCCCCAAACATCAAATGGTTCAATAACAAGTGAATAATTCATAGGCATTTCTTGACGTCTGCTAATATTACCAATTCTTTGACATTCATCACAAGACAGGACAAACTTACGGGCATCCTTGAAGAGAGTAGGCCAATAAAAAACAGATTGTAATACCTTATGTGGAGTTCTATCTCCAACGTGGTGTCCTCCATAAGCTTCGGAGTGACACTTGCGTAGGATCTGTTCCTGTTCATGCTCAGGTACACAACGTCTAATAAAACCATCTACTCCTTCTTTATAAAGATGTGGGTCATCCCAAAAGTAATGCCTCAAAGCATAGAAGAACCTTTTCTTTTGTTTGTATGTGAAACTAGGTGGTATAAATTTTGCGAGAATATAATTAGCATAATCAGCATACCATGGAGTTGAACGAGAAGTATTTATGACATTTAATTGCTCATCTGGAAAACTATCATCAATAGGTAAGGGTCATCAAGAACATTTTCTAACCTAGACAAGTTGTCTGCAACGGGGTTCTCAGCTCCCTTTCTATCAACAATATGCAAATCAAATTCTTGTAACAAGAGAACCCATCTAATAAGTCTAGATCTAGCATCTTTCTTCTCCATAAGATATTTAATAGCAGCATGATTAGTGTGAATAGTTACTTTAGAATCAACAATATAAGTTCTGAACTTATCACAAGCAAATACAACTAATAAAAATTCTTTCTCAGTAGTAGCATAATTTCTTTGAGCATTGTCTAGAGTCTTACTAGCATAATGGATAACATTTAATTTCTTATCAACTCTTTGCCCTAGAACAACACCTACAATATAATCACTAGCATCACACATAATTTCAAAGGGTAAATTCCAATCAGGTGGCTGAACAATAGGTGCAGAGATCAATGCTTTCTTAAGTATTTCAAATGCTTCTACACAATCACCATCAAAGACAAATGGTATATCTTTTTGTAATAAATTGGTCAGAGGCCGAGAAATTTTTGAGAAGTCCTTAATGAACCTCCTATAAAATCCGGCGTGACCAAGGAAACTTCTTATACCTTTGATGTCCTTGGGACATGGCATCTTCTCAATAGCATCAACCTTGGCTTTATCAACTTCAATACCTCTTTCAAAAACTTTATGCCCCAAGACAATACCTTCATTAACCATAAAGTGGCACTTTTCCCAATTCAAGACAAGATTAGTTTCCTCACATCTCTGCAAAACTCGATCAAGATTGCTCAAGCAATCATCAAAAGAGGATCCATAGACGGAAAAGTCGTCCATGAAAACCTCACAAATCTTTTCACAAAAGTCAGAGAATATAGCCATCATGCATCTTTGAAAGGTAGCAGGTGCGTTACATAAACCAAAAAGGCATACGTCTATAAGCAAAAGTACCAAAAGGGCAGGTAAAAGTAGTCTTTGGTTGATCATTAGCTGACACAAGTATTTGAGAGAAACCAGAATAACCATCTAGAAAGCAATAGTGTGTATGTTTGCATAATCTTTCTAGCATTTGATCGATAAAAGGTAAGGGATAATGATCCTTTTTAGTAGCCTTATTAAATTTACGGAAATCAGTTACCATCCTATAAACTGTAATAATTCTTTGCGGAATCAATTCATCTTTATCATTAGGAACAACAGTAATACCTCCCTTCTTAGGGACACAATGGACAGGACTTACCCACTGACTATCAGCAACGGGATAAATTATACCTGCCTCCAGAAGATTTAGTATTTCTTTTCTTACCACTTCTTTCATCTTAGGATTAAGCCTTCGTTGATGATCACAGACTGGTTTGGCATCTTCTTCCAAATTTATTTTATGTTGACAAAGAGTGGGACTAATGCCCTTAAGATCATCAAGAGTATATCCAATAGCAGCACTGTGCTTCTTCAGAGTTTTCAATAATCTCTCTTCTTCATGCTCTGAAAGGTTAGCACTAATAATAACAAGATATATCTTCTTTTCATCAAGATAAGCATATTTAAGATTATCAGGCAACTGTTTAAGCTCAAACACAGGATCACCCTTGGGTGGAGGAGGATCCCCTAGAATTTCAACAGGCAAATTGTGTTTCAGAATAGGCTCCTGCTTAAAGAATACTTCATCTATTTCCCTTCTTTCATTCATAAACATATCATTTTCATGGTCTAGCAAATATTGTTCTAAAGGATCGTTAGGAGGTACGACAATAAAAGTAAGACCAATAATATCATCCTTACTAGGCAATTCTTCTTCACGGTGTTGTCTACTAAATTTAGAGAAGTTAAACTCATGAATCATATCACCCAAACCAATAGTAACAACATTCTTTTCGCAGTCTATCTTAGCATTAACGGTGTTCAAGAAGGGTCTACCAAAAATAATGGGACAAAAGCTATCTTGTGGGGAACCAAGAACAAGAAAATCACCAGGATATTTAGTTTTCCCACACAAGACTTCAACATCTCTGACAATTCCCATTGCTGATATAGTATCTCTATTGGCAAGTTTAATTGTAACATCAATACCCTCTAACTCAGCAGGTGCAATTTCATGCTTAATTTCTTTGTATAAAGTATGCGGTATAACACTAGCACTAGCACCCATATCACATAAGCCATGATAACAATGATCTTCTATTTTAACAGAAATAACAGGCACGCCTACCACAGGTCTATGTTTATCTTTAGCACAAGGTTTGGCAATTCTAGCGGTTTCACCGTAGAAATGAATAACATGCCCATCAATATTATCAGACAAGAGACCTTTAACAATAGCAATATTAGGTTCAACTTTAACTTGCTCAGGAGGTTTATAAGTTCTAATATTGCTTTTACGAACCACAGTTGAAGCTTTAGCATGATCCTTTATTCTAACAGGAAAATGTGGTTTCTCAACATAAGAAGTAGGAACAATAGGATCATTATAAGTGACAGTCTTTTCTTCAACTTTAATAGGTGCAGCTACTTTTACTTCTATGGGGGGATGATATTTAAACCACTTCTCCTTGGGGAGATCAACATAAGTAGCAAAAGATTCACAGAAAGAAGCTACTATCTCAGAGTCAAGTCCATATTTAGTGCTAAATTTACGGAAAACATCGGTATCCATGAAAGATTTAACACAATCAAACTTAGGTGTGATAACCCACAAGTATAGGGGATCTATCATAGTCCTTTCGATAAGTAAGAGTGTCGAACCCAACGAGGAGCAGAAGGAAATGATAAGCGGTTTTCAGCAAGGTATTCTCTGCAAGTACTGAAATAAGTGGTAACAGATAGTTTTGTGATAAGATAATTTGTAACGAGCAACAAGTAACAAAAGTAAATAAAGTACAGCAAGGTGTCCCAATCCATTTTGTAGCAAAGGACAAGCCTGGACAAACTCTTATAATGAGAAAAGTGCTCCCGAGGACACATGGGAATATCGTCAAGCTAGTTTTGATCACGTTCATATGATTCGCGTTCGGTACTTTGATAATTTAATATGTGGGTGGACCGGTGCTTGGGTGCTGTTCTTACTTGAACAAGCATCCCACTTATGATTAACCTCTATTGCAAGCATCCGCAACTACAACAAAAGTATTAAGGTAAACCTAACCATAGCATGAAACATATGGATCCAAATCAGTCCCTTACGAAGCAACGCATAAACTAGGGTTTAAGCTTCTGTCACTCTAGCAACCCATCATCTACTTATTACTTCCCAATGCCTTCCTCTAGGCCCAAATAATGGTGAAGTGTTATGTAGTAGACGTTCACATAACACCACTAGAGGATAGACAACATACATCTCATCAAAATATCGAACGAATACCAAATTCACATGACTACTAATAGCAAGACTTCTCCCATGTCCTCAGGAACAAACGTAACTACTCACAAAGCATATTCATGTTCATAATCAGAGGGGTATTAATATGCATAAAGGATCTGAACATATGATCTTCCACCAAATAAACCAACTAGCATCAACTACAAGGAGTAATTAACACTACTAGCAACCTACTAGTACCAATCCCGGACTTGGAGACAAGAATTGGATAAAAGAGACGAACTAGGGTTTTAAGAGGAGATGGTGCTGGTGAAGATGTTGGTGGAGATTGCCCTCTCCCAATGAGAGGAGCGTTGGTGATGACGATGACGATGATTTCCCCCTCCCGGAGGGAAGTGTCCCCGGCAGAACAGCTCTGCCGAAGCCCTAGATTGGTTCCGCCAAGGTTCTGCCTCGTGGCGGCGTAGTCTCGTCCCGAAAGGTTGCTTATGATTTTTCCCTTGATGAAAGACCTCATATAACAGAAGATGGCCATGGCACCGCATGCATCACTGGCCAGGGCGCGTGTCGAAGCTTGGAGGAGCGGCGACGGACGGGACGGGCCTCGCCCCGGTCCCCGATAAAGAGAAGGGACACCTAAGCCTCGCATTAAATGCGCCTTGTCCTGTAATACGAGGGATAACCTCGTGCCACTGTAGACCTTTCCACCTCCTGTGTGCCACTGTGGCAGCCCCTTTTTCCTATAAAAGGAGGCCCGAGGCGACCAGGAGAAGGATTCGGCTTTTTGGAGCTCGTTACACTCCGTAGCTAGTTCAAGAACTCAGAATACATCCACCAAAGCAGGACTAGGGTTTTACGCATCCTCGCGGCCCAAACCTGGATAAACGAACCGCGTGCTCTCTGTTAGACCCGCTCTTCTCTCAACCCCGCGCCCCACAACCGCAGTAGGGATTCTTGTGATCCCATAGGTGTCGTTTCCCACCGACAGCCAGCAGCTGGAATTCTGGGCTGGAAAAGGAGCAAATATTAGAGACCTATTATGTGCAACTCCAAAAGTCCTGAAACTCCACCAAAGTCAATTTCAAAATATATAAAAAAATATTGAGCGGAAGAAGTACCCCAGAGGGGGACCCACCTGGCCACGAGGGTGGGGGGCATGCCCTCGAGCATAAATTTTTTGACGAATTATTTCTCTTGAGAGCTCATGATTGGGGCATGAATATAACATTGATTTAAGTCTCCCCCAAGCTTGAGAGATGCTTTCTCCATCGCGAGGCCAAAAATTATATATATAATTGCGATCACGATGAACAAGATGCATAGGATAATACTTCTGATGAAATTCCAATTTCATTCGTTTATAGTTCCAGGATCCCGTGTCATCACATAGCCTATACCATGTCGATGCATCTCCCTTCAAAGACAAAGGGAAGACCTTCTTCTTAACAACATCATCGGGTATACCTGCAAGCTTAAATAATCCACAAACTTCATCCACATATATTAGGTGTTCATCAGGATGCTTCATTCCATCTCCTGTAAAAAGATTATCTAGCAGTTTTTTAACATACCCGAAGGAACTTCAAAGGGAACATTTTCATTTTCAGTAGGTTCAGCAGGTTGAGGAGCAACTCTTTGCTCTACTGGTCGGGGTGAAGATACCCCGAACAAGCCCATCAGAGGATTACTTTCCATAGTAACAAGTGACAGTAAATTTCAGCACACTATATAAATTTTTCCTTACCAAATTCCACCTACCAAAGGCGCTTCACTCCCCGGCAACGGCGCCAGAAAAGAGTCTTGATGACCCACAAGTATATGGGAACTATCATAGTCCTTTCGATAAGTAAGAGTGTCAAACCCAAGGAGGAGCAGAAGGAAATGATAAGCGGTTTTCAGCAAGGTATTCTCTGCAAGTACTGAAATAAGTGGTAACAGATAGTTTTGTGATAGGATAATTTGTAACGAGCAACAAGTAACCAAAGTAAATAAAATGCAACAAGGTGGCCCAATCCTTTTTGTAGCAAAGTACAAGCCTGGACAAACTCTTATAATCAGAAAAGCGCTCCCGAGGACACATGGAAATATCGTCAAGCTAGTTTTCATCTTGTTCATATGATTCGCGTTTGGTACTTTGATAATTTGATATGTGGGTGGACCGGTGCTTGGGTGTTGTTCTTACTTGAACAAGCATCCCACTTATGATTAACCTCTATTGCAAGCATCCGCAACTACAACAGAAGTATTAAGGTAAACCTAACCATAGCATGAAACATATGGATCCAAATCAGCCCCTTACGAAGCAACGCATAAACTAGGGTTTAAGCTTCTGTCACTCTAGCAACCCATCATCTACTTATTACTTCCCAATGCCTTCCTCTAGGCCCAAATAATGGTGAAGTGTTATGTAGTCGACGTTCACATAACACCACTAGAGGATAGACAACATACATCTCATCAAAATATCGAACGAATACCAAATTCACATGACTACTAATAGCAAGACTTCTCCCATGTCCTCAGGAACAAACGTAACTACTCACAAAACATATTCATGTTCATAATCAGAGGGGTATGCATAAAGGATCTAAACATATGATCTTCCACCAAGTAAACCAACTAGCATCAACTACAAAGAGTAATAAACACTACTAGCAACCTACTAGTACCAATCTCGGACTTGGAGACAAGAATTGGATACAAGAGATGAACTAGGGTTTTGAGAGGAGATGGTGCTGGTGAAGATGTTGATGGAGATTGCCCTCTCCCGACGAGAGGAGCGTTGGTGATGACGATGGCGATGATTTCCCCCTCCCGGAGGGAAGTGTCCCCGGCAGAATAGCTCTGCCGAAGCCTTAGATTGGTTCCGCCAAGGTTCCGCCTCGTGGCGGCGGAGTCTCGTCCCGAAAGGTTTCTTATGATTTTTCTTCGGACGAAAGACCTCATATAGCAAAAGATGGCCATCGGAGAGCCAACAGGGGGCCCACGAGGCAGGGGGAGCGCCCCCACCCTCGTGGCCAGGTGGGTCCCCCTCTGGTGTACTTCTTCCGCTCAATATTTTTTATATATTCTGAAATTGACTTCCATGGAGTTTCAGGACTTTTGGAGTTGCGCAGAATAGGTCTCTAATATTTGCCACTTTTCCAGCCCGGAAATCCAGCTGCCGGCATTCTCCCTCCTTATGTAAACCTTCTAAAATAAGAGAGAATAGGCATAAGTATTGTGACATAATGTGTAATGACAGCCCATAATGCAATAAATATCGATATGAAAGCATGATGCAAAATGAACGTATCACCCGGCTCCAGCTCCGGTCACCGGCCGACTCCGCGATGACTCCCTGCACCCAGAAGCGTCCTACGTCGTCTTCACCAGTGAGGCAGACGACAAGCACAGTCAGCGCCGGCGATCCCGCGAGGTGAACTTCATCGCCCTCGACGCTCATCAGTTCATGCACTGGTCCAAGAAAGCCGGTCACATGGAGTTGGGATGACCACCCGGCCATAATGCCCACGTCGGGCAGTTATGCCCTCGTCCTCGACCCCACTTTCATCTCCGATAAGCGCACCTGCTGCTTCACGCGAGTGCTTATCGATGGCGGCAGCAACATCAACATCAACATCCTCTACCGTGACACCATGATCAAGCTGGGCCTCAAGGAGAAGCAACTATAGCCCAGTCGGACGACCTTCCATGACATCGTGTTGGGCCTCTACTGCTCCCCAATTGGCAAGGTCTGGCTGGACGTGCTGTTTGGCGACTCATGTGATTTCCGCCGCGAACCAATCTGGTTCGAAGTGGTGGGCCTGAGCAATCCCTACCACGCACTCTTGGGCTAGCCCGCACTGGCCAAGTTCATGACAGTCCCTCATTATGCGTACTTTAAGCTTCATGCCCCAAGGGCATCATCACAGTAACCGGGGACTACAGAAAGTCCGTCGAGTGCGCGGAGGCCGGCTCCAAGTTGGTCAAGTCCTTGGTCATCACGGAGGAGAAGCGCTAGCTCGATCGGCTCCTGGCCTTGTCCCGCGAGCGGCCGGCCATGCCGGTCTCGCCCTCGTGCCCAAGATCGGCCGGCGGAGCGGTTGCCCGGCCACCTAAGGACCTGGCCCCAGCGGCTTCGGTCCCAGCCGGTCTTGGTCGGGGCTCCGCCCCCTCAACTACCTCGTCTACACTGTGCATACTTGCGACAGCGGCAGCGGCGGCACGGACCTCTGCTCCTGCATGGGCCAGTTAAGGGTCGGCACCCGCCCCGCGGAGCAGCCTCTGCATGGCCAATGCCGTCTCGCAACAGCCGCATGCGGGTTGGCCGATCCAAGCGCGGATGCGGCCCGCCCCTGAAGCCAGGTCCGTCCCAAGCAGGCGCCTCGGTTCCCGCGCGTGTAGCAAGGCCCGTCGGGACTGGCGGACCCGCCCGTGACCCCGGTTGCCGGCGGCGGTCACCGCCTCAATGACCCGGCGCCGGGCCTCGCCGAGCAGGCAAAGTCACCTTGCGCCCCCATGCCCTTCGGCCTAGCCAACGCCAGCACCGGCTACCGGCGACTCATGCAGCTACACCTCAGCCGGGGGGCCGGCGGGTCGGCCAAGGATGACATTTGGGACGAAGCGGCTACTCAAGCATCACCCGCAAAAAAAAAGCAGCTGCTCAAGCAGGGGCGAATGTCACTCCTGAGGTTTTTTTTGAGGAACCTGAAGTTGAGATATTTTTTTTGAGACATCTGAACCTGAACCTGCACAGGACTGAAAGTGCAGCAGCGCAGTTGGGCCTCAGGCCATGTAACCGATCGAGGGCCCAAGTGGGCAGGTGGCGGCACGGGCGTAAGGCGATTCCCCTAAGGCGGCGACTTTAGGGTTTCTCTGTATTCCGGCGTTGATCGCCGGAATTGTTTGGTCCCTGGCTGATTCTCTCGCCCGATCTACCCTTCAGGACTCGGGCCGATAAAGGGGATTCTATGTGATCTTCTCGGCTTTGGTTTTTGATAGGGTTTCTCAGGAAGAGCGCTAGGATTTTGCGCAAGAACATTGGGTGTGTCCAGAATAGAAGAAGATGGCGGCAGAGTCGAGCACGCAAAGGCGGAAGGGAAAGGAGTCGCCGGAAGAATTACTTGCCAGGCTTAATTTGCAAGAAGAGGAAGATGATGATTTCGTCTGGGAGGAGGAGCTGCCAGATCTGGGAGCCCCAGCAAAGTGGCTGGCCATCGCCAGGGTACACACCCCGAAGAGGTTCAGCCCTAATGCTCTATACGGGGACATGTGGGCGGCATGGAATCCGGCTAAGCCTGTTGTGTGGAGGAAGATCAAAGACAACCTTTTTACTGCTCAATTTGGATGCTTGGGAGATTGGAACAAAGCCATGATGGAGGGCCCATGGTTGTTTAGAGATCAGGCTGTAATCATGGAAGAATATGATGGTTTCAAAAACCCTGAGAGTTTTAAGCTGGATAAGCTGGCAGTATGGGCACATATCCATCGCCTTCCTGACAACTTTTTGATTGAGCCGGCGGTCAGGGGTTTGGCATCTCGTATTGGGGAAGTAGAGGACGTCCAATTGAAACTCCCAGCAGGATTCTTTGGTGAGTTTGTCAGAGTAAGGGTGAAGATTGATGTACATGCCAAGATCAAGAGGTTTGTGACTGGAAAGAAGGGAGAAGAGAGGGTTAGATACCAAGTAAAATATGAGAAGCTCCCAGTTTTCTGTTTCCACTGTGCTGAATTCGGCCATTGGCATGAGGAGTGTGGTGATGGAGTTCATGATGAGTCTAAGTTTGAATGGGGAGACTTTGTTCTTGCCAATAATGTGCGCTTCAGACAAGCAGGGAGGGGTATCTATGGACCTCAAAGGGGCCGGGGTGTACCAAAGAATGCGGGCGGTAGAGGAAGAGGGAGGGAACCCTATAATCCCAATCAACCATGGCGTTTCAACGCACAACCCACTGAGAGCTGGAGGCAGCAGCCGGAACAGCAGGATCAGCAAACCAACCCGTTGTCATGTGATGGCGTGACAGGACCAAGGGGGCCGAGTGCAGCTGAAACACTTAATCATATGGCCTCAGAGCCTTTGGAGGGGAACACTATTTCTTCAAATAAAAGGCAATCTGCAGAGAATAATACTCTCCCTGGAGTTTCGTCCTCTAGTCCAGGAGGATCAGATATGATGAATCGAAACTCTACAGCGCTTATTATAAGGGAGAAACCTACGGGGGTTCCACCACTGCCACCGGTCTATGTATCCCCAAGGAAGGAGGTAAAAAGGCCAAAAAAGGGAGATGGCAAGAGGAACATCTTGTTCTCTGATGAACAGGCTGTTGAACGGAAAGAGGACAAGGAATCAAATGGTGGGGAAAAAACTGATAATGAAATTGCTAGATCGGCGGGCTCCCTCGAGGAGTGCCGCCGGGCACAATGAGTTTGCTATGCTGGAACTGTCGTGGTGTGGGTAATCCCGCGACAGTTCATGAACTTCGCGAGCTTGCGAAGAAATTTACCCCGGCCGTATTATGTATTGTTGAAACTCAAATTGACAAGATACGTGTCGAGAAACTGAAGGGAGAACTAGGTTATGATAGCAGCTACACTGTGAGTAGTGAGAGAAGAAGTGGAGGTCTAGGTCTTTTCTGGAATGATGAAATAAAGTTGAAGGTTTCCGGTTATTCTAAGTACCATATTGATGCGATGATTGATAATCTGGGCCCTAGTGCCTGGAGACTTACTTGTGTTTATGGTGAAGCTCAGGTACCCGAGAGGTATAAAACATGGGACACACTCCGTGATCTTGCTGGGAGCACCCAGTCCCCATGGGTGGTTATGGGAGATTTCAATGAAGTTCTGCATTTGAGAGAGCATGATGGAGTGGGACAGAGGAGCCAAGGACAAATTGATGCGTTCAGGAGTGTGGTGAATGACTGCGCCCTTGTCGATGTGGGTTATTCTGGTCCGGGCTGGACTTTCGAGAAGAAGGTAGCGGGAGGGTCTTACACGCGAGTGTGTCTGGATAGATTTCTCGTTTGCTCTACATGGGCGTCGTTGTTTCCTCAGGCGACAGTAAGACACCTGACAGCAGTGACATCTGATCATCTCCCAATCATGATGGATCTGGAGGTAACTAACGAAGCAAGGGCGACAAGATGCTTCCGATATGAATCAATGTGGGAGTCAGAACCATCTTTGCATGCGAAAGTGGCAGAGGAGTGGACCCGGGGGGTTTCAAACACGGTGGCTGATATAGCAGAGAATCTGAAAAATCTGTCGGTTTCTCTTTCTTTATGGGACAGGAAAACTTTTGGGAATGTTAAACGGAGTATCAAGAAACTTAAAAGGGAACTTGAGATTCTGTGGGCTGTTCCTGGGCGTGTAGGTCCTTCACCCAGAGAGCTTGAGATAAAAGCAGAGCTAGTGGAATTATATAAGCGGGAAGAGTTAATGTGTAAGCAAAGGGCACGAGTGGAATGGCTTCGTGCGGGAGACAAAAATACTCGATATTTCCAGCTCCGAGCAAATATGCGCAGAGCGAAGAATATGATCAAAAGTCTGATGAAGGAGAATGGGATTTTAACAGAGGATAAGGAGGAGATGAAGGACATGACAAACTCCTTTTATAACAATCTGTACATGTCGGAGGGGACTAATAACATGGAGAATGTGCTGGATATAGTAACATGCAAAGTCACACCACAGATGAACTGCATGCTTAATGCAACGTACACAGCAACAGAGGTAAAAACGGCTTTGTTTCAAATGTCTCCTTTGAAGGCTTCGGGGCCTGACGGTTTTCCGGCCCAATTCTTCCAAAAGCATTGGGATATATGTGGTGATGCAGTAATAAAGGTGGTGCTGAGTATTGTTGAAGGTAAAGAAAGCGCTCATGAGTTGAATAATACGGTTTTGGTCCTAATTCCAAAGGTTAAAAATCCAAAATTATTATCTCAATTCCGCCCTATAAGTCTCTGCAATGTTTTATATAAAATTGCTTCAAAGGTCATAGCTAACCGTTTGAAAAGCATTCTTCCAGAGATCATTTCTGAGGAGCAGTCCACCTTTGTTCCTGGCCGACTAATAACAGATAATATTATTGCTGCATATGAGTGTCTACACTTCATGAAGAGGAACAAAGCCCAGAAACACAGACATTGTGCACTAAAGTTGGATATGATGAAGGCTTATGACAGAGTTGAATGGAGCTATTTGAGAGCTATCATGTTGAAGTTGGGTTTCCAGGAGAGATGGGTAAATATTGTCATGAACATGGTCACATCAGTTTCATTTTCAGTAAACTTCAATGGACAACGGCTTGAGAGTTTTAATCCAACACGAGGTATCCGTCAGGGGGACCCTATGTCACCCTATCTGTTTTTGCTGGCAGCAGAGGGCCTTTCGTGCCTCTTGAAATCCAGAGTTCAGTCATCTAGCCTTGGGGGCATACAGGTGGCCACATCGGCTCCGCCGGTGAACCATTTGTTGTTTGCTGATGACAGCCTGCTGTTTTTTAAAGCATCAACGGAAGGGGCTGAGGAAGTTTCCCACTTGTTGGAAATTTATGCAACTGCTTCAGGTCAAAGGATCAACAAAGATAAGTCCTCAATTTTCTTTAGTAAGGGTTGTCCAGAAAGTGTGCGTGCGTCTGTTAAAGAGATTCTTAGTGTACCTAATGAGCAATTAAATGAGAAATATTTGGGTATGCCATCAGATGTAGGAACATCGAAAAATGGTGCTTTCAAGTACCTAAAGGACCGGCTATGGGCAAAAATACAAGGGTGGATGGAGAAAATTTTATCTGCAGTAGGTAAAGAGGTTTTAATTAAATCCATTGCCCAAGCAATTCCTGTTTACTCAATGGCATGTTTTAAACTACCAAGGGGGTTGAGTGAGAGCTTAACTTCAATGATCAAGGCTTTTTGGTGGGGAAGCAAGAGCGGGAAGAGGAAACCCTATTGGGTATCTTGGGATACTATGTGCATGCCCAAATACATGGGAGGTTTGGGATTCCGAGATTTCGAGATCTTCAACTTGGCTCTCTTGGCGCGGCAGGCGTGGAGGATTCTGGAGCAACCGGAGTCTCTGAGTGCGAGAATTTTGAAGGGAGTTTACTACCCAAACTCAGATTTTCTCAATGCTGAATTGGGGAACCACCCCTCACAAATCTGGAGATCAGTTTTTGAGGGCCAAGATATACTAAAACAAGGTTTAATCAGAAGGATTGGCAATGGAAGCACCACCAGCATTTGGGAGATGAATTGGATCCCGCGGCCAGAAAATATGCGCCCTATTACTACTCTTATTCAGAATCCACCGCAGTTGGTGGCTGAGTTACTGGATCCTTTGAATGCGTGTTGGGATGTGCAAAAGATTCAACAAGTGTTTTTGCCAAGTGACGCCACAGTTATTCTTCAGATTCCAGTTTGCACACGGAACATGGATGATTTCTGGTCTTGGAGTTTTGAGAAGAACGGACGGTTCACGGTAAGGTCGGCGTACAAGATGATTGTTGCTACAAAAAAACGGCGAGAGGACTGGCTGGAGGAGCGATCTGGTCCATCGAATACAAATCAGAATGAGAAGTCTTGGGAGACACTTTGGCATGTTGCTGTACCAGCCAAAATCAGGAACTTCTTATGGAGACTAGCACTTAACTCAATCCCCACAGAAGATGTCAGAAACAAGAGAAACATGGCGACAAATGACAGATGCTATGTATGTGGAATGGCAGATTCGTGGAAGCACAGTTTGATTGAATGCAGCATGGCGAGATGTGTATGGGCTTTGGTGGATCCGGAACTGCTTGAGCATATGATCGAAACAACGGAACCAACAGCACGCTCTTGGTTGTTTTCGATGATGGAAGTGCTAAGTCATGATGAGTTGACACGGATGGGTGTTACGCTTTGGGCAATCTGGTATGCGCGAAGAAAGTTCATACATGAGGGATTACACCAGAGCCCGCTGTCAACACACCTCTTTATCACGAATTTTATAGCTGAACTTGACCAGCTAAAGGAGCCATCAACCCCACATGCGATAATGAGTTCGGGAGAGGTTCGCTCGGCCTGGGTGCCGCCGCCGGAGGGTTTTGGAAAAATAAATGCTGATGGGGGTATTTCCTTAGATCACAATGTGGGCACTGCTGCTGCTATTTGCCGTGATCCGGAAGGTAATTATTTGGGATCTTCTATTGTGGTTATACAAGGAACAACGGATCTAGCTACAGTAGAAGCTTTGGTGTGTCGAGAAGCTCAAGCGTTGGCAAGGGATTTGAGTTTGCAAAGTATTCAGGTGGCTTCAGATTGTAAGCAAGTCATCTTACATATCAAGCAAGGAGTTGGAGGCAATTATGCGAGCATAATTAGAGAGGTGACAGAAACTACGAGTTTTTTCACGGCTTGTAATTTTGTTTTTGAACCAAGAACTTCAAATTTTGAAGCTCATAGGTTAGCTAGGTATGGTGTTTCCCTTCCCCTGGGGAGACATATTTGGTTAGGGCATCCCCATGATGCTAATATTATCCCTGTAAACATTCTAACCATGCAATAAAAGCCTAGTTATCCCTCAAAAAAAAAAAGGTGGGCAGGTGGCACTTATGACACTGTAATCGGCATCGATGAGAAGAATTGAGAAACTCCCTCGCCATCGGGTCACTAGTCTGCTCGGCTCCTCCCAGCGATTCCCCGCGGTCCTCGCCGGCGGCGGCTCCTCCCAGCGATTCCCCGTCGTCTTCGACGGCGGCGGCTAGGTCAGTCCTCTCTCTCTCTCTGTCGCTCACCCAATTTGCCCGGGCCGGCGATCTAGGGTTAGGGTTACCAGCTCGACGCCGCCGCCCCGCCATGATGCAGGTCAGGCGCTGCTGTTTGCCGCCGCCGGCCCCGCGTGCTCGTGCGCTGCCGTCGCTCTGTCATGCCGCTGCTTCTCCTTCTCGCCGGCCCGTACCGCTGTTTTTCGTGGCCCTTTTGTGTGCTCGTGCTACGGCTGCTTACTCTGCTCCTGTGTCGTGCAGGGACTGAGCGTCTTGCGTCGTTCCTTCTGCCTGCCAGGACGAGCAGGGGATCGAATTGACCACATGCCGTTCGCCGGAGCCATCGCCTCCTGCAGCATCCTGTTCCTCTTGCTCGGGCCCTGTGCCGAGGCCACGTCGGGGGGCCTCATGATCGAGCAGATCTTGTCTGACAAGGGGTGCGGTGCCTTCGCCGGCCTCGTTGCCACCACGGCCGGCGTGGGCGAGGTGTTCCGTTCCTTTTTAGAGAAGGAGGTTGAGACCCCCGACGTGTTCGACGTGTTCGGTGAGGAGAGGGCCCGCAATGCGGGGCTCACCATTTTCTGCCCGGACGACGAGGCGGTGGCGGGGTTCACTCCGAGATTCAAGAAGCTCAGCGCTGACGCGCAGGTCGCACTTCTTCTGTATCATGGAGTGCCGTCGCGTCGCTCCGAGGAGGCGCTCAGGTTGATCAACGGGGAGGAGGTGCCGACGCTTGATAAGGGGCCTTTGCCGGGCTCCAGAAGCATGCTCACCATCGATGTCTATGAAGATATCGTGGTACTTTCTTCGCCGTTGCCGTCGCTGTCGGTTGCTGCTGTCACCGAGATGGTCGTCGACCACGACCGCCTGGCTGTCTACATGATCGACGACGTGATGATTCCGAGAGAGCCAGAGATTGGATTCCCAGCCTTGCTTCTTTTCTTTGGGCTCCTGGCGTTGTGAGTCTTAACTTCATCTCCTCCTCTATGCTTAGTTTGTTACCTCTTGTCGTGCTCTAGATGCTAATAATTGTAGTACTTTCTATTGAAGTCATGCTCGAGCCAACTCATCCAAAAGTCCAAACTGACGGAGAGAGACAAACAATAATTTCAACACTTTCTATCACTTGTCTGAATTTATCTGTGGGTGGAACGGGCTGCTTAGATCATACTATAGTACATAACATTTTGTGACTTGGGGATGTGCTTACCAAATTTACCTATGTTTTTTCTTGTCATATGACATATCTGCCATATAATCAGGCCACATGCTGCCAACTGATTATTAGGGAGATGCCATTAGTTTATTCTGCAACATAACCATCTTTTGCATGTAGCAGGTGTAAATATATAGCGACAATGATTCCTAGCATTACTGCTTGATCACACACGTACCATACATGATAGCTTACAAGTATTTATGCATCTGCAAATTAAACGTCGGGATGGGTGATGCTTACATGGGTGTTTGAATTGCTTCTGGTGTTTCCAAATCTTACTTATATACACTAACTGTATCTATCTCTCCCCTGCAGGGCAGCGCTGGTGCTTGCGCAGGTATTATTGATCTTCGGTGACGTCTGAGAAGATCGTTTCGTGTCAAGATTGCGCTACTACCTATGTTGGGCGACAAGGACCTTAGTTCATGACTGTTTCATTTACATCGGCTGGTCTAATGTTAACAACTTCTGCATCGACATTATCCTGCTCTGTTTCATACTTGGTATCGCTGCCTACCTTTACAAGTAATTTCTCTGCCAAGAAACTTCAGTTTGCAAGTTAAGTAGCTTGAGTTTGGACCAGCTGCTGAATGAAAATCTACCTCATATTTCTTTACTCGCCTGCTTGATTGTTACCACATTCATAGCACAAATCTAATGGTTTTGCTCCATGTTGTTTTTATTGTGTCGCAGTGTGCTTAAGAAGTGAGTGAGGTGCAACTGTGTGCTCATGTCGTGGTCGGTAGTGATCTTGCATTGGATTCTCTACTTGTCATGTCCTGCTGTGATGGGTTTCAAGTAATTCCTTTTGTCTCATCTGTGTAATATCATGGTGGTCTTAGATTATTATGCTGGTTGAAGAAGTGATGATTATATGTGTGTTGACCTGATTGATGTCTGATTATATGTATATTTCGAGTAAATTGCTTAGTAAGAGTACAAACATCATTCTTTTGTTCTAAACCTGGCCATGTAAATTGCTCCTCCCAGCGATTCCCCGCGGTTCTCGCCGGCGGCGGCTCCTCCCAGCAATTTCCCTGGGGCCTTTCTTTGATTGGCACAAAGAACTCACAGGTCACATTTAGCCCTCCGCGTGTTGGCTCGACCGGCATGGATACAAATCCAAAGGCTAGTCATGCGTTTCTTCCAACAAAAATACGTATCATTGTTGCATTATACTATGACTAGAACAATGCCCGTGTCCGTGTGTTGCTACGGGCAGAAGGTGATAAATTCGATGATCCCGTTAAATGAGCGCTTAAGTTTCAATCTCATATTCCACCTTTTCATTCTTCCAGTATGGGCAGCTTTGGTGGAAAGTGGAGTTGTTGAAGATGATGATTTAAGCATAAGATTAGAACCTAATTGCATTGGAAAGAAAGGGTTTTAGGATCTTATATGCCCAGTGGGAGCTGCCGAGTCAATGGAGGAAAATGGACTTCCTCGTCTCATCCGGATCCACGCCGCCACCGTCACACCACAGACCACACACCCTTCTCCCTCTCTTCCTCGATCTTCTGGACACGGTCGGCGGCTGCTGTCAGACGCGGCTGCGCCGTCGCCGCAGCCTCTGGTTCCCTTTGCCATAATGCCATTGCTGGCACCTGCCCCTCCTTGGTGGTCCCAATCGAAATCGACAAGATCGCGCGGCACCAACGAGAGGAAGGACAAGCCACTGTCGGTGTCGTGCTTTGCTGCTCGTCATCTGTCACGGATTTTCCAAGGTAGGAGAAGATGGGGCACGTATTGTACCTCCCCCAACCCCTTCTGATACGCTGGTCTCAAGAGGAATAAGAGCAGCAGAGATTACATTTTTCCTGCTAATTTTTTCCATCGGATATATGCCTAATATGTGCGCTTCTGTTTCTGCAGGTCTCATGCCTCGATTTGATTTGATTTCCAAGTGTACAGCCGTGATTGCTGCAGGTGTTTGCACATTTCAAAATGGATTGGTTGGTAGGTGCTAGTGCTCTTTTCCACCGCTGTAGATCGTTACACAATTTTTTTTCTTTCTGAATTGCAGTAGATAGATGAGTAGAATAGGTACGGCGCTCTTGTACTGTTTATTAGTTCCGCCTTAAGGAATGAGAAATGGGTGACTGAAATTTAGATGCACACATCCTATCCTAGAAGCAGAGGAACTGATAGCACCTTAAACACCTTGCATTGCAGCCTTGCAGGGCTGTGACGGCTTGGTTCTCATTGAGTCGATGGTAAACAGTACGGCGGAGAAGGGTGCGATCCCAAACAACCCAAGCCTCCAGGCTCCAGCTCTTCGAAGTCGTCGCGCCGAAGGCAGCCATTGAGGTGCAATACCATCATTTCACTCTACTGCCTCTCATGCTCTCTCTCTGCATCATCAGTTCACTGGTTGAAAATGATTCATGCTTGTTCTTCTACCTCCGTAACCATTTATATATCCAATGCTTCGCTAGATAAATGCTTGGGTTGAAACTGTCCTTCTGCACGCGTTATTCCTATGTCTGAATAAATGGGCTCTCTCTCTCTCTCTCTCTCTCTCTCTCTGCATCGGCAGTTCACTGGTTGAAGATGATTCATGCTTGTTCTTCTACCTCCAGTAACCATTTATATATCCAATGCTTCGCTAGATAAATGCTTGGGTTGAAACTGTCCTTCTGTATGCGTTATTCCTATGTCTGAATAAATGGGCTCAGCATCATCGATTAAGGCACCCATGCAGGTGGCCAAATCACCAACTTAATCAATAGTTCAATACCCTTCTGAACTATGCTATCAAACAATGCAGGTGTCTGAATAATGCTTGTTGCCTGGCAAACAGAAGATGCAGATAGATTGTGGATCGCACATGCTTAATCTGCATAAAGCTCTGCTTCAAGTACCCAGACAGGGATTAGTGCAACAGCTACTCAGCTGGTCTGAAGCAACGGATGCCTACATACATTACAGGTAACTATATCATGATTCATGAACACACACCAATTCATCTTTGAGTTGCAGAGCCCAATCAAAACATACTGAAATCACACTTTACATTAATAAGAAGTCAAATGTGTGCACAAACATTGCACTTATTACATGAATAATATGATGTTCGATACAGAGGAAAGCCACACAAATTCAAATCCAAGCATAGATGCAACCATTTATGCCCAGTCAGAGTCACAAGGCACCCATGTGAAGAAAGTAAACACACATACTTAGTTGTACAGCAGAAAGAAATTAACATACAAGCAGAACAGATTGCAATCCACACTAGCACACGCAAACCACACTATGGGATCAAAGGAGAAGAGGCCCTTCCAGCGTCGAACCTGTTTCTTTCCAGCAGAAAGAGAATCTTGCAGCATCGTCGTCGTCCTCTTGTTCATCTCCTTTTGCTCAGTCTTAAAGTTTTTGGTCCATAAGTTTAAGGCTAAGCTTGTTTTTATGCTTTTCGATGCCCTCTCTCACCTCATCGGGGACTTGACCACCGTTGAATTCAAGCTCCTTCAAACTGGGAAGTTTGTGGATACCGGAGAGAGATGTGAAAGATGACCAGACAATCTTCTCAAGCCTAGGAGCAGATCCGCTGGTGAAGACGATCCTGGTGATGGCCGAGCAGTCAACAACAAGATGGTTGAGCCATAAGAACTCATCTTTTAATGTAATCTTGTTCTGTATTCCACCAAAAGACTCGTTCAAGAGCACGAGACATCGTAGATTTGGTTTCTTGGCGAGTATTTGTAGAGCGTCTTGCTCAAGCAATGTACCACGAAGAGTCAGCTTGGCTATTTGTGAGACATTGCCAAATGATGATAGCAGCCTGCCGCAGAAGCTGTTATTCAACTCAAGCTCTTTCAAGTTTGGAAGCCTGTCAATTCCAGAAATAGAACCTTTGCTGAAAGACAAAACCATCTTCTCGAGCTCGCATGCTGCTCCATGCTCAAAAGTGATAGTCAAGTCCGAGTCCTCAACAAGAAGGTACTTGAGGCATCTGAATTCACCCTTCTTGAAGTTGAGCACGGGCTCGTTGCATGTAATATGTTGGAGCCTGACACACCGTAACTTGGGCAGCTTGGCAAGGACTTCCAGATCATCTTGGCTCAGCAGGGTGCTACTAAGAGTTACCTTGGCAAGTTTGTTGTTGTTACCTTTCATGAACAATGGAACAAGACTGATTCCCCTGATGCTTAGACTCTCAAGACTTTTCGGATGGTTTTCTAGGAGAGGGTCAATGCCATCTGGTAACTCTGCACTGGAAGGAGTACCCTCGCCTTGTGTGGCTACCGGAACACTAGCAGTGATTGTCAGAGAACGGAGGGACTCATGGAGGTCACTGATTGTCTGAAGCAAATTCCTGAGGTGGCTATCCTTATCATCAATAACCACACCTAGCTTCCTCAGCTGCCATAGCTTTCCAATATCTTTCAAATCATTACTATGCTTGGCCTGGACATTAGATAGGACCTCCATGTTTACCATTTTGCCGATCCTACGGGGAACCCGGCCACTAGAGCCAAACTTGCTTGCATTCAGATCAATGTGACCAGCAAGCAGACGCTTCAGCTTCAATAGCAGGATATTTGCTGTTGCATGTGGAGGCACATCGGTTTCTCGGATATCCAATACCTCTAGCTCACGGAGGTTGTTGATTTCACTAGGTAGCTCGGTAATATCTGTTCTCCTGAGGCTTAGATACTTGAGAAGTAACATCTTGCTGCAGATGTCCTTGAGGTACTGCCGGTTCTTCCCAAAGCACTGACAACCTTCTAGATCGAGCACCTTGAGCAGGGATACTCGAGATGATTCAGAGAGCCCCTGGAAGAATTTATCAATTCTATCAGAGCCACGGAGTTGGAGATCGTTGAAAATGGAGAAGTGGCGAGCCAAGTGATGTGACAGCCGTGTCTCCACGATGTGTTGTTTTCTGGCGATGGTGGTAATGAATCCATGAAAAAGATCACCTACGACACAGCTCTTGACATTTCCTGCAGCACCAATATCAGCAGGATCAATGAGGCACCGGTCAATGAGCGTGTCGAAACATCGGTTGGCCTGACGCACAGAACTGAGCCAATCTTCATTGGATGTCAGCCCTTCTGCAATCCACCGTCCAATCAAGGTTGACCGCCTGATCTTGTGTCCCATAGAGAAGATAGCTAGGTACAGTAGGCAGGACTTGTATTCTTTAGGCAGATCGTTGTAAGAGAACTTGAACATCACCTTAGTGATACTGTTGAATGATTTTGGCAAAGCCTGCAAGGTGCTGTGCAGCTTGAGTAACTCCTCATTGCTCCTGTTGGGGTTAGCATACAAAGCATGAGTGAAGATCTTCATGCAGAATTCATGTGGCTCACACTCGGACAAGATATCATGAAAAATTTGGGGGTTGTAGTTGTCTTTATTCTTCTGCTGGCTAGTAAGCTGGAGCACTGTATCATGGTAGAGGCCAGCAAGAGAATAGTCTATAGCTATAGGTTCCCGCTGTGGATAGCAATATTCTCTAGCCAGATGGACGTCATTTGTGTTGGTGACCATCATTAAATCGGCACTGCAGTTTAGCAGGCTCAAAGCATTTCTGGTACCCTCCCATGTGGCAATATCCATCAGCTCATCAACTCTGAGGATAAACAGGGGACATTCATAACAATTCCAGTCCGAAATATATTCCAAATTACGCTTAATCTCGTCCACGAGACCTTTGATCTTGAGCTGCTCTTTGAACTCCTGCTTTAATTTCTCCATCATCTGACCGAATTTTTCAGAAACAGTTTCTGGGTTTTGATCCGGAACACTACCAGATTCAGTTGTCCCTTCACTCTTGTCATACTCGCCTTTCTGCAGCTCCTGTAAGGTGCCTTCCTTTGCATTCTGGATCATTGGTTTGATTTGATCCTCACCCAATTCAGCAGTTGTGGTCTTTGTAGCTTGCTTGTCCGCCGTTGTGGTCTTTGTAGCTTGCTTGTCCGACCATCTGTCCTGAGCCTGCAGGGGCTTGCTGCTGGAGCAGCCCTTGGAGAACAGCTTCCACAGGATGTGTGCATATTGTGCCTCATCGAGGTGAATCCATGTCGTCTGCTGACTTCCGATTTCCCCTCCTCCTCCTCCGCCCCCCTCCTCCATATGCTCCTTAAGCTTCTTGACGATGATGTTATTGTTGATGTTGTCCCATTCTGGTAACATTTGCATGTCATTGTTCTTCCCTTGGTCTTGTTGAGACGCAGCAACAGCTGCCTGGAGCAGCAGCTGAAGGAGTACGTCTAGGTGCAGCTGGTGAAACTCACCCTGCAGCTGTGGTAGTTTGTCGCCCCTCTGTAGTCGACCTTGAATATCACTTTTGATTTTGTCAAGCTTTTCATAAATCTTCATCTTTTTGATCTTCTCCTTGATTTTGAGAAGAGCAAGAGCCCTCTTCTTTTCACTGTGAATTTGATTGTAAATTTGGAATCTTCTTACATGAACTTCCAAGGGGTCAAGATACTTCTTCCCCACTCTGCCTTTCGTGCTTTGCCTGAGCTCGCGCAGAATGTAGAAGAGAACTTCCTTGGGTCGTAGCCGCGTAAACTTTGGGTGCACGGCCGGGATGTCAACCAAGACAAAGCGATTGTAGCCGTTCTCCACCGGCAAAACCGAGGGATGAGAGTCGAGGTCTGAATCCGACGAAAAAACCAAATATTCTTGTATGAGAGCCAGAAGGTCCTGATAAGTGTTCGGTGCCACAAGGACCACGGACAAAGTCTCGCCAGCTTCTGTAGGAGTTTCATCTACCCAATCACGTAGCTTTGCCTTGACGTAGTCGTCCAAAGTGCGAGGCTCAATGAAGGCTCTTCGACCACCGGAATGACCGCCGGTTGTCATTGCCCCCATGAGTTGATCGTCACCCTCTTCTTCACCGTCATCGTCCCCAGCAGCATGACCACCTCGCACAGCAGTCCGTGCTGAAGGTGCCGCCCCTGCTAGCCCAGGTGCCGGAGGCGATTGCCCCTCCCCTGACTTGGCCGGGACCTCCACGCCATACCTCAACCTCCGCTCACCGACGTCGCGTGCCCGCTCCTTGAGCCGCCGCAGCTGCTCAGCTGCGCGGTGCTTAGCGGCCAACTTGTGCAGTAACCAGCTTGCCCACCAGAGGTAGCCTCGGAGTCCGCCTCTGGCACGGTGGATATCGGGGTTCCCCCGGTAGAGGTAGAGGTCGATGCAGTTGTTGCAGTCCTGGGCGAGCAGCCGCACCTGGTTCATCCAGGTGCGCACTTGCTCGTCATGCTCCCCACCGGGGGGTGCCCACCTCGCCAGGTGCGTCAGGAAGCTCTTCATGCTCTCCATCTCTTCCTTGATAAACTGCACATCGTGCCGGACGCCACGCAGTAGTAGCGCCTCGCTGCGGATGACAACCAACAGTGAGCTCACGGCGCCCGCCGCGAGCTCAGCCATGGCTTCCTCTCCTTCTGCCGGCCAGGGTGCGTGATTGGTGGTTTCTAGTTGAATTGGTCTGGCCGGGGGAGCAGGCTAACTGAGCTGGGTGGAGGCGACGATGCACCCATTCTTCTGCACATGTTCTCTTGCGCCATGCACTAATTTAATTATCTTGACTTGACGAAAGGTGCAGTGCAGAAAATGGTTTCCCACACCTAACTGGACGTCCCCTCACTATCCTGTCCACACATCTTGGATCCAATGGCTGATGCAAATTGTTTGCACATACAACCTGGCAAGATGAAATTGATGGCACAGAAGATGCTTAGAGAAGAAGATCAAGGTCAAGGAAGAGTTTGTAGGAAGCTAGAATCTGAACTTTGTTCGTTATTCATGATTTTGATTCTTTTTTTTTTTGGAAATTTATTCATGTTTATGATTTAGGATGTTGACCATTTCTTGATCAGAAAGACATATACAAAATGTTAGTTCAGTTTGATTCATGGACCCATATGGTCAAACATATCCATGGAGTGTAGTTCTTGAACCAAAAATTCTGTGATCTGGTACAATGTTCGTGTTGCTAGTTGGAATATATGACCCAAAGTTCATGTTGCTAATTTTCTGACTTGGATGAAGTGCTAAATTTTGAAGACAATTATGTGATCTGATACAACGGGAAAGGAGGATACAGGTTTTCTCAATGTTGCACATGGTTCAGTTCGTATACAAAATGAAGGTGTCTCATAAGAAAATGAACTTGTGCATGGATCTGAATTAGGAAAGAAATTTGCTTCGTAGTACATGGGAAACGAACCAAAAAGATTTCTTTGCTCTTCGTAAAGACGTTTGTGTATGGATTGGAAGCATGTGTACATACTTGAGAATCCACTGAATTTGAGGCAGACTTTAGCAAACTGGCAGGGGCTTCAAGACGAGAACTGTACAGAACAAAGGGGCTTTGCTGTAAAAGAATTGCACCAATCTCGATGAAATGAATGGCGAACAAAGGGGTTTTGTGTTTTCGGTGCAGTCGAGGGCGTTCAAATCTCTGTGCGCCTTCTCTTGCGCCAAGGACATATAATTATCTTGACCTTATGGACGGCGCCTCAACAGGTACCCAAGGTCCAATCCATCATGGCATCATCCCTTGTAAACAAAGAGGGAAGACTTCCGAAGAGACCAGGTAACATGTTATGATGCTGGACAATTTGTTAATTTGGCTTTGAGTTGGACTTTTTGTCATGATGTTGGGAGGCTAGCTGTCCGCACGATGCTCATCAATTTCCTTATTTTTGAAGGCAGCGTCTCCAATGAAAAATTGATTTTGGTGAAAAATCTGAAAACTCGTGTCTTGCTCCGTTGGATTTACAACGAACGGCATCCACTCGAAGGTGAAGGTCCCACCAGCAACCCATCATCCCATGTAAAAAAGAAGAAGGAAGACTTCCGAAGAGAGCAGGTAACATGTCGTGATGCCCGGCAATTTGTTAATTTGGCTTTGTCTGGGACTGTTTACTTGAGTTGGGAGGCTAGCTGTCAACACGATGCCCATCAATTTTCTTATTTTTGAAACCTGCTCTTCCAGTTTGTTAATTTGGAGGTTAGCTGTCCACACATGCTCATCAAATTTCTTATTTTTGGAACTTGCCCTTCCAATTTGTTAACTGGGATGTGCTTCAGTATGCCCCATAAAAAATGTTTACAAATATTGATGCAAATCAATGGTGGAGATTAGTAGATACCTTTTCATTATAAAATGTAGTTTAGTCTGTTTTACCAAATTAAACTACCAAGGAAAACTTAAAACTGGTGGGTCATTAATTATTGCAACACTGAATATACATAGCCCATTTGAAATTCACAAAAAAATCAAGGTAACTCGTGACCAGGCTGTATAGGAGTAACTGTAATTAATGGCGATTAGGAAGCATGGACCGGCATGTTGCTGTGGGGATTCCGCTGTAATCATGTATGCGCCGGCTGTGGGCAGCTTGCACAACCACTATTTGCAGGGAAGGAGATCCATGAGTGTCGTGGTTAGTCAAGTGCCGGTAAGCTACCGAGGCAACGGGGTCCAAAATGGGGGACGAGGGCGCTTGTAGAACTGGGAAAGATGGTTTGACGGAGCAGCTAGTTCACCGTTGCAAGCCCCATCAGTCCCAAAGGAAATCCTTTTCAGGATGAGCCCAATGAATAGTAAATAGAGATAGGTATGGATTTGGATCGGGGTCTCCCTGTATAATTGGGCCTAAACATCCAATTAGCCAACTAATATGTGGCTTATCTCAATTAGCACCGATGATGAACGTAAGTGTTCGTACCTTAAGTTTTATAAGGTGGGTTTCATTGAGTACTTATGAATATGTTGGGATCTTTTATTTGACTGAATAAAATACCAGCCCTCCATTGGTCTTTAAAATACTAGCAGTTGGTAATATTAAGGCAGCGTTGCATATCTATTCAATGTTGTTTTTGAAATAATATCTACTCAATTTGCCACTTATCTACTCAATTATGCAAGGATTGTCTCTGTTTGTCATGACTCGCGAGCCACTGTAATGGCTGATCGATCCCTCAATTAGTTTAAACCTTCCTGAAGGTGAGCTGTATGTCTACCTAAATAATTAAGCAAGTGTCATCGATTGTTTAATCGGACAGGGCCAGACTGTGATAAGTAAATAAGTACCAAGACCTATTCACACCAGATGACACCTCACGCGATGCTGAGTGCAATGGAGTATTAATATTGATTAGTAATATGAGAACCAAAATAAAAATGTACTCCCTGCGCTCACAAATATAAGTTCTGGATATTTCAATATGAACTACATACGGACTGAAATGAGTGAACAAACACACTAAAATGTGACTATATACATCCGAGCCACAAAAAAGTTAGAACATCTTATATTTGTGAACGGAGGGAGTATATGTTTATCCTATTTGATTATCGTATAGTTGTGAAAATACTATTGAATATAAATAGGATAATAGAATGGAAAGTCTCTCCTATAGATGGTTGCATATTGTGGCTTTTTCCTATACATGGTTGCATGTTAATGTGATACATTTGTATGTCGAGAGAAATATGTTAATGTGGATCACAGATTAAATTATATTGGATTATCTCGACTTGACCTGACCAACGGTGTTGTCAAGGGTGTTCACACGCTGTGAGTAGTTAGATCTCAAGGTTAACATTGTTTTGTGCCAAATTTTGTCAGTTTCGATTTCCATGTGCACATCTTCCTTCATTGTTTCAGCACTCATCTCTGCTTTACACATTGGCGTTAGATGGACGAAGTAGGTTAGCATTATAAATATTTGAATCGAACATGCACGCCACCATGCATAAAGTTGGTTGAGCAATGTACGTCGTGTCTGTTTCCTCATCATCTCTGGCATGAGCATGTTAAATGCCCTTCTTAAAATTTCTCTTATCCTCTCGAGGGTCACGAACTGAACCTTTTAGTTTTCTCTTACATGACACATACAGCGGGAAACTTTGATGATGAGTACTTGAAGGGGACTGAAGAATCAAATACGTTTCATCAGGAATATAAAATGCGTAGAATGAAGCATATGTAAAATTTTGATTCACCAATGTAATCTTCAGTTTCATTTTGCGCCTCCACTGGATGTGAGAACTTCCATCTAACCAGACCTGTTTTTGGCAATGATATTCTGCAGGATGAAGGTTTGGATGTTATTGGTGAATGGCTGGCAACTCTGAAAAACATGGCATCAGATATGAACGAGGTTGCATCTTGTACTTTCTTTCTAGTTATGCGATGATTGTGTGTACTGTACTAAATTGTTGTGATCATCAGGAATTGGATAGGCATGTTCTTGTTCAGGCAAGTTCCCTTGATGGATGGAATGGATGACAAGGTCAGTTCTCTGGCCACCGTCATTTTTGATATTTCTTCTGACTGTTGTCTCAACAATGCTTAATGTCTGATAAAACGATAAATGCAGGTGGATAGAGCCAATGCAGATCTGAAGAATATACCAACGTGAGGCTAAAACAGACTATTCTTCAGGTAAACACTTGAGTCCTTTTACAGTACATCAAATTATTCAGAGCCGTTTATTTTTGTGATTCAGTGGCCCAGATATGACAATGCTGCACATGAATTCTTGTAGTATATATTATTATTTAGGCGTCAGGGGCACTTTGGGCAGTTCTTCATCAACTTTTCATGTTCTGGACGGCATAGTAATTACCCCGTTAGCACTCGACAAGAACGTCAGCTCGCAGCACTTACTCGTCACTGATTCAGTAATTCTTCCAAGGTATGTCAATGCACTAGTATCAGAAAGACGAGGGGCATCTAAGTTTGCTGCTCCCCTAGTGTGATAGCAGAAAGAAAAACAAATCATCTATGCGCTGGTGTGGTGGGAGAGACAGTGTCAGCCAAGTCCCTATGGATGCACCTGGCAGCGAACCACCGTGTGCTGTGGAGCCGACGAGCAGGCTGCCGGATGGGATCTCAAGTGCTGCACCACCCGCACGTTGATAGAGGTCTCCACCCGGGCTGCGCAAGGTCTCCACGTTCATACGCTGCTCGTGGGGGTAAACTGCATAGTCATTTTGCTGATTTTATTTGAGATTTTCTTTAAAATGAAAGGTTGGAGAATCAAATTTTCACAGAATGAGACACTTGCTGTAGGTCTCAAATGATGCCCCTACGCGTCTCAAAGGGCTGAGACACTTTTCTGTTCTGTGTAGTAGTTGATGTACAAACAGGGGACCTGCTGCAATTGATTATTGCCTTGGGGTATCTGGGTTATCAGCAGATTGGATCTATCCTGAGTATATTTCTAGTCATGCTAGTTCAGTTCAGTTCATCATGCTAGTTCAGCTGCTCGTACTGCCTCCAAATCACTGGCAGTGCACAGAGTGTGGCTTAACTGCCGATTGATTTATTTTTATTAAATAAGTTTCTTTCAGACAGCAGGTTCAGGTTGATTTTAATCTGTAGCATAATGCCATTACGGTCAGATGTCTTTTTTCTCCTACTAGGTAGAGGTGCTATTTGATTGTATCTGCCAATTACCATTGCTCTCTGTACTGCGGTGATATTGTAATGTAGTAAAACTAAGGTGTGAACTGTGTACTGGAGTTCATGTATGAGTAGGATGCAGTGGAAATTTCTGCGAGTTCAATGATACAACAGTGACAAAGAATACATAGATGCAAGACGAGTGACAAATTTTACATTTATGAAATTTATCCCCAAGTCGGCCAGATGCCGATGTCGTCATCTAACGTGATTGAAGAAAAGGAGCGTCGCTTCAAGCCGCCATCCGCACACCAGACTCCAAGATATCCGCATACTTGCACTAGCCGACGCTGTTGCCCGAGTAGCCATAACCTAACATCGTCAATACCCAAGTCCGACGAGACACGAGGGCCACATGCTTCCCGGCGCTGCCGATCGAAACATCACATGGGTGGAATTGCAAGATCAGAAAACGCCAAGCGGCCGTGGGCGGTGGTTAATTACGTACACGTAACGGCTAGCTCAAGGACAAGTTTGTCCAGGATAAGGCCGATCGAGGTGAAAGTGTACTGTTGTTGTTGATCTAACAGAGCATGGTACTGTTGTTGCTGTGTACTGAACACGATGAAATTGTGCGTTTGGTGAGTGGCACTTGGCAATGGCGTCATTTGGCGTAGCGACCGCTTTAGGCCTAGTTCGTTTCTTAGGATTCTTATGGAACCAACATAGGAAGAAGGATTCCACTGGAAAAATTTCTACATATGCATTTGATTTCTACAAAACACATGTAGGAATTTCGTAGGAATATACTTTATTTTCTGTGTTTTTGAAGTAAATAGTACATCCACTCAAAACATATTTTCTATGTAGGAACGGGACAAAAAGTTTCTTGGACGGGTCTACGCAGCGGCCGGCTGCTCGCTGGCCAGCGCGAGCGGCCGGCCTAAAATAGAAATTTTTTATTCCTTAATTTTTATACTATTTAGGGATTGCCGACGTCCGCTCTATGTAAATATGTATGTATGTAATTTTTGTTCATTAGCGCATGTCTCTTTTGGCATTTAATGCATTTACACCGGTCATATTAGTTGGAAAAAACAGACCACATATGCATTTGTTTCGGTTTCCAAAATTTGAAAAAGCCATATCTTCCAAACCGCGGGTCGAAATTCAGATCCGTCTTCACCGTTGGATTCTTCGCGGCGAGATCTTTAAAACTAGATCCCGTATGGATATGTTTCGATGAAATTTTTTGATGCCAACTTTGATGCTATATGGTGCAACTTCAGTACTGCATTGTGCAACTTTAGTACTACATGGTGCAACTTTTTAGTATTGGATACATTGTGCAATAGAACCAGTTTTCGGAGATGCATGATCTAACTTCATATGAGGTTGCAACCTAGCAACCATGACAACTTGATGTGCAACTAGTCTACTGCTTCGACCAATTATTTAGTATTGGATGTGCAACCATTGTCCCTACTTGTGGATGTGTAGTTTTTTTAGTTGACACACCCTGGCCCATCTCCCCTACCAGTGATATATGCAACTTAGTCTGTTGTTAGAGCCAACCGTCTATTACTCGATGTGCAACTCCTTCCCCTCCCTACTTGTGGATATGCAGTTTTAGTTGGCGGGGGCAACAAACGGAGTTGCACAAAGTCTGCTAGGCAGTTGGATGGTGAAAATTTCACATTCACGAGGGGTAGTGAAAAGTCATATATTCATGAGGGTAGTGAAAAGTTACATATAAACAGGGCGTTAAATTAAGTTGCACGTTGTACTAGAGGGGTGGTTTGGACCAGGTGCTAGTAGAAAAATTACACATCCATGGGGTATCAGGGGAAGTTGCACATCACTCGTAAAATAGTTGGCCGTGGCGGTATCTAAAGTTGCACATCCACTGCTAGACCATTGGCCGATGCAGCAAACAATGAAACACAACCACGGGGAGGGGCTAAGTTGCACATCAACCACGGGGAACAGCTAGCTAGCTGGAACTCCGCGGCCGGATGTGCATTTTTTCACCATTCAACAAATCCATGTCAGTGAGATGTGCAACTTTATCTGTTGCCCTGGCCAACTGCCTAGCAGATTATGTGCAACTAGTTCTATTGCCCCTGCCAACTACTTCCAATAACCGTGTCCAACTAAAAACAACTATGTGTGCAACTAGAACTGCTAAGATGCCAACAAAAAATGATCGCCGTGTGTGCAACTTTCGAATGACCGTGTCCAACTGAAAACAACTATGTGTGCAACTAGAACTACTATAGATGCCAACCAAAAATGAACCCTGTGTGTGCAACTTTCCAATGATCGTGTCCAACTGAAAACAACTATGTGTGCAACTAGAACTACTATAGATGCCAACAAAAAATGATCACCGTGTGTGTAACTTCCGAATGACCGTATCTAACTGAGAACAATTATGTGCGTAATATCTAGAAGTACTATAGATGCCAACAAAAAATGGTCGCTATGTGTGCAACTTCCCAATGATCGTATCCAACTGAGAACAAATATGTGTGCAATTAAAACTACTATAGATGCCAACAAAAATGATCACTGTGTGGGTAACTTCCCAATAATCGTGTCCAACCAAAAACAACTATGTGTGCAACTAAAACTACTATAAATGTCAACAAGAAATGATTGTCATGTGTGCAATTTTTCAATGATAGAACCCAACTGAGAACAGCTGTATGTGCAACTACAACTACTATAGTAATGATTGTCTCCGACGAAAACAACTATGCGTGCAACAAGAATTACTATAAATGCCAAAAAAATGAACGCCCTGTGTATTCAGTTCAATGTATTCCGTTCCACTTTCACCACCGTATGAAAAAGGTTCAGTGTTGTGCAACTTTCTAATTGTCGTATCTAACTGAGAAATGTGTGCAACTACAACTACTATTGTTGAACGTTGCTCATCCACGAGAAGAAGAGACTCCTAGAAGCCCCTTTGCCCGTTGAGCAGTGTTATGCAGCCGACGTTTCTGGCCGATGCGTGCACGACATGAGCTAATCACCGTTAGATGAAATCCCTTCATAAATAAGGAATGTGAGATCTTAGCATCGTTCATGTGACGTCCATAAAACATCGTGTGTGAAGCTATTCCGTTGCCCGTTCCCACCACCGGACACCGGGCCTCCACACGGAACGACATGGGCGGCAAGGGGCAGGACCGGCTCGCCTTGGCTGCCTCGGCTAGCGCCACGGTGTCGAGCCGGGAGTTTGGTGCACATATTGTGTGAGGACGAATATGTATACTGTGAAAACTTAAATGCAAAATAAAATTAAGTTAAGGGAGATGAAGTTTACTTAATTAAGCTTGAGGCCTTAACAGATAATTGTAGAAACTAAATCGCGAAATAATTAGACAGCAGGGGTTAAACTGCGAAATGGCGAAGAGATAAGGTTCTCTCCCCGAGCCGTTCGACTAGGACGGTGGCAGCGCTTACTGCCGGTGCTCGCGCCGTTCATCGTTGCGGCCCTCCCGGGCCAGCAGCCAGCAATTCCGCTGTTGGGCCCCCGAATCAGGGCATGGCCGTCGAGGAGCTCCTTCCCTTGCTCCGGGGGATGAGCAGCTCCACCATCGGGGAGGAGGGCCATCGGCTGTGGCGACGACAGCCGCCGGTTGGTCCATCTCTGCTGGATCTTCCCGTCACTGGGATACGTGGAAGAGAAGACCTCCCAGCCTCACGTTGCTACCTGCTGCTCGAGGCTGGCCATCCATGGCGAGGCAGAGCCATTATACAACTCAAAAAAGGGAAGAAGAAATGGCAGCGCTGCTGCTCCGGCTGCACGGCCGACCTGCTCGCCGCGCTCCTCCGGTTCCGCCATCTCCCCCTTGACCTCCCGGGCGTCGACACGGGCGTATCCTGTGCTTCATCGTCACCTCCGTGCTCGGCAGTCAGGACTAATGGAGACGAGGAAGAGAGATAGCAGCGGGATGGGGTTAGCGATGCGTGCGCTTGTCGTTGTCGGGTAGCGAGAGACTTTTGTCGTTGTCTGGTAGCGGGTGCGCTGCGCGATGATAGGAACGAGATCGAGCGGCCAGGAGCCGGCCGCTCGTTCTCGTCAAATAATGCGCGTGCACTTTGAAGAATTCGGGAAGTTTCTTAGCAAATGAAACTTGCTCCTGGGCGAAGGCCGGGGCAAAGGGCCTAGCTAGTTTACTGCCAAGATAAATCCTTAGTGCCTGGGGCTGAGTAACCCCCTCCTCTCTTTTGCTTTTGTAACCTCTCGCTATGCCTATCTGTGTGCACGTGTTACCCCTTAGTGCCTGGGGCTGAGTAACCCCCTCCTCTCTTTCTACCTATCAATTTGCGTATTCACACAAAAAAAGCCCTTAAAATGACAAGTACCATCTAATCAAATTCATTTACTACGCACAAAAATCCTATGTTTTTATTTCCTTCAAACCGAATAATCCCTTAAGAGTTTCTCCCTGCGAAGATGTGGAGTGGAACAACAAGACCAAAAGACATCAAGCGGCGTCGGGCCGTGGTTAATTACGTACACGTAAGGCGGTAAGGGCTATATCAAGGACAAGTTTGTCAAGGATAAGGCCGATCGAGGTGACACGTCCTTTGGACTGTTGTTGTCTATCTGATCGAGCATGGTACTTTTTGCGAAAGAAAAAAAATAAGGCCCAGATGCCGTGCGCGTTACTATCAGACTATCTACGTTGCGACGTTTGACAAAATTGCTCTCACGCTGCGCTCGCCAACAAGCAATTCTTTAGCTACTACTCCCTCCGTAAACTAATATAAGAGCGTTTAGATCACTACTTTAGTTATCTAAACATTCTTATATTAGTTTACAGAGGGAGTACAATATATATATAGGTATGCATCACCCCATTTGTTACTCCAAGTACTCTTGCGAGAGTTCCCGCCAAGAAAAAGGGGAAGGAACTAGTTGCGAGAGCAAACGTTAATTCATCTTGCGGAGGATGACGGCTCCTCGTGGCCTGCTACAACCAGATGCCTTGTCCGACCAGGTGGCTTCCGCACGATCTGACTCCGTTCAAGAACATGGGTATGGAAAGAAAAATGGTAAATGTAGACGTTCTGCATGATCTGCATTATTTACAGGTTGTTTAGTGATTTATTGATTAATTGATTCTACCAGGGTTAATAAGGAGCATGCCATGCTGGCACCGTTCACAGCAGGATGGCAGACCGCAAAATCGCCTCCGTTGGTTATCGAGAGATCTGAGGTTTTACATGCACACATGTGACATTACTTTGCTTTATTTCTCTTTGAACATGATCTCTCAGTTCGTAAACAGATGATGTTTTAGATATAGACCTTGTTTTCGACATACAACTTTAACATTTCCCTTTTACGTGACTGTCATCAATCCTCATTTTTTTATCTTCAGTAAAAATACTAAGGAACACCGCTATAACCATAGGTAAATGGTTTCCTAAAAGACCTTCAAGGGAAAAGTCAGTAGAGATAATAGATGGACAAGCGAGTGGTGTTTCGTTTGACTGGAGCTATAAAATGAGGTGGTATTGCTCCACTCGCAACAAAAATGGGGTTGCTTGAAATGCAAAAAAACGAATGGTGTACTATTATTCAAAGGAATTGGCAACCACATTTTTCTCAAGCAATCCTTTTTATTTACCCGCAAAGAAAGGATTGCTTGAAAAAAATTGTAGGTGTGTGTGTGTGTGTGTGTATTGTGTAAAAGAAGTAGCATACATATCAGTGAATAAAATAGCACGCTATAGCATTCTAAGAAATGTTTCGCTAAATAAAACAGTGTACAATGTCTCGCTAATAGCATATTTTAAGGGTCACGCTATTTTGTCATAGCATGCTGTTTTTTCATTTATATATATGCAGGGTTGCTATGTTTATGATGCCAACGGGAAAAAGTATCTGGATGCCCTTGCAGGATTGTTCTCTACAGCTTTAGGTATGTGCATGCTTTCGAATGCACATTTAATTCTTTTATAAACAACCAGAGCGCCAGACGCGACTGCGCCGTCGCCGCGGCCTCCGGTCCCCCTCGCCATTGCTGGCACCTGCCCCTCCTTCGCGGTCCCAACCGAAATCGAAAAGATGGCGCGGCACCAATGGAGAGGAGGGACAAGCCACCGTCGGTGTCGTGTTTTGCTGCTCGTCGCCGGTCACGGATTTTCCGAGGTAAGAGAAGATGGGGCATGTACTGTGCCTGCTCCAAAATCCTCCTTCCGATACGCTGGTTTCAAAGAGGAATCAGAGCAGCAGAGACGACATTTCCTTGCCGTTTTTTCCCCATGCCTAATATGTGTGCTTCTGTTTCTGCAGGTCTCGTGTACAGCCGTGGTTGCTGCCTGTGTTTGCACATTTCAAATGGATTGGTTGGTAGGAATGCAATTTTCATTGTTCTGAATTGCAGTAGATGGATGACTAGAACAGATACGGCGCTTCTACTGTTTGTTAGTTTCACCGTCAGTTTTTGATCTATTGGGTGACTGAATTTTATATGGACACATCCTATCTTAGAAGCAGAGGAACTGATAGCACCTTATACACCTTGCAGACTTGCAGGGCCCAGGCGGAGTGTTCCACGCGTTAGCTGGGCCCCTGATCCGCGTAGACCAAGGGCAAACACTCATCGTTTACGGCGATCGATGGTCCAAAGCCAGCCAATTTGATGACCGCCTAGGGACCGGCACCAGAAAGTAAATCATGTGGCCTTGACGGCTTGATTTCATCGAGTCGACGGTGAACAATACGGCAGAGAGGGCGCAATCCCAAACAACCCAAGCCTCCAGGCTCCAGGATTGATTGGTAGGTGCTGTAGATTGCTATACAATTTATTTTCTCTGAATTTCTGCACTTCTGTTGTTAATTAGTTCCACGGTCAGGTTTTGATCTAAGGAATGAAAATTGGCTGGCTAGATTTTATATGGACACATCCTATCCTAGAAGCAGAGGAACTTCTAGCACCTTAAGTGTGTGTGTTTGGTTCTGGTCACCAGGTGGAATGGAACACGTCCGTTCCGTACAGGTGGCCACATCACCAACTTCGTTATTTACTTCTGAACTATAATGGCTTTTCACCAGCAAACAATGGGGGAAACCACACAAGCTACCAAATGTACGCCGACATACAGCTGAAAACAGCTTCCATTCTTCCTGGGGTGCTGATCCTTGCCCGGCAATCAGAAGATGCAGACAGATCGTGGATCGCACATGCTTAATCTGCACAAAACTCTGCTTCAAGTACCTAAGGCAGTAATTACTGCAACAGCTACTCAGCTGATCTGAAGCAACGGATGCCTACATTACATTTAAAGGTAACTATATCATGACACCCACCAATTCATCTTTGAGTTGCAGAACCTAATCAAAACATACTCAAATCACACTTTACATTAATAAGAAGTCAAATGTGTGCACAAACATTGCACTTATTACATGAATACAAATGATGTTCGATACAGAGGAAAGCCACACAAATTAAAATCCAAGCATAGATACAACGATTTATGCCCAATCAGAGTCACAAGGCACCCATGTGAAGAAAGTAAACACACATACTTAGTTGTACAGCAGAAAGAAATTAACATACAAGCAGAACAGATTGCAATCCACACTAGCACACGCAAACCACACTATGGGATCAAAGGAGGAGAGGCCCTTCCAGCATCGGACCTGTTTCTTCCTAGCAGAAAGAGAATGTTGCAGCATCGTCGTTGTCCTCTTGTTCATCTCCTTTTGCTCAGTCTTAAGTTTCTGGTCCAATAAGTTTAAGGCTAGGCTTGTTTTTATGCTTTTCAATGGCCTCTCTCACATCATCAGGAACTTGGCTACCTTTGAACTCAAGTTCCTTCAATCTGGGAAGTTTGTCGATGCCGGAGAGAGATGTGGAAGATGACCAGACAATCTTCTCGAGACAAGGAGCAGATCTGCTGGTGAAGATAATCTTGGTAATGGCTGAGCAGTCAGCAACAAGGAGGTACTTGAGGCATCTGAATTCATCCTCTTCGAAGTTGAGCAAGGGCGCCTCAGTGCATGCTATGTGTTGGAGCCTGACACACAGTAATTCGGGCAGCTTGGCAAGCACTTTGAGATCATCTTGGTTCAGCAGGGTGTTACTTAGAGTTACCTTGGCAAGTTTGTTTTCGTTACCTTTTATGAACAATGGAAGAATACGACCCTTCTGTGTGGTTCCCATGATGCTTAGACTCTCAAGAATCTTTGGATGGTTTTCTAAGAGAGAGCCAATGTCATCTGGTAACTCTGTGCTGGGAGGAGTACCCTCGAATGTTGTAGTGTGACAGAGAACGGAGGCATTCATGTAGGTCACTGATCGTCTCAAGCAAATTCCTGAGGTGACTATCTTTATCATCAATAACCACACCTAGCTTCCTCAGCTGCCAGAGCTTTCCAATATCTTTTAAATCATGACTGTGCTTGGCCTTGACATTAGATAGTACCTCCATGTTTACCATTTTATCGATCCTATGAGGAATACGGCCACTAGACCCAAAATTTCTTGCATTCAGATCAATGTGACCAGCAAGCAGACGCTTCAGCTTCAACATCAGGATATTTGCTGTTGCATGTGGAAGCACCTTGGTTTGTCGGATATCCAATACCTCTAGCTCATGCAGGTTATTGATTTCACTAGGTAGCTGGGTAATATCTGTTTTCCTGAGGCTCAGATACTTGAGCAGTAACATCTTGCTGCAGATGTCCTTGAGGTACCGCCGGTTCTTCCCATCAAAGCACTGACAACCTTCTAGATCAAGCACCTTGAGCAGGGATACTCGAGATGAGTTAGCAAGCCCCTGGAAGAATTGATCTATTCTATCAGAGCCACGGAGCTGGAGATCGTTGAAATTGGAGAAGTGGCGAGCCAAGTGATGTGACAGCCGTGTCTCCACGATGTGTTGTTTTCTGGCGATGGTGGTAATGAATCCATGAAAAAGATCACCTACGACACAGCTCTTGACATTTCCTGCAGCACCAATATCAGCAGGATCAATGAGGCACCGGTCAACGAGCGCATCAAAACATTGATTGGCCTGACCCACAGAACTGAGCCAATCTTCCTTGGATGTCAGCCCTTCTGCAATCCACCGTCCAATCAAGGTTGACCGCCTGATCTTATGTCTCGTAGGGAAGATAGCTAGGTACAGCAAGCAGGACTTGTATTCTTTAGGCAGATCATTGTAAGAGAACTTGAACATCACCTTAGCGATGCTGTTGAATGATTTTGGCAAAGCCTGCAAGGTGCTGTGCAGCTTGAGTAACTCCTCATTGCTCCTCTTGGGGTTAGCATACAAAGCATGAGTGAAGATCTTCATGCAGAATTGATGTGGCTTACACTCGTACAAGATATCATGGAAAATTTGGGGGTTGTAGCTGTGTTCATTCTTCTGCTGGTTAATAAGCTCGAGTAATGTATCATGGTAGAGGCCAGCAAGAGAATAGTCTATAGGTTCCCGCTCTGGATAGCAGTATTCTTTAGCCAGCTGGATGTCCTTTGTGGTGGTGATCATCATTAAGTCGGCGCTTGAGTTTAACATGCTCAAAGCATTTCTGGTATCCTCCCATGTGGAAACATCCATCGGCTCATCAACTTTGAGGATAAACAGGGGACCTTCATAATTATTCAAGTGCGGAAGGTAATTCAAGTTCCGTTTAATCTCGTCCATGAGCCCTTTGATCTTGAGCTGCTCTTTAAACTCATCCTTTATTTTCTCTATCATTTGACCAAAATTTTCAACTTCTATGTTTTGATCCGGAACACCACCAGATTTACTTGTCCCTTCACTCTTGTCATGTTTACCTTCCTGCAGCTCTCGTAAGATGTCTTTCTTTGCGTCGTGGATCATTTGTTTGATTTGATCCTCACCCAATGTAGCCATTGTGGTCTTTGTAGGTTGTTTGTTCAACGATCTGTCTTGAGCGTGCAGGGGCTTGCTGCTGCTGCTGTTCTTGGGGAACAGCTTCCGCAGGATGTGTGCATATTGTGCCTCATCGAGGTGAATCCATGTCGTCTGCTGACTTTTTGTTTCTCCTACACCACCCCACTCCTCCGTATGCTTGGCTTCTTCCTCCTCTGTATCATGTATGGTTACTTCTCCTTTCCCCTCCTCTATATGCTTGCATGTTACTTCTCCCTCCATATGCTTGGCTGTTTCTCCCTCTTCAAGCTTCTCATCCTTTTCCTCTGTTTCCATATGCTTCTTAAGCTTCTTGACTATGTTGTTGTTGTTGCTGTTGTTCTTGTTGTCCCATTCTAGTAACATTTGCATGTCATCGTTCTCCCCTTGGCCTTGTTGAGATGCAGCAAAAGCTGCTTGGAGCAGCAGCTGAAGGAGTACGGCTAGGTCCATCTGATCAGACTCACCGTGCAGCTTGTTGCCCTTTGATAGTCCGTCGCCCTTCAGTAGTCGACCTTGAATATCACTTTTGATTTTGTCAAGCTTTTCATCAATCTTCATCTCTTTGATGTTCTGCTTGATTTTGAGAAGAGCAATAGCTCTCTTCTTTTCATTGTAAATTTGGGATCTTCTCATGTAAACTTCCCAAGGGTCAAGGCACTTCTCCACTTTCCCTGAATTGGCATGCTTGAGCTCGCGCAGAATGTAGAAGAGAACTTCCTTGGGTCGTAGTGGCGCAAAATCGAAGTGCACGGCTGGGATGTCAACCAAGACCATGCGATGGTAGCCATCGCCTGGCGGAAGAACCACCGACGGCACAACCAAAATTTCTTTTACAAGCGTGAGAAGGTTCTGAAGAGTGTACGGTGCCACAAGGTCCTGATCAGTGTACGGTGACACAATGATCATGGATAAAGTCTTGCCGGCGTTCACAGGGATTCCATCTGCCCACTCACATAGCTTTTCCTTGACGTAGTCGCCCAGAGTGCGAGGCTCAATGAAGGCTCTTCGACCAGAATGACCACCGGGCGCCAATGCCTCCACGAGTTGGTCGTCGTCATCCCCAGCAGCATAGCCACCTGGCGCAGCAGTTCGCGCAGCTGCCGTTCCTGCTAGCCCAGCCGTCGGTGGTGATTGCCCCTCACCTGACTTTCCTGGGACCTCCACGCCATACCTCAACCGCCGCTCGCCGACGTCACGCGCCCGCTCCTTGAGCTGGCGCAGCTGCTCGGCCGCGCGGTGCTGCGCGACCAGCTTGTGCAGTAACCAGGTTGCCCACCAGAGGTAGCGCCGGAGACCGCCTCTCGCGCGGTGGATATCGGGGTTCCGCCGATACAGGTACAGGTCGATGCAGTTGTTGCAGTCCTGGGCGAGCAGCCGCACCTGGTTCATCCAGGTACGCACCTGCTCGTCATGCTCGCCACCTGGGGGTGCCCACCTGGCCAGGTGCGCCAGGAAGCTCTTCATACTCTCCATCTCCTCCTTGATGAACTGCACATCATCCCGGACGCCACGCAGTAGCAGCGCCTCGCTGCGGATGACGACCAACAGTGAGCTCACGGCTCCGGTGGCGAGCTCAGCCATGCTCCCCTCTCTTTTCGCTGGCCGGGTGCCTGGCTGGTGGTTTCTACTCTGGTTGAATTGTTCTCGCCGGGGGAGGCTAGGGCTAGCTGAGCTGGGTACGTTGTGGAGATGATGCACACATGGGAGAACCTATCCAGAATGTATGATGTTTTCTCATGGGAGAACCACAAAATATCTTGACTTGACGAACGGCGTCGTCAAGGGCGTTCACATGCTGTGCACTCACACATTGGTTGGTTGCATTTACTGCCTCAACTGTCCAAGGTACCCCATGCACTAGGTGCCGGAAATGCTGTCGGTGGATAGAGAAATTGATGGGGTGTGCAATGATCCGGGATCGGCTCATGATGATCAACGCTGTAGTGGAATAGTACCGGGGTCGGTTGATGGATGGGGTGTGCAATGATCAAATGCTAGTAGTACGGATGTCGGTGGATAGAGAGACTGATGAATGTGCCACTACTAGTACTACATGACCTTTGTTTAAACTTACTCCCTTCGTTCCAAAATACTCCATATCAAAATATTAGATGCTTTTGTAGACTTTTTTAGCCCACGAAAACCGAATATTCTCTTTGGAGGCCAAGCTCCATGGATCTCGGTTTTGAAAATTTTGAATTTCATCAATTTTCATATTTTCTATGTTTCAATTTTTTTTGAAAAAAGCATAGATATACATGAAGGCATAACACACATGTGTGTAAATTGTCAGGACAAATACGTTAAAATGAGGGCTGTGTAAAAAAAGACAAATCTGGATTTTTTTAACACGTGATACTATTCATCCTTCCAAACCATGAATTTGTCTTTCTTGTACAGGTCGCATTTCAATGTTTTTCATCCTGAAATTTTACACACATACATATAACATTCTTGTTTACTTGCACAACTTTTTTCACATTTTTTACACAAAAAAGTTTGATTTTTGATTTTTTTTCAAAAAAAAGGCCTCCATGGAGGCTCCACGAAAACGTATTATATTTTGGTATAGAGGTAGTACGAGTAGGTGTTATGATTTCAAATTTAAACTAAAACCACAACTCTTATTTTGAAACGAAGGGTTTAAGTACTCACTCTTTTCTTTTTACTCCGCATATCAAGTTTGTCTTAAGTCAAAATTTGTAAACTTCAACAAGATTTATATTTAAAATATCAACATCTACATTATCAAAAAAATAGAATATGAAAATAAATTCCATCGTAATCTATATTGATTTGGTATTGTGAATCTTGATATATTTTTTCTATATAAACAAGTTTAACTTAAGACAAAGCTAATACCGTGTGGCATGTTTTGTCTCTGACCAGGCAACCCACTTTTGAAGACAATCGCAACCAAGTTCATCCGCCAATAACAAGCGTGGTCATACTGTGCGTGTGGCATGTTTTGTCTGAGACAAAGCCAATTCCGTTGGCGCTGTAGCACATGAAGGTTCGCCATGGCAACTGGTGTTGTTAAAAAATGTTCCGCCAGGGTAAGTGGCACCTTTTTTTTTCATGGTAATATGTGTCTCATTTATACAGAATAAATATCAAGTTACAAGGCACATAAGTACCGACCATACAAGACTGAAAAGATAGGAAAATCTTATGCAAAATATCAACGTCTGTCCCTCTCCTTCGACACCACCGAAGCGGCCACCAAAGGGTAAAAAGCAGATCACCTCTTCACCCAAACTCGACGGGGCTCCATCGCTGATCAGCAGCTTTGCGGACCTCCAAAGTAGTTTGCCAGAAGCAAAACCATAGCCGTTGAAAGAATCAGACCGGGGCAACATGTCCGCGGACACGCCATCGAACTTCAGAACGGACATCCCCGCATGACGACGACGTCGGAGGAGGAAACCAGAACTGTCAGCCTTCAACCACAGACCCAGCACAAGATTCTTCATCTTCCAGCTGTCACTTGCGTAGACAACCGCCTGCGCGTACTCCTGAACGACAAAACCTCCCTGCTCCACCATGACGTCGGAGACAACGCCATAGCAGCGGGGACAGAGCAGAAGGAGAGACACACCTGATGGAGTCGTCGCCGCCGCCTCGCCAACACCATCCATGAACCCTAACGCTGCCGATCTGAAGGATCGGCAGAGACACGATGCCATCAACTCCAAGACGCCGCCGTGAAGGGCACCGCCGGTATGGGAGTGAAGTTGAGACAGATTTATTCGTCTGTGCGCCGCTCCCACCACTTTAACGACGCACCACGACCTACAAATCCAAAACCTAACTACAGAGCGGAGGAACGGGGTCCTCCCTCCCTCCTGCCGCCGGAGCAGCGGCTGAAGGGAGAGGGGACCAGCGCACCGGCCGGTGGAGATCGGTGGAAGGAGATCGCCTCCCTAGTCGCCTGGCTGTTGGTGGCGGCTAGGGTAGGGAAAGTAGACGGTCAGGTAGAGAACCTGCTCTTTTTTTGTTACCAGTGGCACCCCCCATTGCCGCGCCTATCATGGTGGCATGCATTGTGCTGCTGGCATATCATGTACATATGGCGATGGGTAGGCCCGGTGAGATGTGCCAATGATATGGCGGAGTAATTGTCAGATGGCACGCCGATCCGACAGGCGGCATCTCCGGTTTATGCGCCGGTATTATGGGCGTTGCCTGCTTTAGAAGGCGCCAAACTATGGGACTTAAAATTACTAAAGTCGGGAAATTTCCAAACGAACAATTTCAACAAAATCTTTTCTAACATGTTCAGCTGAAAGCAAACTCAAAATAAAATTTGACGTGTTTTCAGAACGAACAAGATACGGGTAGAGAAGAGGAAGTTAGGAATTCTCGAGAAGAGAGGAGCCGTGGTTGCCCTTGTCTGGAGACAAAAGAGCTTGTAGCTTTGGCGCGACCGGTTAAAAACATCTCCAATAGAATAGATGATGTATAATAGTGCAGCTGCCTAAGGATTATTTTTAGGGCATTTGGGCCTAAAAATGGTGCTTCAATAGCTGCCTTGTCTCCATACTGTGCTGTAAATTTTTTGACAACCCCAAAATTTTCCTCTTGTGCTGCAAATTTGCAGCGGTGTTGCAAAACAAACCCCGCAGCACGCGTAGCCCAACTACCAGCGAGAAACTTCAGACACACGACCACCGCCAGCTCAATCTCGGTTGCCAACGTCACTGTCGCCGGTCCGCCCCTGACTCCGCCGCTCGACCCCTCAGCTCCGGACCCATGACGGCCATAGGAGTGTTGCTGCTGGCCGTTGAGCTCGAGTAGTGGTTGTCGTTGCTAACCACGCGACCAGGCCAAGCCAGGCCGCCGCTGCTTTGGGCGGCGTCAACGAAGCAACATCACCCTTTTTGGCCACAAGCTCGACCTCCCTGGCGTCAACGAGGCCCTCCCAAGGTCATTTCGACCCGGCATAGTGATCATCTCGGCTCCGACGAGTGGCCAGCCGGTTTACTCCTCGCACACTAGGTGTTTGAGGAATTGCCATTCACTTCTCGCTTTTTTGTTGTGCACAAAGGAGTAGATTGTAATGGAAATTATTGTATCGTAGATGAGTTCATTTGAATCCTCTTCATGGGATGATTCCTCGTTCGAAGAGAATCATGACATGAACAAACAAGAGGGCATTGCTTTGATCTTAATACAACAACGAGAGGTTGAAGCATGGTGGTTTCATTCTTGGCCATGAGGAGGAGGATGCAAGATGGTCACAATAGGTTGATGCTCAACTATTTTGCTCCAAATTTGGTGTATGCAGAGTGATACTTTAGACGCTGGTTTAGGATGTCTTCGGATTTATTCCTTCACATTGCCAACTTCTTCGAGTAGAGGAGGATTGCGGAGATCTTGGACATGGCACTATCCAAAGGGTGACTACCGCATTGCGCATGATGACATATAGTATTTCGGCCTATTTTATTGATGATAAATTGGCAGTTGGAGAGAGCACTTCAATCTTGTGCGTCAGGAAAGTTTTAAAGGCGGTGGTTGAGTGTTCAGGCCAGAGTATTTGAGAGCACCCAATCCTCAGGACACTCAGAAACTTTTGGAGATGAACAAAGCTCATGGGTTTCTAGGTATGCTTGGCTCAATTGATTGCATGCATTGGAGGTGGAAGAACTGTCGTGCAACATGGCATGGGCAATTCAAAGGACAGAAGAAGGATGGCAACATCATTCTTGAAGTCGCGGTCGATCAGGTCTTGACACTTATGCCGCTCGGAGGGTGGTCGACGCTTAAGGCCTTCACGACCGCCTTCTTGCAGTATGCTATCGCCTTGGGCCCCATCAGGAAGTTGAGGTGGGTCTCGACCTCCTCCGACCCCAGCTCGTCCCTGGACACCCACGTCGGGTCTTCAGGCCCCATGTACTTGTACATCGGGGACGGCCGGGCCTGAAGAGGAAGGACACGGTGCTCCACCCACATCCTGATAATATGACCGCCCATCACACCTCCTTTCTTCAGGCGGGCAGCGGCCTCAGCTAGCATCTTGGCCTTCGGTGACAGCTTGGTCATTGGAGCCACCTTTCTTCAGGCGGGCGGTGGCCTCACCTAGCATCTTGGCCCCCGGTGATAGCTTGGTCATTGGAGCCCAGGACCGCAGCTTCTGTTTGGGATAAGGCAGGTTGTTTTCGAGCCCGCTTACGTAAAAACCACGACTTGTGCCACTCCTGAACAAATTTCGGGAGGTCCGTGGTGAAGAACTTGGAGTTCGGGAGGAGTTGCAGGATGGCTCCCCCGAGGTTTCAGACGGCATCCCCATTTGCCTGGACGTAGACCCGAAAGAACTACTAGAACAACTCAAATGAGGAGCTGTTCCGAGGAAGCACTCGCAGAAAGTGATGTAGTTGGTGATATGAAGAACTCCGTTGGGCGAAATGTGGTGCAGCTAGCAGCCGTAGAAGTGCAGCAGTGAAAGTGCTTGTTATCGACTAGGGGGGTGAATAGGCGATTTTTATGAAAGTCTTCAAAACATGGAAGTTTCGAAGACAAACAGTAGAAATGACCTTATTGATATGCAGCGGAAGATAAACTACACAAGGCAAGCCATAGTCAAGTATGCAATAATGGGAGAGTACAATGACTAATGGCAACTAGGTAGTAAGGATCATGATGGAAGATGGTATGAAGCCAAACAGCAATAGTAGTCAAGCAATGAAGTCAAACAGGTATGACAGGCAGGCAATGACTTCACGAAGACAACTGTAAGTAAGGGGAAGAGAGGATAAAACCAGTCACTCGTTGACGACACATGATGATTTTGACCAGTTCCAGTTGCTGTGACAATTGTACATCTGGTTAGGGAGGCTGAGATTCAACTCAGAAGACCGCGTCTTCACCTTATTCCCCTTGAGCTAAGGACACACAGTCCTCGCCCAATCACTCTGGTAAGTCTTCAAGGTAGACTTCCAAACCTTCACAGACTTCGTTCACCGGCGATCCAGAATGACTCTTGGACGCTCAGAACGTGACGCCTAACCGGCTGGAGGATTCACAGTCCTCAAGTGTAATAAGTCTTCAGGTCACATAGACAGAAAGACTTCAGTGATGCCTAACACTCTTTGGCTCTGGGTGTTTGGGCTTTGTCCTCGCAAGGATTTCTCTCTCAAAGGCTTCGAGGTGGGTTGCTCTCAAACGACAAAAGCCGTGCACTAACTCTGAGCAGCCAACAATTTATGGTGTAGGGGGTGGGCTATTTATAGCCACTAGGCAACCCGACCTGATATGTCCGAAATGACCCTGGGTCACTAAGGAACTGACACGTGTTCCAACGGTCAGATTTCAAACACACGCGGCAACTTTACTTGGGCTACAAGCAAAGCTGACTTATCCAACTCTGGATAAGATTTGCTCTCATTGTCTTCGCTCGAAGACATAGGATTTGGGTTGAGCATCACTTCAGTCACTCTGACTGTATTCACTTGGACCCCACTTAACAGTATGGTGGTTCCTATGACTCAACAAAGAAGAAAAGGAAACAACGAAACAACTAAGTCTTCGCGCTCCATAGTCTTCACAAAATGTCTTCTCATGTCATAGTCTTCAATATGAATATCTTCATATACCACCATTGTCTTCAATGTCTTCACACATTTTTAGGGGTCATCTCCGGTAGGTAAACCGAATCAATGAGGGACACTACCTGCGTTATCCTGCAATTCTCACAAACACATTAGTCCCTCAACCAAATTTGTCGTCAATACTCCAAAACCAACTAGGGGTGGCACTAGATGCACTTACAATCTCCCCCTTTTTGGTGATTGATGACAAACTGGTTGAAGTTTTCAACGGGGATAAAGTATGTGAAAGTGTAAATGATAGAGTATTGTCTTCATAAGTTTCAAAGGCTCCCCCTGAAAATGTGCATATAAGTAATTTGCTTTTGGAATGCAAATGCACATGGCAGGTTGTACTTGTGGAGATCCTCTTCAACTTATGACGATAATTCATCATGCATGATAGGATATAATGAAGATTATGACATGCATAATGAAAAATGGACGTCTGCAGAATGACCTAAGTGCGGAAGTTATCATCGCATCACAGAATATCAAATAAGTAGCAGACGACCATCAAGTTTAAGTGTTACAACTCAAAGAACCAAATGTATCAAAACGCGAGTTGTAAACACTAGGCAAAATATAATGCAACCGCCCATATGAACCCGCTTGAAGACTATCAAACTCATACGCTTCTCCCCCTTTTGTCAGTAATGACCAAAAAGGTTTGAAGACATAGAGCATCTACTCGTCCTCATGAGGAGTAGTTGAAGCAGCAGGTGCAGACGAGCTTGGCGCAGTGTCGATTCTTGTAGAAGGGGTCGGTGAAGTAGCATCGTCTTCTTCGTCGATCACTTTGGCATTTACAGTTGCAGCAGAAGAGGAATATTCAGAGTCTTCAAGAGATGGAGTGCGACGTAGGACAACATTCCGTGGAGGAGTGGAGTCGAACTTGAATTTTTCAGTGAAGCCATCATCTTGAAGATCTGCTTCAGCAGTGAGTAGTGTCAAACTCTTCCATGATCGCCGACACGTTTCATGCGTGACAAAGGCATTCTTGGTGGCAAGATTGCGAATGCGATTGACGTCCACCAAGAGGCTTTGCATTTGACGCTTAAGCCAGTCATGATGCTTATCTTGTTTCTGATGAAGGGCAACCAGAAGCTCTCTGTCATTGAGAATGCGGGAGCGCTTCTTAGGCCTTTGGGTAATTGTGCTCTCAGTGGCTTCTGTTTGCGCATGATGAGGCATGCAAGTAATCCCAGCCAGAAGGTAGACTCGAGCGACAACTTGAACCCCTTCATCGTTTTGAGTGAAGCTTTGATGGTCAGCATTCTGAAGACTAAGAGGCTCCTTTGCAGTCTCTAGGTATATGGCTTCAACAGACAAATCAACATCTGGCATGAATATGATATGATTGCGTGCAGAGGGTTGATAGTTGAAGGCAGAGTGAAGCTTGATCAGTCGCATGATCCAGGGAGCATAGAACTTCAGACCAAAGATGTCAGATCCTGATGCAGCAAGTTGGCGTATAAAGAAATCTTGTGTATTTAAGCGTTTGCCATGAAGAATATGGAAAACCAAAGTTTTCATTGCGCCTTCCAGCTTGGCATGAGGAGAGTGTCATTTGATAGGCCAAAGAGTTCGCCTGACAATATGATAGATGGTGCGGGGCAGATACTCAAGGTCTTCAACAAAGAACGCCTTTGGGTATTCAGTATTTGGAGGCAATGGCTTCATCATGCTGAGCATCTGACTCATATTGGGTTCAGTCTTGTGGAAGATGCTCTCCATAGCATCATTGTGAAGCTGACAGCCAGGTTCATAAAGATCATCTGCGGAGGGCAGGCCAGTAAGCTCAATGACATCAATGGCTTTGGCTTCATGATGAACATTTCCGGTCATCCACTCAAGAACCCATGTCTTTGTATCTTTATAGTAGCCACGAATATGGAGAGTGGCATAGAATTGGAGCAGTAACTCTTCATTCCAGTGCTCCTTATCGGTGACAAACTGCAGCAGGCCGGACTCTCTGAAGCAGTCCAGGGCTTCTTCCAGACAGGGCAGACGAGTGATGGCTTCAGCATCAAGACGCATATGTGGAAAAATGCGACCTTGATTGTACAGAATGCATGAGTAGTAGCTTCGCTGCTGATAGCTCCAGAACTGATCAGAAGATATCCTTGCTCTTGAGTAAGGGTTCTTGGCTCTGTCAAAGAATGTATTGTGTGCCTTGAAACCATTAATATTGAAAGTGCCTGGTGCTGATGCAGTACCTGGAAACCTGGGCAACCTTGGCTTTGGCTTCTGAACCCTTGGCCTGTGCTCAACATGGTAGTCAAACTGAGGACCAGCAGCGGCAGACGGAGGAGTCAGAACAGGCCATTTGACAGTGATTAGTTGTCCATAGTTGAAGGCTTGCTCAATAGTGTGTGGCCTTGTTGGCGGAACAGGAGCAGTGGCGTCAACATTGGCTTCAGGTGCCGATGCAACATCGGCTTCTGGCACATTGGTTGGTACAGGCTCCACAGTTGCGTCAGCCATGACAACGTCATTGGCTTCATTGGTGTTGTTGGTGGCAGCCTTAAGATTTTCAACCTCCACTTGACTAGCAGGAGGGTCTGGCACTGGCACGTTCACTTCTGGAACAGCTTCTTCGGTGATGGGGGGGAGTTGGGACACATTCTTCTTCTTGTCTTTCATCGGCTGATGCAGCCGGAATGTCTTCAGCACCTTTGGCTTCAGACTCTGAGACATTCACAGTGGGAGTGGCTTCTGGATACACTTGACGCGCAACAGATTGTTGGGGCACTTCTCCTTCTGGAACGCTCGAGGTGGTGACTTGAGGCCTTGGTCCTTTGCGAAGCCTGCGTAACGCTGGCGACGCCTTTGGAGATGGAGTTGGCCGGGCTTCAAAGTCGTCATCTTCATTTCGCACATATGGGGTAGCTTGATGTTGGAGTGGACTTGGGGTGTCTTGTTGTTGTGGGTGATCAGCCCACGAAGCATCCTGTGCAATTGGCGTCAGAGGACGACCAATGCTGATGAGTTCGCTGTTCGTGAGAACAGGCTATGATACCAGGTTGTGTTCGATCTGAGGAAGGACTTCATCATCTTCAACATTGTTGTGGTGACCAATGTCTTCAGCAGCGTTGGGGTCAACTGCTGGAATGTCTTCAGCTTCATGAGCCTCTGTGGAAGCAGGCTCATGAACTATCATCCTTTGTTCTTGATGATCAGATGTAGGAGGGACCATTAAAATTGGTTCAACAACTAAGGGCTCTGAGGGAGCAGCCCTATCCTTTTTGGTTCTGCGCTTCTTATTAGTGGGATCAGCATCAGAGGCTTCAGGATTTTTCCTTTTCCTGGCTTCAGCCTCGGCTGTTCTCGTCTTCCTCAGCTCAGAAGCGGTTGATCTGACCTTTGGCTTCGAGCCGGTCATGCTAGTTGGGAAGACGATGTGCGGCTCTTCATGCCTTGAAGGAGCAGTTTGGTCAGTTGATGGCTTCTTCTTCTTTGCAGCCATGCGTGGGTCAATGCCAGGACGACCAAGAGCCTTGCGCTTCTCAGACTCATTGTAGCCTTGCACACATTTGTCAGCCAGGCTCTTCATGCGCTTTCGAGAACCTTTGGCTTCTTCGCGTTTCTTGATAAAGGATTCCTTGAGCTCGTGTAGCATAATCTTGAAGTTCTTGACGTCTTGCACGCTGAGTTTGGCCACATGCTTCTTGAACTGAGCTTTCTCATAGTCGATCTTGTGCTTCAGCTCAACGATGCACTGAGCGAGAGCTAGCTCTGAAGCAATGGCTCCATTGAAGGAGATGCTGAGGCCAATGGGAAGTTGCAGATCTTCAAAGCTGAGATTTGGGGTGTCAAACCACTCATCAATGAAGTTATGGATAATTGCCACATCAAAGAGAGGCAAATCATTGAAGATCTCTGCCTATTCCTTGCTCTTGATCAGTTGCTCAAGGGCATCATCTGCAAGATCTTCATCACTGGACAGATCGATGGGTTCTTCATGCAGAATGGCAGCAGGAGTCAGTGCCTGATCAACATTCTTGACAAGTTTCTTCTTCTTCTCCGTCTTCTTGGAGATGCGTGATAGATCTTCAGACTGCACACTGTCTTCAGGAGGTGTAGTGGCCAATGGCTTCTCACGTGAAGCTTTTGGTGGAGCAGCTGATCTTGAAGCTTTAGCCTTCTTGGGCTTCTGTGGCTTTGGAGTAGGAGCAGGGGCTTCATCAGAGTCAGCGGCATCATCTGAGTGATCCACTTTGGCACCTTGAACTCTGATGTGAGCGATAAGGCCATCAAGGTTGTAGAAGGGACCAATGACATTGGGTTCTGCATCGCGTGAGCCATCAGCACGGGGAGCAGGAGGACCAGGATTGAATTCTAATCCCAATGACTTCTTGTTTTCCTTGGCCGATGCCTTTGCGTGCTGGAAGTTGCGCTTGAAGAGATTATCGTCACGACACCAGAGCAATGATGATGGGTCGGCATTTTCAGGCTGAGGTCCACGGACCATACAGGGATAGAAACCCTGTGCAATAGCTTCAGTTCTGTTCTTGGGTGGAAGGCCTCGAAAGAGAATATCACCCCAAGGACTTTTGATAGCATTCTTCTCAGCGTATTCTTGGGTGACGAAGTTGTACTTGAACCATTGTTCAGCCCAATACCTTCGAATCCATTGGATTCGTGTCTTGCGCTGATTGTAATCCTCCTCAGGATCTGTCTTGTAAAGCTCTGAGAGGTCATCAGGCAAATCTCTTGATGTTCCTCCATGACACTGTCTGCCATCCTTCCTTACTGATTTTTCTGCAGCCATGAACTTCAAACTGAATGGCTTCAACACGTTCAGAGGCTTCAGAGGTTTTCGCTTGTTGGACAGACAGGAACTGGCTTCGGGAGAATTAATATGATGCTGTAAGAATTCTGCAAACGAATGCAGACTATGAGAACCAATGGATTCTCCCACGGACATGTACCTGTGACAACATTAGAGATGCGAGGGAAGGGGAAGAGGTCATATGCATTCTCAGAAGATTTTGAAGATAAATCAGTTTGAAGACATTGACCTCATGATGCGAAGACATTCACTTATATGTTGAGAGTTGGTTCCAGATTTGTACGAATCCGCGAGTAAGTACAAGTGGGGAATCTAACTTGTTATGAAGCTTAACTGAATATACTAGGCAGTATGAGATACCGACAGAATAGATCTAACTTGTATAGGTAGAAACCTATTTTGGTAGACAGGATGAATCGTTGAAGATCAAAAAGATGGTAAAAAAGAGAGTTTTAATTAACACACAAAGAACTGCTAGATGGGAAGAGTAGGAGACCGAGCAGTTCAATCCACCGTGCCCTAACTTGGCGACGGAGGACACCTACGGCGGCGGCGGAGAGGACGATGTCCGCGGCCGGCGTGAGGACGGCGTCGGAGAAGTCGCGGCAGCTAAGCGCTTCGTCGCCGGCGTCGTCGAGAGCTAGCGGTGGCACTAGGGTTTTGACGAGGTGGAGAGGTGGAAGAAGTTTCCTTTACCACAGGGGACAGGTATTTATAAGGAAGTGGGCGGCACATCGCAATTACGCAGGTGCCCCTGGCGGTTCACATCTGACGAGCATGTGGCAAGCATGCAACATACTTAAAGTTGTCCCACGTTCTCACGCCCGCCAGGTTTGTCGGATAGACGTTCCAGTTTCTCCGGATTTCAGGCAATAAGGATGAATCATTTAAAACAGACTTAAAGTTTGTCTCTGTATCTTCTGCTGACAAGGACGCAGAGAAGACATTCGACGGTTTCAGTAGAATGCATATGATTTGGATAGATAGAGTTTGTTATAGAAAGCATAGACAGATTAGGGTCCGTTCACATTCACTTAGTTCAAAAGATTCAACAAGAAAACATAGCTATAAGTGAATGTTGTAGAGGACAGAACACTAGTGTATATATATATATATATATATATATATATATATATATATATATATATATATATATATATATATATATATATATATATATATATATATATATATATATAACAGCAACCATATCAATGTAGTGAAGATAATCATGAAGATAAATTGAAACTGAAGATAAACCAAATGTGAAGACATATCAAATGCAACGCCATGAGTGAAACACTTCAAACAGAAAAGTTTGGTGGTGGCGTTACCCACCGTATAGGAAGTATTAGACCCAGACACGGCGCACAATTATCGTGGCGCTCCCAAGTCAAATTCCACGTTAATGTATTCACACTCAGAATGTAAGTCTTCATTGATTGAAGATATACTTTACTTCGTGTGTTGCACATCTAAGTCATCAAAATGCATAAGTGTTAGGATGTGTGCCTGATCACAGGACATTTGAGGATTCCAAGATATTTAGCTCACACCGTAACTTGCAAAACCTTTTCTCGTCCAAGGGCTTTGTGAAGATATCTGCCAGTTGCTCTTCAGTGTTGACGTGAATGATATCAATATCTTTCTTCATGACATGATCTCTGAGAAAGTGATGACGAATTTCAATGTGCTTTGTCTTCGAGTGCTGGACTGGGTTGTTGGCAATCTTGATGGCGCTTTCGTTGTCGCAGAAGAGAGGTACTTGTTTCAGATTGATGCCATAGTCCTTGAGAGTTTGCTTCATCCATAGAAGCTAAGCACAGCAAGATCTAGCAGCAATGTATTCAGATTCAGCAGTTGAGAGTGACACGCAGTTCTGCTTCTTTGAAGACCAACAGACAAGTGATCGTCCCAGAAAGTGACATGTGCCTGATGTAGACTTGCGATCCACCTTGTCACCAGCATAATCAGCATCCGAAAATCCAACCAGATCAAACTCTGAGCCCTTTGGATACCATAATCCTAGTGTTGGGGTGTGAGCCAAATATCGAAGAATTTGCTTTAGAGCTAGGTGATGCGATTCCTTTGGTGCCGCTTGGAATCGAGCACACATGCAAACACTAAGCATAATATCTGGCCTAGATGCACATAGGTAAAGTAAAGAACCAATCATGGAGCGGTATACCTGTTGATCGAACTCTTTACCATTTTCGTCGGGACCCAGATGATGTTTGGCTGGCATTGGTGTCGTGTAACCTTTGCAATCTTGCATTCCAAACTTCTTCAGGCAATCTTTGAGGTATTTCTCTTGAGATATGAAGATGCCATTCCTTTGCTGACGAATTTGAAGACCAAGGAAGAACTTTAGCTCACCCATCATGGACATCTGATATTGCTCTTGCATCATGTATCCAAACTCATCACTATACTTCTGATTGGTGCAGCCGAAGATAATGTCATCCACATAGATTTGGCACACAAACAGTTCACCATCATATGTCTTCGTGAAGAGTGTAGGATCGAGAGATCCAGGTTTGAAGCCTTTGCTCTTCAGGAAGTCTTTGATCGTATCATACCAAGCGCGAGGAGCTTGTTTGAGGCCATACAGTGCTTTGTTTAGTTTGTACACCATATCAGGATGTTTTGGATCTTCAAAGCCAGGTGGTTGTGCGACGTATACTTCTTCTTCAATCTTGCCGTTGAGAAATGCACTTTTCACATCCATTTGATATAGCAAGATGTTGTGGTTAGCATAGGCCAGCAATATGCGAATAGCTTCAAGCCTAGCCACAGGAGCAAATGTTTCATCGAAGTCAATCCCTTTAACTTGAGTATATCCTTGTGCAACGAGACGTGCTTTGTTTCTGACGACTTGGCCATGCTCATCTTGCTTGTTTCGATATATCCATTTTATTCCAATGATGTTGTGCTTGCGAGGGTCAGGACACTTGACAAGTTCCCAAACATTGTTCAGCTTGAACTGTTGAACCTCTTCTTGCACTGCTTGAATCCATTCAGGTTCCATAAAGGCTTCAGCAACTTTCTTGGGTTCTGATATTGACACAAAAGAAAAGTGCCCACAGAAATTTGCTAACTGTGTTGCTCTTGAGCGAGTAAGTGGACCAGGTGCATTGATGCTATCAATTATCTTCTCAATTTGCACTTCACTTGCAACACGAGGATGAACAGGGCGAAGAATTTGTTCTTGCTGATCATTGTCATTATTGGGAGGATTGTTTTCAGGCTGAGCATTGTCTTCAGGTTGGTTGGGTGCAGAAATGATAAGTTCCTCTTCAGGCTGTGCTTCAGCAGGCATGATTTCACCAGTTCCCATTAGCTTGATAGACTCGCTGGGTGGTGCTTCTTCAAGATTACTTGGCAGGAGCTCTCTTTGTGAACCATTGGTTTCATCAAACCGCACATCTACAGTTTCGACGATTTTATAGAGATATAGGTTGAAGACTCTGTAAGAGTGTGAGTCTTTTCCATAACCGAGCATGAAGCCTTCGTGAGCTTTTGGTGCAAATTTTGACTTGTGATGGGGATCCTTGATCCAGCACCGTGCTCCAAATACTCGGAAGTAGCTTACATTTGGCTTCTTGCCAGTGAGGAGCTCATAGGATGTTTTGTTCAGAAGCTTATGGATGTAAACACGGTTGATGACGTGGCATGCTGTATCAATAGCTTCAGGCCAGAACTTTCTTGGTGTTTTGTATTCGTCCAGCATCATCCGAGCCATCTCAATGAGGGTTCTGTTCTTGCACTCTACGATGCCATTTTGCTGAGGTGTGTAAGGAGCAGAGAACTCATGAGTGATTCCCATTGTATCCAGATAAAGATCAAGTCCGGTGTTCTTGAACTCAGTGCCGTTGTCACTTCTGATATGCTTGATCTTGACGCCATAATTGTTCATGGCTCGATTGGCAAAGCGTCTGAAAACATCTTGCACTTCGGTCTTGTACAGAATTATGTGCACCCATGTATATCTTGAGTAATCATCGACAATAACGAAGCCATAGAGACAGGCAGTCGTAGTGAGGGTAGAGTAGTGAGTAGGGCCAAATAAGTCCATGTGTAGCAGCTCGAAGGGTTGAGACGTAGTCATGATTGTCTTCGAGGGATGCTCGGCCTGAGTCATCTTTCCAGCTTCGTAGGCACCACACAAATGATTTTTCTTGAACTTGACGTCTTCAATGCCAATGACATGCTTCTTCTTGACGAGCGTATGTAAGTTCCTCATCCCAGCATGCCCCAGCCTCCGATGCCATAGCCAGCATTCTGAAGCTTTTGTAAGAAGACATCTTGCAAGCTGTGGACCTGCTGAGAAATCTACCATGTACAGATCATCTTTCCTGTACCCTTCAAACACTAGAGATTTGTCAGATTCCATTAGTACAAGGCAACGATACTTTCCAGATATTACAACCATGTTCAGGTCGCAAAGCATTGAGACAGACATTAAGTTGAAGCCAAGGGATTCAACAAGCATCACTTTATCCATGTGCTGATCCCTTGAGATTGCAACTCTACCTAGACCCAATACCTTGCTTTTACCAGTGTCAGCAAATGTGATATGACTCTTATCAGATGGACGTAAGGTTGAGTCCATGAGAAGACTTCGATCACCAGTCATATGATTAGTGCATCCGCTGTCCATAATCCATTCTGAAGCACGAGGTGTCATACTCTGCATTACAGTTAGGAGGATAGGCTTCACCAAGAGCATTGTGAAGCATAAACATTTGACGGGCAAGAGGATTATGGAAGCTCAGATCAAGATTAGTACTGATAGGATGAGTGGCAAGCGATTCAGGAACAAAATACATAGTGAGACCATTTGGGCATTTGATCTTGTGCCCTACAAGATATTTTAGGTCCCCAACAATAGCATCAGACACCTTTGATTTTCGGCTGGAGACCTTTCCCTGCAAAGAAAGTTAATTCTTCTTAACCACCCACATCTTCAGGGGTGGCTTAGAAGCAATGAGTCTAAGTGCAGCATCTGAGAACTTCGGCTTTGGAGCCCTAGCAAATAGCCTTGCGGGAGATGAATGATACTCATATGAATAAGCAGAAAAGTTCTTAGTTCTATGAACATAGCGGTTTGAAGATACACGCTCATATTCATACGTCTGAGTATGGTTTCCCTGTAAAACATTGGCATTAGGGTGACTTAGGTGAGTCCTCTGTCTGTATGAAACCTTTGGACCATATGAAGCCTTAGGTCTGGGATTTGTCTTCTTCCCAGGTGGTGTCATGATGACATTCACTGGAAGCTTCTCAAGACAGCTTTTGGGAACCTAGATCTTCTTCATAGGTGGCCCGTTCCTGCAGTTAGTACCAATATATCTGGCAAACACTTCACCATTCTGATTCTTGAACAATTTATAGTTTGCATCAAAGGGTTCATCAATGACAACAGGATTAGCACAGGTAAAGCCAGATAGGGTGGATGGATCCACTGAAGGTCCCTTTGCAGCAACCCATGTGATTTTGGGATACTTCTCAGGCTTCCAGTAGGAACCATCAACATTCATTTTCCTCTCGAACCCAACACCCTCTTTCCTAGGGTTTCGGTTCAGAATCTGCTTTTTGAGGACATCGCAAAGTGTCTGATGCCCTTTCAGACTTTTATACATCCCCGTTTCAAGCAATGTCTTCAACCTAGCATTTTCATCAGCAATAGTAGTGGTATCCTCCGCAGAGGGGTTAGTTACTACATCATTAGTTGAAGACGATGCAACAGTAACAGTAGTGGAACATCCAGCAACAGAGGTAGCGTTATCACGCTCAAGGCATTTTAGACATGGTGGTTCAAATCCATCCTGAGCGGGACTGATCTGTTGAGCGCGAAGTGACTCATTCTCTTTTTGAAGATCTTCATGAGCCGCTCTCAACTTCTCAAGCTCTTGCTTCCTTTGAAGATAATCATAGGAGAGCTTTTCATGAGTGGTTATGAGCGTATCATGACGACTTTCAAGTTCTTGGTACTTAGCATGAAGATTTTTTATGTCTTCAACTAAGGACTGTGAACGAGTCATTTCCGTGTCCAACAGGTCATCGCTTTTGTCTAACAGTTTTTGAGTATGTTCCATAACCTTTTGTTGTTCAGTTGCAATTTTAGCAAGTGTTTTGTAGCTTGGCTTGGATTCACAATCAGAGTCATCTTCACTAGATGTTTGAAAGTAAGCATCGCGTGATTTTACCTTGGCACCACGTGCCATGAAGCAGTAGGTAGGAGTAGGGTCGTCCATGTCATCAGCTTCAGCGTTGGTGTGGACGTCATTGTCTTTAGTGTTGAAGATGGACTTGGCAACATAAGCAGTGGCTAAAGCCAGACTTGCAACACCAGGGTCGGACTCCTCCTCAGACTCCACCTCCGCCTCCTCAGAAGCAGACTCCTCCTCTGAATCCATTTCCTTCCCAACAAAAGCACGAGCCTTGCCAGATGAGCTCTTCTTATGAGATGAAGACTTTGATGAGGACTTGGAAGAAGACTTTGAAGATTTCTTCTTCTTCTTGTCATCAGAATCATATTCCTTGCTCTTCTTCTTCTTCTTCTTCTTCTTCTTCTTCTTCTCGCTGTCCCACAGTGGACACTCAGAGATATAGTGTCCAGGTTTCTTGCACTTGTGACATGTTCTCTTCTTGTAGTCATGAGTGGAAGCTTCATCATTTCTTGAGCTGGATCCTGACGACTTTCTGAAGCCCTTCTTCTTGGTGAACTTCTGGAATTTCTTCACAAGCATAGCAAGTTCCTTTCCAATGTCTTCAGGATCATCAGAACTGCAGTCAGATTCTTCTTCAGATGAGGAAACAACTTTTGCCTTCAAAGCCCGAGTTCGGCCATAGTTGGGACCATAGATATCTCTTTTCTCAGAAAGCTGGAACTCATGTGTGTTGAGCCTCTCAAGTATATCAGACGGATCGAGTGTCTTGAAGTCAGGACGTTCTTGAATCATGAGGGCAAGGGTGTCAAAGGAGCTGTCAAGTGATCTCAGTAGTGTCTTGACGATTTCATGCTTGGTAATCTCAGTGGCGCCAAGAGCACGAAGCTCATTTGTGATGTCAGTGAGGCGATCAAACGTGAGCTGGACATTCTCATTGTCGTTTCTCTTGAAGCGGTTGAAGAGGTTGCCAAGAACACTGATCCTTTGATCTCTCTGAGTTGAGACGCCTTCGTTGACCTTGGATAGCCAGTCCCAGACTAGCTTTGACATCTCCAGAGCACTCACACGGCCATACTGTCCTTTGGTCAGATGACCACAGATGATGTTCTTGGCAGTAGAGTCCAGTTGAATGAACTTCTTGACATCAGCAGGGGTGACACCTTCACCAGTCTTGGGAACGCCGTTCTTGACGACATACCAGAGGTCGACATCAATGGCTTCAAGATGCATGCGTATCTTATTCTTCCAGTAGGGATATTCAGTTCCATCGAACATGGGGCAAGCAGCGGAGACTTTGATTATCCCTGCAGTCGACATAGCTAAAACTCCAGGTGGTTAAACCGAATCACACAGAACAAGGGAGTACCTTGCTCTGATACCAATTGAAAGTGCTAGTTATCGACTAGGGGGGGTGAATAGGCGATTTTTATGAAAGTCTTCAAAACATGGAAGTTTCGAAGACAAACAGTAGAAATGACCTTATTGATATGCAGCGGAAGATAAACTACACAAGGCAAGCCATAGTCAAGTATGCAATAATGGGAGAGTACGATGACTAATGGCAACTAGGTAGTAAGGATCATGATGGAAGATGGTATGAAGCCAAACAACAATAGTAGTCAAGCAATGAAGTCAAACAGGTATGACAGGCAGGCAATGACTTCACGAAGACAACTGTAAGTAAGGGGAAGAGAGGATAAAACCAGTCACTCGTTGAAGACGCAGGATTTGTTTGACCAGTTCCAGTTGCTGTGACAACTGTACATCTGGTTAGGGAGGCTGAGATTCAACTCAGAAGACCGCGTCTTCACCTTATTCCCCTTGAGCTAAGGACACACAGTCCTCGCCCAATCACTCTGGTAAGTCTTCAAGGTAGACTTCCAAACCTTCACAGACTTCGTTCACCGGCGATCCAGAATGACTCTTGGACGCTCAGAACGTGACGCCTAACCGGCTGGAGGATTCACAGTCCTCAAGTGTAATAAGTCTTCAGGTCACACAGACAGAAAGACTTCAGTGATGCCTAGCACTCTTTGGCTCTGGGTGTTTGGGCTTTGTCCTCGCAAGGATTTCTCTCTCAAAGGCTTCGAGGTGGGTTGCTCTCAAATGACAAAAGACGTGCACTAACTCTGAGCAGCCACCAATTTATGGTGTAGGGGTGGGCTATTTATAGCCACTAGGCAACCCGACCTGATATGTCCGAAATGACCTTGGGTCACTAAGGAACTGACACGTGTTCCAACGGTCAGATTTCAAACACACGCAGCAACTTTACTTGGGCTACAAGCAAAGCTGACTTATCCAACTCTGGATAAGATTTGCTCTCATTATCTTCGCTCGAAGACATAGGATTTGGGTTGAGCATCACTTCAGTCACTCTGACTGTATTCACTTGGACCCCACTTAACAGTACGGTGGTTCCTATGACTCAACAAAGAAGAAAAGGAAACAACGAAACAACTAAGTCTTCGCGCTCCATAGTCTTCACAGAATGTCTTCTCATGTCATAGTCTTCAATATGAAGATCTTCATATACCACCATTGTCTTCAATGTCTTCACACATTTTTAGGGGTCATCTCCGGTAGGTAAACCGAATCAATGAGGGACACTACCTGCGTTATCCTGCAATTCTCACAAACACATTAGTCCCTCAACCAAATTTGTCGTCAATACTCCAAAACCAACTAGGGTGGCACTAGATGCACTTACAAGCAGCCCACAGACGAAGCTATGGGGGGGAACGAGCCCCCTCCCAAAATACTCTAGGTAGAGGACGTGCTCACTGGCAAGAGGATTCGGCGGAGCCTCGCCCATCGAAAGGCGGTGCTCCAGATCTGCTGGCATCAATCTCTCATCCACCAAGACCTGAAGCTCTTCGGACGAGGCCATGTAGGGGAACCACTTTCCTATGGTCTTGGAGGCTTCCCACGTCTGCTTTTTGCCGCCTTTTGAGGCGACCCTCTTCCACTTCCATTCCACCCCGGCTGTGGGTGGAACCTGGCTGGAAGCCCGAGCAATCTTCTCGCTCCTGGTCTTGGCCATGTCGATGACAAGGATGGAGTCAAAAAGAGTCGTGCATGTGAGCAGCAGGGGAGTTGCGACGGTGGCGCACGCTTGAAGACTGAAGGTGGAGAGGCAGAGGTGGGTGAAAATGAGGAAGGAGAAAACCCTCCACCTTTTCCCTCCTTATAGCCAGCTCAAAACCGAAGCGTTGGGCCCCGCGACACGACATCTGCCTCATGTCTTCCGTTGTTTCCCATTTTGCGAGGTGCGGGTGTGCGGATTCCGGACCCGTCATCATCACATTTCATAATTGACGGGATCCACTCAAACAGCTTCCGAGAAGACACCGATTCTATTGGTTGGACCATGTCAACAACTGTCAAAGCCTTGGGAGGTCAGCCGGCGCAGTCCTGATAAGGGGCTGCCAGTCACAGAGGTCTCGAACCGGGCTCTCGGAAGGAAAAACCACAAGGACAAGCACTGCAAAGGGAGGAGTCCACTAGAGGTCTCGAAGACCCACTTATGCGACCTCTACCATGCTCGGGGGCTACAGACGATGTTATACACTAAGGGTGGCTCACCGAGGTGAGCGCGGCAGAAGGCCTGCGAGAGGGCCCACAAGGTCCAGCGGCGGTGGTAGCCTAAATAAGAAGATAAGCACCATGCGAACAACTTAACCTCCAAGTTAGTGTGGCGGCAACCCTATATTGCATCTCCCTTTGTAAAACCCTAGCCTCCACCTAGTATATAAGGAGAAGCTAGGGAGTTCTCATTCCCATCTACTCCTGTAGAAACAACTCTCTCGGTAGCAATCTCATCTATGCCATTGTAACTCTTCGCATGAGGTATCCCTCCACCATGAATAACAAACACAAGCAAGATGTAGGGTATTACTCTTCGGAGGACCGAACCTCCCATCTACTCCGGCGCCACCCGTCCATCCCTCTACCGCCCACCATTGCTATATAAACTGGAGCCCCAGCCATTGCCATAGTCACCCGCCTCCGATCCCTTTCTCCTCTTCGCACCACTCCCACCATGGCTTCCTTGCGTGCCAAAGATCTCTGGGACGGGCTCCCGCTGGAGCAGAAGAAGGAGATGACCGCCATTGCTGTCGGCTGGCCGGCAACCAGTCGGAGAACGACGACGTCCCAATGGAGGACGCGGTCGACGATGAGTTGGCGTCACCCTCCTTGTCCAGTCACCCCCGCTGGTGCATTGCACCGTGACCATCGGCGAGGCTCGTGCCCATTACATGGACATGGTCCGGAAGGAGCAGTTCCGGGAGGCGCAGGGTGGCGCCTCCTACAACCACCAGCTCCTCCAGGAGCACCTGCAGGCGAAGGAGCATATCACCGCCGGCAGGGAGATTGCAACGGACACGGACGTGGCGGAGCAGGAGGCGCTGCTCGAGTCGTACCGCCCCGCCCGCGACATCCACCTCGCCAACTAGCGGTACCGCCAACGTCGGGCTGAACTGGAGGCTGCCTACAAGGAGTTCGACGAGGCGGCGGACGAGGTGTGGGGCAAGACCGACTACGGCGAGGACACCGCCAAGGCCGGCCCCGCCGGCATGACCACGAAGCCAACGTCCGCGGGCACTGCCGGTAGTGAGGAAGAGTAGTGCACGGTAGGTCGCCGCCGCTCTGGTCTCAGGAAGTCCACTACTCCTCCCCTCCCGTCAACACCAAGTTTGGTGGGCTGAGCATCGTCAAACGACTAGTCACTTGGCGGCAACATGGAGGCGAACAACTTCAGTTCCCGGGGCTCTGGAGGCGGAGTTGGAGATCGTCGAGGCAGAACTGGAGAAGGCAAAGCTTCAGTTCTCGGGGCTTATGGCCGGACATGGGAAACAGGCGCAGGCGATCATTTAGTTTAGGTATTATAGTCGAACGAGCTCCGCTTTTAGGTTAAATATGTTCAAAACTTAATGAATTTTGTCATGTTTATATGAAATCCGGACGTGTTCATATGAAACCCACCCGGTTTGAACGAATTTCGTCCGATTTGTTCGTATTGTTAGTGAAATGTATGCGGGCATGGTTGGATAGCGGCCTCCCGCATCCGTGTCCGTGGACTGGTCCCCCTTGTACACGGAACGGATGTGGAAGAAAATTAGCGGGTAGCCGTTGGAGATGCCCTAACGTCACGGATCCCAGCAATAATGCGTATATTGTGGTTTCTAATCTCGCAGATCCCAGCATTGATGCGTATACTTTTTGTTGTTGTTGAGGGAACACTGATGCGTATACTATGATTACTAATCTTGCCGATCCCAGCGCTGATGCGTGGTAACCTCCCTCGCAGATCCTAGCACTGATGGGTATATTATGATTACTAATCACCTGGTACTTATGGTGATTATACGCATTCCTAGCCAGGAGCGTCTCACACGGCGCATATGTGTCATGCTCCTGTATATGAAACGTGATCCTCGACAATTAATCCATATTGCCATAATTAATGCATATGCCTATATATATATACTGAGGCGAGGGTGAGTTTTTATGCCATTGCATCAGATCCCTTCTAAAACTACCTCATAATCTCGCATACGGTTCGTGGAAAATATGAAGGGGAGCGCCGTGTACACAATTGCCGTTTTTTTCATTGGGTGCCTTCTTATGGTCGGACAATGTAAGTACACATCACTATCGTATTGTTTTTCTATATCTATTTATGTGCGTATTATGGACTGATAACTAACAGTATAATATTATCTATGTAATAGGTCGTCGTGAGCCCGAGAGCACCTACAAAGATGACCATGCCAACACGACCACGCTGGTCTCGTCACCTGACGAGAGCAAACTTACCTTGAAATTTTGTCTTGATAGAGATTGTAAGACCAAAGGTGAAAACTTTAGAACCTGGTGGGCGAAATGCATATGCTGCGTCACTCTGCCAGACATACCGTGTTACGATTCCTATGAAGAGTGTCAAAGAAAGTGCCCAAGTATACCGCAGCCCATACTTGCAAATACGGGTGGGCATTAACAGAATACACCACTATAAGATAGTGTGTTGATTGGTACTACCTTCTCATGAGTTTATATGTTATTGCAAATAAAAAAGTGAGTTGAAATCCGATGCGGCCAATCTTATCTTATTCTTATTTATTGAAATGATTCGTGCCACCAGTTGAGATGTGAGTTTAACTTTGACTATAACTAAATCAAACTCAACCGTGTTAAAAAAAACTCAACCGATCAATATTAGGAGAAAATAAAGTCAATTGAATTCACGACTTACCTCCTAATTCATTCAGAAGGCCATAACGAGTTATATATGGAGAACGTTCTATTTCCTCCGCCCTTCTCACTGATGAGATACATCCAGTATTTGGTGCATAGGTTGTACTAGCAAAAAATATATTATAATCTTCAATGGCCGTGATCACATTTTGCTGCATCACTGAGATACATTACTCTCGTTTTCGTGGAATTGAGAACAATTTTTCAAAATCATGAACATTTTTTAAAACTCGTGACCATATCGGAAATAGCAAACACTTTTTTAAACTCGTGACCACATCGGAAATCGCGAACATTCTTCAAATTCGTGAACATTTTTACAGAGTTTCAAACATTTTCTAAAATCATGAAAACTGGAATTCATGGACATTTAATAATATTTGAAAACATTTTTTGAAAATTGTGAACATTTTTAAAACATTTTTCTTGAAAAGGCGAGCATTTCTAGAATTGACAAATATATTCTTTTGGAAATTGCAGGAACATTTTTTTTAAATTCACGAACATTTTTTTGATTTAACGAACATTTTTTGAAATGCACAATCATATCCTGAATTCGCGAACATTTTATCCATCATAAAAATATTTTGTCAGTCACGAAGAGTTTTTGAATTTTTAGGATATTTTCAAATTCATGAACATTTTCTGAATAGCCTTTTTTCCATTTCATTGTCATTTTATAATACACACACTTTTTAAAAATTATCAAAAAAAATTTAATTTACCGAACATTTAATTTTAAAACTGCGAACATTTTCTGAATATGTGAACATTTTTTGAAAATCGCATACATTTACTGAATCCACAAACATTTATGAATTATTAAACATTTTATTGCAAAATTCATATTTTTGTAATTTTCATAACTTTTTTGAAGTCCCAAATTATTGAAATGGAAAAAAATGAAGTGAGAAACGGAAAACTAAAAGTAAAAACAATTTACATAGAATAGGTCAAGGTCCGGCCAAAACATGCGTTGTGACTTCTGCCAGTGCGCAGAGCATAGTATAGTAGGTTCAGACTACATGGGTCGACCAATGCAAGGATTTCCCTGTGTGAAACATTTTTATAATCACTTATAGATGATATCGGTGGGTAATATTTTGCAGCTTTGGGGGGCAATTTCGATGATATACTGCCAAAAGCAATAGCCCTTTAATATTACTAGTAAAACGGCCCGTCCGTTGTAACGGGAGAAAAAAAATCTTCAATGCCCACGACCACATTTTGTTGCATCACCAAGATACACTATCACTCTCCTTTTCGTGAAATCGTGAACAATTTTTGCAAATGATGAACATTTTCAAAACTCATGAACTTAACTGAAATTGTGATCATTTTTACGGATTTTTGATCATTTTTTAAAATCATGAAAAACAATTGAGTTCATGAACATTTTATACGATTTACAAACAATTTTTTTTTAAATTGCGTACATTTTTTAAAAACCATTTTCTTGAATAGGCGAACATTTCTAGAATCAACGAAATTTTTTCTTGGAAATTTGTGGGACAATTTTTGAAATTCATGAATATTTTTTGATTTAACGAACATTTTTTGACATGCGTGACCATTTTTTAATCCGCAAACATTTTATGAATCAATAAACTGTTTAGTAAGTTACGAACAGTTTTTGAATTTTTAGGATAATTTTAATTTCATGAACATTTTTTTAATTTGCCAATGTTTTTCAATTTCAGTAACATTCCTTAATACATGAAACCCAAACATTTGTTTTTTAAATGGCATACATTTTCTGCATATGTGGACATTTTTTGAAAATCGCAAATATTTTCGGAATCCACAAAAAATATGCATTATTAAATATTTTAATTCAAATTCACATTTTTTTAGTTTTCCAAACTTTTTTGAAGTCCCAAATTATTTAAAATTGAAAAAAACCAAGGAGGAAAAGTAAAAAAAATATAAACAAAATTAAAAAAATAGGCGCTATGTCTTCTCCAGCGCGTAGAGCACGGTATGGAAGGTTCCTAGTACATGGGCCGGCCCTTGCAAGGCTTTCTCTGTGTGAAACGTTTTTTATCACTTATATGTGGCATCACTAGGTAATGTTTTGCAACTTTGGGGGCAATTTCGGTGACGTACCGCCATAACCAAGAGACCCTTTATTATTAGGTGTAGATTTGTCTTTACGAGCAATCGTCCGTGTGTGACAAGTTCTGCTCCGTTGTATGACCTCGTGTCATCTTCTACTATAGCATTGATCAGTTACGTCGTGTCAAACTGTATCATGGGAAATTCGTCGTGTGGGATATTTTCATCAGCCACCTCCAAGTTATTCAAATAGAATGTCTGCACAAACAATAAAAGAAGCATCAGATAGTTATAATTATCAGAGACATTGATTGGCTGGTACATTTGGCCGATGGATCCGGGCATGCAACCCTAACCGCCGCAAGTCGCCGCGACCCATCGTCCCTCTCCCTGTTGCCGCCGGCAAGCGTTGCCAGGAAAAGCCCACTCGGCATCGGTGGCGGCGGGAGCTTCTCCTCTCTGCTTGTGTGGGAGGCGCAAGGGGCTGCTCATCCTGGCAGAGGCACAAGGCCATGCGAATCAGCGGAGTCGCTGGTGCGGCACGTATGGCAGGCGCAGCATGCATGCGAGCTACTCCCTCCCTTTCTAAATAATTGTCTTTTTAAAGATTTCAACAAATGACTACATACGGAGCAAAATAAGTGAATCTACACTCTAAAACATGTCTACATACATCCGTATGTTGTAGTCCATTTGAGATGGCTAGAAAGACAATTATTTGGGAACGGAGGAAGTAGGTTTGATCGGATTCCAGATTCGCGGGCTGGCGGCCGGACTGCTGCGGGGCGGTGGCAGCCGACTGATCCGAGGCAACGGGCGTACGTGGTGTCTCCTAGCACGGATTTGCAGTGCATGCGCGGATGACGGCCTCCGGGGTGAAAGCCTAGGTTCAACCAGAGTTGGTTATACCTGGCAATGGTGATATTTTTTTACATTATTACCTTGTTGAAGTCATTGCTCGGACATGCTTTAGACTGATTCTTCAGGGTGAAAACCCAGATTCTGGCCTTAGTGGCTGCATCCGGTGACGGCGTAGCTTGAGCGTCGCTCCTTTCCTAACGGCGTTGTTGTTGAAGACCTCGTCGTCCATGTGGTGTCATGATATGGTCGGTGTAGATATGGTCATTGTTGCAGTTCTGACGATAGTGGATCTAATTGCTTTGGGACTTTTTCCTTTATTCCTCAGCTACGCATAGTTTTGGTCATATTATTTTGCTAGCTGCAGGCATGTTTGTGTGTGTTGGTGTTGGTTGTGTGCATCTTAGCCATGCAGAAGCCGGATTTTATATCTTCTTGATGTTTCATTTTGAGTTAATAAAAACTAACCTTTGTTGGAAACAAATGGCCTATGGATGCATATTTTACCTGAATGAACAGACATCGAGATAGATTAGACTTCTAGCTACCTCCAAGCATATCAGCTTTAACCCTCTTTGCTGCTATTAAAGTCTCCGACCTTACGTAACCTGACAATTGTGCAAATGAATTATGTGAGGGTTTGTTAGTTCGCCCCAGAAATCTGTCACAAAGTAGTCATTTTTCATTGTTGGGGCAAACAAGTCGTTGCGCATATACTATAACAGAAGCCATCTTGGAAGTTGGCATATAGAGGACCTGGTTCTGTTTCTTTCTCAAATGCATATAGAGGACCCTTCATTCAGAAAGAGAGAATAATTCCAGGTTATCTGGTTATGTATTTTTCCCTATGATCCAAATTGTATCGGGTTCCACTATCATCAGATAACAGAACAAAATAGAGTAAAATAGCGTCTTAGCGCTAGAAAAACACAAAAATGAAAACCGCACAAAACGAAACACCCCCATGTTATCACCCAGCAAAGGGTAGTCAACATGCTGCATGCACCGCTACCAGGAGGGGTGAAGAACAAAGTTTTAAACTCCCTACCAGAGACAAACTGAAAGTTGGCAAAGGCCACATGCCCTCAAACTTACAATGGGAAAGGGGGGAAACCACACCCTTTTACCCCTAGATCGCCGCACACGCAGGTGCTCAGACATAACAAAAGCAGCCATCATCACTTTTTTCTGCCTCCGCCCAGGCTATCTGGTTATGTATGCACCAGGTTTCACAATACAGAAAGAGAGAATTCTTCCGGCCACAATATATATGTGAACTGAACTGGACAAGCCACGATAAAATATCACTCTTTCCTTCTTTTAATTACCCTCTTGATACCAAGACGCGCCAGTTCAGATCCATGGCCAGGTATCCCTGCAGCTGGTGATGAATGGCTATCTTGAGGCATATCGGAGTTAGGGCAACCAACATCAGCATCCTCAGTTGGAGCTGTGAATTTGAAGAAATGTGAAGGTTAGCCTAAAGATATATATCAATTAAGCAGAGTGACCTGCAGCACCAAGACTGCTACAGTCCTCAAATATATTACCCAAAACAGCTCCTACCATTATAATTATGCTTTGCTGGTAGTCTTACCTGGATCTCCATATAAAGGGCGTTTTCCCTTCATATTCCAGCTTACTCCATCCTGATGCCTAATTCCAGCAAACAGTATTTTCAGTTGATCTCTCACTTTCCTCGACTCATTCTTGACCTGTTCCTGCGACTGGTTCTCGAGGTCTGTCAAGGCAGCTTGGTGCCTCTGGTTCTCCTCTTCCTTCTTCCTTGAAAAACTTGTCAAAACATATTCACAAGCCATTGCGAAGGATGAAACCTTATCCATAACTAGCGATTTAATCTGAGAAAGAATACATTTATGAAACCGTATCTATAACTAGCGATTCAATCTTCATACTGATTCAATACAGATTTTTTTGGTTCAACGACTTTACCTCATCTATGGTCATAGACCCGGTCTCGGCGCACCTAGATTGGCTTCTGTTAAACACATTTGATGCGCCAGCAACATTGTTCCTGTTCGCGGGGTTCCTCTGATAGCACACCAGTGCTTCGTGACGTGGCTTTCCGTGACAAATGATCAAAGGTTCATGTGAATATATGATACGACACACAAAAAAAAAGTTCGGTATTTGGTGCATAGGTTCTATTTGTCCTTACCAGCAATCGTCCGTATGTGACAAGTTCTGCTCCCTTGCGTGACCTTGTGTCGTCTTCAACTATCGCATTGATCACCTCCGTCGTGTAAAACTGTATCCTGGGAAATTCGTCGTGTGGGATATTTCCACCAGTCACCTCCAAGTTGTCCAAATAGAACGTCTGCACAAACAATAAAAGAGGCATCATGTATATTATCAGAGACATTGACTGGCTGGTACATTTGGCCGATGGTTGCATATTCTACCTGAATGAAAGGCAGGCATCCAGATAGGTTAGACTTCTTGCTACCTCCAAGCAGATCAGCTTTAATCCTCTTTGCTGCTCATAAAGTCTCCGACCTCACGTAGCCGGACCAATTGTGCAAATGAATTATGTCAGGGTTTGTAAGCGCACCCCAGTAATCTGTCACAAAGTAGTCATTTTTCATTGTTGGGGCAAACAGGTACGTCGCCGCGCATATAACAAAGGCAATCTTGAATTTTGATATTTCTGCTTTTGTCATCTTTTGGCCCCTGACCTTCTTCTTCACAATCGCAACCACCGGACCGATGTCGCGCTCCGATTCGGATATTCCGAGAGTCTTTCGGATCGCTGCTATCACATTCTCAGGAACACCGTGTTGTTCACTCTGCACCGGTGCGCCGCCACATGGAATCCCCAGCACAGTTTCCACATCTTTATCATGGAAAGGTATGTCCCTGCGGTAACCTGTGATGATAGAGCTTGCTTCCTCATCAACTTTGCTTAGCAGCCACATGAGGAAGTGCCGATTTGTCCTCATGAGCTTTGGCAGGAGAAGCAGGCCCCCAAAACCAATCTCCCTCACATAACCTTTCTTCTCTTCATCTAATCCATGGATCAAGTTGTACAGTTTCTTCACGCTGCACCTTGATCCGATGCACGTGTTCTTTGCAATTCCTTTGTCATGCTCTCCGATTTCTGAATCAAACTCTGACTCGGCTACCCCTCCAGGAACTCCTCCTTTTCCATGTCCATTATGATTTACTCCATGTCCTTTACCATTTTTTTCAAATTCTGAATCAGGCTCTGAATCAACTCCGACTTCGGCATTTTCATCAAATTCAGAATCAGACTCTGACTCGACTCCTCCTTCAGCATTTTCATCAAATTCTGAATCAGAATCAGACTCTGACTCGACTCTCCCTGCAGGAACTCCTCCTCCTTCCTCTTCTGATGAAGAACAGAGGTCTATGCAGTCATCCATCCCTGATGCACGAATAGTTTCTTTCTTCTTGTGCATTGCTACACGAATAATCTGTGTTAAATTACTAAACCATATTACTATTCAGGTATTTCATATATACAGTAGTAAAAAAAAGAGTATGCATAACCATTGTAGTAAAACCAGATGCATCTAATAGGGGGGGGGGGGGGGGGAGGATCTGAATGCCACTCCGGGAAAACAATAAAATCAGCCATTGAAATGTTCTCTTGCCGAATCTCTTCTCACTATTTAAACAATAAAATCGATGTCTCTTTACTGAACAAGTAGGCTTCTGCCCTAGATTGAAACCAGAGAGACTCCCCGGAGCTTAAATAGTTGCAGAAGGAGAATACCGAATCAAGGAAATAACAAGCCATCAAAGAAGATACTAATGCAATAAATTCTAGCACCCTTGGACGGAAGAACTAACCGGGCCTCTTCAGCTCAGTGGAACCGCTAGAGCTCCTTCTCCATCTTCCCAGCAAGAGCACAAGCAGGGGATCCTTGAAGAAACTGGGTGCGTGAGGTCTTCAATGGAGCCAGCCGTGTAGTAGGTGCCCAAAGGACGGGAGGGTTTCGTCGGGAAGGAGCGCGGAGAGTGGGCGACGGGACGGGTCACTGCGTGCGCGGTCACGGGGTAAACCTAGCTAGCCAGGGGAGGCACGGCTGCTCAGTCCTTTTACCGGCTAGAGGTATGGGGCAGCAAGTTATGAGGCTCGATGGAGATTCCAATATTCGACTCGTTCATTTAGGCCTCTTTGATTCGCAGGATTACGAAAACGTAGGAATAAAAAAAGTAGAGTATTGAAGTGGCATGCCCACTTGAATCATATAGAATTAGTAATGAGTGTTTGATGTCACACGAAAAACAAAGGAATTGAGAAAAGTGATTGGAATGGATGTTAGATTTTCTTTAAAATGTAGTACAAAAGATTTCATAGAAAAAATTCCTATGGTAACCAATCCTATAAATCAAAGGATCAACATAGAAAAAAAATCTTAAGGATTTCAATTCTCCAAAATTTCTATAAAATTCCTTTGAATCAAAGAAGCCCTTAGGCCTCCTTTGGTTTAGAGGAATCCTGTAGGAATTTCATAGGATAGGATTTTTATAGAAAAAATTCTTTTAAAGCCCTTTGTTTTGTAGGAATGGAATCCTATTCCTATGGAGGAATTCTTTCTATCCCCCACATTTCATAGGAAAATAAACATTAGCCTAGACTCAATGGAAAAAATCATATGATGTGAATCAAAGGACATCTCCTTTCCTATTCCTACTCATAGGATTCAAGATACATGTCATCTCATTTCCTATGACTTTCCTATTCCTACGATTTTCCTACCCTATGAACCAAAGGAGGCCTTAGCCGTTGGGCAAACACATGAATCTTTCCTTTCAAGTACAGCTCACGGCTCAGGCCAATTCGCAAACGGACAGCAAATGTAACCCAAACACAGACCCCATCCCATTTTTTCGTCCCTTTGACCCCATCTCTCGACCAAATTTGATCGTGATTTGGGTCCAAAGCATACACAAACCGGACGTTTGTTGCGTCCCCGTGTCCTGCTGTGTCCGCTGCATGCAGATGATGACCCGTCTTTCATCCGAACAAATAGACCCACCACCCACCACACCGCTCTCTCTCCTCCTTTTTTACCCACCACCCTAGGCCGGTGGTTGCGCCGCGGCGCTCGGCATGCAGACGAGCAGCAGCGAGGCGAGCTGTGGGGAGTGCGGGCGGACGGGCTGCGGGGCGAGGCGGGGTGGGGCAGCGCGAGCTCGAGGTTGTGGCAGCTGCGGGGAGTGCAGGCCGACAGGCTCTAGCTCGCGGGGGCGAATAGGCTCTGGCGCGCGCTAGACGTGCGGCTGCGGCGGAACGAGCTGCAGCGCGAGCTCGAGGCGGCGGCGGCAGCTGTACGGCGGGCTGGGGCATGGGCGGCAGGGTGAGCGACAGGGCGAGGGCAAGCGGCGGTCGGCACGACGAGCAAGGCGCGGGCGCGGGTGCGGCGAGGCGAGCGGGCACGGGGCTAGGGCGTGGGTGCAGCGAGGTGAGCGGGCGCCGGGCGCTGTCGAGGCAGCTGAGCGCGCTGGAGCAGGAGCACCGCCGGAGCTCGCGCCATAGCCTCCATGTCCTCCCCTCACGCTGGAGCAGGCGTCGGGTGTTCGCGCTGCCGCCAAGGGCGCGACGAGGCGAGTGAATTCGTGCCGGAGTGTGCTTTGTCTACTCCGCCGATCTACTTTTTATTTGCAAAACAATTACATGTACATGTGGACAAGTTGAGATGGAGCGCCGGTTGGGTGCATCGATAGACGGACGTCTAAAACCGGACACGACACCCGTTTTGCCGTCCCAAACGGACAAAACAAACATCTGTTTGTGGTCGACGGTTGAAGTTGGCCTCAGTGGTACTACGGGGCCATCATGGTGCTTCCAGGGCAGGGGCATTCCACCTCTTTCAACACATTGCTGATCCAGAGCTTACAAAAATTTTGGCCTGCAGGCGAACTCTTCAAGTAGCGACGAAGGGGAAAATAACAAGGTCCATGTTTAACTTGACAGCAAGGAGGTGGTATCTATGCTTAATGACACAGATAAAAACCTCTCAGCTCTAGGACCTTGGGTACAAGAGATATCAAGGAGATGCTTAGGGCTGTCTCCATGACCCGCGGGGATGAAAACCCGTGAAGTAAAGATGTGGTCGTCAGCGAGGAAGAGTGTAGCATGAGAGACAGACCGGCCCACTTGGGACTCGAGGCCCGCCACCTCACGTGCTCTACTCATCCCTGCTGGAGTCCGCGACCTGCCCGGCACTGATGGATGTGAGGTCCATGATGAAAGTGTGACGGGCAGCACTCTCCTCGTGCCACAAGCGCCCAAAATTTCGTCCGCGGCGCGTATGAAGCACATATGTTGGGGTTCTCGTCCGCGGTTGCCTGCGAAGCCAACGCCACCCTCGCGTCCGGCTGTGTTGCGTATTCGTGGCGAGCAGAGGCGGCATGAGCATTGGCGGCCTCGTAGATCGTACACTGCTCCAAGACAAAGTTATGGTTTGCTATGGCCATGGCCACCACAGCTTCCTCACTCGCGTGCTCGCCGTAAATTTGGCCCTCCGCAGCCAGTGTTGCTCGAGGAGGAGCAGGTTATACCGCTGGAGACACAGGTGTCGGCGCAAGCACCTCCTCACCATGACGGCATGGAATTGCGCCTGCATCTGCTCCATGGTCAAACCGGTGTGGACAGGCGTCAACGGGGGCGCAGAGTCATAGTCGGAGCCCTGCATCTTTGAGCGTAAGGTGGAAATCTCCAGCACCCTTGGATGGAACAACTAAGAGCATCTACAGCCGGACTTGGCAAATTCGGCCCCTCAAACGCCCGCGGACGCGTTCGCGGGCACTGACCGAGGACCCCTCAAATGTTACGCCGCACATCCACATATCGCAAATTCTGATCCTCAAATCCATGCAATCCATGCACGTCGATCATACGGTACAAACTGTCTGAATGCCAAGATTCGAAACAAAGCAAAGCAAATCATAGTTCAACAAACCTGACATGGCAAAATGAAATCAATGTTCGAGCGCGACAGATGGCCTCGGATCACTGGCTGGCCGCCTGTTCCAAGCGGAATGCGTCCTGCTCGTCCTGCTCTGCCTGCATTCGGGCAGCCTCCTCCTCTTGCATTCGGGCTGCCTCCTCTGCCTGCATCCGGGCCGCAGCCGCCCTCGCTGCCTCGTACTTCCTACGGTTGTTGATCTCCAACTTCTTGTCCACAAACCACTTCTTCCCATGCTCATCATAGAGGGCCTCATCCGCCAACATGATCCTCGCATCTTCCGCGTCTTGTGCGAGTTGCAACCTCTCCTTCTCAAGCTCTATGTCGCCAAATGCCCTGGCCTTCTTGAGCTCCCATTTAATCACCGCTTGTTGCTTGTCCAACTCGATCTTCTCCCTCTCAATTTCCACCATGTCCGAACCTTCCCGTGTCGACGCCGCTGCTTCCCTCTCTCCCTGCTGGCGTCGGCGCAACTTGCGGGCGATGTTCTCCTCCTTTCAAGTCGCCACCGACGAAATCACGCCGCCGACGGACGAGGCGGACTGCGTCTCGGTCGCGGCGGTGTGGGTCAGGCTGGACGACATCTCCGACGATGGATCGGGACCGGAGGTGAGGATTGGGAGCAAAGGTGAAGGTCGGCGAGGGTCCGAACGAGGGAATGGTTGGAGGGTGGCGGGAGGAGGAGGAAGGATTTGATGAATTTGGTGTAATTTAGGGTTGGGTCGGGCTGTTGGGTCCGACGTGGCGGGCGTGCCCGGGTGTGCCCGGGCGCCCCCTTATCTAGCCAGCCCGAGCCTGCCCCATATTTGAGCTAGATATGGGGGGTGCCAGCCAGTCCGAGCGTTTGAGGGTCATTTGAGGGGCCCGTCTGAGTTAAAAATCGTGATCGGATGGTGACCGGATGTATGAGACAGGTTTTAGAGATTCGTATGTAGATGCTCTAACCAGGCCTCTTCAGCTTAGTGGAACCCTGGTGCTGTTTCTCCGTCTTCCCAGCACAAACACAAGCAGGGGATCCTTCAAGAAACTGGGTGGGCGAGGACGCGAGGTCTTCAATGGAGCCAGCCGTGTAGTTGCCCGAAGGACTGGAGGTTTTTATTGCGAAGGGGCGACGGGACGGGTCACTGCACGGTCACGAGGCGAACGTTCAATCCTTTTACCAGCTCGTGGTATGGGGCAGGCTCGATGGAGATTCCAAACTAGCCATCCGTATATTAGACGCGTCTCGTCTAGCCGTTGGGTTGCAGCCGCTCCATCAGTTCTCGTATTTCTATGTAGTTACTAGACCATGACGCCGCGCTTTGCCGTGCCCATCTATTTTGATAATAGAATGATAGTGATATTTCTAAATTAAAGAGCGGTACAAAGCATGAAAGTAAAATTTATATGAACCAATATATAGTTGTTCGCATACAAGTGCATTTGCATGAGCCATATATGTCCAATAAAGTGACTAAGGTCGTAGTGTGATCTAGTTTTAACGATCTAACGTCTTCTGGAGATACGAGGGCATCCTGTATTATTTCATCAAAAGACAAGTACTCCCTCCATAAACTTTTATAAGAGTTATAGATCTTCTCCGGATACGAGGGCATCCTGTATTATTTTATCAAAAGACAAGCACTCCCTCAGTAAACTTTTATAAGACGTTATAGATCACTAATTTAGTGATCTAAACCATCTTATAAAAGCGTACAGAGGTAGTATTTAGCAATTTGGATTTTCCAAAAGATACTGTATACATATATCCACAAAGAGATCGAATAGATGTGTAGGATGTGAATTTTTACCGGGCAGATACCTTAATTGAACAACACCTTCTTTGTAAGAAATCTATTGCGTGAGCTGTTCGCACCCATTCCATGCAAATAACTTTGTAAGAGAGAACTGTGTGCATTTTCTTTGTATATGCCACTTCCTAATAATTATTTGGCTGCTACTCCCTAGTACCCAAAAAGTTGGCATGTACATTTGCCCCCAACATGTTTCATGCACAATTAGGGATAACAAGCCTCCAAGAATCCTCCAAACCAACAGACCAGAACCAGACCAGAGCACTTGTATTAAATCTGACAAAAAATGGATGAATGTGCTCGTGGGAATAATTATAATAGTAACACATGCATATATGGAAATTTCATGAACTTAATAAGGTAGAAAATTAAGGTACATACTCTGGAGTCTCGAATGTCATGTCGGCAAAACAACCCATACTACATCTTTGTTTAGAAATGGGTTTTGTTTAGTAAGAGGACACCCACCAGTTCTTTTTTTTTTGACATAGACACCATTGTAAAGCCATATAGAGTGGATTATCACAAGACATGTTCGGTGATATGGTGGATGCATATATTCCCCTTATATAAAGGAAAATGTTCCCTGCCGGTCGACCGGCTGAAGATTCGGCCGGTCTGGTGCGCGTCCTGGGATGAAACCGAATCCATCGTCGCCTGTTTGCTTCACGGATATGGATACGTTGGCACACTCACCGCTTTTACACCCCTCACCTACCTTATCTCTTGACGGGAGATTCTCAGCCACTCCTTTCATTTCCCCCCACACGCCACGTAGTTACTTTTTTCTCGTGTCTTCTCTTCCATCCACACTTTTGACTTTCCACCATGGCTGTTGTAGACCGGATCACCAGAGCTGTAATGGAGACGACGGGTATGTGTGACTGTCGGGATCCTGTGAGGCCACCACCATCATCTACCTCCATCCCCTCCTCTTTTTGCAGCAACCATGGATGAACTCCACACTTCTCATCTACCCTGATCCCTTCTCTTTTCAGCAGCCATGGATGAACTCCATCCCCTTTGTCACCCACCCCTAACCCTCTCTTTCCCGCAATTGTTGAAGAAGCTACAACCGGCCAGGGAAAAGTTGCATCCACACTCGGAGGTGCTGGAACCGGCATATTTTTTTGCTGGAATCACACTATTTTTTTGCTGGAACCTGCTGTTGTTTTTGCTTCAAGCTGACTACTGTAGTTTGTTTTGCGGGATTTTGCTGGAACCGCCTTAATTTTTGCTGGAACTACCTTTTTCTTTTGCTTCAACCCGACCAGGGCAGTTTTGTTACTGTGATTTTTTGCTGGAACTGGCTTTAATTTTTGTTAGAACCAGCTAAAATTTTGCTGCTAAGGCGATGGCGATGGGAAGCATATGTGTTTTTTTGCTGGAACTGTGTTTTGTTTTGCTGCCATCAACTGTATTTTTTGTTGCCACCAGCGACGACCGAATTTCTATGCTGGGTTCTTTTTTGTGTTGGAAACGGTGGTGCATGTCTACGACGATGAGCAAGAGGACGGCTGCTGCAACCACGGCGGTCGTGTGCTCGAACGGGCTGGTGAGAGAGTTACAAATCGTCAACAAAAGGGAGACTGGGACTAGAGGAGGTCATGTTGTAATCATGGCGGTTGTGTGTCGAGCGGCGACAAGCTGGCTGTGCCGCCATGGCGCGCGGCGGAGCTGCGGTAGGGGTGGGGACTTGAGCGCCTGCAAGATGGGTAGGCGGCCGCGTGCGGCGAGGCGGACGGCGCGCGATGCAGAGTCGAGCGGGGGCGAGAAGGAATGCTTTGACTTAATCTAACGGTCACACGTGGGCTAATCTGACGGTTGGTGGTCGACCGGCCCAAAGTTGGGCCGGCGGACCGGCGCCTATCAGCGCCCTTATATAAATAGTGATCATGATCTCAGTATTTAGGTCAGGTCAAACATGCGAAACATTAACCTATTCCCCCTCATGACAGATGTGTTTAATTATCTCCAGACTTGATGCTGCAACTACAGAGGGAAAGCAAAAAGGACTGGCAAACATACGTACTCCCTCCGTTTCTTTTTACCCCGCATATAAGATTTGGTCAAAGTCAAACTGCACAAAATTTAACCAAATTTATATAAAAAAATATGAACATCTATAATACGAAAACTATATAGTATGAACATACCTTTCATGTTGCATCTGATAATATTGATTTCATATTGTGATTGTTTATATTTTTTAATATAAAATTAGTCAAACTCTACAAAGCTTGACTTTGACCAAACCTTATATTCGGACTAAAAAGAAACGGAGGGAGTAATAGCAAGCATGGGCATCTGATGGTGTAACTCTAATATAATATTATAGGTGCTCTTGTTGTTCAACTTCCTGTGCGTAGGAGCAAGATAGCAAGAAATAATATAAACTCTTGTATGCAACAAGATGGCTTAATTAGCAATCAAGAATCGGGGAAATAAATCTTACAGGTACTCGAGGTTCTTGATATAAGCAACTGAATTTTGGATGCTCTAACCAAGTGTCCGCCACAGCAAAACTGGCTGCCGCCGCTTCCTCATTCTTCTCTTGTGATCAGAAATTTGGCACACACTTTATTACTCGTGGTCTTGTGATCATAAATTATGCACACACTTTGTTACTCGTGGTCCTAAAAAAACCTATACACACTACAAAGGAGAGGGGCATAGAAACTGCAGATCTACAAGAAAAATCACCTTCATTCCGGCAAAAAAAGAAAAGAAAAATCACCTTCAGACTGCCACATAGCTGCTCTAGGATGTATCCCCAAGGAGATATTGCAACAGGAGACCGGAAGAGGGTTTATATAGGACCAGAAGGGAGGCGAGGGGACTGCAGTGGAATACCATTAATCTTATTGGCGACCAGGGAGTAAAGCACCTTCACTGCCATAGTGCCATTAATGGGTTGCAGCAACGGAAATTTAACTTCAACACATCAATTGGAGGGAGCACTTCAATCGCCCGCCCAAGCTTCCGCGGGACGACTCCGCTCGCTCTAGTAGTATCTTCTTTCTTCCTTTCCTTTCCTTACGGGGCCGGCGGAGAGAGAAAAGCCAATCAGGCCCAATTCAACGAGCGAAGCCCAAAAATGTTACCGGAGCAGCGACCCACCATTTACTGCTTCGTGGTTACTGAAGGAAGCAAGCACGGGTGCGGCTTGGCAGAAATCACACGGCCAAAAACGCATAGATATGAAGATCCAATGGCCAAAAATGCAAATGGCTTGAGAAGGCTGGAAAGGTGCGCAGTTATAATATATTTAAAATACTAGGGTAATATATACGGAAATCCAACTCGGTGCTCCGGCTCATTTGCTCCCGCTCAAAAGTAAAATAAAATAAATAGTAGAAAATTAAAAAATTTCCATTTTTTTTGTATGGTAGATAATTTGGTGCGTGAGGTCCGCTTCAAATTGCAACTCAATTGACATCTGAGCAGCTCTCAGCAAAAAAGATAAATCAGATCAGAACAGTACATGAACAGTGAACTTTTTTACAGACCCTGAATTTTTCTTCTTTTCGAGAGCTGCTCGGATGTCCAAATGAGTTTAAATTTGAACCGGACCTCACGCATCACATTATCTACCATCCGATTTTTTTTGGATTTTTTTGAAATTTTCTAGTATTTGTTTTAATTTTTTTCTGAGCGGTGGTGCAGATGAGCTCAGGAGCAGAAACTCCGCACTCATATACATATACTTCTATTATAGTTTCATGTGCAAATACATATGTTTTTGGAGAAAATTCCGGGTAACCTCAGCTTCAGGGAAGCTCGCATAAAAAATACCGCATCTTCTGAGTTTTTTAGAAGAAAGATATTTTTAGTTCTCCTATGCAAATCGATGGAGCGGCACATGAAGTTTTTGAAAATAAGCACATGAAGTTTTTTACAAGATACATACACGATCACTTCTCTTGAAAGATGTGGGCATTTTTTCTTGCAGCACATGAACATATCTTTTGATAGACACACATGTATTTTTGTTGATATACATGAACAATTTTTTTCTACATACACATACACATTTTTTGAATGCGCAAACACATGAACTTTCTTTTGATGTACAACTCAGGGCTCTCTAGTTGGTTCATCCATGCTACGCCTCTCTACAGTCTTCAAAGTCTCTCACCAACTTCAATTTTTTGCTCCCTTCTCTCCGTGTTTCCTTCCTCGCTCCCCCAAAAAGGTTCCTTTGTGTTGTGGCCACCGATCTAGCCACGTCTTCACATGTACCAAGACCCTTAATCTCGAGCCACTGTGTTTCTCTTCAATTGGTAGGCACGATCGGGTGGGTGGAAAACGATGGCTTTGGCGGGCGTGGTGAACATCACCGACGTGGTGGTGCTAGACAACAACCCAGCCCCCTTACTCAAACCCCATCCAATTCGACATATTGTATGAGTGTCTTGTTCCACTTAACAACATCATGTATGCAGTATGCCCCTTCCGTCTATAGCCCTCTTTCCCATGCACTTGTCCCATTCTTATTATCATGCCATGAATATTAAACAAATTTGAAATATGAAGGTGCCCTTACAATCAAGTTTTTTTTCTTTGCATCCACAAAGGCGTGATCCTAACTTAGGACAACCGGACACATGCAATTGCCCTAGTAAAAAGTGTTGTTTTTGCCATAAGGATGAGACAATCAAATATCTTTCCTTCCAATGCACTAGTAGAAAAGGGGGCAATGGTCCAGGGTGGGTTAGCCCATTAGTCCCGGTTCAATCTAGAACCGGGACCAATGGGGGCATTGGACCCGGTTCGTGAGCCCAGGGGGCCGGCCGGGCCACGTGGGCCATTGGTCCCGGTTCGTCTGGACCTTTTGGTCCCGGTTGGTGGGACGAACCGGGACCAATTGGCCTCGCTCCTGGCCCACCACCATTGGTCCCGGTTGGTGGCATGAACCGGGACCAAAGGTACCCATTTAGTCCCGGTTCATGCCACGAACCGGGACCAGTGGTGCAGCCTATATATACCCCTCGCACCGGAGCAGAGCACTCAGTGCTCTGTTTTTCTGGGCCGGCGAGAGGAGGGGCTTTAGGTGCTCTAGCTCACCTCCTATGCACATGAGGTGTTCGATGAAATGCCCGAGCCACACTAGTTAAGCTTTCTCCTCTCGAAGCTCGACCTCAAAGCTCCATTTTCCTCAAGATTTGTCTAGATTTAGCGGTCCGTCATGCCCCACCCCTGTCTTCACCGCCGTCGATCACCCGCGCCAATCTCATCACCGACACCACCGTGGTGAGCCTCTTGCTCTTATCTTCTTTCTGAAAGGAAAAATATTCTTACTTGTATGTTTAGATAGATACTTGTATCATTTTCTTACTTTTATTATTGCATCTTATATAGTGCGATGGTTTTGGTATCCGCCCCCGTCGGCCCTCGTCCTGTCTATAATTCGGATGTGGTATATATATTAATCTTTATAACTATTGGTTCATTTATTGTTTATGATAATTATGCGGACCAACGTGACATAGATTTTATTTATCTAGGATGTATGTGAACCAGAAATTCCAACCGACTCTATTGTTGAGAGGTTAAATTTAGTTGAAGAAGAAAACAATTTCTTGAAGGAAAAAATAAAAAAAATTGAGGAGGAGAAGATGATATTGGAGTTGCATGTTGCGGATGTCATCGATGATCACATGATCAAGATGGATGCAATGCGCTTGAAGATTAGAAAGATTAGAAAATATGCCATTCATACCGAGGCTTGGTATCATTATGCCGTTGGATCAATTGTTACCTTGGTTGCCATTATGATCGCATTTGTTTTCGCATTAAAATGTTTTACATAGTTTCAATGTATGGTTTAATTAATTAGATGCTCTGGAGAGCTATATGTTGTTAGATGAGAACTATGTATGTACTTTGCTTTTAATGCATGTGATGATGAACTTCTATTAATTTGGACACTTAATTATATATAATGCACGCAGATGAACCGGCAATGGATGTACGGTGACAGACACACCTCCGAGTACATTAAGGGCGTGCATGAGTTTCTCGATGCGGCTAAGGCAAACAAGCAGAATGGTTTTATGTGTTGTCCATGCCCTGATTGTGGGAATACGAAGTCTTACTCTGACCGGAAAATCCTTCACACCCACCTGCTTTACAAGGGTTTCATGCCACACTATAATGTTTGGACGAGGCACGGAGAAATAGGGGTTATGATGGAAGACGACGACGAAGAAGAGTACGATGACAACTACGTGCCCCCTGAATACCGTGATACTGCAACGGGGGGAGCTGGTGAAGATCAAGAGGAACCAGACGATGTGCCCAATGATGCTGCAACGGGTGAAGGTGCTGAAGATGAAGAGGAACCAGGCGATGTGCACGATGATGGTGATCTCCGCCGGGTCATTGTCGATGCAAGGACGTAATGCGAAAGTCAAAAGGAGAAGCTGAAATTCAATCGCATGTTAGAGGATCACAAAAAAGGGTTGTACCCCAATTGCGAAGATGGCAACACAAAGCTCGGTACCGTATTGGAATTGCTGCAGTGGAAGGCAGAGAATGCTGTGCCTGACAAAGGATTTGAGAAGCTACTGAAAATATTGAAGAAGAAGCTTCCAAAGGATAACGAATTGCCCAACAGTACATACGCAACAAAGAAGGTCGTATGCCCTCTAGGATTGGAGGTGGAGAAGATACATGCATGCCCTAATGACTGCATCCTATACCGCGGTGCATACAAGTATCTGAACGCATGCCCGGTATGCGGTGCATTGCGGTATAAGATCAGACGAGATGACCCTGGTGATGTTCATGGCGATCCCCGTAGGAAGAGGGTTCCTGCGAAGGTGATGTGGTATGCTCCTATAATACCACGGTTGAAACGTCTGTTCAGAAACGGAGAGCATGCCAAGTCGATGCGATGGCACAGTGAGGACCGTAAGAAAGACGGGAAGTTGAGAGCACCCGCTGACGGGTCGCAGTGGAGAAAAATCGTGAGAAAGTACTGGGATGAGTTTGCAAAGGACCCAAGGAACGTATGGTTTGCTTTAAGCGCGGATGGCATTAATCCTTTCGGGGAGTAGAGCAGCAATCACAGCACCTGGCCGGTCACTCTATGTATGTATAACCTTCCTCCTTGGATGTGCATGAAGTGGAAGTTCATTATGATGCCAATTCTCATCCAAGGCCCTAAGCAACCCGGCAACGACATTGATGTGTACCTAAGGCCATTAGTTGAAGAACTTTTATAGCTGTGGAATGGAAATGGTGTACGTACGTGGGATGAGCACGGACAGGAGGAATTTAACCTAAAGGCGTTGCTGTTCGTGACCATCAACGATTGGCCCGCTCTCAGTAACCTTTCAGGACAGACAAACAAAGGATACCATGCATGCACACACTGTTTACATGACACTGAAAGTATATACCTGGACAAATGCAGGAAGAATGTGTACCTAGGCCATCGTCGATTTCTTCCGACCAACCATCAATGTCGAAAGAAAGGCAAGCATTTCAAAGGCGAGGCAGATCACCGGAAGAAGCCCGCCATGCGTACCGGTGGTCACGTAACTTGCTATGGTCAATGATTTACACGTAATCTTTGGAAAGGGTGCCGGCGCACTAGCTGTTCCGAATGACGCTGAGGGACACGCACCCATGTGGAAGAAGAAATCTATATTTTGGGACCTACCCTACTGGAAAGACCTAGAGGTCCGCTCTTCAATCGACGTGATGCACGTGACGAAGAACCTTTGCGTGAACCTGCTAGGCTTCTTGGGCGTGTATGGAAAGACAAAAGATACACCCGAGGCACGGGAGGACCTCCAACGTTTGCACCAAAAAGACGGCATGCCTCCGAAGCAGTATGAAGGTCCTGCCAGCTACGCTCTTACGAAAGATGAGAAAGAATTCTTCTTTGAATGCCTGCTCAGTATGAAGGTCCCGACTGGCTTCTCGTCGAATATAAAGGGAATAATAAATATTCCAGAGAAAAAGTTTCAGAACCTAAAGTCTCATGACTGCCACGTGATTATGACGCAACTGCTTCCGGTTGCATTGAGGGGGCTTCTACCGGAAAACGTCCGATTAGCCATTGTGAAGCTATGTGCATTTCTCAATGCAATCTCTCAGAAGGTGATCGATCCAGAAATGGTACCAAGGCTAAGGAGTGATGTGGCGCAATGTCTTGTCAGTTTCGAGCTGGTGTTCCCACCATCCTTCTTCAATATCATGACGCATGTCCTAGTTCATCTAGTCGACGAGATTGTCGTTCTGGGGCCCGTATTTCTACACAATATGTTCCCCTTTGAGAGGTTCATGGGAGTCCTAAAGAAATATGTCCGTAACCGCGCTAGGCCAGAAGGAAGCATCTCCATGGGCCATCAAACAGAGGATGTCATCGGGTTTTGTGTTGACTTCATTCCTGGCCTTAAGAAGATAGGTCTCCCTAAATCGCGGTATGAGGGGAGACTGACTGGAAAAGGCACGCTAGGATCGAACTCAATAATATGCAGGGACGGGCATTCTTGGTCTCAAGCACACTACACAGTTCTACAGAACTCTACCTTGGTGACCCCGTATGTCGATGAACACAAGAACAGTCTGCGCTCCAAACACCCGGAGCAGTGCGACGACAGGATTACATGTGAACACATCAGGACTTTCAGCAGTTGGTTGGAAGCACGTCTCAGAGGTGACAACACTGTTTGTGATGAGTTGTACTTGTTGTCCAGGGGACCATCTTTGACTGTATTGATTTACAAAGGATACGAGATAAATGGGAATACATTTTACACGATTGACCAAGATCAGAAGAGCACCAACCAAAACAGCGGTGTCCGCTTTGATGTAACAACCGAGAAGGGAAAGGACACATATTATGGTTACATAGTGGACATATGGGAACTTGACTACGGACAAGATTTTAAGGTCCCTTTGTTTAAGTGCAAATGGGTCAATCTGTCAGGAGGCGGGGTACATGTAGACCCACAGTACGGAATGACAACACTGGATCTGAAAAATCTTGGGTACACTGATGAACCGTTCGTCCTAGCCAATGATGTGGCACAGGTTATCTATGTGAAGGACATGTCTACCAGACCGAGAAAAAGAAAAGATAAGGAAACGGATACATCATACGATGAGCCAAAGCGCCACATAGTTCTTTCAGGAAAAAGGGATATCCTGGGAGTGGATGGCAAGACAGACATGTCTGAAGATTATGAAAGGTTTCATGAAATTCCTCCCTTCAATGTTAAGGCTGACCCAAGCATCCTGATAAACGCTGAAGATTATCCATGGTTACGGTGCAATAAGCAAATGACACAAGCGAAGAAAAAGTGAAGACTTTCTCCCGCAACTATTATGATGATATCATGCCAAATTTGTAACAGACGAGCATGTTATGCCAACTTTTTTAGAGTTCATTTGAAAACTATGAATTTAGGTCGAATTTTCTCTATAGGTGCATCTATGTTCAATTTTTTAGTAAAGTTAATCACAAACTTGTGATTCACACAAATTTCAAAGAATTCAAATTTTAACTATTCAAATTTGAGTTTATAATTTTTCTAAAACTAATGGCACTAACAGAAAGTTTATAATTTTGCTGACCTAAAAGCAAAAAGAATAAATAAATAAAGCAAAGAACAAAAGAAAATAAATAATACAGAAAGCAAAACAAAAACAAAAGCCCGTCCCTCTCTGCGTTGTTGAGCTCCTCTCAAAGTGAAAAAAATGCCTATAATATTTGTTATGACTAACTAAAATTACCAAATTGACTATAATGATAAAACACAGTAATATTAAATAGCAGGAAAAACAATGACTCAAAAATCAATTTTTATTGTAAAGTTATTTATAAACTAGTGATTCACACAAATTTTAAAAAATTCAAATTTAAACTATTCTAATTTTAAAACTAATTGCGCTAACAGAAAGTTTATAATTTTTGTGACATAAAATAAAAAAGAAATCACTACAAAACTATAAGTATTTAGTTCTAAGTAGAAATGAAAAAAATAGCAAAAAAAAATGCCACCTACTGGGCCACCACGGCCTGAATACGACTAGAAACCCAACCACCATGGGCTAGGATTCAGGCCCGCAGCAGGCCCAGCAGGCCCACAGGCATTGCAGTGACAGATTAGGCCCGAAAGCCTGCAGTCGAGAGGAGCTCGAGAGGGTGGGCGCAGCAGCGCTTATAAACCACTCTCGAGCTCTCTCAACTAGCGAGGTGGGACTAAAGTTTTGGCGCGGGGCAGCACAAGGCCTTTGGTCCCGGTTGGTGCCACCAACCGGGACTAAAGGGGGGCATTGGTACCGGTTCGTGGCACAAACCGGGACCAATGCCCACCTTTAGTCCCGGTTGGTGCCAACAACCGGGACATGGCACCAACCGGGACTAAAGGGGGGAATTAGTCCCGGTTGGTTTCACGAACCGGGACTAATGCTCTTGCTATATAAGCAGCACTTAGCAATTTTCGACCAAATCCATCTGTTTCTTATCGCCCCGACGCCTTCTGCTCCTCGTCGCCGTCGCCGCCGAGCCCTGCCCCGACGCCGTCAGGCTGGTCCACCTCGCCGTCGCCGCCGCCGAGCCACTGCCCTGACACCATCGCCGCGCCCGCCGCCCCTGCCGGCCCCGACATCATCGCCGTCGCCGCGCGCGCCGCCCCTGCCCCGACCTCATCGCCGTCGCCGCGCGCGCCACCCGTTCCCTGACCCCGTCGCCGTCGCCGCGCGCGCCGCCCCTTCCCCGACCCCGTCGCCGTCGCCGCGTGCGCCGCCCGTTCCCCGACCCCGTCGCCGTCGCCGTGCGCGGGCTGCCCCTTCCCCGACCCCGTGGCCGTCGCCGCGCGCGCCACCCGTTCCCCGACCCCGTGGCCGTCGCCGCGCGCGCCAGCCCCTTCCCCGACCCCGTCGCCGTCACCGTCGCCGTCGCGCCTTCCCCAACCCCGTCGCCGTTGCCCCGACCACACGCCGCCGCCTTCGGTCCGGCCGCCGGTGCCCTTTTCTCTTATTTTTTGCATTATTATAAAAATGTGTATATATGCATATGTTCTCTGTGTATATATGTTCATATATGCAAAAGTTAGATTTTAGAAAAACTTTATATATGCAATTTTTTTACATATATGCAAGTATATATGTATGTATGTGGATACATGAGGGGGGTTGATATACCCCCTCTCCGATAGCATTTGTGTGTATTTTCATATGTGCATTTTTTCACATATGTATTATTTTTTAAGTTGTTAGTAGATATCGATTTTAGGTTAGTGCATTTTATCACTGATTTTAGGTTAGTTGATCGATTTAGTGCATTTTATGTTTGTTGCAATTTAGGTTAGTGCATTTTATGTTAGTGGAGAGGAAAAAGTAAAATAAGGAAAAGGAAAATAAGTAGAGAAAGAAGGAGAAGAAGAAGGAGAAGACGAGGAGAGGAAGAAGAGGATAAAAAAAGAAGAGGAAGAAGAAGAAAAAAAGAGGAGAAGAAAGAATAGAGGAGTTCTTATCCTCTATTCTTTCTTCTCCTCTTTTTTTTTCTTCTCCTCTTTTTTTTTCTTCTTCTTCCTCTTTTTTTATCGTGAACAAGGGTCGCCGAGCGGTAGAGAGGAAACCCTAATTAAATAGCAAGTATCGTCGGTGTGAGATACATGTGGCCGTTGGTGTCGGACACTACATCCACGTCCCACAAGTGACGCGGGCTTCGACGCCCACGTCACTTGTGGGACGTGGATGTAGTGTCCGACACCGATGGCCACTTGTATCTCACACCCACGATACTTGCTATTTAGGGTTTCCTCTACCGTTCGGCGACCCTCTTTTTTTTCTCCTCTTTTTTTTTCTTCTTCTTCCTCTTTTTTTTTATCATGAACGAGGGTCGCCGAGCGGTAGAGGAAACCCTAATTAAATAGCAAGTATCGTCGGTGTGAGATACATGTGGCCGTCGGTGTCGGACACTACATCCACGTCCCACAAGTGACGCGGGCTTCGACGCCCACGTCACTTGTGGGACGTGGATGTAGTGTCCGACACCGACGGCCACTTGTATCTCACACCCACGATACTTGCTATTTAGGGTTTCCTCTACCGTTCGGCGACCCTCTTTTTTTTCTCCTCTTTTTTCTTCTCCACCGAGGGTTCTTGCTGAACTTTGTACCAAAAAGCGAATTATCCTATATGAGACTCCGTTCCAAAATAACTTTGGAGAGCTTCGTACCATCATGCTCCTGTTACTTTCGCCTAATGATGAAGACATGGTTTTGTTGAATCCTTTGACACTAGGCAACCTCCCCGATAGCCACCCCAAACCCTTGAAGCGTTGTCGAGGCCACCCCAAACCCTAGAGAAGCAGCGTCGAGGCCACTAATTAATATATATGATTCCTTACTATGATTAGCTAGCTAGTTCTACGTTTGCCACTAATATATCCATCTGTCATGTTTGAATAATAATTGCCATGTTGTAAATATTTGTAGAAACTATGGACACCAACCGAGACGAAGCAAAAGAAGCGACGTTGAGGGACATAATCGCAGAAGGAAGTGTTGCCGTCTTGTTGTATCTCAACGACACCGATGGTACTCTAGAAGAAGAGGGTGAAGAAGCTGGCTCTGGTGACCTAATGCTGGTGCAAGAACAAGAACGTGAGGACGGCTCCGGTGACCCAATGCTGGTGCAAGAAGGAGACCGTGATGACGGCTCCGGTGACCGAACCGAGTCCGGCCAGGTATATATATTAGTTAAGCCTGTGCTGACTAGCCAATTGATGCATTTATTGTTTTGGTATGTACACATATTAATTAAGTCTTTGTTCTTTTTTCTAGCCCTCCGGATCGAGCACAACTGAGGTAAAGAGACGAGGCCCGAAGAGAAAGTTGAGGTCGGATGAAAGGTTTGAGATCATAGCAATCGCGCCCGACGGCCAACCTACTGAACCCATCCGAACAAAGAAGGCATTTGTTGCTCAGTGCGGGGTTCTGGTTAGGGACAAGATCCCGATCAGCATCCAACAATGGTTCAAGCCGGCTACTGAAGACCCTGAGGTGTCTTACGTCAATGATATGCAGAAAAATGATCTTTGGAATGAGCTGAAGACAAATTTCACCCTACCGCCAGAGGATGATCCGGAGAAGCCAGTTAAAGAGGAATTAATCAAGTCTTTTGCTCTTAAGAGGATGGCAGACCTATTCAGGAGGTGGAAGAAAGACCTGAATAGGTTTGTCGAGAAAAAAGAGACACCAGAATTCAAGGGCATATATGAGAAGATCAGAGATGACTGGCCTGCATTTGTGGCCCACAAGACATCGGAAAAGAGTAAGAAGATGTCGGAGACAAACAAGAAAAATGCTGCGAAGAAGAAGCATCACCATCGCACGGGGTCAGGTGGCTACCTGGTAGCCCGGCCTAAGTGGGCCAAGGCTGAGAATGATCTGGTTCAAAAAGGGATCGAACCAGAGACAATGAGCTGGCCAGACCGTTGCCGGACTTGGTTCTTCGGGGCTGGCGGAACCTTGGACCCTGTAACAGGGAAGTGCATTTGGACGGACGAGCAACGTGACATTCCCTTGAAGAAGCTTCGGTACTATATCAAAGCAGCGCAGGAAGGGACGTTCGTTCCAGACAGAGAGAACGACGAGCTCACAAAGGCCCTCGGGAATCCTGAGCACCCTGGACGGACACGAGGCACACCAGGCTCCATTCCGTGGAAGGTTGGGTTTCCGGACGTAGGCGGTTACAAAAGCCAGGAGAGGAGGAAGCAAGTGCAACAGTCCGAACTGCAGGCGCTTAAAGCAAGGGTACTCGGGATAGAGGAACGAGAAGCAAATCGCAGCAACCAAACTGCCGAAGCTTCCCCTGAAGCTACCCCGCCATCTCAGCGGAGAAGCAGCGTGGCTTCCACCGAGCTACTTCAGCCAGAGCTTGTCTTGACAGCTCCTGCCAGCTATCCCGTGGATGCTATCATGGAGGCTCAAATTTGCCACCTTATGACGCAGTGGATGAATATGAAGGTCAAGGCGGCTGTTGGCTCTGTTTATCCTAATGAACCTGGCGCAACTTTTCACTGCCAGCCGATTCCAGAAGGATATGCTAAGGTGATGGTGGATGAAATAACGGAGGGATTTGAGGACCTCTCGCTTGACCACCCTACCGGAGAAGGGGAGACTCGGCTGGGTTCTGCTTTGAAGACTCCATGCCTATGGCGGAAAGAGCTCATCAACCTTCCGAACTGGACGCCTCCGCCTTCTCCTCCTCCTCCGGCGAGTCAGGGCACTCCGCCTCCTCCACCGCCTCCTCCTCCGGCGAGTGACGACCAGGGCCCTCGGCCGGCTCCTTCTCCAGCGCGTGGCGGCACTCCGCCTCCTCCGCCTGCGCCGGCGCGCCCGAGAAGCCAGCCTCCTCCTTCTCCGCCTCGTCAGCAAGGGCGGAAGAGACCCGCCGCCGCACCGGCAGCTGCTCCGGCGCGTCGTAGTCCTTCTCCTCCGCCTCGTAAGCAAGTCAAGAAGACTGCCGCTCCGTCTGCTCTGCCGGCGTCTAGCAGTACAGCCAGAGGCGGGAGCAAATACAGATTCGGTCCTTCTCTAAAGACTCCAGAGAAGTTACCATACGAGAGGACCAGAGGCGGGAGCAAATACAGACTCTGGCATTCCTTTAATCCTTTGTGCGACATGCAATGTTCTCTTTTGGTCCATTACATCTGAAAACCTTGTCACTCAGCAATATCCTTTCATCATGTCCTATCATTCATAAATGAGGCTCTTATCAAAGTCATCAGTTAATCTATGCAACCTACTGAAATTTTTTGTCAGAATTAATGCACTTGTCTTAGAGAAGCATTGTTCTAAATTTTGGCATCCTTTTCTGCACTTTTTTTTATTTCCTTAGAAATCCCAAATTGTTTTCGGTTCACACCTATTTATATCTCTCTTATTTCGTCCGTAGTTAGAGTATCTTCAACCATAATGGCCTATTTTGACAACCCCCCCACACACACCTCAATATGTCTGCCGAACGTGTCGGAGCCGGCCGGCCCCCATTAACCTCAGTTCCATACAAAAGCATGGAACCTAGATTTGATCATACGTAGTTCATACACAGTGGAGACAAAAAAGAACTACAAACTACATAAGAAAGGAAAATTGCAATTGAACAACTATAATTAAACTACCCTACTAGTCGTGGGAGGAGAGCTCGATGACCCCCTTATCGGAGCTGTCGGCCTCGTGGTCGTTGGCGGCGGGGCGACTCGGGGGCTTCTCCTCGTCGTCGACATCCTCCACGAAGAGCTGCTCCCACTTGACATCACGGAGGTGTCTCATGCGGCAGTTCGCCGCCACCAACCACTCGTCCTCCAGGGACGTGAGGATGGCATGTTTCTCAGTGAAGAGGTCGGGGCCGGCCTCGAGCTCGGTGAGGGCGGGGTGGTTGCATCTACGCACTCGGCCTCGAGCGGCGCCTCGGGATTGCTCCTCCGCTTCCTCCATCGTGAGAAGGCGATGCCCTCACCCCTAGCCACGCCGTCGATCACCTCGAACCCGATGGCGGGGCCAACCTCCATGCCCCCCTCCGAGCTTGGCTCCGGAGAGGTTGGAGGTTGTCCGGCCGCAATGCAGGTCGTGCGTCGCGCGTAGTTGTTGCCTCCTTGGCAGTGAGCTCTGCGCGGCGCTCCAGGCACTGCAGAGTGAGCATCTTGTAGTGGCGACCTCGCGGATCATGGTGGATGATGAGCTCGCATGGGATGGCGCATTGGCGACACGGATGGGAGGGGAAAAGGATGGTAATTAATGTGCGCGGCTAGGGTTTGGCCCTCGTTGTGTGGCTTTAATAGCCGGGGCTAGGCTCCTTGGGCAGCACAGTTGCGCCATGAATGTGGGCAGGCAAACCAGTGAGCTTCGGGGCAGACTGCTGGGTTTTCCGTGGCTCCGGAACGTGGCGAACGCATCTGGGCAACTCCAAATCAGCCCCACATATGGGCTGGGGTTGGGGGTTGCTGGACAGCCCAGCCCAAGCAGATTGGGGTCAGGTTGGTGATTCTCTAAGTTACTAAGGCTCCACACGCAAAATAAATTCACGCATGGTGATTTACAGCGGTACTTGTTGGCCGTGCACTTTTGTGATTCACGCTGTCACTAGTCTGTGAAATCAATCCTTTCTGGTATTGAACTCTGATCATTATACAACCAATATATCATGTTGCTTAGCGTACTGTTGCGATGGAACCTTACGACTCTTCTGCCGGATTGCCGTTGCTGCTTTCTGTGTGGAAATGTTTTTTTTCTCTTTTAATCATCTTCCTGGCCTTTATGTATATGCTCCCTTCTTTAATTTCCTTCTGAGTTCTGACCCACACCCTTCCTTTGAAACATAGAAACACACAAATTTAAGATCACTACAATATTGCCTTGGTTGCAGCATGATTGAACTTGACTGTACTAGTAACATTAACAAGATTTTTTTTTACAGAACTTGGTTGAATTTTGCGAGTACTTGATAGCTGGATTTGATTTTGGTTTCTTTCTTCATAAGTTGCCTGCACCTTTCTAAAATCACAGTCACAATACTAAACGTTTCAACCAACATCCAATCATTCTCATGTGAAGGTAACTTCATATATAACCTAGCCACAGAGTACATATAGTTGCACACTGACACCATGAATGAGAGTAAGCTCAATCTTTAGTGTGCAACATCAAGTGAAAATGTTGAGACAACCGAAAATTAGCAATAGCTCCATTTAATGGTGTATCCTTGTGCGTGCAGGCACACCCCATGCTGACGTCCAGGGAGCGGGTGACGATATGCTGGTGCCTGAACTAGGAGAAGCTGGCCCTGGAGGCGTGCAGGGACCGTCCTCGCATCAGCCGCCCAAGCCCCAAACCCCTTGTTGGTCGTCGACAATGAAGATGCCGGGGCGGGACGTGGCGGGGCGAGGAGACTCGGAAGCGCTGGGGCTGGGGCTGGGTCTGGAGCTGCGGAGGGAGGGTGCAGGGGTGGTCAGGGCTTGTGAGGAGACGAGGGAGCAGAGCAGTAGTACCCAAGCAAGGCGTCCAGGATGTGGTAGGGGCTGCTGGTTAGATGGAGATATGGAGTGACTTGATCCTATTTGTAAAGCTTATCTGTTTAATTTGTGCCGTGTTAGTCGCTCGCTGGTTACCAAGAGTGGCAGTTGGGAATTATCGCAAAGCTTTCAGCGTTGTCCCTGCTTGAATTCTGTGCAAACTGTTTTGGATGACTGATCGACAGTGCAACAGTTTATTTTTTGACGGTGAACCCATTATTACCTGGCAGCATCGTCTTGTAGATGGATTGCGTCCTTTGTGAGTCGTGATGTGATGCAATGGTGGATAAAACAGTACTATGATTAACAGTACTTTTACGTTCCTGGTACTCGAGACAAGTTGCATGATAATTTTGTGTAATTGTTGCCGAGGAAGCTAAATCATGATCAAGGCTCAAGGGGTTGTTTGCAACGAAATTAGACAGGCCATTGATGCTTCAGTGGGAGGTGTGTATTTTGTTTCTGGGCATGGTGGTACATGCAAGACTTTTGCTTCATTGATAATGTTAGTATGCAATTTTAATGCTAACATGCGTGTTATGTCTATTGAATTGACGTTGCAGTCCCGTGCTGCCGTCCCGCCTCACCCCTCTATGCCGGCGGCCAGCGCCGTAGCCAGCGCAGCCGACTTCTCATTCAACTTCCTCCCTTGCTCCTCCCGGAATTGGTCCATGCTGGATGTCTGCGACGGCTGTGTCCTCCTCAACAGACCCCGCTGCGTCGGTAATGGTCTCGGAGCCCTCTTCAATGAGATGGTGGTGTGCGACCCCTTGCATCGGTAGTATCTCCTGCTTCCTGAGCTCCCAGATGACCTAGTCGTTTCGTTGATTGACACACGGCCACGCTTCGCCAAATCCTACAAAGAGACCTTCCTCGTCCCTCACGGCGATGACGAGGAGGCAGCTGCTTCGGAGGAGACGTCATTCAGGGTGATCTGGATGACCCTGCTCCAAACTAAGCCGGTGGCCGCTATCTTCTCTTCCTGCACGGGGCAACGGCGAGCCATTCCTTCCCTGACTCAGAGCTAGTCGTTACCAGCTGGCTTTGTGTTATCGACATGGATGGTTTCGTTCGTGTTGTGCCATTACGCCAATGGCTGCTTCTACTGGATTTCAGGTTCGACTGAAAAATTGCTATTGCTTGACATCCGGAGGATGGAGTTCTCCATGGCTAACCACCCACCCTGTGTCAGGGGTTTGAGTGATGATGTGACCATCGCGGAGGCCGGCCAAGGCATGACTGTGATGTTTGTGCCTAAACCTAACACACCTCGCTTTACTTATTCCCTTTGGCGAAACAATGGTGGGTGTTCCACCTAGTGGTAGATGGAGGGGACAATCTCGCTGGATTCTGGGTCCTTGCTCATGGGTGCTGTGGGGAGGCACTTGCTCCTGTATCGTGGCTCATTGGTCAAGCCAGGTTACTTCACACAGGACGTCAACACATTCGAGCTTGAGAGGGTGTGTGATGCATTACCGAAACAAACACACGGATATTGCAACTTCGTGCCATCGTTATTATCGTCACTGACAGTATCGAGTGGTAAACTTTCTGTTGCATGCCAGTTACCTCTTTCCCTTCATGACTATCACTATCACTATCACACAACTTGTCTCATGCTTGCCAGTTCATTATTGTGATCATAGTTATTGTTTCCAAAACTTCGATTCCATACAAAAGCATGCAACCTAGATATCATCATACATAGTACACACAAAGTGAGGTTAAAAAAGAACTACGAACTACATAAGAAAAAATTGAGATTAAACATCTACAAAGTACCCTACTCGTCGGAGGAGAGCTCAGTGACCCCCTTGCCGGAGCCGTCGGGCTCATGGTCGTTGGCGGTGGGGCGAAATGAGGGCTTCTCCTTGTCGTCGAGGTCCTCCATGAAGAGGTGCTCCCACTTGACAACACAAAGGCGTCTCAACCACGGTTTGCCACACCATCCGCTCGTCCTCAAGGGACGTAGAGGATGGTGCGGTTCTCGGCGATGAGGTTGGGGTCGACCGCGAGCTCGGCGAGGGCGGTTGCGTCACTGCACTCAACCTCGAGCGACGCCTCCACCGTGAGGTGCTTCACCTCCTCGGCTTGAGCGAGGCGGAATTGCCCCTTTGTTTCCTCCATTGAGAGGAGGTGGATGCAGTCACCCCCGGCCATGGTGTCGGTCACCTCGAGCCTGGTCGCGGGGTCAACATCCGTGCCCTCCTCCAAGCTTGGCTCCGGAGAGCTCAGAGGTTGCCCAGCCGCAATGTGGGCCGTGCATCTCACGTGGTAGTTGCCTCCTCGGCAGCGAGCTCTGCGCGGCACCCCAGAGTGAGCATCTTGTAGTGGGTGACCTCATGGAGCATGGGGGACGCGGACGGGGACGACATGGACGCTGTGGCGACGCGGATGGGAGGGGAAAAGGATGGAAATGGAAACGGCTAGGGTTTGGCCCTCGCCATCTTGCTATAATAGCCGGGGCTATGCTCCTTGGGAGGCACGGTTGTGCCATAAATGTGTGCAGGCAAACTGGTGAGCTTCCGGGCAGACTGCTGAATTTTTCCATGGGTCCGGACTGTCAGTCCGACGCGGCGGCCGCGTCTGGGTGGCCCCAAATCTGCCCCACATATGGTCTGGGTTCGGGGGTTGCTGCGCAGCCGAGACATCTGGGCTGAAAAGGGGGGGGGGGGGTCCGGTTGGATATTCTCTACGTTACCAAGGTTCCGCACAAAAGCAAATTCATTTATAGTGATTTAGAACGGTACTTGTTGGTGGTTCACTTTTGTGATTCATGTTGTCACTAGTCTGTTAAGTCGATCCTCTTTGATATTGAACTCTGATCATTTTACAACCAAGATATCGTCTTTATTTAGCGTACTGTTGCAATGGAACCTACGACTCTTCTGCCGGATTGTCATTGCTGCTTTCTATGTGCAAATGTTGTTGCTTTTTCCCTTTTCTCCTTTAATCATCTCCCTCGCCTTTATGTAGATGCTCCCTTCTTTAATTTCCTTGTCATCCACCCCCTTCCTTTGAAGCATAGAAACACACAAATTCAAGATCACTACAATATTGCCCTGATTGCAGCATTATTGAGCTTGACTTTACTAGTGTCATTGACAAGATTTTTTTTTACAAAACTTGGTTGAATTTTGTGAGTACTTGATTGTTGGATTTGATATCGGGTTCTCTCTTCATAAGTTGCGTGCAACTTCCTAAAATCCCAATAATATTACTAAATGTTTCAATCAACATCCAATCATTCTGATCTGAAGGTAACTTATAACCTAGCTACAGACTAACAGTCGCACACTATAAAAGAGAGTAAGTTCAGCCTAGTAGTGTGCAACGTCAAGTGAAAATGTTGAGACAACCAAAAATTGGCAATAGCTCCATTTAATGGTGTATCCTTGTGCATGCAGGCAGACCCCATGCTGACGTTAAGGGAGCGGGTGACGATTTGCAACGGGTGCCTGAACTAGGAGAAGCTGGCCCTGGAGGTGTGCAGGGACCCGTGCTCGCATCGGCCGCCCAAGCCCCAAACCCTTTGTTTGTTGTGGACGACAATGCCGAGGCGGGCCGTGGTGGGGCAAGGAGACGGAGGCGCTGGGTCTGGGACTGGACCTGGACCTGCGGAGGGTGCAGGGGTGGAGAGCGAGGGCATGCAAGGAGATGAGGGAGCAGAGTGGTAGCTCGGATTGCGAAGCATTCACCGTCCTCCCTGGTTTGTCTAGACTCCTATGCAACTGTTGCCGGATGACTGATCGACAGTGCAACATTTTTTCTTTTGACGGCGAACCATTACCTGGCAGCATCGTCGAGGTCTCGACTCTTTTAGCTGCATTGCGAGCTTTTGTGAATCGTGATGTGATGCAATGGTGGATAAAACAGTACTATGAAGTCACCTCTGTGTTTGATTAACAAACAGGTTTCCTGGTGCTCCAGACATTGGAACGCTGCATGATAACTTTTGTGTAAGAATACTCACAAGTTCCTGGCATTCTACCACAGATCCGAAGGCAAGATCTTTGTTGCCAAGAATGAATCATTTCTAGAGAAAGAGTTTCTCTCGAAAGAAGTAAGTGGGAGGAAAGTAGAACTTGATGAAGTGTTACCTCTTGAACCGGAAAATGGCGAAACTCAAGAAAATGTTTCTGAGGTGCCTACACCGACTAGAGAGGAAATTGATGATGATGATCAAGATGCTTCTGATCAAGCTCCTACTGAAATTCGAAGGTCCACAAGGACACGTTCCGCACCAGAGTGGTACGGCAACCCTGTCTTGGAAATCATGTTGTTAGAAAACAGTGAACCTTCGAACTATGAGGAAGCAACGGCGGGCCCGGATTCCGACAAATGGCTGGAAGCCATGAAATCCGAGATAGGATCCATGTATGAAAACGAAGTATGGACTTTGACTGACTTGCCCGTTGAACGGCGAGCCATAGAAAATAAATGGATCTTTAAGAAGAAGACAGACGCGGATGGTAATGTGACCATCTATAAAGCTCGGCTTGTTGCTAAGGGTTATCGACAAGTTCAGGGAATTGACTACGATGAGACTTTCTCACCGGTAGCGAAGCTGAAGTCCGTCCGAATCATGTTAGCAATTGCCGCATACTATGATTATGAGATATGGCAAATGGACGTCAAAACGGCATTCCTTAATGGTTTCCTTAAGGAAGAATTGTATATGATGCAGCCGGAAGGTTTTGTCGATCCTAAGAATGCTGACAAGGTATGCAAGCTCCAACGCTCGATTTATGGGCTGGTGCAAGCATCTCGGAGTTGGAACATTCGCTTTGATGAGATGATCAAAGCGTTTGGGTTTACACAGACTTATGGAGAAGCCTGTGTTTACAAGAAAGTGAGTGGGAGCTCTGTAGCATTTCTCATATTATATGTAGACGACATACTTTTGATGGGAAATGATATAGAACCCTTGGACATCATTAAGGCCTATTTGAATAAATGTTTTTCAATGAAGGACCTTGGAGAAGCTGCTTATATATTAGGCATCAAGATCTATAGAGATAGATCGAGACGCCTCATAGGTCTTTCACAAAGCACATACCTTGATAAAATATTGAAGAAGTTCAATATGGATCAATCTAAGAAAGGGTTCTTACCTGTATTACAAGGTGTGAAATTGAGCTCAGCTCAATGTCCGACCACGGCAGAAGATATAGAAGAGATGAGCGTCATCCCCTATGCCTCAACCATAGGTTCTATTATGTATGCCATGCTGTGTACCAGACCTGATGTAAACCTTGCCGTAAGTTTGGTAGGAAGGTACCAAAGTAATCCCGGCAAGGAACACTGGACAGCGGTCAAGAATATCCTGAAGTACCTGAAAAGGACCAAGGAAATGTTTCTCGTTTATGGAGGTGACGAAGAGCTCGTCGTAAAAGGTTACGTCGACGCTAGCTTCGACACAGATCTGGATGACTCTAAGTCACAAACCGGATACGTGTATATTTTGAATGGTGGGGCAGTAAGCTGGTGCAGTTGCAAGCAAAGCGTCGTGGCGGGATCTACATGTGAAGCGGAGTACATGGCAGCCTCGGAGGCAGCACATGAAGCAATTTGGGTGAAGGAGTTCATCACCGACCTCGGAGTCATACCCAATGCGTCGGGGCCAATCAAGCTCTTCTGTGACAACACTGGAGCTATTGCAGTTGCAAAGGAGCCCAGGTTTCACAAGAAGACAAGGCACATCAAGCGTCGCTTCAACTCCATTCGTGAAAATGTTCAAGATGGAGACATAGAAATTTGTAAAGTGCACACGGATCTGAATGTCGCAGATCCGTTGACTAAACCTCTCCCTAAGGCAAAACATGATCAGCACCAGAACTCTATGGGTGTTCGATTCATCACAATGTAACTAGATTATTGACTCTAGTGCAAGTGGGAGACTGTTGGAAATATGCCCTAGAGGCAATAATAAAAGCATTATTATTATATTTCCTTATTCATGATAATTGTCTTTATTCGTGCTATAATTGTGTTAACCGGAAATCGTAATACATGTGTGAATAACAGACAACAACATGTCCCTAGTGAGCCTCTAGTTGACTAGCTCGTTGATCGACAGATAGTCATGGTTTCCTGACTATGGACATTGGATGTCATCGATAACGGGATCACATCATTAGGAGAATGATGTGATGGACAAGACCCAATCCTAAACATAGCATAAGATCGCATAGTTCGTTTGCTAGAGTTTTCCAATGTCAAGTATCCTTTCCTTAGACCATGAGATCGTGTAACTCCCGGATACCGTAGGAGTGCTTTGGGTGTGCCAAACGTCACAACGTAGCTGGGTGACTATAAAGGTATGCTACGGGTATCTCTGAAAGTGTCTGTTGGGTTGACATGGATCGAGACTGGGATTTGTCACTCCGCTTGACGGAGAGGTATCACCGGGCCCTCTCGGTAATGCATCATCACAATGAGCTCAATGTGATCAAAGTGTTTGATCACGGGATCATGCATTACGGTAACGAGAAAAGTGACTTGCCGATAACGAGATTGAACGAGGTATTGGGATACCGACGATCGAATCTCGGGCAAGTAAAATACCGATTGACAAAGGGAATCGTATACGGGATTAATTGAATCCTCGACATCGTGGTTCATACGATGAGATCATCGTGGAGCATGTGGGAGCCAACATGGGTATCCAGATCCCGCTGTTGGTTATTGCCCGAGAGCCGTCTCGGTCATGTCTGCATGTCTCCCGAACCCGTAGGGTCTACACACTTAAGGTTCGGTGACGCTAGGGTTGTAGGGATATGTATGTGCAGTAACCCGAATGTTGTTTGGAGTCCCGGATGAGATCCCGGACGTCACGAGGAGTTCCGGAATGGTTCGGAGGTAAAGAATTATATATAGGAAGTGCTATTTTGGCCATCGGGACAAGTTTCGGTGTTATCGGTATTGTACCGGGACCACCGGAGGGGTCCCGGGGTCCACCAGGTGGGGCCACCTGCCTTGGTGGGCCACATGGGCCTTAGGGGATGCGCCTTGGCCTGCTTGGGCCAAGGGGAACCAGCCCCAAGAGGCCCATGCGCCATGAGAGAAAAAAAAGGGGAGAGTCCTACAAGGGGAAGGCACCTCCGAGGTGCCTTGGGGAGGATGGACTCCTCCCCACCCTTGGCCGCACCCTTCCTTGGAGGAAGGGGAAAGGGCTGCGCCTCCCCCTCTCCCTTGGCCCTATATATAGTGGGGAAAAGGAGGAGCAAACCAACCCTATTGCCCTGGCACTCCCTCCTCCCTGCAACACCTCCTCCTCCTCCCGTAGTTGCTTAGCGAAGCCCTGCCGGAGTTCTGCTGCATCCACCACCACACCGTCGTGCTGGATCTTCCTCAACCTCTCCTTCCCCCTTGCTGGATCAAGAAGGAGGAGACGTCTCCCATCCCGTACGTGTGTTGAACGCGGAGGTGCCGTCCGTTCGGTACTAGATCATCGGTGAATTGGATCACGGCAAGTACGACTACCTCATCCACGTTCACTCGAACGCTTCCGTTGCGATCTACAAAGTGGTATGTAGATGCTATCTAATCTGAATACTCGTTGCTAGATGAACTCATAGATGGATCTTGGTGAAACCGTAGGAAAAATTTTAATTTTCTGCAACGTTCCCCAACAATGCCTCCATTCCTTGAGTGCATGAATAACTGCTGCCATTTCTAAGTCATGAGTGGGATAGTTTTCCTCATGCTTGCGAAGTTGCCTCGAAGCGTATGCGACAACCTTGCCGTCTTGCATTAATACGCATCCGAGTCCCTTTCTGGACGCGTCACAATATACTTCAAAATTCTTGCGTATGTCTGGCACAATCAATACTGGTGCTGTTGTTAATTTCCGTTTTAGCTCTTGGAAACTTTTCTCACAGGCTTCTGTCCATTCAAACTTCTTATCTTTCTTGAGCAACTGCGTCATTGGCTTGGCTATGGTGGAGAATCCTTCAATAAATCTGCGGTAATATCCTGCCATTCCCAAGAAACTCCGTATGTCCGTTACGCTGGCTCGTGACTTCCAGCCAAGTACGGCCTTGACTTTCTCTGGGTCCACGGCGATCCCGTCTTGGGTTAGCACGTGGCCTAGAAAGCCTACTTGCCTTAACCAAAATTCACACTTGCTGAACTTGGCATACAATTGGTGTTTCCTGAGTTCTCCTAGTACAATTCTGAGATGTTCAGTGTGTTCTTCCGGCGTTTTGGAGTATACTAAAATATCGTCGATGAATACCACAACGAACTTGTCCATAAACTTCATAAATACTTTGTTCATGAGGTGAACAAAATATGCAGGGGCATTTGTTAATCCAAAAGGCATTACTGTGAACTCATACAGTCCATATCTGGAGGTGAAGGCTGTCTTGGGGATATCTTCTGTTCGTACCTTTAATTGATGGTATCCTGACCTTAGGTCGATTTTTGAGAATACCTTGGCCTTAGCGAGTTGATCGAATAAATCATTTATTCTTGGCATCGGGTATTTGTTCTTGATCGTGACCATGTTGAGTGCTCGGTAGTCAATACACAATCGCAGTGTTCCATCTTTCTTTTTGGCAAACAAAATTGGTGATCCCCACGGTGAGGAACTGGCTCGAATGTATCCCTTGTCAACCAATTCCTTTATTTGTTTCTTCAGTTCAACTAACTCAGATGGTGCCATTCTGTATGGTTTCTTGTATATGGGGGTGGTCCCTGGTGCTAGCTCAATGCTGAATTCTATCTCTCGGTCTGGTGGCATGCCTGGTAGCTCTTCGGGAAATACGTCTGGAAATTCACACACCACTGGAACCTTGTTTAATTCAGAAATGTCCACCTTGTTCAGTCTTGGTTGTCTGGGCATTTCCCTTTCTTTGGCGGATACTCTTATTGTCTTTCCATGGTGGTGTGTGAGAATCACGGTCCGATTGAAACAGTCAATGAAACCTTTGTTGGTGGTTAACCAGTCCATCCCTAGGATGACATCTAGTCGTTTATTTTCCAACACAATGAGATTGGCGTGAAACTTCAATCCTTTGAACTCAATAATCACATCCTGACAGTAATTCTGAGTGACTTGCTGAATCCCTGGGGACTTGATGATCATGGATTTCTCCAAAGGAAGCATCGAAAAATTATTTTGCAAAGCAAAACTTTTCGAAATAAAAGAGTGAGAAGCTCCAGAATCAAACAAAACCATTGCAGGTATTGTGTTGACAGGGAACGTACCGAGTACGATATCCGGAGCGTTTTGTGCCTCCTCTTTGGTCACGTGGTTCAGATGACCTTTCCTGTGGTTATTGTTGGGATTGAAGTTGTTTCGCTTGGGCGCTGAATTATTGGTGCCGTTGTTCGGCTTTGGTGCTGAGCTTCTTGGCTTGGGACACTGCTTGGCATAGTGTCCTTCTTCTCCACAGGCGTAACAAGTAACACCTGGGCGATATGTGAACTCCTTGTCCCTAGCATGAAAATTCTTTGTTGGGCGTGAGACGTTGGATGATGATTTGTGTGTCCCACCCTTCTGAAAATCGGTCTTACTTCGGTGATTGCGAGCATGGTTAGTCTGGTCCCTTTTTCGCTTGCGGATATCTTCCAAACTGCGTCTTTCATTTTCCAGAGTAATGGCTTTATCAACCAGCGTCTTAAAATCTGGGAAAGTGTGTATGACCAGTTGGCATTTAAGTGCGGGTGCTAGGCCGTCAAGGAACTTCTCCATTTTCTTGCTTTCAGTCATACGCTCTTCGTTGGCGTAGCGGGATAACAGAGTAAATTGGCCGTTGTAATCTGACACTGTCATGTTCCTTTGCTTGAGGTCATCGAACTCTCTTTTCTTGATTTTCATAATACTCTTAGGAATATGCGTGCCACGGAAACCTTCTTTGAAATCATCCCAGGTTATATCATTTTCGTTGGGATGCATGTGCAGAAAATTCTCCCACCAGGATGCGGCTGCTCCCGTGAGATAATGCGGTGCGTATAGTACCTTTTCTGGGTCTGAGCATTTTGCAATAATTAACTTTCTCTCCATATCGCGAAGCCAGTCTTCGGCCTCAAGTGGCTTGTCAGTATGAGAAAATGTTGAGGGACGTGTCTTCTGTAGCTCAGATAACTTGGAATGCTGCGGATACTGCCCATGGTGATTTCCCATGTTAATGACTTGGTTCATTATTTCCCGATGTTGTTGCTGACTCTGTTCATAAAGGCGGCACATTTGGGAAAGTGCCGTTTCACTGTCCTGTTGACTTGTCTGATCTCGTGCAAAATTGTTGCCTGATTGAGTATTATAGTGTTGACTTGACTGCCCTTGTGCAAAATTGTTGCCCGGTTGATTGCCATAAACTTCCCCTGGTGGAGTTGGCATGGAGCGAGTCCAAGGACGAGACATTTTTCACTCTGGGGATGTATTTGTAAAACCCATAAGAAAAAAATGGAAGGGTTGCAAAGATAAAACCCATAATGCACAAGGTTGACAAATAAATTTTTAAAGCCAAGATTACTCAAGGGAAAACAAATCGATTTGCGCATAGAGAAGGACTGCGTCATTACGTATCTTACACGCGGCGATAATTATACAATACATCACTCAGGATATGCGTACATAACCCTGACATGTTATTTAGGCCAGTGCACTTCTCCAGATTTTACATGATGCGCAAACAAGCTACTTCTCACAACATCTTACATGGCGATGCAACGCATGGCGGCTAAGCGTACTCAGTCGGAGATGTTGATGACGTCCTTGGCCCTGCCAAGGGTGAGGCGTAGCGAAGCCGGGGACTCGACTTCTTCCTCGCTAATAGGCTCCATACGAGTAGTGCTGCGCCGAGTAGATGGAGCGGGTGCCAGGGGCGGAACCGCACGAACTAGAGTGGGCGCGAAGGGTGGTGCAGTGCGCGCTGGAGTGGGCGCAATGGCTCGGTTGAACTCCTTGGTGGTAGGCAGGCGACGAGCAGGAGCATGGGATGCAGAGGTCGAGACAAAAGTCAGTGGCGGTGCGGTGGGTAGGAGCTCCCTCCTGTTGGCGGCACAACCGTGGACTAAGTCCATGCGGGCGGCCACAAAGTCATCCACCAAGTTGTCGAAGGCTGCCTCCAAGGCCCGGAGATACTCAATAAGCATCTCAAAAGCCTCGTCTCGTTCTCCTCTGGGGCAGGAGAATGCGTAGTGACAGGTGTAGGGCACATGGCATGGAAGATAGCGGTAGCGACGAGCCTTCATCGCGGGAAGGGCATCCCTGAGACGAGCTATCGCCTCGCGGGCTGCCATCTGGATGGCATGCTTCTCCATAGGCATGGCTCTCCCCAAGCACCGGAAGCGGCGTAGCTCACCACGCCCTCCCTTGAACTGCACCGCGGCCTGGTGCATAGTCAGACTGTCGTTGACTCTGTGCTGACAGAGAGTGACGACTGGGCGCACAGACGGCCCCATCGCGACCTGAACGACGAAGGAGAGAAGCTTGACGAACCCATCGGGCAAGTTGGCGAAGGTCTGAGACTCGCAGCTGCGGTCGGCCATCTACAAAAGTAGGCAAAAATCCTGAATGGTCAGATCATAAATATATGCTGACTGTCAGAAAAATTACTACTATTGCAAAAACATGAATAAGCTCTATCATGCTAATAACCGATTAGCGATCGCACCTAGTGGCTTCCTACAGTCAGCCTGGCTCTGGTACCAAGCTTGTCACGACCGGTTTTCCAATAAAAATATTTATTGAGAAACCAATCTTTAGAATCCAGTTTGAGATAAAACCTCCTCACTGGCAGACAAACTTTTCATACAATAAGCCAGTAGCATAAATATGTTACAGGGTTGAGCTGACGATGCTCAACAATTTATTACAAGCGTGCCAATAATTATACATAAAGGCGATTAATGACACAAGGGAGTGGTGGCATACTACTGACTCGCAAATAAGGTAGAGGTGGAGTAACACAGTGGGGAGTGGATATGGGATTCTCAAACTAACATCCCATCGAGCGTCGAGGTGAGGCTCGATGAATTTATTAGGGTAGCGGAAACGGATATAATACAGTGACCAACTCCAGGGTCGCACGAGACTGACTGGGACTCCTCTAGGCGTCGGATTCGCTATCGAACTCTTCATCCATGAGATCACCTTCGTCAGCATCTGGCCAAATCAACAAGCCAGTGAGTACTTTGAAAGTACTCGCAAGACAGATCGGACGTAAGATATAACAGATGCTAACATGAAATACATGAATGAGCTAACCAGTATAATCAGAAATAGAGGAAATAATACTGGATGCCAAGCGAGTGTCTGAAAGACTCCTCGAGCGGAAAAATGCGGAATAATAATACTGGTGCCAAACGAGTGTCTGAAAGACTCCTCGAGCGGAAAATGCGGAATAATAATACTGGTGCCAAACGAGTGTCTGAAAGACTCCTCGAGCGGAAAATGCGGGATAATAATACCACAGTCGGGCGTCTGAGCGACACCACATAAAGGGCTTAAAAAAGAAATGCCACAGTCGGGCGTCTGAGCGACACCACATAAAGGGCTTTAACTGATAATGAAATAATATATTCATCAAAAATATATTCAACTCATGGAATTAAACGGGTTAGTCCATCCACAAGGATAAACATTTAACCGGTCTTAGTGCCCATGTGTCCCACCGGGTAATCTGTCACCAAACTGGCACATGACTGTTAGCAGGGAACTTGGATATAGATAAGATGATTTAAGGATATAGAGCTCTGCAAAGTTTGTACAAAAATTTCCCACAGTCGACGGATTTCCGTAGTCACCAGGACTAATTCCGTTACAGTATTTCAGAAGGAAACACAGCTAACCAGTACACACCCATCCAACTCTTCGATGCCAGGAATCACCCTCAACATCGTCCAAGAAAAACTATTGAGACGGGGAGATCACAATCTCGAATAGCATGAGATCAAATTTATATACGCGCGCTCTAAAGGGTGCCCCCCTCTCGGTCCCAACCGGAAACACCCATGCCCCCTGACTGGATGCCTGGCTTTAATCCAGGGCCATGGAACCAGCATCCCGGCCTCTCCTTTTTGGTGTGTACCCAGAAAGCGGTTTGCGTCTTACCAAACCATATCCCTTTCCGGAAACATGTGGTAGTACAGGGAAAGGAAGTGGATTTGAGCCCAACCAATATGGGTTGGTACTGAAGATAACTTGCATGGCCTAAGACTGGCATGCTACAACACTGCCATCTTACCCATCTACATGCCAACACATGGCCTTGCATACTTACGTCCAATGACGTGTGAAATCATCGGGCTTACTTGCCTCAACAATGCATAATGAACGGTTCATCGGTATGCTTCACACATGCCATGAAACTATGCAAACATGCCAAGACACTCATCATATCAAAAGTTCGAACATGCTTGCCTGGTTCAGAGTAGTCGGAGCCTAGCTCGGTGAAGTTCGCGGCCCCGTCACCTCCTTTGGTATCTACGGTATAGAGAAAACATATGCGCTAACGTGAATACCGAGAGGTGCAGAAAAAGTATTGAAATTAATTTTCAAATAAATCTGATAAAAAACTAGACAAAATTTTGAAGAGAACAGAAAAAGAATCACTCAAAAATGTGCTTCTGTTAAAAAGTTATGAAGGTTTTCATCCAGGGACTCATCTGTAATGAAACAGGAACTTCCCAGGGTTCTAACTGAGAAAACAGAAAACGGTTCGTTTGGAAATGCGCAAGCGCAAGAGAGAAAGCGTATTTTGCCCGAAGGCGCCAACAGAAAACGGTTCGCGAATAAAAGAACAGAGGCTGACATGCGGGGTCCGCATGTCAGGTTTGAAAAGGCTCGTCGGCGCCCGAAGACGGCGGTGGACGCCGGCGTCGAACTACGGCGAATTAGGAGAAACGGAGGGTACCAAGAGCTTCAGTGTCTTCTTCCGCGTCGGTGGGTGGTGGACTCGTCCAACGGGGAGCTCCACGTCGACGGCGACACTAACTCCGGCGGACGGCGGTTCGGGTGAGGATGGGGAACTCCGGTGGAGGGCTGCAAGCTTCAAATTGAAGTGCGGGTCAGAACAAGGGATGCATGGTGAAGCTACTGGCCGGAGAATGGAGGCGGAGGAGCACACACGGGGGCGAATCGGGCTGGATCCCGTGGCGGGTCGCGGCGGTCGGAGTCGAGGAAGGAGACCTCCTCGGGGCTCTTCCAGAGGCCTGGCGTGCCCTAGGGGGAGTGCAGGGCTAGTGGGTGCTCGAGTTGAAGCTCGGGGCCTCTATTTATTGGCAGATCGACGGGGTGGCCGTAAACGGAGAATCTCCGGCGAGCGATTACGGCGGAGTAGTGGATTGGAGGGTGGTTTGAGCGGTCGGGCAGCATCAGTGGAGGTTACTGGATTCGTTCCGCTACTAAACGGAGCTGGCCCCGGCGTAATGGCGGCTGTCCACGATGAGGTGACCGCACGGGCTCAACGGCGGCAGAGAGCGCGCGCTGTGTGCGTCGCGCCACGGCGACGGTGCTGCATGCGTGCGCTGGCGTGGAGATGGCCACGCGGAGCCATCAGCGGGGTTGGGCGGCGCGGAACGGCGTTGAGCCTCCGTTCTGCTCCCTGTTGGCTGCCACGGCGGTTCAGCCGCCGCAAGACACGCCGGCGTGGTCGGGCCAGGGCGCCACCGACGCCAGGAAGAAGCCAAGTGCGCGTGCGGGGCTCCGGACAAGCTGACTAGGCGGCGAGCAACGTGCCAAGGGCACTGTGGGCGCGTGCCTGAAGATGATCAACGGTGTTTGACACTGAAACTGAATTTTAACTGAACTTGGCTGAAATAGTGCATGCAAGGTGTTCGACGAAATGATTCAGGCATGTAGGCATTTTCCCTAGAGCTGAAATATGGTGGAGTGGTCACTCATTGCACCAGTAGGTTGCCTGAATTTTGGTGGAATTTTTGGGGAAGTGTAGATATGAATTTCACTAAATTTGGCAAATCTGGTCCAAACTTACAGGGAGTGAAATTTGAAAAATTTGAAAAGGAGAAGAGTGGATCAAGATGGTTCTGGGTTGTGGGTTCAAAGGACTAGCCAGTAGAGTTGTTTTGAGTTCAAATCTCAACTGAAATGGGGTACTTGCTTTGAAAAACCATTTGGCCCAAAATAATTGATAGAAAAATATTTGAGAGATGAAACAATCAAAATAAAATCAAAAATTTGCTTGGATGAGTTGGGACAGGGATCTTAGATTGATAACAAGGAGGAGAGGAGGTTTTGGAGTGGTTTAACCACATGGGAGAAAATACAAGGTCATGGGTGGTTATCAATAGAATGAAAAATCCAAATCTTCATAGAGTTTTTTTTTTGAAAATTTGAAAGGTCTCAATCCACAGAAGAAAAATCAGCAAGGTTTCTGCTAAGAACAAAAAAAAAAATTTGGAGTGTCACAACAGCATTTTCTGCCTTCCACTGCAGCAATTCCAGTATGGTATCGAGCTTTGTGTTGCCATCTTCGCAATTGGGGTACAACCCTTTTTTGTGATCCTCTAACATGCGATCGAACTTCAGCTACTCCTTTTTACTTTCGCATTGCGTCCTTGCATCGACAATGACACGGCAGAGATCACCATCATCGTGCACATCGTCTGGTTCCTCTTGATCTTCAGCACCTTCACCCGTTGCAGCATCATTGGGCACATCGTCTGGTTCCTCTTGATCTTCACCAGCTCCCCCCGTTGCAGCATCACGGTATTCAGGGGGCACGTAGTTGTCATCGTATTCTTCTTCTTCGTCGTCTTCCATCATAACCCCTATTTCTCCGTGCCTCGTCCAAACTTTATAGTGTGGCATGAAACCCTTGTAGAACAGGTGGGTGTGAAGGATTTTCCGATCAGAGTAAGACTTCGTATTCCCACAATCAGGGCATGGACAACACATAAAACCATTCTGCTTGTTTGCCTGAGCCGCATCGAGAAACTCATGCACGCCCTTAATGTACTCGGAGGTGTGTCTGTCACCGTACATCCATTGCCGGTTCATCTGCGTGCATTATATATAATTAAGTGTTCAAATTAATAGAAGTTCATCATCACATGCATTAAAAGCAAAGTACATACATAGTTCTCATCTAACAACATATAGCTCTCCAGAGCATCTAATTAATTAAACCATACATTAATTAAAACAAAGGCGATCATAATCGCAACCAAGGTAACAATTGATCCAACGGCATAATGATACCAAGCCTCGGTATGAATGGCATATTTTCTAATCTTTCTAATCTTGAAGCGCATTGCATCCATCTTGATCTTGTGATCATCGACGACATCCGCAACATGCAACTCCAATATCATCTTCTCCTCCTCAATTTTTTTTATTTTTTCCTTCAAGAAATTGTTTTCTTCTTCAACTAAATTTAACCTCTCGACAATAGGGTCAGTTGGAATTTCCGGTTCACATACATCCTAGATAAATAAAATCTATGTCACGTTGGTCCGCATAATTATCATAAACAATAAATGAACCAATAGTTATAAAGATTAATATATATACCACATCCGAATCATAGACAGGACGAGGGCCGACGGGGGCGGATACCAAAACCATCGCACTATATAAGATGCAATAATAAAAGTAAGAAAATGATACAAGTATCTATCTAAACATACAAGTAAGAATATTTTTCCTTTTAGAAAGAAGATAAGAGCAAGAGGCTCACCACGGTGGTGTCGGTGATGAGATAGGCGCGGGTGATCGACGGCGGCGAAGACAGGGGTGGGGCGTGACGGACCGCTAAATCTAGACAAATCTCGAGGAAAATGGAGCTTTGAGGTCGAGCTTCGAGAGGAGAAAGCTTAACTAGTGTGGCTCGGGCATTTCATCGAACACCTCATGTGCATAGGAGGTGAGCTAGAGCACCTAAAGCCCCTCCTCTCGCCGGCCCAGAAAAAACAGAGCACTGAGTGCTCTGCTCCGGCGCGAGGGGTATATATAGGCTGCACCACTGGTCCCGGTTCGTGCCATGAACCGGGACTAAATGGGTACCTTTGGTCCCGGTTCATGCCACCAACCGGGACCAATGGTGGTGGGCCAGGAGCGAGGCCCATTGGTCCCGGTTCGTCCCACCAACCGGGACCAAAAGGTCCAGACGAACCGGGACCAATGGCCCACGTGGCCCGGCCGGCCCCCTGGGCTCACGAACCGGGTCCAATGCCCCCATTGGTCCCGGTTCTAGATTGAACCGAGACTAATGGGCTAACCCACCCTAGACCATTGCCCCCTTTTCTACTAGTGTACGATCGAGATCCAACGAACCATTTTCATTGGGTGTGTAACCATCTAAGGTTTTATTCATGTAAATAGAACAACAATTTATTCTCTTACTTAAATGAATAACCGTATTGCAATAAACATGATCAAATCATATTCATGTTCAACGCAAACACCAAATAACACTTATTTAGGTTCAACACTAATCCCGAAAGTATAGGGAGTGTGCGATGATGATCATATCAATTTTGGAACCACTTCCAACACACATAGTCACTTCACCCTTAACTCGTCTCTGTTCATTCTGCAATTCCCGTTTCGAGTTACTACTCTTAGCAACTGAACCAGTATCAAATACCGAGAGGTTGCTATGAACACGTAAAATACACATCAATAATCTGTATATCAAATATACTTATGTTCACTTTGCCATCCTTCTTATCTGCCAATCACTTGGGGTAGTTCCGCTTCCAGTGACCAGTCCCTTTGCAGTAGAAGCACTCAGTCTCAGGCTTAGGTCCAGACTTGGGCTTCTTCACTTGAGCAACAACTTGCTTGTTGTTCCTTTTGAAGTTCCCCTTTTTCTCCTTTGCCCTTTACTTGAAACTAGTGGTCTTGTCTACCATCAACACTTGATGTTTTTCTTGATTTCTACTTTCGTCGATTTTAGCATCACGAAGAGCTTGGCAATTGTTTCCGTTATCCCTTGCATATTATAGTTCATCACGAAGTTCTACTAACTTGGTGATGGTGACTAGAGAATTCTGTCAGTCACTATTTTATCTGGAAGATTAACTCCCACTTGATTCAAGCGATTGTAGTATCCAGACAATCTGAGCACATGCTCACTAGTTGAGCGATTCTCCTCCATCTTTTAGCTATAGAACTTGTTGGAGACTTCATATCTCTCAACTCGGGTATTTGCTTGAAATATTAACTTCAACTCCTGGAACATCTCGTATGGTCCATGACGTTCAAAACGTCTTTGAAGTCCCGATTCTAAGCCGTTAAGCATGGTGCACTAAACTATTAAGTAGTCATCATATTGAGCTAGCCAAACGTTCATAACGTCTGCATCTGCTCCTGCAATAGGTCCGTCACCTAGCGGTGCATCAAGGACATAATTCTTCTGTGCAGCAATGAGGATAAACCTCAGAATACGGATCCAATCCGCATCATTGCTACTAACATTTTTCAACACAATTTTCTCTAGGAACATATCAAAATAAACATATGAAAGCAACAACGCGAGCTATTGATCTACAACATAGATATGCTAATACTACCAGGACTAAGTTCATGATAAATTAAAGTTCAATTAATCATATTACTTAAGAACTCCCACTTAGATAGACATCCCTCCAATCTTCTAAGTGATCACGTGATCCAAATCAAACTAAACCATAACCGATCATCACGTGAAATGGATTAGTTCTCAATGGTGAACATCATTATGTTGATCATATCTACTATATGATTCACGCTCGACCTTTCGGTCTCCGTGTTCCGAGGCCATATCTGCATAAGCTAGGCTCGTCAAGTATAACCCGAGTATTCTGCGTGTGCAAAAACTGGCTTGCACCCGTTGTAGATGGACCTTGAGCTTATCATACCCGATCATCACGTGGTGTCTGGGCACGACGAACTTTGGCAACGGTGCATACTCAGGGAGAACACTTCTTGATAATTTTAGTGAGAGATCATCTTATAATGCTACCGTCAATCAAAGCAAGATAAGATGCATAAAAAGATAAACATCACATGCAATCAATATAAGTGATATGATATGGCCATCATCATCTTGTGCTTGTGATCTCCATCTTTGCAGCACCGTCATGATCACCATCATCACCGGCGCGACACCTTGTTCTCCATCGTAGCATCGTTGTCGTCTCGCCAATCTTATGCTTCTACGACTATCGCTACCGCTTAGTGATAAAGTAAAGCATTACAGGGCGATTGCATTGCATACAATAAAGCGACAACCATACGGCTCCTGCCGGTTGCCGATAACTCGGTTACAAAACATGATCATCTCATACAATAAAATTTAGCATCATGTCTTGATCATATCACATCACAAAATGCCCTGCAAAAACAAGTTAGACGTCCTCTACTTTGTTTGTTGCAAGTTTTACGTGGCTGCTACGGGCTTAAGCAAGAACCAATCTCACCTACGCATCAAAACCACAACGATAGTTTGTCAAGTTGATGCCGTTTTAACCTTCGCAAGGACCGGGCGTAGCCACACTCGGTTCAACTAAAGTTGGAGAAACTGACACCCGCCAGCCACCTGTGTGCAAAGCACGGCGGTAGAACCAGTCTCGCCTAAGCGTACGCGTAATGTCGGTCCGGGCCACTTCATCCAACAATATCGCCGAACCAAAGTATGACATGCTGGTAGGCAGTATGACTTATATCGCCCACAACTCACTTGTGTTCTACTCGTGCATAACATCAAACCATAAAAACCTAGGCTCGGATGCCACTGCTGGGGAACGTAGTAATTTCAAAAAAATTCCTACGCTCACGCAAGATCATGGTTATGCATAGCAACGAGAGGGGAGAGTGTTGTCTACGTACCCTTGTAGACCGGAGCGGAAGCGTTGACGCAACATAGAGGAAGTAGTCGCACGTCTTCCCAATCCGACCGATCCAAGCACCGTTACTCCGGCACCTCCGAGTTCTTGGCACACATTCAGCTCGATGACGCACCCCTAGCTCTGATCCAGCAAAGCTTCGGGGGGAGTTCCGTCAGCACGACGGCGTGGTGATGATGATGATGTTCTACCGGCGCAGGGCTTCGCCTAAGCACTGCAACGATATGATCGAGGTGGAATATGGTGGAAGGGGGCACCGCACACGGCTAAGGAACGATCACGAAGATCAACTTGTGTGTCCATGGGGTGCCCCCAGCCCCAGTATATAAAGGAGCAAGGGAGGAGGGGGCGGCCGGCCTAGGAGGGGCGCGCCAAGGGGAGTCCTACTCCCACCGGGAGTAGGACTCCTTCTTTCCTAGTCCAACTAGGAGAAGGAGGGAAAGGAGGAAAGTTGAGAAGGAAGGGAGAGGGGGGCCGCGCCCCAAACCCCTTGTCCAATTCGGACTGGGCTTGGGAGGGGCGCGCGCCACCTCCTGGCTCCTTCCCACTAAAGCCCATTAAGGCCCAATACTCTTCCCCGTATTCCCGTAACTCCCCGGTACTCCAAAAATACCCGAACCATTCAGAACCTTTCCGATGTCCGAATATAGTCGTCCAATATATCGATCTTTACGTCTCGACCATTTCGAGACTCCTCGTCATGTCCGTGATCTCATCCGGGACTCCGAACTATTTATGAAAAGTTCTCTGTTAGTGAATATAGATGCACTTATAGAGAAAATTAAACATAAATTCATAATTCATTTCTATTTATGAATTTAGGTCCAATTTTCCTCTATAGGTGCATCTATTTTCACTTTGAGAGGAGCTCAACAACGCAGAGAGGGATGGGCTTATAAGCAGGTGTGGGCGCCCTTCGGTTGGCGAGGTGGGACTAAACTCTGGGTGCAACGAGGGCGAACCCTTTAGACCCGGTTCGTGGCACGAACCGGGACTAAAGGGGAGCCTTTGGTCCCGGTTCATGCCACCAACCGGGACCAATGGTGGTGGGCCAGGAGCGAGGCCCATTGGTCCCGGTTCGTCCCACCAACCGGGACCAAAAGGTCCAGACGAACCGGGACCAATGGCCCACGTGGCCCGGCCGGCCCCCTGGGCTCACGAACCGGGTCCAATGCCCCCATTGGTCCCGGTTCTAGATTGAACCGGTACTAATGGGCTAACCCACCCTGGACCTTTGCCCCCTTTTCTACTAGTGCTAGTATACAGTCAAGTTCAATCATGCTGCAACCAGGGCAATATTGTAGTGATGTTAAATTTGTGTGTTTCTATGTTTCAAAGTAAGGGTGTGGGTCAGAACTCAGAAGGAAATTAAAGAAGGGAGCATATACAGGCCAGGAAGATGATTAAAGGAGGAAAAAAACATTTCCAAACAGAAAGCAGCAACGGCAATCCGGCAGAAGAGTCGTAGGTTCAATTGCAACAGTACACAAAACAAAGATGATATATTGGTTGTATAATGATCAGAGTTCGATACCAAAAGGATTGTTTTGATTAATGACAACATGAATCACAAAGATGCACCGCCAGCAAACTGACAGTCCGGACCCACGTAAAACCTAGCAATCTGTCCGGAAGCTCACCGGTTTGCCTGCCCGCATTCGTGGCCCAATCATGCCGCCCAAGGTGCCTAGCCCCAGCTATTAAATATATCCATACGTCGAGGGCCAAACCCTAGCCGCCCACATTCCCCTCCTTTTCCCCTCACATCCGCTTCGCCACTGCATCCCCGTCCGCGTACGAGCTCACCGTCTTCCATGATCCGCAAGGTCACCCACTACAAGACGGTCACTTTGGAGTGCTACACAGAGCTTGCTACTGAGGAGGCAACTACCACGTGCGACGCACGGTCCGCATTGCAGCCGGACAACCAAGCTCTCCAGAGCGGAGCTCGGAGGAGGACATAGAGGTTGACCCCGCCACCACATCCAGGGGCGACAACATCTGCCTCCTCTCGATGGAGGAAGCGCATGAGCAATTCCGCGTTACCCAAGCCGAGGAGGCAGCGCACCTCACGCGAAGGCACCGCTCGAGGCCGAGTGCGTGGACGCAACATCCCTCACGTCTCAAGATGGCAATGGGGCCCCGAAACCCGTGTCCCCGCAGGTTTTTACCCTATTATGGGACGGGGATGGGAGTCTTTGTAACCATGCAGGGCTGCTGTTGGGTAAAGTATAAAACACGACATGTTTCACGGGTTCAAACCCATTTCAACAATACCCAAACCAGAAACCCGCCATCCCTGTCAAAATACTACAATAAGCGTATTCGAGGAGTACAATCTTGAGAGTGATGATGATCATGGACAGCCATCTTGCTCATTCTCTTCTTTGCAAGCTCTAGTCCTTATGTTCACTCTTCAATGAATGTGTTGCTAAAAAATGGCCAACATCTTTTAGGATGAAATCTGAGCTAGACCGTTCCTTGAATGATGAGCTAGCTAGTTCCATTGTCCAAAGATAAAGTTAGTGTGTTAGATCGGTGGAAATTTGGTGTAACACGCTATCCAACTTTGAGGCTGATAGGACGTCAACTCTGGTCAGCACGGTTGCCTCAGAATCAATAACTTTAGCGGGATCTTTCTTTTTTGTTCTTCTTTTTATCTTTTGGTTGTGTGCATTTGTCATGTCACGGCATTGCATTGTTGCAGAGGCTGGGCGTAATGGATATCTCTATGATATTAATATATCCTCCTTGTCGAGAAAATCAAATAAGAAGTTGGTGGGTGGTACGACTAAGCGACGAGTTGAATGCTTCGGCAGCTACTATTAACGGTCTATCATACCTGACAAAGAAAGGCTGCCCACCATAAGTGGCCATCTCTTTCTAATACTAGGAATTCCGTTATATGTTCCTTTCAAATTAACTGGACTACCCCGCAAAAGAGAGATAGAGAGAGACTACGTATGCTATGAAACTAGCTTCCGCCCTCACATCTCAAACTTGGGCTTCTTTGGTTTTTGCATTCACCATGATACAGCAGCTACCTAGCTTATTAACTCTGCATTTGTTTTGAAAAGGATGTTGAATCCCTGCCTCTGCATCATTATGATGCTGCACACAATAACTTTTATTAATTATTCAGCAGAGCACAAAACAAAGGCAAGCATGGCCTAATTATTACAAAATATAAAATTAACGCTTATGACTAAGTCAACTTCTTCGACAGCAACACCTTCAAAAAGAAATAAACGTCTCCGCACTATCGTCGTCATGTTCGACCAGAGACAACTTAAACAAGGATTCTCATCCTGGTTGTCGTGACCGGCCAATGAAGACGGTCACAACAACCCGCAGACAACATCTTCAACAATATAACGATGCAAGTTCGTCTCTGTTAAGCCGACCAATAAAGGTAGTTGCATACAAACTCTATAAGCCGACCAGACCGAGAACATGCCCTTACAGTTCATGATCTTCTATCGTTGTATTATGTTGGCAGGGGCCCACCTCAGGAACAGATGAAGAGGATACATCGTCATCAAGTTCAGATTTTGTTTAGGAAACTATCGAGTCGGTTTCTATTTGTACTCGTTTCCCTTTTTAAGATAGGAATAGATAAGAAAGATTTTTCTTGTGGCCAGTATGTTGGACAAGCCAGCGACGGCTATAAAGCCTAATTATTTCTCTTGTGTAAAATCAGGTTATTTTTGTTGGCGCGGCCGCTCGTAGCGCCGCTTCTTCTTCTTTCTCTCACACAACTCTTTCTTTGTTTCTCTCAAGAACACACACACACACGGCAAGAAATCATAGAAAACACACTCACATACGCATGTACAAGGAAGAACACAAAGCTTTGCCGAGTCACTCTTGGCTATCACAAAGGCTACATTTTTTGCCCAGTCCTCACGGCCCTGCCTTTCTCATCTAACTAAGCTTACCCAATAGGAGCTTGCTTGTACACACATGATCTCAACTTTGTGTGAGTACACTGCCGCACCCTAGTGGATTGACACTACTACATGCATGACTCAACTCACGCGACGAAATAAACATGATGAACACCTATACAACAAGGTTAATTCTAACAACTTTATAAAATAGACATGATGTGTTTTTCAGGATAGACACCCGTATCAAGTTTTGAAAGAATCTTAAAAAAACTTTGTGTTGCAATTTCTTTGTAGAAGTTGTTCTGCACGTGAGTGCCGTCGTTAAATTTGGTTTTCTCGTGCTGAACCGTAAGGTTCAATCCCTCTAATTTGCGTACAATGCGTGCGTGTGCGAGAGGTTACTGTTGTTGGTGGTAGAGTGTCGTGAAAGATCGGACCATGACAATAGATCAGATCTCGACACGTGGTTCAGTCTATATCAGGACAACATGGGAAGATTTTAATGGAGCCGGTGTTGATTAGTTGTAACAAAAAATAAATTGTTTAGAAGAAATTGTATGAAAAAATAAATCAGTCCATATTGCATACAGGATAAAATCACCGCCGACCTCATTATACTGTACTAGTAGAACCAAAACCTTTTAGTTGTCAGGTTAATTAATATTTTTCTTCTCCAAATTAATTTCCGTGGTTATAATAACTATGTGTGGCATTACAACTTTTAGCACCCTGCTTAATTAATATAGTGATTACAACAAGTACTAGTATCACACCTAAGACTATCCACAGTGGGAGTAACATATATAGTAACATCACACATATCTAGGTTAAATAGATGATGTGGCATGCAATAAATAAAGAAGAGATGAAAGTGGTAACATAGCTAGTTACTACTAGTATGAGTAACATCACACATATCAAGGCAAGATGTGTCTACAACCTAATAAATGAAGTGTTCCATGTTACTCCCTCCTTTCCGGTTTATAGGGCTTATCTCAAAATTTTAGTTTTTCCATTTTATAAGGCTCAATTTGGTTGTTTCCCTTCACATGTTTAGATTCCAAGGTGCATTAAATTATTGCATGCAAGTATTAAGAGAAAATTGACCAATGCATGCAACTTATGCATGCATGCATTGCAATTAATGCATTGGTAAACATACTTTTTTGAGGAAAGCAAAAACATTAATTGGATGCTTTTGCAAACTACAAAAAGTATTCCACCACTCACCATCTATCTTGGTTGGTAAAAGGAGGGAGTACCACACATATGTTACTCCCCACTATAGAGGTAGTAACATAGACTAGTAACATGGGCATGTTACTAGTCTTTGTTACTATCCATTGTGGCTAGTCTAAGTAGAATTGACATCTTCTGTGTGTATGGGATATAGGAACCGAAAGCCTACTTAAACTAGAAATCATAGGAGGCGTCAGGTAGGTGAGGCACTGGCCGGCTGGCATTAAATTTGAAACGGGTCCCATAATTTGGCATAGGAGGATAGAAAAAATAGGATGATATGAATCTAATATTATGATAGATGTGTTAACTGAAAGACATAATGTGCAGACAACTTTTGGGGTTATAATAACTATGTGTGGCATTACAAGTTTTAGTACTCAGCTTAATTAATATAGTGATCACAACAAGTACTGGTATTAGACCTAAGTAAAATTAGGATTGGCATCTCCTGTTTGTATAGGATCTACGAACCGAAAGCCTACTTAAACTATAAATCATAGGAGGCATCAGGAAGGTGAGGCACTGGCCGGCTGGCATTAAATTTGAAACGGGTCCCATAATTTGGCATAGGAGGATAGAAAAAATAGGAGGATATGAATCTAATATTATGATAGATGCGTTAACTGAAAGACATAATGTGCACACAACTTTCAGGGTTATAATAACTATGTGTGGCATTACAAGTTTTAGTACCCAGCTTAATTAATATAGTGATCACAACAAGTACTGGTATTACACCTAAGTAAAATTAGGATTGACACCTCCTGTTTGTATAGGATCTAGGAGCCGAAAGCCTACCTAAACTAGAAATCGTAGGAGGCATCCGGTAGGTGAGGCACTGGCCGGCTGGCATTAAATTTGAAACGGGTCTCATAATTTGGCACAGGAGGATAGTAATTTAATAGTACTATGATAGATGTGTGGCAGACAGAAAAATTATACATACAGGGGCAGGCCAGATCCCAAGGGAAATGAGTAGTCAGATATTAAGTACATCCGTTTCCCGGAGCCAATAGGCATTTCCCGATATATTATGATTTGAATTAATTATGACACTACTGGAATCAACCTATTCACCGAGTGCTAGAAACGCTTGACGAAGGGCCAATTTTTTTGGCAAAAAATACGCCAAATGTTGCACTCAACATACCCCTCCCCCCTCCCCCTAAAAAGGGCTTTGCCGAGTTCCGTATATGGGTATTCAGAATAATAAAGCTGCCTGACGGCTAGCCGACGAAAACAACGATTGCAATGTGGCAGTTGTTTTGCAGAACATCATGGGAGGCCATATATGTCCTAAACTTGTGACGAGTGTCTTTTGTAGGGCTCTCGGCGAAAGGGTCTCAACAAACCAGTGTGAGGGTCATAGCGCCGTCACTCGTGGCAGGAAGGGACACATGTCACTGGCTTGGCCAAGTGCACTACACAACGTTTGCCGAGTGTTTTGTTCTTTGCCGAGCTTTTCTTAGCATCACTCGTCAAAGGCCAGTGCTTTTTAGGAAAAAGGCATGTGTTTTACCGATCGTCTTTTTTTTCTAGACCTGGCAAAGGCCATGTTTGAGGAGTGTCCGAAAAAAGATACTAGGCAAACAGGCTGATTCTGGTAGTGTGAAATCTATAGTTAATTACACTTACAGTACATAAACTTGCACGGTGAGTACAATTTCATACATAAACTTGAAAAATGGCACAAATTGACCCTGCAACTTGTGTTTGAGGTACATTTTAATACATTTCCGTCTGTAGCGTCAACTCACTGTTAACTCTTGTTATGTGGCTCGCCAGAGTGGCATGGGTCCCACCTGTAAGTGGGGAAAACAAATTAAAAGGAAAAATGTAAGACTAATTAAAAAGGATTTTGCCGTCAACTCACTATTAACTCTTGCTATGCGGCTTGCCAGAGTGCTATGGGTCCCACCTGTAAGTGGGGAAAGACAAATTAAAAGGAAAAATCTAAGACAAATTAAAAGGGGTTGGTCTTCATCCGGATTCGAACTTAGGAGCTCGCTGCTCACACAAGATTAGCTAGCAACTGCATCACGGTTATAGTGTATGTTTAAGTTGAGATAGGCGTATTTATATATTTTGCGGAAGGAGGATTGATTTGAAGCAAAATATGTGCACTGCACGCACGACCGACAGAAATATCATCCTGCCTGCGACGACCCCGAGCGTAGCATTTCCATGTCGACTGATAGAGAAATCTTTTTCTTTACTTTTACCATCTTCAAGCATTTGTGATTTTGCACAAACAAACTGTGTGTATTATGAAGCAGTATAATTTAGAAACCGTGAACAAAAAGTTGGCTAACATCGTCAAAAAAATTGAATGTTATATATCTTGACATGCCACTTGATTGACTTTGGGTTAAACATAAACAATTCCTTGAAAGGAGCAAATCTGAGTCTCGTGTGCTGACATGACACGACTACAGTTTGGTTGTGTCGTCATATCAGTGATGACAGATGAACATTAGCCCTGCCTAATATAATGAAGACTATGTCTAATTAAATAGTGAAAAGAGGGTGGTTCACTGGCTGGAACCTCTCGTGCGAGACCTCACATCTCGAGTTGCCAGCCGCACCGGCACAATTTTTTTTCTTTCTTATGCACTTACATACAAGTGGGACCCATGCACGCGAGCCATGCCACATGGTAAGCGTTAGTAACAGTGAGTTGACGGAAATAAACAGAAATAATGTATCAAAATGTACCTCAAACACAAATTATAGGATCAATTAACTCTGAAATCTATGACCCGTGCTTTTGTTAAACTAGATGATACCCCGCACGTTGTTGCGGAAATGTTTTGCAATATATTCAGTTAGAATTGGTTGCATGGAATATGAATATTTAGAGTTATAATATGAGAACTAAAGCTGAAAATTAATATGATTCATGGTGTTTGATTATTGTATAATGTAAATGCCATAATAAAATGTAAATTCTCATGCATGTTTGCATGTTGAGGTGCCTTTTTATTATGCATGATTGCATGTTGTGGTGAATCATTTTCCATGCATGTTGAATGATGAGGTGGCATATTTGTATATCGAGAGAAATAGGCTAGTGGGAGCTAGCTATTTAGATATAGAAGATTGCACACGAACGAAAATTTAAATTGCCACGGTCGAATGAAGCAGAGCATGTGCAACGAGGTACTCAATGCACGCACTTCGCCGTGCCCATTCGTTTGTAATGTGAAACCACATCGCACGCATTTATTCTGTAACAACAGTGCAATGCCAATCGGCTAGGATGTTCCCTCCTCGCCAACCAAAAAGCCGGTAGTGGCAGGCCAAGGTTCCGTGTATGCAGTGGCGGATCCAGGATTGGAGCAAGCCCCGGGCCCAAAAAAATTATTTTTGTCGCGAGAGAAAAACTTAAAATCCATAAGTTACAGCTACCTCAAATATGGCTCTATTGCATCAAATATTTAGAATTTAAACTCAATGCTTAAAGATACAACAAAATAGATAAAAAGATGACAAGAACTACAAACAGTACGTGCAGTACAAAGAGTACCAAATCAATTGTTTGCTTCATCAGTGTCTTCCATAACTTGATCAACGGTGGAAGAAGAGCCAACACCTTAAGAGAAATCACAAGCAAAATTTCATGAGAGAAGACATAAACATGAAGTGAAACAATTATCATTGTACAAAGTTGAAAACTTACTACTACGACGAGGTAAAGTTCCTTTGCGAAATCTATAGTCTTGAAAGCGATATATAATAGCATCATCATCAACCTTTGCAAATATTTCTCGCTCAATATTGCACACCATGGAATAATTCAACCAATCATCACCCATCTTATTCCTCAACTCAGTCTTGATAATACTCATAGCTGAGAAAGCTCTTTCCACTGATGCGGTTGCAACAGGCAAAATCAATGCCAACTCAATAAGACGATATACCAAAGGAAAGACTATGTGTCTATCAGTTTGGACCATCTTCACAGCAAGACTACCAAGATCATTACAACTAACAAAACTTGGATCAGCTCTCACATCAGCAATGAAGTTTTCAAGTTGGTTTCTAAGGACAAAAGAAATCTCATATATGGAGAAGTCATCAGCATACATCTGAGCAAGTTGAACAAGTTTGTCTTCATCAAAATTAGCAAATGAGTTCCTTGGATCAAGACAAGCACTGCATCTCAACAATTGCGTAGATCTTTCAGCAAAGCGGTTATTTAACTCAGTAATTATTTGGTCAAGCAGAACATTGAATATTTCATATCTGAAGCGTTGATAGAAAGTTACCATTTGACCACCACGCCCCCTTGAACGACCCCGAGCGGGTATTGTATCATCCATGTTAGGCAATACAATGTTATGTTTGACACAAAAGTCAGTTGTGTCCTTCAAGAGTTGATCCCAACCATTATCTCTTATATTTTGAAGTTGCCGCAATGTGATCCCAATCAAACTAACTGCTAGAACTATGTTTTGATCTTTCCTTTGCAAACATTGTGACAACTCATTAGTCTTGCCCAATAGTGTGATCATAATATGCAATATGAAAACAAATTCAAAACTTCCGTCTGAGATATCAAGCCACCTGCTGTGGTTCTTTGTGTTAAATTTTCTGCATCATCATGAATGTTCTCTAATACATGCAAAACAGATGTCCACATCTCAATAAACCGACACAAAGTTCTATGATGTGAGCCCCACCGTGTATCTCCAGGTCTTACAAGGTTGGTTGCTTGGTTTTTCCCTCTTCCTGAAAAAATTTCCCCAGACTCCAATTGACTCACAATATTATCATGTTGTTATTGGGCTAGTTCATCATGTCTCTTACAAGAAGCATTGACGGTGTTGACAATCAAAGTTATGTGGTTAAAGAAATCCAATACAGAGGAACAACACTTGGCAACAGCAACAACCACTAACTGCAACTGATGGGCAAAGCAGTGAATATAAAATGCATAAGGATTTTCATCTAGTATCAACCTTTGCAACCCACGAAATTGTCCTCTCATGTTAGAAGCTCCATCGTACCCCTGCCCTCTCAATTTAGACATAGACAAGCCATGTTTAAGAAACATACCATCCAAAGCTGCTTTTAGAGAAGCTGCCCTTGTGTCACCAACATGCTTAATCCCAATGAACCTCTCAATCGCATACCCATGTTTATCGACATACCTACATAACACAAAGAAGCACGAGAAACCAACAATTAGATACTATAGTACTACTATTAGTAAGGAACAAAACAACAATTAGATACAAAGTTACTAACCTTAAAACCATAGCCATTTGCTCCTTTATTGATGCATCTCTGGACTCATCAACAAGTAAAGAAAAATTTCTATCTCCAATGTCATCAATAATTACTTTGGTGGTCTCTTCTGCACAAGCTTGACACAGTTGCAATTGTATACCATGTGAAGTCATCAAATGGTTCCCGCCCGCACTATCAAGCAAAGTATTAGCATTTGAATCCTTCTCTCTGTACCAACTCATCATCTCCAAAAAATTCCCCCTATTCTTTGAGCTCGAGCTCTCATCATGACCACGAAAAGCAAGAGCTTGTAATAGAAGAAATCTGATAACACCCAAAATAATGACAAGACGAGCTCTATATTCTTCTTCACTCTTTTTGGTGCCACGATCGAGCACATTTACCATGGATTGCCTTTGATTTTTGAATGCCACATATTGTTGTCTAGATCTATTGTGAGCACTATCATGTTTACCAACATGTGTATCAATAATACTAAGTCCATCCTTCCAATTTTTAAACCCTACTGCTGTGAATGCCTCAACACCATAGTTTTCTGCTCTAGGTTGCTTAAAAAGAAAGCAATAGAAACAAAAGGCCGCCTCCTTAGCAACACTATATTCCAACCAATCGGAATGCTTCCCGAACCATTTAGCTTGAAAGGATCTCTTCTTCAAAGATGTTCCTCTAGTTTCTTTTTTAAATTTATGCCCAGTTGGTTGGCATGGACCCATATTTACATACATCCTTCTAGCGACATCTCTAATGTCCGGATCTAAGCTTTCAATAGGTTTCCTAAGACCAGGATCAGGTTGAATATCACCTTCCCTCAGTTGACCACGAGCAGAATCTGGAATATTACTTTCTCGAGTTGAGATTGTAGGCGGGTTGTTTGAAGTCAAAGGCGGTGGTCCCATTTCTGCATTGGTTTCATTTTATGGAGTTGCTTCACTCCTCTCAACCCCTTCATTTCCTCCGGCTAAAACCCCGGGTGTAGACACTTCTGTTGCTGCCACAGATGAAAAATACCTTTTCATCTTTTGTTCTACAAAATGAAATGAAATTGATATTCAGTTAGTATTAACACCTTAACAGTAGCAACAGGCAGGCCAACAGCAACATTCACAAAGAACTGGCTATGAAATTGATATTAACAATAACAGTAGCATTGTAGCAACAACATTTACATTCAAATACAGCAGGCAGCAGCAGATCAAAAATGTTCAAAAATACAGCAGGCAGCAACAGGCAGCAACCAATCCATTACCAATCCAGCAGACCAGGAGCCAGGAGAGGCCGGAGCAGAGTGGGCGAGCAGGGCAGCCGGCGAGCAGCGGAGCAGCAGCACTGCAGCAGGGCCAGCAAGGCAGCAAGGGGCCGGGCGCGCGCAGGCGAGCAGCAAGCCGCCAGGCGCCAGCGGGGGACGGCCGGACGGGCGATGGGGTGAGGCGTGAGCGGCGGTCGGCGGACGGGCGGAGCCGCGGAGGCCGGGGGGCGCGGGGCCGCGGGCGACGGGGCGGGCGGACTGGGGCGGGTGGGCGGCGGCGGACTCACCTGCCTGCCTGCGCGTGCGTGGCTGCTGCCTCGCTAGGTCTGCGATTGGCATCGAGCGAACTGGAAACGAGTGTGTTGGGCTGGGCCTTGGCTGTTAGTTGGGCTAAGCCCCGGGCCCAATTCGAAAACATACCTAGGTATTAACTAAAAAAAAAGCCACGCCCCGGGCCCCACGCCCCGATCCGCCCCTGCGTGTATGATGAGCACTACTCCTAGACCTAGTCCCCCACTTTTTTTTGCCATCCTAGTCTTTCTTAGAGTATCTCTAACAGCCGCACAAAAGTTTTAAGCGCTAAAATAGTTTTAGCGCGCCGGACCCAATATTAGTTTCGCAGATGCCCAAAAAATGCACGCTTAAAGAAACACGCAGTGCAAATTGTGAAGCGCGCGCAATCCGGCGCCCTAAATTTGCAGCTTCTCATAGCGCTTTTTAGCACGTGCCCGAACCTTTTTTGCGCGTGTACTATTTTACAGCTGCTGCTGGAGCTATTTGGCGTCCAAAAAACCCCAAATTTTAGCTCGCGGGGCAGTTTTTATGTGCCTGCTGGAGATGCTCTTATCAGCAACAATTTTCCTCGCCCTATATATTACACCAGTCACGCCATACATGCATGAAGTGATCGATCGAGTGGCTAGTGACTCTTCTTGAAACTAAACTAGCTATGGGTAGTACTGGTAGCCCCTCCTCGGTAGCCGCTCTACCAACCAGCGGCCGGCCACTCCCGATACGCACGCCAAGATCACCGACGGCGTCTGATGATTCCGCGGCGGAGGAGCCCGTGAGCCCTACTGCAAGACTCATGGAAGCTCTATACATCGTGGTTACAGTCGGCCTTGGCTGCCCCGTAAACCTCCCCGTCTTCAGCGCCGGCATCGCTACCCAAGTTGCACGTTACCCGCGCTTCTGCAGCATTCAGGTACACATACATACAGTACAATACACTCTTACCATTGAAACCTAGGTCTAACCCGTGAGCGCGCGCTTGCATGCATGCACGGCAGGTGACAGACGGGTGCAAGAACCCGCGGTCGGAGCGCACGGCGGTGAACGTGGACGACCACATGATCGTCCCGACTCTGGACCCCGTCGCCGTGGAGGCTGACCCGGACCGGGCCGTGGACGACTACGTGGCCTCGCTGCCGGAGCTCCCCATGGACCGCTCCCGTCCGCTCTGGGAGTTCCACTTTCTCGACTTCCCGACGATGCCACCTCCACCGTGGTGATCCGCGTGCACCACTCCCTCGGCGACGGGATGTCCCTGATTATGCTCCTTCTGGCGTCCTCGCGCAGTGCCTCCGACCCGACACGCCTGCCGACCATGCGGGAGTTGACGGTGCGCACGGGCGCCATCTACAAGCCGCTGCGCCAGCAACCACCGTCGGCGGGCGCCCTGGCGGCATTCGCGGCATGGGTCTTACCGTATCTTGTGCTCGCGTGGAATACTGTGGTGGACGTCGCCTTCTTCGCGGCTACGGCTGCGTTCTTGAGAGACCCACACACCCTGTTCAGACGTGCGGATCACGATGTTGCGTTCATCTCCCCCAGGCGCTTCGTGCGCTGGAGCCTTAGCTTGGACGACGTCAGGTTCATCAAGAATGCCATGAACTGCGTAAGTAACTAAGTATATACATGACCTAGCAATCTACCTACCAGTTTGATCGTATAAGGACAGCTCTAGCGGATCCCCTAAATTTTAGAGCAGTAAACGGCCAAGTAAACCTTATTGAAGTATTTTTTTATACTTCTCTAAATTTTGGTCGTTTCTAGCCAATTCCTAATTTTAGCGGAGTATTGTTTTTGACAAATTATTCGAATTCTGGTTTACATAATACATTGCAACTACATATTAGCACACATATAAAAACCAAACATAATAAACAAGTTTCACACAATTCATTACAAATTGATAGTTTACAAACCAAATTATTCAAATTCAAACACACTGCATGGTAAAAAATGAAGTAAATAACATGATAAAAGCACAACTACGAAGTGGTAAGGAGATGCCAACGACAATTTTGAAGTCATCGTCATCTTCTTCCTTCTCGGGTGACGATGAGTCCTCAAAGAACACCTCTCTCAGCATCTTCATCTTTAATTCAAACGATTCAGTTCAATTCAGTTGGACAAAACAAAACAAGACAACCCCCCCAAAAAAACCTCACCTAGGCAAACCGTCAAACACTTGCAAGGCGATGGAGGTGTACCGGCCGGCCGATGATGTTGAGCCCAAACTAGCGGGCGGCGAGGCATGGGGATGACCGACAAAAGTGCGTATGCATGGTAAGATGTTGGGTAGCCAACGAGGAAAAAGATCTGAGGTGGTTTTCGTCGAATTGCTTGATGTGGCAGCGGCGGCGTTTCAACTCGACTCCAACGACGACGACGGACGGCAAATGGAGATCCTATTCAAAGATTACACCGCCATCCATGGGAGGAGAAAACCTTTCTAGCTGTATATGCTCGCGGCGTTTCAACTCGACTCCAACGACGACGACGGACGGCAAATGGAGATCCTATTCAAAGATTACACCGCCATCCATGGGAGGAGAAAACCTTTCTAGCTGTGTATGCTCGAGCGGTGTAGATATAGCCAGTCTCTTAATTTTGCAATTTTTCCTTTGTACTCACTTTTGTTATTATTTTGGATTCCGGAGACCGTCAATGATGTGCTAGTTGGAGCGACTTCTGCTGCTCTGTCACAATACTACTTTCGCAAATCTGGTAAGTGATCTATGTCTCGCAAGGAGGGGTGTACAGTTTCTACCATGGTTCGATCTGTTTTATTTAGTCTTCATATTTGCGTAACTTATTATCATTTTATGTTAGGTTACTCCAAGACAAGCAAACTATGTTTGCGGTCTATCCTCTTTGTCAACACAAGGCCAACCACTAGCCTACAAGTAAGTCTTTTATCGAAATATGTAAAAAATATCATCAAACGTGTGCCAGCAATTATTGATTTTCATCCATTTATATATTTTAGTAGTAACAAATGATTACCATCCTCGTGTAATTAGATGACGTTTTAGGACAATCTCCAATAAATGTGCAAGTTTGGTCATTACTTTTCATACAATTTTTTTATTGAAACAATATAAAACCATGGTATTTATGAAATATGTTTCTTGACAAAATAATGATATTATATATGTTTAGCTGGCCAACCAAAACAGTTTCAGTGTATATTACTAGTCAATATTGGAGTAGCTAGTTAGATTACACACTTGGTGAAACTTAACTTATTTCTGAATGGAGGTTTTAATTAGATCATCTCACCACCAATTTGTAGCATATCCTTATTTTAGTGTAATGTTTTCTTATAACTATGTACAGGCATATGTTAATATGATAGAATCTGGTAATAATGATGACGTGGCATGGGGAAATCAACTGGGTTACATCCTTCTTCCATTTCATTTGGCAATGCATGATGATCCATTGGCATATGTTCGCAAAGCGAAGAAGACAGTGGACAGGAAAAAGAGCTCCCTTGAAGTTATCTTCACATATAAGATGACTGAAATTTTTCTCAAAATGCTGGGTCTGAAGGTATATTTGATGCATATTGTACCCCTTTTCAAAATTTAAATTTCACAAAAGTAAGCCAACCTTGTTTAACAAACTAACAATACTTTTATTTAGTAAGTTTTCATGTTTGTAATTGTTCAACTTGACAATCCTGCCAGGCGGGCGCTTTTATCTTCAAACGTATGTTCGCCAATACAACTATTACATTCTCAAACATGGTTGGACCAACTGAACAAATTGAGTTTTATGGACACCCAGTTGACTTCATCGCGCCGAGCGTTTATGGAATTCCACAAGTAAGACATCCACGATCTTACATCGAAACCTTCAATATTAAGCAACCCTTTTTTACTTTTATCAACAAAATATCATCTCTCTGACAACCTACAACGCAAGGACATTTGTCCTCAATGCTCATGTGCTGCTTCTGAACTTAAATTCACTCTAGTTAGTATAAATTATTGAAACCACTCAGGTAAGTTACCCTGGTCTACTGGAACATGAGAAAAAATGGCTAGTCCACAGAGCAACCAGAGAAGCATATGCAAACTTGGAGCAATGGGCACATGACTTCAAATAATGACACCTTGGGCATGTCACTCTGTAATTGATAGATTAGGAGTTCTGGAGCACTCTTCTCAGACGTTTCTTTTATGTATGCTGTACTTTTGGTAGATGCTCTCTTCTTTTCTTTCCTTTTCTTTTAGGTTCTTTTCTCAGGACTCTCCTCCTGATGCTGTATAGTTCCTTTTCTTTTCATTTTTTTCGCCTGTACAGAACCTTGTATTTTTTTCCAAAAAATTAATAAAAATACGCAGCAGAGTCCTGCTGTTTCCCTCAAAAAACATGAGAAAAAGAGTGCACAACATCAATAACAACATGTGCATCCTTAATTTACCACTTCACGGTATAGTTATCTCCAAAACGATGAAGCGGTTCGGATGAACTATACTATCAGATATTTTCTCCATTCCCAAATATTTGTAGTTCCAATATTGTCCTAAATCAAACATTTTTTAAGTTGAACAAGTTTATAGAAAAAATGCTAAAATCTATTGTATCAAATGTCCTTGCTATGATAATATATGAAAAAATATATGCTAGAACTATAGTAAAAAAAATGCTATGATAGTATATTTCATAATTATAATCGGTATATAATGCAAAATAACATGTTTGATTGATATTTGGCTTTTCATGCGAGAAGTTGGTCAATCCAACTAAATGGTATATAAATAGAAGGAACATATTCGAGTTAAATAGTACTCAAAACAAGGTGAGGTGTACTAACTCATCTCGCCAATAGAGTGTTTAGCATAAGAACGATAAGTAGGAGTATCTGTGTAGTTGTATTTCCTCTTCTTCTCTTGTGAGTATGAATTTCAGCCCCACGCCCAGCAAATGTTTAGAAGCAATTTTAAATACCATTCATCTGCATAGTTCACCACTAAATGGATCCCCAGTTAAGGAGATAACTTGACCTTGGGTAGGCATAAAACCTACTGACCAAGGTAAGATCAATTCCTTGGAGCAATACAAGTAAAACTTCATCACAGTAAAACCTATAAAATTAACCTTTCAGTGAACCTATTTTGTATTTAATCAACAAGGATTATTTTGCAGGCATTGGTTGTGCACTACCAGAGTTACAATAACACTCTGAAAGTAATTCTATCTGTCGACGAGGAAGTATTTCCAGATTACACTGAACTTTTGGATGACTTTGTCGAGTCCTTCGGGCGAATTAGGGAGGCGGCTTCAAGGCTTTCAACATCTATCAAGAAAGAATGATCAACATGAAGACGCATGAGTGTGCTTTCTAAATCTGTATGATGCTAGCAATATACTGCTATATATTCTGTTTGTTTGAGACCTCTAGTTATGTTTAATAAAAGGCTGTGAGCCTGGTGCCTCACAGTTTTGAACCAAAAAATATATTCTATGGATGTATCACAAGTCAGGTAATAAAAGCAAAAACTTTACCAACCTACTTACAAATCAAATGTATTAGGTACATCGTTATTGCTGGATAATCATGTATTGGGAGGGATATATATAAAGCTTAACATTTATACCATGGCTACGCATTATGCCCCTCTAACATTTTGTTTTTATCTATTTAACTCCAAAAAATTGTTTTATCCATTGACACCAAATTGAATACTAGGTCACTCCACTCTCTTAGACATGCTTCATTTATAATGTGGCATCAACGTCATATGATTTTCCATGTATTGTCAAAATGTCACCCTCTCTTATTATGTTACATATATCTCTACAATCAAGAATCAACGAGTTTTGGTTGTGGAGTTAAGCAGGGCCGCCGGCAAGGAGGCGGTGCTGCAAGCAAGGAGTGAAGGTTTGAACTTGGAAAGGAAGGCGTAAATAGGGGAAATTTGACTTTTGGCAAGGGGGAGGTGCCGGAGAGGTAGATATTTCCGCGGAAGCCAAAAATTTTGGCTCGGTGCAGCAAAAAAACTGGCGCGCAAAGTGTCATCACACACAGTCCCTTATTTAGCACTGTGCATGATATGTCAACATCACAAACGATTCATATAGCTTACCCCGTGTGTGATGTGTTTGAACGTGTAAATTTTGATCCAAATTTCCCTGGTTACAGTGGCCATCCACGTCATTGCATAATTTGGGTACACAAAGGAGCCTACAGCACACCCACACTTCTTAATCGAGCAAGTTCAGCAATTAAACAGAGTTAGCTGACTTAAACATTACTGTAACAAATTAAAGATAGACACTCTAAATTTAAACAAAGAGTACTACTCAGGCTGGTGCTCGTCAATCTTCGCCACATCCTCCATGTCCAGCTCGCGCCCGATGAACTCCTAGGGAAGGGGCTCATGGCATCCATTGCACCATACTCAGCAAGCATCTCGCCATCTCATTGGAAAAGGCCGCCACGAGGTGGGTGTGGGCTGCCGCCATCTGGGCTTGGACGGGCTCCGTCATGGCAAGGTATGCTACAAAGGAACGGACGGCTACTCAAACGCTCTCGGTAATTGCCAACTCTTCGGCCGTGGGTTGCCGACCATTGTCGGAGAAACTTCGTTCAATTTGTGCGATGACCACCACCAGCTGGGCATGGGCGGCCTCGACATTGTCGTGGGCGGCCTCCATCAAGGCTAAGGCCGCCGCTGCAGAACGGACATCTTTTGTGCCGCTCTCGCCAGTTCCTATCCCTGACGCAGATGTTGCTGCCGCCACCAGAGCAGCAACAACAGCCGTTTGGGCTACCTTGGCCGCCCGGTTGTAGATTGCGGCCGTGCACACGCAGCTTGTTAGCACGCACTTGGCGGCTGCTGCTACCTCTTGAGCTTGCGTTGGTTTTCCCCGAAGAGGAGAGGATGATGCAGAAGAGTAGCGTAAGTATTTCCCTCAGTTTTTGACAACCAAGGTATCAATCCAGTAGGAGGTCACACTCAAGTCCCTCGTACCTGCACAATTCGATAGCAACTCGCAACCAACGCGATTAGGGGTTGTCAATCCCTTCACGGTCACTTACGAGAGTGAGATCTGATAGAGGTAATATTTTTGATATTTTTGGTATAAAGATGCAAAGTGAAAAGTAAAAGGCAAAGTAAAAAAGCAAAACAAGATTAAAGTGATGGAGATTGATATGATGAGAATAGACCCGAGGGCCATATGTTTCACTAGTGGCTTCTCTCAAGAGCATAAGTTTTCTACGGTGGGTGAACAAATTACTATTGAGCAATTGACAGAATTGAGCATAGTTATGAGAATATCTAAGGTATGATCATGTATATAGGCATCACGTCCGTGACAAGTAGATCAAAACGATTCTGCATCTACTACTATTACTCCACTCATCGACCGCTATCCAGCATGCATCTAGAGTATTAAGTTAAAAACAGAGTAACGCTTTAAGCAAGATGACATGATGTAGAGAGATAAATTCATGCAATATGAAATAAACCCCATCTTGTTATCCTCGATGGCAACGATGCAATACGTGCCTTGCTGCCCCTTCTGTCACTGGGAAAGGACACCGCAAGATCGAACCCAAAGCTAAGCACTTCTCCCATGGCAAGAACTACCAATCTAGTTGGCCAAACCAAACGGATAATTCGAAGAGACTTGCAAAGATAACCAATAATACATAGAAGAATTCAAAGAAGATTCTAATATTATTCATAGATAGACTTGATCATAAACCCACAATTCACCGGTCTCAACAAACACACCGCAAAAAGAAGAAGATTACATCAAATAGATCTCCACAAGAAAGGGGGAGAACATTGTATTGAGATCCAAAAAGAGAGAAGAAGCCATCTAGCTAATAACTATGGACCCGAAGGTCTGAGGTAAACTACTCACACTTCATCGGAGAGGCTATGATGATGTAGAAGCCCTCCGTGATGACGGCCCTCTCCGGCGGAGCTCTGGAACAGGCCCCAAGATGGGATCTCGTGGATACAGAAAGTTGCGGCGGTGGAATTAGGTTTTTGGCTCCTGTTCTGATCGTTTGGGGGTACGTGGATATATATAGGAGGAAGAAGTACGTCGGTGGAGCCTCGGTGGGCCCATGAGGGTGGGGGCGCGCCTGGGGGTGTAGGGCGCGCCCCCTACCTCGTGCCCACCTCGAAGCTTCCTTGGCGTAGGGTCCAAGTCTCCTGGGTCATATTCGGGAAGAAAATCACGTTCCGAAAAGGATTATTCTGTTTGGACTCCGTTTGATATTCCGTTTCTTCGAAACACTGAAATAGGCAAAAAAACCGCAATTCTGGGCTGGGCCTCCAGTTAATAGGTTAGTCCCAAAATAATATAAAAGTGGAAAATAAAGCCCAATATAGTCCAAAACAGTAGATAATATAGCATGGAGCAATCAAAAATTATAGATACGTTGGAGACGTATCAGGCATCCCCGAGCTTAATTCCTGCTCGTCCTCGAGTAGGTAAATGATAAAAAGAGAATTTTTGATGCGGAGTGCTACTTGGCATAATTTCAATGCAAAACTTCTTAATTGTGGTATGAATATTCAGATTCGAAAGATTCAAGACAAAAGTTCATATTGACATAAAAATAATAATACTTCAAGCATACTAATAAAGCAATTGTGTCTTCTCAGAATAACATGGCCAAAGAAAGTTATCCCTACAAATTCATATAGTCTGGCTATGCTCCATCTTCACCACACAAAGTATTTAAATCATGCACAACCCCGATGACAAGCCAAGCAATTGTTTCATACTTTAACATTTTCAAAACTTTTTCAACCTTCGCAATACATGAGCGTGAGCCATGGATATAACACTATATGTGGAATAGAACGGTGGTTGTGGAGAAGACAAAAAGAGGGGAAGATAGTCTCACATCAACTAGGCGTATCAACGGGCTATGGAGATGCCCATTAATAGATATCAATGTGAGTGAGTAGGGATTGCCATGCAACGGATGCACTAGAGCTATAAGTATATGAAAGCTCAACAAAAGAAACTAAGTGGGTGTGCATCCAACTCGCTTGCTCACGAAGACCTAGGGCATTTTGAGGAAGCCCATCATTGGAATATACAAGCCAAGTTCTATAATGAAAAATTCCCACTAGTATATGAAAGTGACAACATAGGAGACTCTCTATCATGAAGATCTTGGTGCTACTTTGAAGCACAAGTGTGGTAAAAAGATAGTAACATTGTCCCTTCTCTCTTTTTCTCTCATTTTTTTATTTTTTTATTTGGGCCTTTTCTCTTTTTTTTATGGCCTCTTTTTTTTCGTCAGGAATCTCATCCCGACTTGTGGGTGACTCATAGTCTCCATCATTCTTTCCTCACTTGGGACAATGCTCTAAAAATGATGATCATCACACTTTTATTTTTCTTACAACTCAACAATTACAACTCGATACTTAGAACAAGATATGACTCTATATGAATGCCTCCGGCGGGGTACCGGGATATGCAATGAATCAAGAGTGACATGTATGAAAGAATTATGAATGGTGGCTTTGCCACAAATACGATGTCAACTACATGATCATGCTAGCAATATGATAATGATGGAGCATGTCATAATAAACGGAACGGTGGAAAAGTTGCATGGCAATATATCTCGGAATGGCCATGGAAATGCCATGATAGGTAGGTATGGTGGATGTTTTGAGGAAGATATATGGTGGGTGTATGATACCGGCGAAAAGTGTGCGGTATTAGAGAGGCTAGCAATGGTGGAAGGATGGGAAAAAGTGCGTATAATCCATGGACTCAACATTAGTCATAAAGAACTCATATACTTATTGCAAAAATCTAGAAGTTATCAAAGCAAAGTATTATGCGCATGCTCCTAGGGGGATAGATTGGTAGGAAAAAACCATCGCTCGTCCCCGACCGCCACTCATAAGGAGGACAATCAATAAACACTTCATGCTCTGACTTCGTTATATAACGGTTCATCATACGTGCATGCTACGGGAATGACAAAGTTCAACGCAAGTATTCTTTAAATTCACAACTACTTCCACTAGCATGACTCTAATATTATCACCTCCATATCTCAGAACAATTATCATGCTTCAATCTTTTCTTAGTATTCAACGCACTCAAAAGAAAATTCCACAAATCATGAATACCAAGCATATTAATATTAAGCAATTTACCATGCTATTACGACTCTCAAAATAATTTAAGTGAAGCATGAGAGAGCAATAGTTTCTTTAAAACAAACCACCACCATTCTCTAAAAGATCTAAGTGAAGCACATAGAGAAAAATTATAACGCTCAAAAGATATAAGTGAAGCACATAGAGCAAAACTACATAGCTCAAAAGATATAAGTGAAGCACATAGAGTATTCTATCAAATTCCAATTTATGTATGGCTCTCTCAAAAGGTGTGTACAGCAAGGATGATTGTGGCACACTAAAAAACAAAGACACAAATAATACAAGATGCGCCAAGCAAAACACATATCATGTTGATGAATAAAAATATAGCTCCAAGTAGATTACTGATGGAAGTGGACGAAAGAGGGGATGCCTTCCGGGGCATCCCCAAGCTTTGACTTTTTGGTGTCCTTGGATTATCTTGGGGGTGCCATGGGCATCTCCAAGCTTAGGCTCTTGCCACTCCTTGTTCCATAATCCATCAAAAGAATTCACCCAAAACTTGAAAACTTCACAACACAAAACTCAATAGAAATCTCGTGAGCTCCATTAGAGAAAGAAAACAAAAGACTACTTCAAGGTACTGTAATGAACTCATTCTTTATTTATATTGGTGTTAAACCTACTGTATTCCAACTTCTCTATGGATTATAAACTATTTTACTAGCCATAGATTCATCAAAATAAGCAAACAACACACGAAAAACAGAATCTATCAAAAACAGAACAGTCTGTAGTAATCTGTAACTAACGCAAACTTCTGGAACTCCAAAACATCTACCAAAATTAGACGACCTATACAATTTGTTTATTGATCAGAAGCAATTGGAATCAGTATTTTATCACGTTCTGATGAGTTTTAATAATTCGGGCACTGAACGCAAAGTTTCTGGAAATTACAGCAAGATCAAATAACTATCATCCAAGAAGATCCAATAGGTCTAGCTTGGCACATACACTAATTAAAACACAAAACCACATCCAAAAAGAAGGTATATGGGTTATTTATTTCCTAACATAAGAAAAACACAAAAAACTAAAAATAAAATTGGGTTGCCTCCCAACAAGCGCTATTGTTTAACGCCCCTAGCTAGGCATAAAAGCGAGGATAGATCTAGGTATTGCCATCTTTGGAAGGCAATCCATAAGTGGCTCTCATGATGGTTTCATATGGCAATTTTATTTTCTTTCTTGGAAAGTGTTCCATGCCCTTTTTTAATGGAAATTGGAATCTAATATTCCCTTTCTTCATATCAATAATCGCACCAACCGTTCTAAGGAAAGGTCTACCAAGAATAATAGGGCAAGAAGGATTGCAATCTATATCAAGAACAATGAGATCTATGGGCACATAATTCCTATTTGCAACAATAAGAACATCATTAATCCTTCCCATAGGTTTCTTAATAGTAGAATCCGCGAGATGTAAGTTTAAAGAGCAATCATCAAGATCGCGGAAATCTAGCAAATCACACAAAGTTTTGGGGATAGTGGAGACACTAGCACCCAAATCACACAAAGCATAAAACTCATGATCTTTAATTTTAATTTTAATAGTTGGTTCCCACTCATCATAGAGTTTTCTAGGGATAGAGACTTTCAACTCAAGTTTTTCTTCATAAGATTGCATCAAGGCATCAACAATATGTTCGGTGAAGGCTTTCTTTTGACTATAAGCATGGGGAGAATTTAGCACGGATTGCAACAAGGAAATACAATCAATCAAAGAGCAACTTTCATAATTAAATTCCTTGAAATCCAATATAGTGGGTTTAGCAACATCTATTTTTTTTTCTTTCAATCCCACTTTCATAAATTTCATCATAAAGATCTAGATACTCTGGATTTTTGGAACGCCTTCTAGGTAAAGAAGATTATGTTCAGTTTCATCAAGATTCATATTGCAAAACAAAGATTTGATAGGGGACACATCAATAACTTTTAGATCTTCATCTTGATTCTCATAGGAATTGGAAGAACACGCTTTAATAAAGGCATCTTTGGAAGCACGCATCCTAGCGGTTCTTTCCTTGCACTCATCAATGGAAATTCTCATAGCTTTGAGAGACTCATTGATATCATGCTTAGGAGGAATAGATCTAAGCTTTAAAGAATCAACCTCAAGAGAAATTCTATCAATGTTCCTAGCCAAATCATCAACTTTAAGCAATTTCTCTTCAAGCAAAGCATTAAAATTCTTTTGTGAATTCATAAACTCTTTAACACTATTCTAAAATTCAGAGGGCATCTTATTATAATTTCCATAAGAGTTGTTGTAGGAATTTCCATAATTATTAGAAGGATTACTAGGATATGGCCTAGGATTAAAATTCCCTCTATACGCGTTGTTACCAAAATTATTCGTACCAACAAAATTCACATCCATAGATTCATTGTTATTCTCAATCAAGGTAGACAAAGGCATATCATTAGGGTCAGAAGAAACACTCTTAGTAGCAAATAATTTCATAAGTTCATCCATCTTTCCACTCAAAACATTGATTTCTTCTATCGCATGCACTTTTTTATTGGAAGATCTTTCAGTATGCCATTGAGAATAATTAACCTTAATATTATCTAGGAGTTTAGTAGCATCTCCTAAAGTGATTTCCATAAAAGTGCCTCCCGCGGCCGAATCTAAAAGATTTCTAGAAGCAAAATTCAATTCGGCATAAATTTTTTGTATAATCATCCACAAATTTAAACCACGAGTAGGGCAATTACGTATCATTAATTTCATTCTCTCCCAAGCTTGTGCAACATGTTCGTGATCAAGTTGCTTAAAATTCATAATATCGTTTCTAAGAGAGATGATCTTAGCGGGAGGAAAATACTTAGAGATAAAAGCATCTTTGCACTTGTTCCAAGAATCAATACAATTTTTATGCTTGTGTTCTACTCGTGCATATAACATCAAACCATAAAACCTAGTCAAACCAAAGTATGACATGCTGGTAGGCAGTATGACTTATATCGCCCACAACTCACTTGTGTTCTACTCGTGCATATAACATCAAACCATAAAACCTAGGCTCTGATACCACTGTTGGGGAACGTAGTAATTTCAAAAAATTTCCTACGCACACGCAAGATCATGGTGATGCATAGCAACGAGAGGGGAGAGTGTTGTCTACGTACCCTCGTAGACCGAAGCGGAAGCGTTAACGCAACGTAGAGGAAGTAGTCGTACGTCTTCCCGATCAGACCGATCCGAGTACCGTTACTCCGGCACCTCCGAGTTCTTAGCACACGTCCAGCTCGATGACGCTCCCCGGGCTCCGATCCAGCAAAGCTTCGGGGATGAGTTCCGTCAGCACGACGGCGTGATGACGATGATGATGTTCTACCAACGCAGGGCTTCGCCTAAGCACCACAACGATATGACCGAGGTGGAATATGGTGGAGGGGGGCACCGCACACGGCTAAGGAACGATCATGAAGATCAACTTGTGTGTCCTAGGGTGCCCCCCTGCCCCCGTATATAAAGGAGCCAGGGGGAGGGGGCGGCCGGCCAAGGAGGGGCGCGCCAGGGGGGAGTCCTACTCCCACCGGGAGTAGGACTCCCTTCTTTCCTAGTTGGAGAAGGAGAAGGGGGGGGGAAGAGGGGGAAGAGGGGAAGGAAAGGGGGGGGGCGCCGCCCCCTTCCCTTGTCCTATTTGGACTAGGAAGGGGAGGGGCGCGCGGCCACCTCCTGCCTCCTTCTCTCTTCTCCCTCAAGGCCCATGAAGGCCCAATAACCCCCCGGGGTGTTCCGCTAACCCCTCGGTACTCCGGTAAAATGCCGATTTCACCCGGAACGATTCAGATGTCCAAATATAGGCTTCCAATATATCGATCTTTATGTCTCGACCATTTCGAGACTCCTCGCCATGTCCGTGATCACATCCGGGACTCCGAACTACCTTCGGTACATCAAAATGTATAAACTCATAATAACTGTCATCGTAACGTTAAGCGTGCGGACCCTACGGTTCGAGAACAATGTAGACATGGCCGAGACACGTCTCCGGTCAATAACCAATAGCGGGACCTAGATGCCCATATTGGCTCCTACATATTCTACGAAGATCTTTATCGGTCAGACCGCATAACAACATACGTTGTTCCCTTTGTCATCGGTATGTTACTTGCACGAGATTCGATCGTCGGTATCCAATACCTAGTTCAATCTCGTTACCGGCAAGTCTCTTTACTCATTCTGTAATACATCATCTCACAACTAACATATTAGTTGCAATGCTTGCAAGGCTTATGTGATGTGCATCACCGAGAGGGCCCAGAGATACCTCTCCGATAATCGGAGTGACAAATCCTAATCTCGAAATACGCCAACCCAACATGTACCTTTGGAGACACCTGTAGAGCTCCTTTATAATCACCCAGTTACGTTGTGACGTTTGGTAGCACACAAAGTGTTCCTCCGGTAAACGGGAGTTGCATAATCTCATAGTCATAGGAGCATCTATAAGTCATGAAGAAAGCAATAGCAACAAACTAAATGATCAAGTGCTAAGCTAACGGAATGGGTCAAGTCAATCAGATCATTCATCTAATGATGTGATCCCATTAATCAAATAGCAACTCTTTGTCTATGGTTAGGAAACATAACCATCTTTGATTAATGAGCTAGTAAAGTAGAGGCATACTAGTGACACTCTGTTTGTCTATGTATTCACACATGTATTATGTTTCCAGTTAATACAATTCTAGCATGAATAATAAACATTTATCATGATATAAGGAAATAAATAATAACTTTATTATTGCCTCTAGGGCATATTTCCTTCAGTCTCCCACTTGCACTAGAGTCAATAATCTAGATCACATCACCCTGTGATTAACATCGATAGTTCACATCATCATGTGATTAACACCCATAGTTCACATCGCTATGTGACCAACACCCAAAGGGTTTACTAGAGTCAATAATCTAGTTCACATCGTTATGTGATTAACACCCAAAGAGTACTAAGGTGTGATCATGTTTTGTTTGTGAGAGAATCTTAGTGAACGGGTCTGCCACATTCAGATTCGTATGTATTTTGCAAATTTCTATGTCAACAATACTCTGCTCGGAGCTACTCTAGCTAATTGCTCCCACTTTCAATATGTATCTAGATTGAGACTTAGAGTCATCTAGATTGGTGTCAAAACTTGCATCGACATAACCCTTTACGGCGAACCTTTTTGTCACCTCCATAATCGAGAAACATATCCTTATTTCACTAAGAATAATTTTGATCGCTGTCCAGTGATCTATTCCTAGATCACTATTGTACTCCCTTGCCATAATCAGTGTAGGGTATACAATAGATCTGGTACATAGCATGGCATATTTTATAGAACCTATGGCTGAGGCATAGGGAATGACTTTCATTCTCTTTCTATCTTCTGCCGTGGTCGGGTTTTGAGTCTTACTCAATTTCACACCTTGTAACACAGGAAAGAACTCTTTCTTTGACTGTTCCATTTTGAACTACTTCAAAATCTTGTCAAGGTATGTACTCATTGAAAACTTATCAAGTGTCTTGATCTATCTCTATAGATCTTGATGCTTAATATGTAAGCAGCTTCATCGAAGTCTTTCTTTGAAAAACTCCTTTCAAACACTCCTTTATGCTTTACAGAATAATTCTACATTATTTCCGATCAACAATATGTCATTCACATATACTTATCAGAAATGTTGTAGTGCTCCCACTCACTTTCTTGTAAATACAGGCTTCACCGCAAGTCTGTATAAAACTATATGCTTTGATCAACTTATCGAAGCGTGTATTCCAACTCCGAGATGCTTGCACCAGTCCATAGATGGATCGCTGGAGCTTGCATATTTTGTTAGCACCTTTAGGATTGACAAAACCTTCTGGTTGCATCATATACAACTCTTCTTTAATAAATCCATTAAGGAATGCAATTTTGTTTATCCATTTGCCAGATTTCATAAAATGCGGCAATTGCTAACATGATTCGGACAGACTTAAGCATATATACGAGTGAGAAACTCTCATCGTAGTCAACACCTTGAACTTGTCGAAAACCTTTTGCGACAATTCTAGCTTTGTATATAGTAACACTACTATCAGTGTCTGTCTTTCTCTTGAAGATCCATTTATTTTTTTATGGCTTGCCGATCACCGGGCAAATCCATCAAAGTCCATACTTTGTTCTCATACATGGATCCCATCTCAGATTTCATGGCCTCAAACCATTTTGCGGAATCTGGGGTCATCATGGCTTCCTCATAGTTCGTAGGTTCATCATGGTCAAGTAATATGACCTCCAGAATAGGATTACCGTACCACTCTGGTGCGGATCTCACTCTGGTTGACCTACGAGGTTCTGTAGTAACTTGATCCGAAATTATATGATCATCATCATTATCTTCCTCACTAATTGGTGTAGTAGTCAAAGGAACAGATTTTTGTGATGAACTACTTTGCAATAAGGGAGATGGTACAATTACCTTATCAAGTTTTCTACTTTCCTCCCACTCACTTCTTTCGAGAGAAACTCCTTCTCTGGAAAGGATCCATTCTCAGCAACGAATATCTTGCCTTCAGATCTGTGATAGAAGGTGTACCCAACTATCTCCTTTGGGTATCCTATGAAGACACATTTCTCCGATTTGGGTTTGAGCTTATCACGATGAAACTTTTTCATATAAGCATTGCAACCCCAAATTTTAAGAAATGACAACTTTAGTTTCTTGCCAAACCACAGTTCAGATTGTGTCGTCTCAACGGATTTAGATGGTGCCCTTTTTTAATGTGAATGCAACTGTCTCTAATGCATAACCCCAAAACGATAGTGGTAAATCGGTAAGAAACATCATAGATTGCACTATATCCAATAAAGTACGGTTATGACATTCGGACACACCATTATGCTGTGGTGTTCCAGGTGGCGTGAGTAGTGAAATTATTTCACATTGGTTTAACTGAAGACCAAACTCGTAACTAAAATACTCTTCTCCACGATCAGATCGTAGAAACTTTATTTTCTTGTTACGATGATTTTCCACTTCACTCTGAAATTATATGAACTTTTCAAATGTTTCAGACTTCTATTTCATTAAGTAGATATACCCATATCTGCTCAAATCATCTGTGAGGATCAGAAAATAATGATACCCGCTGCAAGCCTTAATATTCATCGGGCGACATACATCAGTATGTATGATTTCCAACAAATCTGTCGCTTGCTCCATTGTTCCGGAGAACGGCGTTTTAGTCATCTTGCCCAAGAGACATGGTTCGCAAGCATCAAGTGATTCATAATCAAGTGATTCCAAAATCCCATCAGCATGGAGTTTCTTCATGCGCTTTACACCAATATGACTTAAATGGCAGTGCCACAAATAAGTTGCACTATCATTATTAACTTTGCATCTTTTGGTTTCAATATTATGAATATGTGTATCACTACGATCGAGATCCAACGAACCATTTTCATTGGGTGTGTAACCATATAAGGTTTTATTCATGTAAACAGAACAACAATTTATTCTCTTACTTAAATGAATAACCGTATTACAATAAACATGATCAAATCATATTCATGCTCTACGCAAACACCAAATAACACTTATTTAGGTTCAACACTAATCCCGAAAGTATAGGGAGTGTGCAATGATGATCATATCAATCTTGGAACCATTTCCAACACACATCGTCACTTCACCTTTAACTAGTCTCTGTTCATTCTGCAACTCCCGATTCAAGTTACTAATCTTAGCAACTGAACTAGTACCAAATACTGAGGGGTTGCTATGAAAACTAGTAAAGTACACATCAATAACATGTATATCAAATATACCTTTGTTTACTTTGCCATCCTTTCTTATCTGCCAAATACTTGGGTAGTTCCGCTTCCAGTGACTAGTCCCTTTGCAATAGAAGCACTTAGTCTCAGGCTTAGGACCAGACTTGAGCTTCTTCACTTGAGCAGCAACTCACTTGCCGTTCTTCTTGAAGTTCCCCTTCTTCCCTTTGCCCTTTTCTTGAAACTAGTGGTCTCGTCAAACATCAACACTTGATGTTTTTCTTGATTTCTACCTTCGTCGATTTCAGCATCACGAAGAGCTTGGGAATTACTTTCGTCATCCCTTGCATATTATAGTTCATCACGAAGTTCTACTAACTTGGTGATGGTGACTAGAGAATTCTGTCAATCACTATCTTATCTGGAAGATTAACTCCCACTTGATTCAAGCGATTGTAGTACCCAGACAATCTGAGCACATGCTCACTAGTTGAGCGATTCTCCTCCATCTTTAAGCTATAGAACTTGTTGGAGACTTCATATCTCTCAACTCGGGTATTTTCTTGAAATAATAACTTCAACTCCTGGAACATCTCATATGGTCCATGACGTTCAAAACGTCTTTGAAGTCCCGATTCTAAGCCGTTAAGCATGGTGCACTAAACTATCAAGTAGTCATCGTATTGAGCTAGCCAAACGTTCATAACGTCTGCATCTGCTCCTGCAATAGGTCTGTCACCTAGCGGTGCATCAAGGACATAATTCTTCTATGCAGCAATGAGGATAAACCTCAGATCACGGATCCAATCCGCATCATTGCTACTAACATCTTTCAACACAATTTTCTCTACGAACATATCAAAATAAACATATGAAAGCAACAACGCGAGCTATTGATCTACAACATAGATATGCTAATACTACCAGGACTAAGTTCATGATAAATTAAAGTTCAATTAATCATATTACTTAAGAACTCCCACTAAGATAGACATCCGTCTAATCCTCTAAGTGATCACGTGATCCAAACCAACTAAACCATAACCGATCATCACGTGAAATGGAGTAGTTTTCAATGGTGAACATCACTATGTTGATCATATCTACTATATGATTCACGCTCGACCTTTCGGTCTCCGTGTTCCGAGGCCATATCTGTATATGCTTGGCTTGTCAAGTATAACCTGAGTATTCCGCGTGTGCAACTGTTTTGCACCCGTTGTATTTGAACGTAGAGCCTATCACACCCGATCATCACGTGGTGTCTCAGCACGAAGAACTTTCGCAACGGTGCATACTCAGGGAGAACACTTCTTGATAATTAGTGAGAGATCATCTTAAAATGCTACCGTCAAGCAAAGCAAGATAAGATGCATAAAAGATAAACATCACATGCAATCAATATAAGTGATATGATATGTCCATCATCATCTTGTGCTTGTGATCTCCATCTTCGAAGCACCGTCATGATCACCATCGTCACCGGCGCGACACCTTGATCTCCATCGTAGCATCATTGTCGTCTCGCCAATCTTATGCTTCTACGACTATCGCTACCGCTTAGTGATAAAGTAAAGCATTACAGGGCGATTGCATTGCATACAATAAAGCGACAACCATATGGCTCCTGCCAGTTGCCGATAACTCGGTTACAAAACATGATCATCTCATACAATAAAATTTAGCATCATGTCTTGACCATATCACATCACAACATGCCCTGCAAAAACTAGTTAGACGTCCTCTACTTTGTTGTTGCAAATTTTACGTGGCTGCTACGGGCTTTAGCAAGAACCAATCTTACCTACGCATCAAAACCACAATGATAGTTTGTCAAGTTGATGCCGTTTTAACCTTCGCAAGGACCGGGCGTAGCCACACTCGGTTCAACTAAAGTTGGAGAAACTGACACCCGCCAGCCACCTGTGTGCAAAGCACGGCGGTAGAACCAGTTTCGCGTAAGCGTACGCGTAATGTCGGTCCGGGCCGCTTCATCCAACAATACCGCCGAACCAAAGTATGACATGCTGGTAGGCAGTATGACTTATATCGCCCACAACTCACTTGTGTTCTACTCATGCATATAACATCAAACCATAAAACCTAGGCTCTGATACCACTGTTGGGGAACGTAGTAATTTCAAAAAATTTCCTACGCACACGCAAGATCATGGTGATGCATAGCAATGAGAGGGGAGAGTGTTGTCTACATACCCTCGTAGACCGAAGCGGAAGCATTGACGCAACATAGAGGAAGTAGTCGTACGTCTTCCCGATTCGACCGATCCAAGTACCGTTACTCCGGCACCTCCGAGTTCTTAGCACACGTCCAGCTCGATGACGCTCCCCGGGCTCCGATCCAGCAAAGCTTCGGGGATGAGTTCCGTCAGCACGACGGCGTGATGACGATGATGATGTTCTACCGACAGAGGGCTTCGCCTAAGCACCACAACGATATGACCGAGGTGGAATATGGTGGAGGGGCGCACCGCACACGGCTAAGGAACGATCATGAAGACCAACTTGTGTGTCCTAGGGTGCCCCCCTGCCCCCGTATATAAAGGAGCCAGGGGGAGGGGGCGGCCGGCCAAGGAGGGGCGCGCCAGGGGGGAGTCCTACTCCCACCGGGAGTAGGACTCCCTTCTTTCCTAGTTGGAGAAGGAGAAGGGGGGGAAAGAGGGGGAAGAGGGGAAGGAAAGGGGGGGGGGGGGCGCCGCCCCCTTCCCTTGTCCTATTCGGACTAGGAAGGGGAGGGGCGCGCGGCCACCTCTTGCCTCCTTCTCTCTTCTCCCTCAAGGCCCATGAAGGCCCAATAACCCCCCGGGGGGTTCCGGTAACCCCATGGTACTCCGGTAAAATGCCGATTTCACCCGGAACGATTCCGATGTCCAAATATAGGCTTCCAATATATCGATCTTTATGTCTCGACCATTTCGAGACTCCTCGTCATGTCCGTGATCATATCCGGGACTCTGAACTACCTTCGGTACATCAAAATGTATAAACTCATAATAACTGTCATCGTAACGTTAAGCGTGCGGACCCTACGGTTCGAGAACAATGTAGACATGACCGAGACACGTCTCCGGTCAATAACCAATAGCGGGACCTAGATGCCCATATTGGCTCCTACATATTCTACGAAGATCTTTATCGGTCAGACCGCATAACAACATACGTTGTTCCCTTTGTCATCGGTATGTTACTTGCACGAGATTCGATCGTCGGTATCCAATACCTAGTTCAATCTCCTTACCGGCAAGTCTCTTTACTCGTTCCGTAATACATCATCTCACAACTAACATATTAGTTGCAATGCTTGCAAGGCTTATGTGAGTGCATCACCGAGAGGGCCCAGAGATACCTCTCCGATAATCGGAGTGACAAATCCTAATCTCGAAATACGCCAACCCAACATGTACCTTTGGAGACACCTGTACAGCTCCTTTATAATCACCCAGTTACGTTGTGACGTTTGGTAGCACACAAAGTGTTCCTCCGGTAAACTGGAGTTGCATAATCTCATAGTCATAGGAGCATGTATAAGTCATGAAGAAAGCAATAGCAACATACTAAACGATCAAGTGCTAAGCTAACGGAATGGGTCAAGTCAATCAGATCATTCATCTAATGATGTGATCCCATTAATCAAATAACAACTCGTTGTCTATGGTTAGGAAACATAACCATCTTTGATTAATGAGCTAGTCAAGTAGAGGCATACTAGTGACACTCTGTTTGTTTATGTATTCACACATGTATTATGTTTCCGGTTAATACAATTCTAGCATGAATAATAAACATTTATCATGATATAAGGAAATAAATAATAACTTTATTATTGCCTCTAGGGCATATTTCTTTCAAAGTCTCCATCAACGTGGATGTACGATAGCACCACCTATCAGAACCACGGATAAAAAATCTCCGTGTCTCCCAATTGCGTTTGCACACCAATCCCATCCCTCTACATTCTTGTAACTTGCATGCTTTACTTTTCGCTGCTCATATACTCTTGTCACGCTTGCTTGATATGTATTGTGATTTGTTAAACTTGTTCCAAAACTCCACATCAACTTAAGGAATTTAAAAACTGCAACTTTTCTTCTTAGAGTCTATTCACCCCCCTCTAGACACCTCCTTTCGATCCTTTCAGATTTTCAGTTGCAACTTCCCACCTAAACCTAATTAATTCTATAAGGGTCTAGCATGTTTTAGAGGCTGTAAAAGATGGTCTTTGAAGTCAGATTTCATTGAAAAAAGGTTCATCATTTGAGGTCTTGAGTCAAAAGTTGTGCAAGTTTCAATGTAAGTTGTCCTGGAATAAATTACAGCGCGAGGCTCAACAAGTTTGCTATCCTTCATTTTGAGTTGTTTTCACACCCAACAAGTAGGTGCTTCTAGTATAAGAACTCCCAAATTGTTCCATGTGAGGGGGATGAAATTTTCTGAGTTTATGTTTGTAGACAACCGGTGAGGTTGTGTTGTGTTGTTAGCACTAGTTTCGTTGAGTGTTGGCTCGTGTGTGTGGATTGGAGGGTCTGTCCTCAATTCATATAGGATCCTCGTGATTCCCTCTTGTGATCCAACATAGGTTCACAAGTTTCATGGTTTGGGTTGCGTCCTTGCCCGATCGAAGTTCTTGGGTTTTCACCCACGAGAAAGTCTGAATTCATCCAAAACAATGCCTTCGACAAGGTTATTGCCAGGTACAACCGATAAAGGCCAGACCTTGGGTTTTCACCTTGAGAATCAAGACTCAGTACTCGAGAACAATCCTCTAGTGTTGCCGCGGTCGTTGAAACAAGTCACCATACACCTGGCACACAATCTTCATCGCATTCAATATACCCTTCCACCGAAGCTTCAAACACCCCCAATCACAGCCGCCATGATTTTCCCCACCTCTATCATTGCCTTGAGAATCTTAACTTAGACATGTCCCATGACACTCATAAGAAAGCGAAGCTTCCCGCCGCACCCTCTTAAGTCCGTGTTGGCTGAAAATATGACCGCGCGCGACACCAGAACCTTTCTGATCTAGATATCCAAGGGAAACATATGCCAATCCATATAGACTTCTGACAGGGAAGACCGGAACTTGTCAGTGGCCAGATCCAAGAGTTCAACATCCAGTAGAAAGATGACTTGTCGGATGAAGAGTGTTAGGGCCAAGATCCGGCAGAACCATATCGGGGCAAGCCACCATCATGGACGGGAGCTCCACCATGACCTAGCCCACTGCCAGACGATCCCTCACCTGAGCCACGTGTGCCCGCGAGAGAGGCCATGCCGTCGGACAGCAAGATCTGCACCTTGGAGATCACTACACCACGCACCAGAATTCCCTACCGACGTTTGTTGGGAAAAAGTCACTATTGCCGACCCACAGTCAGCCACGAAAATTTCTAACAGACTGTGGGTCGAAAAATCTATGTACAGTGACCTGTTGTCGGTCGGGAATGCTACAACATATACCATCCAACAGTCGGTCGAGAATTCTGTTATGGCCAATAGACCATCAGTCGGTAAATAACCCCGACCAACAATCCGATGCTACATGGGCCTCGCACGCAAATAGCCAATTTTTAGCGCCAATAACCGGCCCAGCCCGCGAAGTTTTCTCGCTCAAAATCACAAGCACGCCGCCGCTCCACGCTCCTTTCGTTCCCCACGCACGAAACCCTAGCTCCTTTCGTTCCCCACGCACGCCGCCGGCCCAGAGAGGCGACCTCACCCTTCCCTCCCATGGCGCCACTGCCCCAACGCATAGTCGGCTCCCTCTCCCCTCCCTCCCTCTCCACTCCCTTCCATGGTACCAGATCTGAAGGGGACATGGTCGCTTCGCTCTCGGTGGTCCAGGGCAAGGTAGGCGGCCTCCGCTCCCTCCGCTTCCGGCGACAGGTGCCTCCATCTCTGCCAACCAACATTCGGTGACCAGGAGGTAGCCATCTATGGCGGCAACAAAATCGGTAAGGTTTCTTTCCCTCTTGTGTGGTCTCTCCCTCCACTCCCCCCTCCAGGCTGCAGATTTGAAACTGGAGCGTGCAGATTTATAGTTTTCTAAAAAGTATTTTCATGAATTGGTTATATTCGTTCAGTTGTTCGTCCCACCCCTCTGCATATCCGACCAATTCTTATGTAGTTTATTATTATATGAGAGGAAGGGACTGTTAGTTAAGAGCAATTGCATCTCTGTGTTCTCAGCAAGAAAGAGAATGACACAGTTAAACATTCAGATTTAAGCAATAGATGGATGGAACTTTTGTTCTGCAGTCTAATAACGAGATAAAATAAAAGTTCTTTTATTTTACTGAAATTAACTTTTACTGGAGTGAGGTGCTAAGGTCAACCTCTATACATGCACATCCATGAACTGAAAATACACCCAGGCACCAATTTCGGATAGTACAAAATTGATATGATGCTTGCTTTGTGAGTGACTATCTTATTGCACAATATCTCTGAATAAAAGGTATGGTTAGAAATAAACTGAACCAAACTATCCACATCAGAGAGCATACAATTATGAGTTTAATTTCTCAGTTACAGCAATAATTGTACTGTACCTGTAATGATACATTCTTACCCCGCCAATAAATATTTGGCTCAGAGCCCTTGATCATGACAACTAGAAATTAGCAAACGCATTACATATGTTCAGTAAAGCCTTTCAATACGATGTCACAAAATGAACGCCCCAATTACTATGTTTGAGCTTGGTGGTAGGTGCCCCCATCTCTCCCCACTTCAGGAGAATAGGAGCCAGCCATCCATGGCAGAAACAACATCGTAAGTTCTGTCTGTCTGCTTGCGCTCGCGCACGCGCGTGTGTGTTCTGTGTGTGTGTGTGTGCGCATGCGTGTGTGCGTGCGTGCGTGCGTGCGTTGTAAGTTTAACCTCTTTCAACAAGAAATCGTGCAGCTTCGGTTCATGGAAGCAGAAGTCCTTGAAGTAGTAAATTATTTTTTTGCAGGGGAAATGAATCTCTAGTAAGTTTGGGAAAAAAGGCCACTGGAAGATGTCCATAGTCATATGCATGCATCCCATCGACTTGGTGCTACTACAATTTACTCTTTGAAGAACCTCTGTAAGTATGTATGTGAGATAGCAAGCAATGTTGGATGCCCTCACTGTTTACTTCTGATTGGCATATAGGACTATGTGCTTGTCCAGTATACATATCTCCAGTTTTCTATTAATTCCTTGGTACAAACGGAATACATGTAGCACTTTGTAAATGTTTCCTTGTGAAAATATCATACTGCAACATTATATACTATTTAGTTCCCAGAAGTAATACTTGGTTTCTACTTTGAAAGACCACATGAATTCTTCTATGGGGCGTCTGAACAAAAGGGGCATCTTTGTCATCCCGTCACCAAGGTAATTTCGGTCACTTATCTGAACAAAAAGGGCTCTGATCTCTTAATGAAATTGGGGGTCCATTGGGGATCCTTTTATTGGAAAAGATAATCTATTCACATGGGGGCTGGTTCTCGTTGACGAACTGAAACATGCTGCTCTTAAATTAGAAAGCAGGAAACTACAGGCTTAGTTGACATAGGACCTTTATGTTGTTCTTTTTTCATATGGTGAAAAAGAGAGTTCATATTTTGCATATGGCCATGTTATCTTATAGAACAAAAATAGGGATATGTTGACATTCGAGTTTTATGTCGTCATTCTTCCATGATGGTTCGCCTACTGTTAATATCCTGTTCTCCAACCAACACATTCTTGCAAGAAATCACAATTGATGAAGTAATTTTGAGCACTTAATTTTTAGAATTTATGTTTACAAGAAGATTTACTGGTTACAAATATTAAACAGACAAACCTCTTTTTCAGAAAGCTATTTTAGATCCCACTAAGACAAAATAGAAGTGTGCTACTGCTAGTGTGTATACTGGAACATAATGCATGTTTGACATGAATGCTATTGAAAATTTTGAGTTGTTATGGTGTTCCTAATAACTTAAAGTTGTTGTATAATTTAACTGAACCAAATTACTCTCAAACTAGAGATCAAGAAATTGGGAGATAGTTTCCTGTATAGTAATAGTTTCTGTATGTGTAGCAATTCAGTTACCTTGTGAAGTAATAGTTGTGCCATGCTTGTAAGTGGCCTGGTGTCATGACCTTAATAGCGCAAAGCTATGCACGTAACATTCACATTTTTTTGAGTTTCCCTTCAGCAATTACTTGTGAACTTTTCAGCACTAAACTGTATTTGGCTGAGTATATCAATATTCAAACTTGTTTGTGTCGCTTTCACTGTTTTGTGAGCCATTAATCGTTCTATTGGTGAAGTGAATATTAATATAATTTATCTTGAGGAGAAACTGAAAGAATTCCAGATCTTGATGAATGTATACCTCGGTTTGTGAGGATCTGAAGAAACATTTTTTCCCTTTACAGGTAGTGGAGCATGATTTCTTATATATGGGTGAGGGCGTCAATCAATGTTGGGATTTGGGACAAGGAATCTCATGACTGCAATATATAGCTACCACGTTGGACCAGGCGTGATTATCTTGAGTATAGCTAGACGGAAAAACATCTTTCGAAGGTAACCTGACCCATCCTGTTTATTTTGTGAAATTTAAAGTTAAAATAAGGGATGTATTCACCAGCTAGTCAATCTCCTTCCAGGAAGAATAGTACATAAAACTCTATGCTTAGCACACATCTGCTATGGAAAGTACATCATCATAAAGCCTAGTTACTCAAGTTGTCTTAGTAAGATCTACAAATTTGTATAATAAGTCTGCACACGTGTAGTCCTTGAAAATCAAATTAAATTGCTAGATAAGCATTGCTCATTAGTTGTCAGATGCCAAAAAGTGAAAATGACCTCAATGAGATGCTGACAATACTACAAGTGCAGAAGAATAAATGATTTATATAATACATAATTAATAATTGTATGAACACAAATAGATGCTTCAAACACTTCTGCTACCTGAAGATCATGCGTACTCCAGTTTTTTTTTTGCCTATGCCATACAGTAATTTATCTTATTTTTAATGAGAAGAAACAAACGCCTTTGCTGACCTATCAACTCCTTATATATGGAGATGGTGGGCCGGCTGGGGTGACCTCAGCCGAGGATCAAGTTAGTGTTAACACATGGCTATTGATTTCTTTGTATTTATTACTATTTATATTTTTGAGAATGTGACTATCCTCTATGTTGGAATTTGGGTACTGTAGTCTAGTTTCTAATAGTGTATTATAATTGAGAATTGTTTAACTTTTGTAGGAAGCAAACAAAAGGACTACACTCACACGGAACCATGAAGCCAACGAACCACGTCAACTAGATGTTTTAGATTTCATTTTGTACAACTGATGTATCATACTTGCATCTTTTACCTGTCCTTTTGTGAACCTGATGTATGGTGTCTCGGTAGTTATGTTTAGAACAGACTGAAGGCAGACTGAAGTGTATGTATGTGACAACTAGTTAATGGAATAAAAAAATGTTTGGTGCACCTGATGTGAGCCTGAAGTATGGTGTCTTGGTGATTACACTTATAACACATGAACTATATGTATGTGGCAATCAGTACCATATGTTAATTAAAGAAGTGGTTGGCTAAACAATATGTTGATGAACTATTGGTCGACAAAGAAAAAACTTGTCTGACTGTTGGTCGGCAAAACAACCTCGTCTGACAGTCGGTTGGGAAAGGCTAACGCCAGGCCCAACATAATGTTGGTCGGGAAAGAATACCCCGTCCAATAGTTGGTCGGGAAAGGCCCATGGTTGCCCCAACGGACTGTTGGTCGGGAAAGGCCCATGATAGGCCCAACAGACTGTTGGTCGGGAAAGATACTACATAGCCGTCAAACAGTCGGTCGGGAAATCTATGTCGGTCGGGAAAGGGTTTTCCCGTCTGGACTTTCCCCAACAGACATTGTCGGTCGGCAATAGTCTTTCCCGTCCAACTGTCTGTTGGCGAAACTTGTATTCCCAACCAATCTGTCTGTCGGGGATGTAGTGCTGTGGTGTAGTGGATGTGCCTGGATCCTGGAATGACCAACCCCTGCCATGGCCATTAGATGCACGGCCATCCACCACGTACTGGTGTTGGCTGTGAGAGGAGCGTGCCTCCTAGGTCCCAGCCATGGCTGATGGAAGGCATCTAGTTCTCTCGTTATGCCCACCACACCATGGGGTGAAGATCACTAGTAGAAAAGGGGGCAACGATCCAGGCCGGGTCAGCCCATTAGTCCCGGTTCAATCTAGAACTGGGACCAATGGGGGCATTGGACCCGGTTCGTGAGCCCAGGGGGCCGGCCGGGCCACATGGGCCATTGGTCCCGGTTCGTCTGGACCTTTTGGTCCCAGTTGGTGGGACGGACCGGGACCAATGGGCCTGGCTCCTGGCCCACCACCATTGGTCCCGGTTCGTGGCATGAACCGGGACCAAAGGCTCCCCTTTAGTCCCGGTTCGTGCCACGAACCGGGTCTAAAGGGTTCGCCCTCGTTGCACCCAGAGTTTAGTCCCACCTCGCCAACCGAAGGGCGCCCACACCTGCTTATAAGCCCATCCCTCTCTGCGTTGTTGAGCTCCTCTCAAAGTGAAAATAGATGCACCTATAGAGGAAAATTGGACCTAAATTCATAAATAGAAATGAATTATGAATTTATGTTTAATTTTCTCTATAAGTGCATCTATATTCACTAACAGAGAACTTTTTATTTTTTGTGACCTAAAATAAAAAAGAAATCACTAAAAAACTATAAGTATTTAGTTCTAAGTAGAAATGAAAAAATAAATAGCAAAAAACAAAAAAATGCCTATAATATTTGTAAAGTTATTCATAAACTAGTGATTCACACAAATTTTAAAAAATTCAAATTTAAACTATTCAAATTTTAAAACTAATGGCACTAACAGAAAGTTTATAATTTTTGTGACCTAAAATAAAAAAGAAATCACTGCAAAACAAAAAAAAGTGCCACCTACTATTAAATAGCAGGAAAAAGATTGACTCTAAAATCAATTTTAACTATTCTACAAAGTGTTTTCACACAAATTTAGTAAACTAGTGATTCATAAACTAGTGATTCAAACAAATTTTAAAAAATTCAAATTTAAACTATTCAAATTTTGAAGCTAATGGCACTAACAGAAAGTTTATAATTTTTGTGACCTAAAAGAAAAAAGAAATCACTAAAAAACTATAAGTATTTAGTTCTAAGTAGAAATGAAAAAAATAATGGCACTAGTAAAGTTAATCACAAACTTGAGATTCACACAAATTTCCAAGAATTTAAATTTTAACTATTCTAATTTGACACCAATGGCACTAGTAAAGTTAATCACAAACTTGAGATTCACACAAATATCAAAGAATTCAAATTTTAACTATTCTAATTTGACACTAATGGCACTAGTAAAGTTAATCACAAACTTGAGATTCACGCAAATTTCAAAGAATTCAAATTTTAACTATTCTAATTTGAAAACTAATGGCACTAACAGAAAGTTTATAATTTTTGTGACCTCAAATAAAAAAGAAATCACTAAAAAATTATAAGTATTTAGTTCTAAGTAGAAACGAAAAAATAAATAGAAAAAAGAAAAAAATGCCACCTACTGGGGTAGCACGGCCTGAATACGACTAGAAACCCAACCATGGGCCAGGATTCAGGCCCGCAGCAGGCCTAGTAGGCCGACAGGCATTGCAGTGTCCAATTAGGCCCATAAGCCTGCATTTCAGAGGAGTTCGAGAGGGAAGAGGCAGCGGAGCTTATAAACAGGTGCTGGTCGCTCTCAACTAGCGAGGTGGGACTAAACTCCCACCACCGCGCCAGCGCAAGGCCATTGGTCCCGGTTGGTGGCACCAACCGGAACTAAAGGGGGGAATTGGTCCCGGTTCGTGACAGAAACCGGGACTAATGTCCCCCTTTAGTTCCGGTTGGTGCCACCAACCGGGACCAAAGGCCGCCGCTTCCCGCCCTTTGGGCTGCCGAAAAGTCGCCTTTGGTCCCGGTTGGTGGCACCAACCGGGACTAAAGGGGGCATTGGTCCCGGTTTGTGCCACGAACCGGGACCAATGCCTTAGCTATATAAGCAACACTTAGGAAATTTTCACCATTTCCCTCTCCAGTTGCCCCGACGACGCCGAGCTCATCGACGCCGCCAGGCTGCCCCGATGCCGTCCGCCGCCCCTGCCGTCGCCCGTGCCTCGCCATCGCGTCTTCGTCGCCGTCTCCGAGCCCGCGTGCCCCTGCCCTCGCCCCCGAGCGGGCCTCCGCCGTCCCCGAGCCTAGCTTCTTCCTCGTCGCCGACGCCACCTCGCGGTGAGCGCCGCCCCGTTCCCCTGCTCCTCCCCCTGTACTGGCTGCCGTCGCCGCCGCGCGCTGCCATCGCACCGCCGCCCCTGCCCTTCGCTGCCGCCGCGCGCCGCCCCTGCCGCCGCGCGCCGCCCCTGCCTTGCGCGGCCGCTGCTCGCCACCCCTGCCCTTCGCTGCCGCTGCACGCCGCCCCGCCGCGCGCCGCCCCTGCCCTGCTGTGCCGCCGCCCCTACCCTTCATTTTTTTAAGTTTAACTTTTTTGTTCATATATATATATAATGTATATGTGTATGTACGTATGTGGCTATGTGTATGTATATGTTCATAGAAAATTTTGTATAATGTATATGTGTATGTGTAATGTATATGTGTATGTATAATGTTCATATACAATGTATAATGTATATGTGTATGTATATGTGTATGTTAGTTTAATTTTTTTGTTCATAGAATTTTTTTCATATATATATAGAAAGTTTTTTGTTCATAGAAAGTTTTTTGTTCATATATAGAAAGTTAGAAGAAAATTTAGAATATGCTAAAATTTAAAAGAACAAGAAGGATAGGGAAAGAATAAAGTAAGAAGAGGAAGAAAGAAGAAGAGGAGAGGAAGAAGAGGAGAAATAAATAAGAAAAGGAAAAAAGAAGAAAAAGAAGAGGAGAAGAAGAAAGGAATAGAGGAGAAGAAGAAAAAAAAAGAATTATTCTATTTCTTCTTCTTCTCCTTTATTCCTTTCTTATTCTCCTATTCTTTTTCTTCGATCTTCTCCTCTCTTCTTCTCCTCTTTTTATTTCTTCTTCGTTTTCTTATGTTTTATCGGGTCTGTCGTCGTCGATATACCCCCCCTCCCCGATAACTTTTAGTAATTAGTACTACTTAGAAAGTGTTTAATGGAATTAGTTAGAACTAGGTAAACTTGTTTATTTTTAGTAAGTACTACATCATTCTATTTATAGTAAGTGCTTAGTAGTTGAACTAGTTGATTTAATAAAACTGGTTTATTTTACTATAGAACTAGTTTATTTTACTATAGAACTAGTTTATTTTTTAAGTTAAAGCAATTATTCCCGCATCGACGTGGACGATGCCTATCCCGCATCCTCGTCGTCGAGTCGACGGAGGACGACACCTGCTTGACCAGATGGGCCATGTCCGGGACTGGGCTCCGCCGGGGTGGTACTGGGAGGCGCTACCTTCCGGGGGGCGTAGCTTGGTGAGGAGCCAGCCCGTCGTTGACCCGATCCTTGTTTGGTGGCGGTCGCGTGGGCGAGTGACGTGCCGAGGCTTCCGGACACCGCGGAGGTGGTATGTCACCGTGTCAGCGAGGAGGACCAGCACGTCCGTCGGTACATGGTTGCGTTGGAGGGCAGGTTCGAGAATACCTGGCAGGTTCTTCAGGGATCTCACTAGAGCTATGATCCTGTGATGGTTCCTTCCCTTTGGGTGTCCACTGCCCGCGCCGATACCCGTCGGGCGCTACGGTTCTAGCTGTACTGGCGATATGTATGATAGTATTCGACGTGTATTAGTGATAATATTCGATGTACGGACACATGGAGATGATGTAGTTTTTATTATAATTGAATGCATCCTAATTTGAATATTACTTTATTTTGCGATTTGATTTTTCTTATTGAATGCTCAAATTGGAGAGCACTATGCAAGACATATGCATATGATTAGTTGAATAATAATGATCTAATTTAGTCTTTGAATTATGAACGTATAGGAAATGTCATCATCGGACGACGGAAGTCTCCCGGGAGAGTGCGACTGGTGACACGACGATCGAGGTCAGTGCGACAGGCCTCACCTGGACGATGGTCGGCGCTTCAGCATTTAGCTCGAGGAGACCTTCGAAGTTGAAACGGTACGCAACGACGACACGTGTTTTTTTTTCATAATTAAGCATGACTTCAACTATTTCAACGTGTAATTTTCATCTTTTACAATTCGAGTATAGTTTATCCCATGCCATGCAAGACGCTATGTCTTGGAGAGGATGGATTTTAAAGACCATGAAAATTTTGATGTGGATTTTGAAGTAAAGTTGTATAATGCTGAGAGCGTAACCCATTTTGGTTGCAAAAAATGGGAAGCATTTTGCAAATTGTATGGTTTTGATGAGGGTATGCTTGTCACCATGGATCTTGGTGATCCTGAAATCGAGGAATACAATATGGACATTTGGGTCCTTGTTGATACACCTCCCGTTCTACCGCTATGTGAGTTTCTCAAACATAGTTAATTATTAACTAATTTATTTGTTCATTTCAAAATAGTTGACAGCTTATTTCCATTGACAACTTATTTTGAATTATCAAAGAATGTGCAGAAGATGGTAGATAGAACTTACTACACCGATGGCGCTGAGTTAACTTACAAGGAGAAAACTCATCTGGTTGGATTTTGTAATGATCTTGAGAATTACAATATCTACAATCGAACTCCTCAACATTATGGTCAATACGTGCCACTAGTGCACGTGTTGAACTACGGTAACTACCATGGAGATACCCTGGTAAGATTTTTTACTATTACGACATCCGTGCATCTTTTTGCATACTTCTAAAACTAGTACATCATTGCTAACTACGAAGTTATTACTATGTTTTTCAATAGAGAATCCCAGAGGGTTGTGTGCCTCATTTGATGTATCAGAATGGCGGCAGCCTTCGTGTTTTGAACATATATCCAGGTCATCCTACGAATCTCAACTGTCCATACCGGATTTCTAAAAGAAGTGGAGACATGACAATCAAAGAATGGAAAAAATGTATGGACAGTCGTAAGGAGCTTCTTGGAAGCAAAAGGAAGCGAGGCGCAAGAATTGGAGACAGGATGATCTCCGTTCTTCATAATGGAGAGTCAGGGTCTATATTGTTTTATGCTATTTTACCTTAAGTGTGTTTAGGTCCTACCTGATACTGATGATCATGTGCTAAGAACAATTATGTAGGGTTGGGTTCGATGACTATGAGGATGATGATCGTATGACTTATTATTAATAACGAGTAGAAGTTGTATGATGATGCTTGATTAATTAGTAGGACTTGTTATTATATATGATGATGTATGATGCAAGCATGCATGAGTTATTATATATATATCTGCGGGTGAAATGAACATAGCAGTAGCGTTGGTAAACCAAGGATGAAGATATAAGATAGGACACTTCTCTCTATTAGCTAGCTAATAACAACCTAAAAATAACCCCCTAAACCCCTAAAACAGCCAACTTTTTTTTTTAAAAAAGAAAAACCTCAGCTCCAGCTAGCTGCTGACGCGTGGAAGCCTTTTGGTCCCGGTTTATTGTTGGGGAACGTAGTAATTTCAAAATTTTCCCTACGCACACGCAAGATCATGGTGATGCATAGCAACGAGAGGGGAGAGTGTTGTCTACGTACCCTCGTAGACCGAAAGCGGAAGCGTTATATCAACGCGGTTGATGTAGTCGTACGTCTTCACGATCCGACCGATCCAAGCACCGTTACTCCGGCACCTCCGAGTTCTTGGCACACGTTCAGCTCGATGACACACACCTAGCTCCGATCCAGCAAAGCTTCGGGGGGAGTTCCGTCAGCACGATGGCGTGGTGACGATGATGATGTTCTACCGGCGCAGGGCTTCGCCTAAGCACTGCAACGATATGATCGAGGTGGAATATGGTGGAGGGGGGCACCGCACACGGCTAAGGAACGATCACGAAGATCAACTTGTGTGTCCTGGGGTGCCCCCCTGCCCCCGTATATAAAGGAGCAAGGGGGGAGGGCCGGCCGGCCCTAGGGGCGCGCCAAGGGAGGGGGAGTCCTCCTCCTAGTGGGAGTAGGACTCCCCTTTCCTAGTCCAACTAGGAGTGGGGAAGGGGGGAAGGAAGGAGAGGGAGAGGGAGAGGGAACGGGGGCCGCGACCCCCCTCCTTGTCCAATTCGGACTCCTCATGGGGGGGCACGCCACCTCCTGGCGCAGCCCTCTCTCTCCCCTCGCGGCCCAATAAGGCCCATACTTCCCCCGCGGGGTTCCGGTAACCCCTCTGGCACTCCGGTAATATCCGAAACCTCTCGGAACCATTCCGATGTCCGAACATAGCCGTCCAATATATCAATCTTTATGTCTCGACCATTCCGAGACTCCTCGTCATGTCCGTGGTCACATCCGGGACTCCGAACTCCTTCGGTACATCAAAATGCATAAACTCATAATAACTGTCATCGTAACCTTAAGCGTGCGGACCCTACGGTTCGAGAACAATGTAGACATGACCGAGACACGTCTCCGGTCAATAACCAATAGCGGGACCTGGATGCCCATATTGGCTCCTACATATTCTACGAAGATCTTTATCGGTCAGACCGCATAACAACTTACGTTGTTCCCTTTGTCCATCGGTATGTTACTTGCCCGAGATTCGATCGTCGGTATCCAATACCTAGTTCAATCTCGTTACCGGCAAGTCTCTTTACTCGTTCCGTAATACATCATCCCGCAACTAACTCATTAGTTGCAATGCTTGCAAGGCTTAAGTGATGTGCATTACCGAGAGGGCCCAGAGATACCTCTCCCACAATTGGAGTGACAAATCCTAATCTCGAAATACGCCAACCCAACATCTACCTTTGGTGACACCTGTAGTACTCCTTTATAATCACCCAGTTACGTTGTGATGTTTGGTAGCACCCAAAGTGTTCCTCCGGCAAACGGGAGTTGCATAATCTCATAGTCAAAGGAACATGTATAAGTCATGGATAAAAGCAACAACAACATACTAAACGATCGGGTGCTATGCTAATGGAATGGGTCATGTCAATCAGATCATTCAACTAATGATGTGACCTTGTTAATCAAATGACAACTCCTTTTGTCTATGGTTAGGAAACTTAACCATCTTTGATTAACAAGCTAGTCAAGTAGAGGCATACTAGTGACACTCTGTTTGTCTATGTATCCACACATGTATTATGTTTCCGGTTAATACAATTCTAGCATGAATAATAAACATTTATCATGATATGTAAGGAAATAAATAATAACTTCATTATTGCCTCTAGGGCATATTTCCTTCAGTCTCCTACTTGCACTAGAGTCAATAATCTAGATTATACAGTAATGATTCTAACACCCATGGAGTCTTGGTGCTGATCATGTTTTGCCCGTGGAAGAGGCTTAGTCAACGGGTCTGCCACATTCAGATCCGTATGTATCTTGCAAATCTCTATGTCTCCCACCTGGACCAAGTCCCGGATGGAATTGAAGCGTCTCTTGATGTGCTTTGTTCTCTTGTGAAACCTGGATTCCTTTGAGAAGGCAATTGCTCCAGTATTGTCACAAAAGATTTTCATTGGACCCGATGCACTAGGTATGACACCTAGATCGGATATGAACTCCTTCATCCAGACTCCTTCATTTGCTGCTTCCGAAGCAGCTATGTACTCCGCTTCACATGTAGATCCCGCCACGACGCTTTGTTTAGAACTGCACCAACTGACAGCTCCACCGTTTAATGTAAATACGTATCCGGTTTGCGATTTCGAATCGCCCGGATCAGTGTCAAAGCTTGCATCAACGTAACCTTTTACGATGAGCTCTTTGTCACCTCCATACACGAGAAACATTTCCTTAGTCCTTTTCAGGTACTTCAGGATATTCTTGACCGCTGTCCAGTGATCCACTCCTGGATTACTTTGGTACCTCCCTGCTAAACTTATAGCAAGGCACACATCAGGTCTGGTACACAGCATTGCATACATGATAGAGCCTATGGCTGAAGCATAGGGAAAATCTTTCATCTTCTCTCTATCTTCTGCAGTGGTCGGGCATTGAGTCTGACTCAACTTCACACCTTGCGATACAGGCAAGAACCCTTTCTTCGCTTGATCCATTTTGAACTTCTTCAAAATCTTGTCAAGGTATGTGCTTTGTGAAAGTCCAATTAAGCGTCTTGATCTATCTCTATAGATCTTAATGCCCAATATGTAAGCAGCTTCACCGAGGTCTTTCATTGAAAAACTCTTATTCAAATATCCTTTTATGCTATCCAGAAATTCTATATTATTTCCAATCAGTAATATGTCATCTACATATAATATCAGAAATGCTACAGAGCTCCCACTCACTTTCTTGTAAATACAGGCTTCTCCAAAAGTCTGTACAAACCCAAATTCTTTGATCACACTATCAAAACGTTTATTCCAACTCCGAGATGCTTGCCCCAGTCCATAAATGGATCGCTGGAGCTTGCATACTTTGTTAGCTCCCTTTGGATCAATAAAACCTTCTGGTTGCATCATATACAACTCTTCTTCCAGAAACCCATTCAGGAATGCAGTCTTTACATCCATTTGCCAAATTTCATAATCATAAAATGCGGCAATTGCTAACATGATTCGGACAGACTTAAGCATCGCTACGGGTGAGAAGGTCTCATCGTAGTCAATCCTTGAACTTGTCGAAAACCCTTTGCGACAAGTCGAGCTTTGTAGACAGTAACATTACCGTCGGCGTCAGTCTTCTTCTTAAAGATCCACTTGTTCTCTATTGCTTGCCGACCCTCGGGCAAGTCAACCAAAGTCCACACTTTGTTTTCATACATGGATCCCATCTCAGATTTCATGGCTTCCAGCCATTTTGCGGAATCTGGGCTCACCATCGCTTCTTCATAGTTCGTAGGTTCGTCATGATCTAGTAGCATGATTTCCAGAATAGGATTGCCGTACCACTCTGGTGCGGATCTCACTCTGGTTGATCTACGAGGTTCAGCAGTTACTTGATCTGAAGTTTCATGATCATCATCACTAACTTCTTCTCTGATTGGTGTAGATGTCACAGAAACCGGTTTCTGTGATGTACTACTTTCCAATAAGGGAGCAGGTACAGTTACCTCATCAAGTTCTACTTTCCTCCCACTCACTTCTTTCGAGAGAAACTCCTTCTCTAGAAACGATCCATTTTTAGCAACAAATGTCTTGCCTTCGGATCTGTGATAGAAGGTGTACCCAACTGTTTCCTTTGGGTATCCTATGAAGACACATTTCTCCGATTTGGGTTCGAGCTTATCAGGTTGAAGCTTTTTCACATAAGCATCGCAACCCCAAACTTTAAGAAACGACAACTTTGGTTTCTTGCCAAACCATAGTTCATAAGGCGTCGTCTCAACGGATTTTGACGGTGTCCTATTTAACGTGAATGCGGCCGTCTCTAGAGCATAACCCCAAAACGATAGCGGTAAATCTGTAAGAGACATCATAGATCGCACCATATCTAGTAAAGTGCGATTACGATGTTTGGACACACCATTGCGCTGTGGTGTTCCGGGTGGCGTGAGTTGCAAAACTATTCCGCATTGTTTCAAATGTAGACCAAACTCGTAACTCAAATATTCTCCTCCACGATCAGATCGTAGAAACTTTATTTTCTTGTTACGATGATTTTCAACTTCACTCTGAAATTCTTTGAACTTTTCAAATGTTTCAGACTTGTGTTTCATTAAGTAGATATACCCATATCTGCTTAAATCATCTGTGAAGGTGAGAAAATAACGATATCCGCCACGAGCTTCAATATTCATCGGATCACATACATCTGTATGTATGATTTCCAATAAATCTGTTGCTCTCTCCATAGTACCGGAGAACGGTGTTTTAGTCATCTTGCCCATGAGGCACGGTTCGCAAGTACCAAGTGATTCATAATCAAGTGGTTCCAAAAGTCCATCAGTATGGAGTTTCTTCATGCGCTTTACACTGATATGACCTAAACGGCAGTGCCACAAATAAGTTGCACTATCATTATCAACTCTGCATCTTTTGGCTTCAACACTATGAATATGTGTATCACTACTATCGAGATTCATCAAAAATAGACCACTCTTTAAGGGTGCATGACCATAAAAGATATTATTCATATAAATAGAACAACCATTATTCTCTGATTTAAATGAATAACCGTCTCGCATCAAACAAGATCCAGATATAATGTTCATGCTCAACGCTGGCACCAAATAACAATTATTTAGGTCTAATATTAATCCGGAAGGTAGATGTAGAGGTAGCGTGCCGACTGCGATCACATCGACTTTGGAACCATTTCCCACGCGCATCGTCACCTCGTCCTTTGCCAGTGTTCGCTTAATCCGTAGTCCCTGTTTCGAGTTGCAAATATTAGCAACAGAACCTGTATCAAATACCCAGGTGCTACTACGAGCTCTAGTAAGGTACACATCAATAACATGTATATCACATATACCTTTGTTCACCTTGCCATCCTTCTTGTCCGCCAGATACTTGGGGCAGTTCCGCTTCCAGTGACCAGTCTGCTTGCAGTAGAAGCACTCAGTTTCAGGCTTAGGTCCAGACTTGGGTTTCTTCGCTTGAGCAGCAACTTGTTTGCTGTTCTTCTTGAAGTTCCCCTTCTTCTTCCCTTTGCCCTTCTTCTTGAAACTGGTGGTCTTATTGACCATCAACACTTGATGCTCCTTCTTGATTTCTACCTCCGCAGCCTTTAGCATTGCGAAGAGCTTGGGTATAGTCTTATCTATCCCTTGCATATTATAGTTCATCACGAAGCCTTTGTAGCTTGGTGGCAGTGATTGAAGAATTCTGTCAATGACACAATCATCCGGAAGATTAACTCCCAGTTGACTCAAGTGATTGTAATACCCAGACATTCTGAGTATGTGCTCACTGACAGACCCATTCTCTTCCATCTTGCAGCTATAGAACTTATTGGAGATCTCATATCTCTCAATCCGGGCATTCTGTTTGAATATCAACTTCAACTCCTGGAACATCTCATATGCTCCATGGTTCTCAAACCGTCGTTGAAGTCCCGGTTCTAAGCCGTAAAGCATGGCACACTGAACTATCAAGTAGTCATCAGCTTTGCTCTGCCAGACGTTCATAACATCTGGTGTTGCTCCAGTAGCAGGCCTGGCACCTAGCGGTGCATCCAGGACGTAATTCTTCTGTGCAACAATGAGGATAATCCTCAAGTTACGGACCCAGTCCGTGTAATTGCTACCATCATCTTTCAACTTTGCTTTCTCAAGGAACGCATTAAAATTCAACGGAACAACAGCACGAGCCATTTATCTACAATTAACATAAACAAGCAAGATACTATCAGGGACTAAGTTCATGATAAATTTAAGTTCAATTAATCATATTACTTAAGAACTCCCACTTAGATAGACATCCCTCTAATCTTCTAAGTGATCACGTGATCCAAATCAAACTAAACCATAACCGATCATCACGTGAAATGGATTAGTTCTCAATGGTGAACATCATCATGTTGATCATATCTACTATATGATTCACGTTCGACCTTTCAGTCTCCGTGTTCCGAGGCCATATCTGCATATGCTAGGCTCGTCAAGTATAACCCGAGTATTCCGCGTGTGCAAAACTGGCTTGCACCCGTTGTAGATGGACGTAGAGCTTATCACACCCGATCATCACGTGGTGTCTGGGCACGACGAACTTTGGCAACGGCGCATACTCGGGGAGAACACTTCTTGATAATTTAGTGAGAGATCATCTTATAATGCTACCGTCAATCAAAGCAAGATAAGATGCATAAAAGATAAACATCACATGCAAATCAATATAAGTGATATGATATGGTCATCATCATCTTGTGCTTCGTGATCTCCATCTCTGCAGCACCATCATGATCACCATCGTCACCGGCGCGACACCTTGATCTCCATCGTAGCATCGTTGTCGTCTCGCCAATCTTATGCTTCTACGACTATCGCTACCGCTTAGTGATAAAGTAAAGCATTACAGGGCGATTGCATTGCATACAATAAAGCGACAACCATACGGCTCCTGCCGGTTGCCGATAACTCGGTTACAAAACATGATCATCTCATACAATAAAATATAGCATCATGTCTTGACCATATCACATCACAACATGCCCTGCAAAAACAAGTTAGACGTCCTCTACTTTGTTTGTTGCAAGTTTTATGTGGCTGCTACGGGCTTAAGCAAGAACTCATCTTACCTACGCATCAAAACCACAATGATAGTTTGTCAAATAGACTCTGTTTTAACCTTCTCAAGGACCGGGCGTAGCCACACTTGGTTCAACTAAAGTTGGTGAGACAGTCTCCCGCAAGCCATCTGTGTGCAAAGCACGTCGAGGGAACCGGTCTCGCGTAAGCGTACGCGTAAGGTTGGTCCGGGTCGTCTCATCCAACAATACCGCTGAACCAAAGTATGACATGCTGGTAGGCAGTATGACTTGTATCGTCCACAACTCACTTGTGTTCTACTCGTGCAAATAACATCAAACCATAAAAAACCTAGGCTCTGATACCACTGTTGGGGAACGTAGTAATTTCAAAAAATTTCCTACGCACACGCAAGATCATGGTGATGCATAGCAACGAGAGGGGAGAGTGTTGTCTACGTACCCTCGTAGACCGAAAGCGGAAGCGTTATATCAACGCGGTTGATGTAGTCGTACGTCTTCACGATCCGACCGATCCAAGCACCGTTACTCCGGCACCTCCGAGTTCTTGGCACACGTTCAGCTCGATGACGCACCCCTAGCTCCGATCCAGCAAAGCTTCGGGGGGAGTTCCGTCAGCACGACGGCGTGGTGACGATGATGATGTTCTACCGGCGCAGGGCTTCGCCTAAGCACTGCAACGATATGATCGAGGTGGAATATGGTGGAGGGGGGCACTGCACACGGCTAAGGAACGATCACGAAGATCAACTTGTGTGTCCTGGGGTGCCCCCCTGCCCCCGTATATAAAGGAGCAAGGGGGGAGGGCCGGCCGGCCCTAGGGGCGCGCCAAGGGAGGGGGAGTCCTCCTCCTAGTCGGAGTAGGACTCCCCTTTCCTAGTCCAACTAGGAGTGGGGAAGGGGGGAAGGAAGGAGAGGGAGAGGGAGAGGGAGAGGGGGCCACGCCCCCCTCCTTGTCCAATTCGGACTCCTCATGGGGGGGGGCACCTCCTGGCGCAGCCCTCTCTCTCCCCTCGCGGCCCAATAAGGCCCATACTTCCCCCGGGGGGTTCCGGTAACCCCTCCGGCACTCCGGTAATATCCGAAACCTCTCGGAACCATTCCGATGTCCGAACATAGCCGTCCAATATATCAATCTTTATGTCTCGACCATTCCGAGACTCCTCGTCATGTCCGTGATCACATCCGGGACTCCGAACTCCTTCGGTACATCAAAATGCATAAACTCATAATAACTGTCATCGTAACCTTAAGCGTGCGGACCCTACGGTTCGAGACCAATGTAAACATGACCGAGACACGTCTCCGGTCAATAACCAATAGCGGGACCTGGATGCCCATATTGGCTCCTACATATTCTACGAAGATCTTTATCGGTCAGACCGCATAACAACATACGTTGTTCCCTTTGTCCATCGGTATGTTACTTGCCCGAGATTCGATCGTCGGTATCCAATACCTAGTTCAATCTCGTTACCGGCAAGTCTCTTTACTCGTTCCGTAATACATCATCCCGCAACTAACTCATTAGTTGCAATGCTTGCAAGGCTTAAGTGATGTGCATTACCGAGAGGGCCCAGAGATACCTCTCCCACAATTGGAGTGACAAATCCTAATCTCGAAATACGCCAACCCAACATCTACCTTTGGTGACACCTGTAGTACTCCTTTATAATCACCCAGTTACGTTGTGACGTTTGGTAGCACCCAAAGTGTTCCTCCGGCAAACGGGAGTTGCATAATCTCATAGTCAAAGGAACATGTATAAGTCATGGATAAAAGCAACAGCAACATACTAAACGATCGGGTGCTATGCTAATGGAATGGGTCATGTCAATCAGATCATTCAACTAATGATGTGACCTCGTTAATCAAATGACAACTCCTTTTGTCTATGGTTAGGAAACTTAACCATCTTTGATTAACAAGCTAGTCAAGTAGAGGCATAATAGTGACACTCTGTTTGTCTATGTATCCACACATGTATTATGTTTCCGGTTAATACAATTCTAGCATGAATAATAAACATTTATCATGATATGTAAGGAAATAAATAATAACTTTATTATTGCCTCTAGGGCATATTTCCTTCATTTATGTCATCAACCGGACCAAAGGCCCCCCTGCCTGGGTTGCCGGCAGCAGCCACGTGGAGGCCCATCTGTCCCGGTTCTGGTTTGAACCGGGACTAAAGGGGGGACATATTAGTAACAACCCTTTAATCCCGGTTCATGAACCGGGACTAAAGGCCCTTATGAACCGGGACAAAAGGCAGGTTTTCTACTAGTGAGAACCAACATGCGGCGGCGCGCAGGACATCCCAGCCAGTGCTCAGGGACTAGGCAGTAGCAACGACCACCGGAGAGGCGAGATCCACTCTAGGGATGGCCGGATCCACTGACCTGCCCGCTGGATTCATGGCGGCTGTCGGTGTTAAAACCGGCGGATCTCAGGTAGGGTGTCCCGAACTGTGCGTCAAAGGCGTATGGTAACAGGAGGCGGGTTCCACGATGTTTACCCAGGTTCGGGCCCTCTCGATGAAGGTAATACCCTACTTCCTGCTTGATTGATCTTGATGATATGAGTATTACAAGAGTTGATCTACCATAAGATCGTAGAGGCTAAACCCTAGAAGCTAGCCTATGATTATGATTGTTGTTGTCCTACGGACTAAACCCTCCGGTTTATATAGACACCGGAGGGGGCTCGGGTTACACAGAGTCGGTTACAAGTTAGGAGATCTACATATCCGAATTGCCAAGCTTGACTTCCACGCAAAGGAGAGTCCCACCCGGACACGGGACAAAGTCTTCAATCTTGTATCTTCATAGTCCAACAGTCCGGCCAAAGTATATAGTCCGGCTGTCCGAGGACCCCTTAATCCAGGACTCCCTCAGCGGCTACGTCGGAGGATGGGGTAGAGATGGCGAACCGGAGTTGGGGAGGAGTGGGGATGTACGGGGAGGAAGATCCCAGAGACGGGGAAGTCCCGCCGCCGCCGCACGGTTGCCGTCACCGGCGGCGAGGATGGAAGAGCAGAGGCGGCCTCAAGCGCTAGGGTTCTTCGCCCCCGGTGTCGCCCTGGAGCGACATGGGAGGAATTGATAACTTTTGCGGGATCTTTCTTTTTTGTTCTTCTTTTTATCTTTTGGTTGTGTGCATTTGTCATGTCTTCATGACATTGCTTTGTTACATAGGCTGGGCGTAATTGGTATCTCCATGATATTAATATATTTTCCTTGTGGAGAAAATCAAATAAGAAAGTTGGTGGGTGGTACGACTAAGCGATGAGTTGAATGCTTCGGCAGCTACTATTAACGGTCTATCGTACCTGACAAAGAAAGGCTGCCCACCATAAGTGGCCATCTCTTCTAATACTAGTAAGTTTGTTATATGTTCCATTCAAATTAATTGGACTACCCCGCAAAAGAGAGACAGAGAGAGAGAGACTACATACGCTATGAAACTAGCTTCCGCCCTCACATCTCAAACTTGGGTTTTCTTTGGTTTTTGCGTTCACCATGATCACAACAGCTACCTAGCTTATTAACTTTGCATTTGTTTTGAAAAGGATATTAAACCCCTGTGTCTGCATCATTATGATGCTGCACACAATAACTTTTATTAATTATTCAGCTAAGCACAAAACAAAGGCAAGCATTGCCGAATTATTACAAAATATAAAATTAACGCTTATGACTAAATCAACTTCTTGCACAGCAACACCTTCAAAAAGGAATAAATGTCTTGGCACTATCGTTGCCACGTCCGAACGGACACGACTTGAACATGGATTCTCATCCTGGTTGTCATAACCGGCCAATGAAGACAGTCACAACAACCCGCATACAACATCTTCAACAATATAACGATGCAAGTTCATCTCTGTTAAGCCGACTGATAAAAGTCAGGATAATAGTTTTCACCCTGGACATGAATTGGTGTTCAAATTTTCATCTTGCAAAACAGATCATTTAGCAGTCGCCTTCATCAGTACTCTATGCCAGGGATGGTGGGACACCTTCGCACCTTAGACTACCGCCATGACCGTCAGGTGGATGCCCATATCTCAGCGGGAACTGGCTGCTGCCACTCCACGCCGCGCGAGTCAGCGGGAACAAATGCAGGACCAAACTGTACCAGTTCTTAAATATTTTAGATGCCCTGGTCTCAATGTTATAGCTGCACGTACATGCAAGCATGCATGCTGGCGTAGTTACTCCGATGGATGTCCTTGTGTCACGTTAGGGAAAGAAAAGGAGACCTACGAACGATGAGATAAGGACTCAAGCAGACTCTAATTTAACTGGTTCGGCCCCTCTAGTCAGTACGTGTAGCGCAAGGCTTCTTTGTCGGCAAATAAACGAATTAGTGAACTATTTATTTTTCTACCATGCAAAGAGAGGACACGTGAAGATGCCTCGAGGACCTTTGGACGTGCTTGATTTTCTATCGTTGTATTCTGTTGGCTGGGGCCACCTCAGGAAGAGATCAAGAGGATACATCATCGTCAAGTTAAGATTTTGATTAGGAAAATATCGAGCCGGTTTCTATCGTCGGAAAGAGTTTTCTTGCGGCCAGTATGTTGGACGCGCCAGTGCTGGCTATAAAGACTTTTTTTCGTGGGGGAAAGCCTATTCGGTGCACTTTATTTTGAAGCCAACAAAGTTACATCATGAATCAAAAATGGAAGGGGCAGCACTAGGCGCCGGCGCACCGGCCCAACGTTCGGCCGGTCGCCTAGCATCCGTCGGATTGGCACCATCCGAACCGTTCAGATCTTATCTTCTTCCCCGTCTAAAAACGATTCCCCACCTCCCTAGCGAAGCTTCCTTCCCACGCACATGGCAGATGCCGCCTGAAAAGTACCTCGTCTCCTGCAGCTTGTAACACCTCAGGTGCTCGCCTATCGTAGCAAACCACCGCGCATGACCCGTCGCCGACCGCTAGCAGCACCGCGGATCGCCGCGCCCACACCCAAGGTTGTCGTTGGAGGCCGTCGTTGTACTCGATCTGTCTCCGTAGGAAGAACTTGTCTTGTGGCCTTGCAGCTCCAGCTCCAAATTTTTTTGCAGCTCCACCTCTCATGACGAGCCCCGTCGAAGCAATCATCAACGCCGGTCATAAGCAAAAAACGACATCAGATCAAAACATCGTCGCCTGCCATCACAGGTCGGGGTCATCGTTATGAATGGTTGCAGCTTATGTCAATGCTGGTTGTAGCCAAACTCGACGACAGATGCAGCAAAAATGTCATCGGCGTCGTCGCGGGTTAAGCCGAGACATGAATGGTTGAAGCTTTTTTCATTGTCGGATGTAGCATTTTTCATCAACAGTTGCAGCTTTCGTCGTCATCCATAACTTCCGTCCTCTATTGTTGAAACTTTTTTCGTCGCCAGTTGAAGCTTTTCTAGTCGCCGGTTGAAGCTTTTATCGTCGTCGGTTGAAGCTTCCGTCTTTGCGCAGTGCCAGCACCCCAAAAATTTGTTTGCCTTCGATTGAAGCATTTATCGTCCATGGTTGTAGCACCTGGTCGAAGGGTTGTAGCATATGTTGTCGCCGGTTGCATTCTTCAACCTTCCATGGTTGTAGCATTTTGTCACCGCCGGCCGCCATGGTTGTAACATTTGTCGGCCTGGATGTAACATCTGTAAAAAGGGTTGTAGCACCAAACTGTGCCGGTTGCAACCCTCGCCATAGTTTTTACCAAAAAACGGTTGTAGAAATTTTCCATCGTGGTTGTAACTCCGACGTCGACCGGTTCCAGCAAATTTCCACCAGGGTTATGCCCCTACATCGGTCAGTTCTAGCGCGTGGTGACCACACCTCCAACCTCGGGCTGCCGGTTCACATCTCTGGCCATTCCTGGGCGCACCGCCTGGCTTGCTGGTCGCAGCATCGGTGCTCGCCTCACGGCCATGGCGTCCTCTACACGGAGCATGCGTAGAGCCCAAAAAAGCAGTACGGGTGGTGTGCGGTGCAGGAGGGAGGCGGGAAGAGGCTGATGGTCAGCGGCAAGGACGAGGGCGCATGGCCGCGCGAGCTCACCAGGTGTTGGTTGTTCGTGAAGGAGAGAGAAGATAGTGAGAGAGAAGATGAGATTGGTTGGTGGAGAAAGAAGATACGAGAGAGAGAGAGAGACACTGGTAGAAAAAGAGGCTTCCATACGCCCCCATTAGTCCCCAAAACAATCGAACCGCGACCAAAGGGGTCTTTAGTCGCGGTTCGGGAGAAGACCCGCGACCAACTATCTGGGCCCAGCGCGCTCGGTCGACAGCTGACGGACGGGAGGGGCTTTAGTCCCGGTTGGCCTGGCCAACCGGGACTAAAGGTCCCCGAAGGCCTTTAGTCACGGTTGGCCAGGCCAACCGGGACTAAAGGCCCATCCAGCTGGCGGACGGGAGGGGCTTTAGTCCCGGTTGGCCTGGCCAACCGCGACTAAAGGCCCATCCCTATATATAGGACTCAGCTCACTTCACTTCACTCAGCTCACTTCACAATTTTCAGAAGGTGGTGGTGGGTTTGCTTTTGGTTTCTCCTATGCACACAAGGTGTTTGATGAAATGCCCGAGAGCCTGAAACAAACATGATATGAAGTGTCCGAGCCACACTTGAGCTTTCTCATTTATTTTTCCTCCGCGATCGCGGTTAGCAACTTGAACCTTTCATGTGTCATTGATAAAATACGCATGTGTGTAGTTCATTGTTTAATTTGTATTATTTCTAGCTAGTTAGTTTAACAAATGCATGATGGTTAATTATATACTTTATATAATAATAATGCAGATGAATCGGCAATGGATGTACGGTCCCCGACTCTCCGGCGAGTTCACTACGGGTTTGAAAGATTTCCTCGTAGTGGCAAATGCGAACAAGCAGCAAGGTTTTATTATCTGTCCATGTGCTGTCTGTAAGAATCAGAAGGGTTACTCCTCCTCAAGAGACATTCACATGCACCTGCTTCGGCATGATTTCATGCCAAGCTATAATTGTTGGACCAAGCATGGAGAAAGAGGGGTTAGAATGGAAGAAGATGAAGAAGGGGATGATATCGATGACAACTATCATGATCATTTCGGTGATACTTTCATGGAGGATGATGCTGAAGGTGGGGAAGGGTTAGGTGAAGGTGAAGAAGAGGCACATGATGAGCCCGCTGATGATCTTGGTCGGACCATTGCTGATGCACGAAGACGCTGCGAAACTGACAAGGAGAGGGAGAATTTGGATCGCATGTTAGAGGATCACAAAAATTCGTTGTATCCAGGATGCGATAATAGTCTGAAAAAGCTGGGCTGCACACTGGATTTGCTAAAATGGAAGGCACAGGAAGGTGTAGGTGACTCATCATTTGAAAATTTGCTGAAAATGTTGAAGAATATGTTCCCGAAGAAAATGTTGAAGAGTATGTTTGTGAGAACATCCGGAGACACACCACTGAGCGGAAGGCATCAGATAGCGTGCGGAACGCGACGGATAACTTGCGGAGGAGGCTTAGTCCAGAAGCTCGCTTCCGACCAATTCAAGAAGAATTAGCAGGATTTTTCATGAGGGAAGTCATCAATCCTAAAGGAGAACACTATACCGAGGACGAAGAAATTTATATGCATACCCGAGATTGAAACTTGTTCAAAGTTGTATATGGTCATCCATCCTAATTGTGTATGGAAACTTGTTCGAAGTTGTATATGGTCACCCGAGATTGAATATATATTATATATTCCTCTTGAATTCTTCTTGTTTGAAATTTCATATGCATGTATATAGTAGCGTAGAATATGTGTACTGAAACTTCATCAAAAATAAAAAAAAAACAAAAAAAACACTACAAATTAAAAAGAAACCAGGTTTAGGGGGGCTGAAACCCTAAACCTGCGGAGGAGGCCTTTAGTCCCGGTTGGCCACGAGAACCGGGACTAAAGGTCCTCCGCCCCGACGGACCATGGGCGCCCACGTGGACGGGCCTTTAGTCCCGGTCAGCCACAAGAACCGGGACTAAAGCCTTTAGTCGCGGTCCGTAAGAGGCGCGACTAAGGAGGGGGGTCTTTAGTCGCGCATATTTAGTCCCGGTTGCACAGCCGGGACTAAAGGCTGTTGCGAACCGGGACTAAAGGGCTTTTTTCTACCAGTGAGAAAAAACTAGGAAAGGACGCACTAGAGACACACGATACCCTTTCAATCGTATGCACGCGGTGCGACCGGCGTGATGTTTCGGCCGGTGCCCCGGCTGTAAAAGTTTCCCAAAATGGAAGTAAGAAACTAGGAGGGACATCATCCCAAAAAATAAAAGACTTCGACTCGTACGAATGTTTTGCTAAGTTGTGCGCAGCTGAGGAGGGACCAAATAATTTAATAACTCCAGTGCATGCATTAATCAAGTCCAAACAGTCTGATTCCACCAGCACTCCCGAGCATCCTAGTCTTTCCAGTAGCTCAAATCCTTTGAGCATGGCTAAAGACTCTGCCGATCCAGCATCCAACACATGGTATATAAGTTTAGCAACACCCGCAATCGCTTCACCGGAATTGTTGCGTAAGACAACCCACACACCTCCCGTGCCATCATCATGAAAAGCCGCATTTATGTTTAGTTTATACGATCCTGGGATAGGTTTAGTCCACACAATTTCATGTGGAACACTTGTTACCGATGCCACATTGAAATTTGACATAAGCGTCTCGATTGCAAATGCAGTGCACACTGGGGCAGTCACCTGTTCTCCTTTCACCATTTCTCGACGTTGGTACCAGATATACCAACAAGCCACGGCAATGTCGGCAATAAAGCCTAATCATTTATCTCGTGTAAAATTTGGTTATTTTATCAAATGGACACGATGTGTTTTTCATGGTAGAAACACATATCAAGTGTTGGAGAAATCTTTAGAAAACCTCTACATTGCAATTTATTTGTAGAAGTTGTTTTGCACATGAGTGCTCTCGTCGGGATTGGTTTTCTCGTGTTGAACTATTGTTGGTGGTGGAGTATCGTGAAAGATAAGACCACAACAACAGATCAGATCTCGCCAGGAGGTTCGGTCTACATCAGGTGGTATTCAGAGCCAAGGTTGTTCATGACACTGCATAGGAGATGACTGGATTACCATGGAAGCTAAGATATGGATTACAATTGGAGGAGGAAGATCGATGGGATGGGATTTTTCATACTCGTGATGTGGTAAAGACGAGATCATGTGCCATGACAATCGATCACATGAGTTTGATCAACAACGCAAGCTTCAAGATGGTGGAGAAGCTAAATCTATTGAGGACTTCACGAGCACAACCATACTTGTTCCGTTGAGGTCATAAAGATCTTAGTGTCACGCATAAAATCAAGGTACCATTTTTTGTTGGGAAAATATTTTTACACGGTTTTGTGTGACGTGATTCTGGCAACGATGGTTTCCTGTCACTTACTGTTGGGCGAGCCATGGTATAAAGAGCACAATGTTGCGTATTATTGTCAAGCACACATATATACCGTCAAGAAAGGTAAGAAGTACGACCTCACGCCCATGGGAAAGGATCATTTTATCGCTCGAAGGAGAGAACATCGGATGAAGATAAGAGAAGAGGAAGATGCAAAAAAGAACATGGTCGAAGCTACTGAAATATGTGCGGTCACCATTCAATCCGTACATAAAATATATTGTTGAAGAGATAAACTCGAAACCAAAGAAGGTTTCATTTCAAGGAGAGGATGATATGACCGCAATTTAACTACGATGGTGGATATTGTCAAGGTCACGACAAATGAAGAAAAGCTAGTTACTGCGATTTCACTAGTAGAAAAAGGGTCAAACGTGAAGCACATTAGTGCCGGTTTAAATTAGAGCCGACACTAATGTGTATATTAGTGCCGGTTCGTGGCGGCGATCAATAGTACCGGTTCGTGGAGAACCTTTAGTACCGGTTCGTCCCACGAACCGGTACTAAAGAGGCTGTGTCAGCCTGCGGTCAGGCTATGGCCCCACCATCACCATTTAGTGCTGGTTCGAACCACAAACCGGTACTAATGACGTTGTGGCAGGCTGTTTTTAGTCCCACCTCGCTCCCCTAACAAGCCTTTTACCACCTTAAATATGTTATTTCTCAAACTATCACAAGCACTTGGTCTTCATTGAACTCTATGTGTACAATTTGTGGCCGCAATATGAGTCTTCATCGGTTTATAAATCGTTGATGACTCATATTGACAATTCAGATTGTACACACAAAGATCATTGATGATCAAAGTATTTTTTATGTTATAAGATCATATTGACAATTTAGACTGTAAAGAAATATAAGATCATGATGTAAATGCTCTTATATTTTTTGTGTTCAGTATGCACCATTCAAAGCGACGCCATCAACTTTCAACCATTTCTGCCTTCATTTGCTATTTTTCATGCATTCAATGATTTGTTTTGAGAATTAAATGACCTGGAAACTGAAAAGCACTAAAATGAACTCTGAAAAAGTTGAAACTTGGCATGGTATCATCATTTCACCCACATAGCATGTGCAAGAAAGTAGAGAGGCTTACGGCTAAAACTGGATGCACTTCGTTTACAAACTGGACAATCTCTATCGAAGTATTCAGGCTTCTGACGAAATTAAACTCATCTGTTACAAAGGCATTTCATTTTTTTAAACTTATCACAACTCCAGAATTTTTGTGCATTCAGTATGCACCATTCAAAGCGACGCCATCAACTTTCAACCATTTCTGCCTTTATTGTTATTTCTCATGCATTCAATGATTTATTTTGAGAACTAAATGACCTGTAAATTGAAAAGCACTACAAATGAACTCTGAAAAAGTTGAAACTTGGCATGGTATCATCATTTCACCCACATAGTATGTGCAAGAAAGTAGAGAGGCTTACGGCTAAAACTGGATGCACTTTGTTTACAAACTGGACAATCTCTTTCGAAGTATTCAGGTTTCTGACGAAATTAAACTCATCTGTTACAAAGGCATTTCATTTTTTTTAAACTTATTACAACTCCAGAATTTTTGTGCATTCAGTATGCACCATTCAAAGCGACGCCATCAACTTTCAACCATCTCTGACTTCATTTGCTATTTTTCATGCATTCAATGATTTGTTTTGAGAACTAAATGACCTGGAAATTGAAAAGCACTACAAATGAACTCTGAAAAAGTTGAAACTTCGCATGGTATCATTATTTTACCCACATAGCATGTGCAAGAAAGTAGAGAGGCTTACGGCTAAAACTGGATGCACTTCATTTACAAACTGGACAATCTCTTTCGAAGTATTCAGGTTTCTGACGAAAATAAACTCATTTGTTACAAAAGGCATTTCATTTTTTTAAACTTATTACAACTCTAGAATTTTTGTGCATTCAGTATGCACCATTCAAAGCGACGCCATCAACTTTCAACCATTTCTGCCTTCATTTGCTATTTTTCATGCATTCAATGATTTGTTTTGAGAACTAAATAACCTGGAAATTGAAAAACACTACAAATGAACTTTGGAAAAGTTGAAACTTGGCATGGTATCATCATTTCACCCACATAGCATATGCAAGAAAGTAGAGAGGCTTACGGCTAAAACTGGATGCACTTCGTTTACAAACTGGACAATCTCTTTCGAAGTATTCAGGTTTCTGACGAAATTAAACTCATCTGTTACAAAGGCATTTCAATTTTTTTAAACTTATTACAACTCCAGAATTTTTGTGCATTCAGTATGCACCGTTCAAAGCGACGCCATCAACTTTCAACCATTTCTGCCTTTATTGTTATTTCTCATGCATTCAATGATTTATTTTGAACTAAATGACACTAAATTTTGTGCAGGCATAGCACCACCTTTAGTACCGGTTGGTGGCTCCAACCGGTATTAAAGGGTGACTAGTACTACAGTTTCTTAGTAAGCTGTTTTTTAGTCCCACCTCGCCAAGAGAGAGGGACTAGGAGCGGGTTATAAGCCCTGAGTCCAGAGACGATGAAGAAGAGGCTCAATGCTCACGTTGCTTAGCTTCAAGCCTTCAGGAATATGGTAGATTGCACGGAGCTACGCGCAGTGCAGTTTACACTATTCCAAAAGGTTAAAGAAAATTAACGAGCATTGCACCTCTTTTTTATTTTTAATAACTTATTACAACTCCGGACTTATTACACTACACGTCGGCATTTCTTTTTTTAAAACTTTGGTTATAACTCCAGACTTTGACCATCAATTTTTGCAGAAAAGAAAAAATAGCAGAAAAGAAAAAAAATTATATAAACAAACTACTCAGAAATAAATAGAAGAAAATAAATATAGCAGAAAAGAAAAAACTACTCAGAAATAAATAGAAGAAAAAATAAAGCAGAAAAGAAAAAAAATATATTTGCTATTTTTCAATCGTTCACAAAATGACCGTGAAATTGAAAATCACTACAAAATGAACTCTAAAAATGTTGAATTTTGGCAAACTAGATGAAAAACTACTCACAAATAAATATAACAGAAAATAAAAAACTATACAAAAAACTACGCAGAAATAAATAGAAGAAAATAAAGCAGAAAGGAAAAAAAATAAAAAAATTGGGGCGCTGCCCTGTGGGTCTGCTAGGCCACGGGCGTGCAATTACAGGCCTTAAAGGCCCAGCAGACTCAAAGGGCAGCGCGCATAGTTTAGGCCCACAAGCCTGCTATACAGAGGAGTTCGAAAGGGCAGCCGCGGCTGGGTTTATAAACCAGTGCGGCTGCCCTTCGCCCGATGAGGTGGGACTAAACTTTGTGCAGGAAGCGCGAGGCCTTTAGTACCGGTTGGTGGCTCCGACCGGTACTAAAGACCACCCTTTAGTACCGGTTGGAGCCACCAACCGGTACTAAAGGCCTTGTCTTCCCGCCTCCTGGCCTGGCCAAAGTTGGCCTTTAGTACCGGTTGGTGGCTCACCCTATATATACAACACTTACGGAATTTCAGTTACATCTCCACTTCTTTCTCGTCAACCTCTCGCGCGCCGCTCCCGTCGTCGCCGCCCGTCGCCCGTCGTCGTCGTCGTCGTCGCCGCCGCCCCGAACGTCGTCGCGCCGCCGTCCGTACGTATCTCCTCTCTCTCCTCGCGCGTACCCGGCCGCCGCGCCGCCGTCCGCCCCGAATGCCGCGCGCCGCCGTCTGTCCCCGCCGCCGCCCCGAACGCCGGCGCCCCCGTCCCGTACGCCGCCGCCCCCGCCCCGTACGCCGGCGCCCCCGCTCGTACGTACGGGGCGGCGGCGTACGGGCCGGCGGGCCGCACACACACACACACACACACACATATACCACACGCGCATACACACACACATACACACACATACGTACTAGATTAATGTCGAATGTTAGATTAATGTCGAACTAGAGATTAGAACTAGTTCAATAATTAATATAACTAGTTCATAGAATTTTTTCATAGAATTTTTATGAATTTTTTTATTGTAATTTTGTTCATAGAATTTTTATTATGTTCATATTTTTGTTATCGGGTATGTCGTTGTCGATATACCCCCCTCCCCGATAACTTTTAGTAATTAGTACTACTTAGAAAGTGTTCAATGGACTTAGTTAGAGGGCAACTTGTTTATTTTGAGTAAGTATATACTACATTATTCTATTTTTAGTAAGTGCTTAGTAGTTGAACTAGTTGAAGTAGTTTATTTTTAGCAAGAAAATTAATAGAACTAGTTTCTTTTTTTTAGTTAAAGCAATTATTCCCGCATCGACGTGGACGATGCCTATCCCGCATCCTCGTCGTCGAGTCGGCGGAGGACGACACCTGCTAGACTAGATGGGCCATGTCCGGGACTGGGCTCCGCCGGGGTGGTACTGGGAGGCGCTACCTTCCGGGGGGCGTAGCTTGGTGAGGAGACAGCCCGTCGTTGACCCGATCCTTGTTTGGTGGCGGTCGCGTGGGCCAGTGACGGTGCCGAAGCTTACGGACACCGCGGAGGTGGTACGTCACCGTGTCAGCGAGGAGGCCCAGCACGTCCGTCGCTACATGGTTGCGTTGGAGGGCAGGTTCAAGAATACCTGGCAGGTTCTTCAGGGATCTCACTGGAGCTATGCTCCTGTGATGGTTCCTTCCCTTTGGATGTCCACCGCCCGCGCCGATACCCGTCGGGTGCTACGGTTCTAGCTGTACTGGCGATATGTATGATATATAGTATTCGGCGTGTATTAGTGATAATATTCGATGTACGGACACATGGAGATGATGTAGTTTTTCTTATAATTGAAGGCATCCTAATTTGAATATTACTTTATTTTGCGATTTGATTTTTCTTATTGAATGCTCAAATTAGAGGGCACTATATGCAAAGCATATGCATATGATTAGTTGAATAATAATGATCTAATTTAGTCTTTGAATTATGAACGTATAGGAAATGTCATCATCGGACGACGAAAGTCTCCCGGGGGAGTGCGATTGGTGCCACGATGATCGAGGTGAGTGCGACAGGCGTCACTTGGACGATGGTCGGCGATTCGGCATTAAGCTCGAGGAGACCTTCGAAGTTGAAACAGTACGCAACGACGACAAGTGTTTTTTTCATAATTAAGCATGACTTCAACTATTTCAACGTGTAATTTTCATCTTTTACAATTCGAGTATAGTTGATCCCATGCCATGCAAGACGCTATATCTTGGAGAGGATGGATTTTGAAGACCATGAAAATTTTGAAACGAAGAAAATTCACCTAAGGACCCATCATGATGTGGATTTTGAAGTAAAGTTGTATAATGCTGAGAGCGTAACCCATTTTGGTTGCAAAAATTGGGAAGCATTTTGCAAATTGTATGATTTTGATGAGGGTATGCTTGTCACCATGGATCTTGGTGATCCTGAAATCGAGCAAGACAATATGGACATTTGGGTCCTTGTTGATACTCCTCCAGTTCTACCGCTATGTGAGTTTCTCAAACATAGTTAATTATTAATAGAACTTATATTGTTCATTTCAAAATAGTTGACAGCTTATTTCCATTGACAGCTTATTTTGAAGTATCAAAGAATGCGCAGAAGGTGGTAGATAGAACTTACTACACCGATGGCTCTGAGTTAACTTACAAGGAGAAAACTTATCTGGTTGGATTTTGAAACGATATTGAGAATTACAATATCTACAATCGAACTCCTCAACATTATGGTCAATACGTGCCAATAGTGCACGTGTTGAACTACGGTAACTACCATGGAGATACCCTGGTAAGTTTTTTTATTATTACGACATCCGTGCATCTTTTTGCATACTTCTAAAACTAGTACATCATTGCTAACTACGAAGTTATTACTATATTTTTCAACAGCTTATCCCAGAGGATTGTGTGCCTCATTTGATGTATCAGAATGGTGGCAGCCTTCGTGTTTTGAACATATATCCAGGTCATCCTACGAATCTCAACTGTCCATACCGGATTTCTAAAAGAAGTGGAGACATGACAATCAAAGGATGGAAAAAATGTATGGACAGTCGTAAGGAGCTTCTTGGAAGCAAAAGGAAGCGAGGCGCAAGAATTGGAGACAGGATGATCTCCATTCTTCATAATGGAGAGTCAGGGTCTATATTTTTTTATGCTATTTTACCTTAAGTGTGTTTAGGTCCGATCCTACCTGATACTTGATGATCATGTGCTAAGAACAATTATGTAAGGTTGGGTTCGATGACTATGAGGATGATGATCGTAACTTATTATTAATAACGAGTAGAAGTTGTATGATGATGCTTGATTAATTAGCTAGTAGGACTTGTTATTATATATGATGATGTATGATGCGAGCATGCATGAGTTATTATATATATATCTGCGGGTGAAACGAAAAAGAATTAAAATGGAAAACACAAAATTAAATAAAAAAGAAATCATAAAACCAAAAAAACCCCAAACATTTTAGTACCGGTTGGTGTTACCAACCGGTACTAAAGGGCTCCCGGCCCCCGGAGCTGGCTCGTGCCACGTGGTTGCCCTTTGGCACCGGTTCGTGCTGAACCGGTACTAAGGGGGGGGGGGGCTTTAGTGCCCACACTTTAGTGCCAGTTCCTAAACGGCACTAAACGGCCTTACGAACCGGTGCTATTGCCCGGTTCTGCACTAGTGCTTGTATCCATACGGACCAGCTAAAGAGGTTATGTTTCTATTTTAAACAAAATTATGGCGACATGTTTGAGGCCAAGACATACACGTACATATTTTTGGATGCCTTGGTCTAGATGTTATAGCTGCACGTACATGCAAGCATGCATGCTGGCGTAATTACTCTGGTGGATGTCCTTCTGTCACGTTAGGGAAAGAAAAGGAGACCTACGATCATACAAGGACTCAAGCAGACTTTGATTTAACTGGTTGGGCCCACCAGATAAAAATAAAGATCTATTTATTTTTCTACCACGCAAAGAGAAGACACGTCAAGATGCCTCGAGGACCTTGGACGTTCTTGATTTTTTTATCTGAAACACCTTGCATTTTAATTACGAGGGACCAACCAAATCGACGGTCACAGTACAGTTTACATGAAACGGGAGATCTGCATCCCATATACGTTGGCCACTAGCTAGGATCTAACGACGAACCAAAAGCCGCCAGCACGTGCGCAGGGTGATTACAAACTCCAGGGCAGTACATAATCTTATACTATATGAAGCCTAACTGAAGTAGGAACTTTGCTTCCGGGAAAAGAACCCCAAGCGGTCCGCGATCTTAGGAAGTAGCCAGTAGATGATATGTCCTGCTGTAAGTTCAGACAATCTGTCTCAAAAATCACACGTCTCATACCATATGTTTTAGCTAACTGAATTACAAAGCCACTAACACCATTTGAGACAAAATTACAATCCATTTTTGTATACAAGGCCACTATCAAAATTACAATTTGCAGCAATACAAGGCCACTAACATCAATCGATATACTAAAATGGATGATGTTTGGCTCGTACTAACAACCGAGGACATTAATACCCTATGCATGCATGCGGGGATGAGAAGGTTAGTTTGAATGCACCGCATTAATCAACCAACGAGGAGTGAGAGAGTTTTCTTGTTGTGCGTTGAAGAAAAAAATACACATTAATTAACACGTCAAGCGAGAAGAAAAGACTAGTTTGCAGCATTGGCTTAAGTGGCCATTAGTTTCTACCTTGATACTTGTAATATGGGTTTATAGCCTTATATACATTTCAGCTAACTGAATTACCTTATGAAAAGCTTCCGTTTCCGCATGTAAAGCATCAGCCTAGTTCACAAGTTTGCCAGCCGCAACCACAATATGTAACATCTCCCACACTATCACGGGCCATGATTCCCCAGCCACCATCACCCGTATTAGCCTGAAATGCTGCATGAAAATTAATCTTAATAATATCCTAAGGCGGCGCGGACCACCTTTGCTCCTGCGTATGACCACTCATCTCTTTCTACGAAGGAATTCCAGCCACTCTGCTGTCACGTAGCCTATACGAGCTGGGAAAGCATCAGCCCTCATCTTCTGGTTAGGAAGGTCGTAACGAAGTCCAACGATGAGTGTACGTTTGGGTTTAAAATTTACCACAAAAGAGTGTATTTTTATCTTCCTAATGCATTTTAATGTAGATTTTTTTCTCTCGCTTGTCACACGATAATTAAGACCAATAACAACCTATACATGGTCTTTTTAATTTCAACATACACCTAGCTCATTGAGGGTTGGGTAATTAAAGAGGAGAGAGATGGTGGCTTGTACCTTTCCAATGATTTTTTTTACTTCACTCCATATTTTGTCCTAAAATTTTTAGATGTTCACTCTTCACCGGACGAAGGAAGTACAAGTATCATACATATGATACTAGTATATGATACTACTTTCGTAATGCATAGTATTATAAGTTAATATTTCCTCCATTCCCTTATAGAAAGACACTATTAAAAATATATTTTACATCTATATAAGGCCAACAATAGTAATCGAGGCAATAATAAATGATGTTTTCTCGTACTCCCTCCATTCCAAAAAATAGTGTGTCCACGCTTCCCGAGGTCTAACTTTGATCATAAATTTGACCAGCGAGATCGACTACGGCGTGAGAAAAATATATATAATTGAAAACTACTTTTTGAATATGAATCAACTGGTATAATTTTTGTTCTCGCCGCAATTGGTCTCATTGGTTAAATTTATGCTCAAAATTGAATCATGAGAATAGAGGAAGCACTATATTTTGGAACGGGGGGAGTACTAGGAACTCGTTTAACACTTGCATGCATGTAGTCATGATGGCATTGTGGTACTTCCTTCTCATCCCTTCTTTCCATGCATGCAGGCATATTAATGATCCCGGTTAACGGAAAGAAAAGTTGGCTTGCAAAACAGTCATTAAATTTTACCTTGATACATGTAATATGAGTTTGTGGCCTTGTATAAGGGAATGGAGAGCGTATCTTAGATTGCCTTATTAATTGACATGCATGATGCAAAGTAGTACAACATTTATTATGATGCGCCATCATAATATGATACAACATCCTCTCTTTCTTAATTTAATTATGTGTCATTTCATTAAAAACATATAGTTGGCATGCATGATACAACTTATGATACTCCCATTACAACCAGCCTTAACTATGGTCCATATTATTTCGCTCAAACCACCAGGACCATAGTAGAGAAATTTCCAAAGTTTAACCTCTTCTGGGAGCGTGGACACAACGGTTAAAAGGCTCTTGGTGTTTGGCATTGCAACAAATATTGGCGAATGTACTCCAGCACGCAACTCCTCCACATTTTCTTTACCTCCTTACAGCTTAAGAACAAGCGTCCACGATCTTCCGCCAGCCGATGACAGAGCACAGACTGGGTATCCAGCTCGACCCCAATACGCTCAACATTACGAAGAAAAGGGTGGCTCTTATGCGCCAAACACCACATAAAATGATGAACCCTAGCAGGGCATCTGATCTTCCAAAGTGTACGCCAGAAAATGATGAAGTAATTACTGCCAGCCAAACTCTCTCCTACCTAGCGCACCTCTCGCTGCCTCAGTAGTTGCATACAAACTCTATAAGCCGACCTAACCGAGAACATGCCCTTACAGTTCATGATTTTCTATCGTTGTGCTATGTTGGCAGGGGCTCACCTCAGGAAGAGATCAAGAGGATACATCGTCATCAAGTTCAGATTTTGTTTAGGAAACTATTGAGTCGGTTTATATTTGTACTCGTTTCCCTTTTTAAGATAGGAATAGATAAGAAAGATTTTTCTTGTGGCCAATATGTTGGACACGCCAGCGTCGGCTATAAAGCCTAATTATTTCTCTTGTGTAAAATCAGGTTATTTTTGTTGGCGCGGCCCCTCGTGGCACCACTTCTTCTCCTTTCTCTCACACAACTCTCTCTTTGTTTCTCTCAGGAACACACACACACGGCAAGAACTCATAGAAAACACACTCACACACGCATGTACAAGGAAGTACACAGAGCTTTGCCGAGTCACTCTTCCTTGGCTATCACAAAGGCTACATTCTTTTGCCCAGACCTCACGGCCCTGCCTTTCTCATTACTTGATATTCAACATATATACAACAGGGGTTTGGCTTCACGCACCCACTAACTAGCCGGCAAGTCCGGCCACTAACACCACGTAACCCACACCCAGCTAACTACCCTAGAATCTCTCCGGCTAGCTAACAACTTATCCATGACTAACACATGCATTTGACTTGGCTAGCATGCAAACGGACATGGCTAGCTAACAAACTCCATGCGTGACTAACACATCTAACTTGCGTGCACACACATGATCTCAACTTTGTGTGAATACACTTCCGCACCCTAGTGAATGGACACGATTACATGCATGACTCAACTCACGAGCAACAAAATCCAATCTCCCCCTCATACGAACCTACTTCCATGACTTTCATGTCAAACTGAAACTCCTTCCCTTGCATTACCCATAGCATGCCATCACATTTGTGCTCACAATACATATTAGGGCCATTTTGCTACTGTGATTTCCATAGGTTTATACGGAGTTGAGTCGCAACCAGCCGACGAAATAAACATGATGAACACCCATACAACAAGGTTAATTCTAACAATTTTATAAAATAGACACGATGTGTTTTTCAGGATAGACACCCTATCAAGTTTTGAAAGAATCTTTAAAAAACTTATGTGTTGCCATTTCTTTATAGAAGTTGTTTTGCACGCGAATGCCATCATCAAGATTGGTTTTCTCATGCTGAACCGCAAGGTTCAATCCCTCTAATTCGCGTACGACGCGTGCGTGTGCGAGAGGCTACTGCTGTTGGCGGTAGAGTGTCGTGAAAGATCAGGCCGCGACAATAGATCGGATCTCGACACGTGGTTCAGTCTGTATCAGGACAACGTGGGGAGATTTTAATGGAGCCGGTATTGATTAAAAATAAAATGATTTAAAAAAATTGTACGAAAAAGTAAATCAGTGCATATTGCATACAAGATAAAATCACCACCGACCTCATTAATTATACTGTACTTAGTAGAACCAAAACCCTTTAATTGGCAGGTTAATTAATATTTTTCTTATGCAAATTAACTTTTGTGGTTATAATAACTATGTGTGGCATTACAACTTTTAGCACCCTGTTTAATTAATATAGTGATTACAACAAGTACTAGTATCACACCTAAGTAAAATTAGGATTGCCATCTTCTATGTGTATAGGATCTAGGAACCGAAAGACTACTTAAACTAGATACAATAGGAGGCATCTGGTAGGTGAGGCACTGGCCGGCTGGCATTAAACTTGAAACGGGTCCCATAATTTGATAGAGGAGGATAGAAAAAAATAGGAGGATATACATGAATCTAATATTACTCCCTCTCTCTCAGTTTATAGGGCGTGCGCGTACCCCTAGGTTGTTAATTTGACCAACCAAATACAAGTCATATATTACAAAAAATATACCAATATAAACTTCAGATGTTCTATTTTCAAACGGTATAACTTTTGTGTTATATAGTTTATATTAGGGTGATAAAATTGACAAACTAGGTATACGCGCAGGACTTATAAACTGAAATGGAGGGAGTACGGTAGATGTGTTAACTGAAAGACATAATGTGCAGACACCTTTCATGGTTATAATAACTATGTGTGGCATCACAAGTTTTAGTACCCAGCTTAATTAATATAGTGAGCTTAATTAATATAGTGATTACAACAAGTACTGGTATTACACCTAAGTAAAATTGGGATTGACATCTCCTGTTTGTATAGGATCTAGGAACCTAAAGCCTACTTAAACTATAAATCATATGAGGCATCTGGTAGGTGAGGCACTGGCCGGCTGGTATTAAATTTGAAACGGGTCTCATAATTTGGCGTAGGAGGATAGGAATCTAATAGTACTATGATAGATGTCTGAAAGACAGAAAAAATATACATACAGGGGCAGGCCAGGTCCCAAGGGAAATGAGTATAGTCAGACATCAACTACTCCCATATATTATGATTTAAATAGTGACGAGTGTCTTCCATAGGGCTCTCAGCGAATAGGCATTTCCCCATATATTATGATTTAAATTAATTATGACACTACTAGAATCAACATATTCACTGAGTGCTAGAAACACTTGGCGAAGGGCCAATTCTTTTGGCAAAAAATACGCCAAGTGTTGCACTGAATATACCCCCCTCCCCCTAAAAAGGGCTTTGCCGAGTTTCGTATATGGGTATTCAAAATAATAAAGGTGCCTGATGACTAGCTGGCGAAAACAACAATTGCCACGTGGCAGTTGTTTTGCAGAACATCATGGGAGGCCATATGTCCTACACTTGTGACGAGTGTCTTCCGTAGGGCTCTCAGCGAAAGGGTCTCAACAAACCAGTGTGAGGGTCATAGTGCCGTCACTTGTGGCAGGAAGGGGACACATGTCATTGGCTTGGCCAAGTGCACTACACATGTTTGCCGAGTGCTTTGTTCTTTGCCTAGCTTTTCTTAGCATCACTTGTCAATGCCCGTGTCTTTTTTAGGAAAAGGCCCGTGTTTTATCGAGCGTCTTTTTTTTTCTACACCCGGCAGAGGCCATGTTTGAGGAGTGTCCGGAAAAAGATACTAGGCAAACAGGTTGATTCCAGTAGTGTGAAATCAAGAGTTAATTACACTTACGGTACATAAACTTGCACAGTGGGTACAATTTTATACATAAACTTGAAAAATGGCACAAATTGACCCTGTAACTAGTGTTTGAGTTACATTTTGGTACATTTCTGTCTATAGCGTTAACTCACTCTTAACTCTTGTTATGTGGATCACCAGAGTGGCATGGGTCCCACCTGTAAGTGGGGAGAACAAATTAGAAGGGAAATGTAAGACTAATTAGAAGGGGTTTTGCCGTCAACTCACTGGCAACTCTTGCTATGCGGCTTGCCAGAGTGGTATGGGTCCCACTTGTAAGTGTGGAAAGACAAACTAAAAGGAAAATGTAAGACAAATTAAAAGAAGTTGTCTTCATCCGAATATGAACTTAGGAGCTCGCAGCTCACACGAGATTAGCTAGCCACTGCATCACAGTTATAGTTTATGTTTAAGTTGAGATAGGCATATTTATATATCTTGCGGAAGGAGCATTGATTTGAAGCAAAATATGTGCATTGCACGCACAACCAACAGAAATATTATCCCGCCTGCGACGACCCCGACATAGCATTTCCATGTCGACCGTTAGAGAAATCTTTTTGTTTACTTTTACCATCTTCAATCATTTGTGTTTTTGCACAAACAAATTGTGTGTATTATGAAGCAGTATAATTTAAAAACCGTGACCAAAAAGTTGGCTAACATCACCAAAAAAATTGAACGTTATATCTTGACATGCCACTTGATTGACTCTGAGTTATACATAAACAATTCCTTTAGAAGAGCAAATATGAGTCTCGTGTGCTGACATGACACGACTACAGTTTGGTTGTGTCATCATATCAGTGATGATGGATGAACATTAGTCTTGCCTGATATAAAGAAGACTATGTCTAATTAAACAATGAAAAAAGGATAGTTCATTGGCTGGAACCTCTCGCGTGAGACCTCACATCTCGAGTTGCCAACCGCACCCGTGCGGTTTTTTCTTTCTTTCTTGTGCACTTACATACAAGCGGGACCCATGCACGCGGGCCATGCCACATGGTAAGCGTTAGTAACAGTGAGTTGACAGTAATAAACAGAAATGTGTCAAAATGTACCTCAAACACAAATTGTAGGATCAATTAACTATGACATCTATGACCCGTGCTTTTGTTAAATTGCACAGGAACGAAAATTCAATTGCCACGGTCGAATGAAGCAGAGCATTTGCAACGAGGTACTCAATGCACGCACTTCGCTGTGCCCATTCGTTTGTAATGTGAAACCACGTCGCACGCATTTATTCTGTAACAACAGTGCAATGTTTGATCACATCGCCAATCGGCTAGGACGTTCCCTCCTCGCCAGCTAAAAAGCCGGTAGTGACAGGCTCAAGTTCCGTGTATGATGAGCACTATAGTAGTGCCCTCCTAGTCCTTATCAGCAACAACTTTCCTCGCCCTATATATTACACCAGTCAGGCCATACATGCATGCAGTGATCGATCGAGTGGCTAGTGACTCTTCTTGAAACTAAACTAGCTATGGATAGTACTGGCAGCCCCTCCCCGGTAGCCGCTCTAGCAACAAGCGGCCGGCCACTCCCGATACGCACGCCAAGATCAGCGACGGCGACGGATGATTCCGCGGCAGCCGCGGCGGCGGAGGAGCCCGTGAGCCCTACCGCAAGACTCATGGAAGCTCTATACATCGTGGTTACAGTCGGCTTTGGCTGCCCCGTAAACCTCCCCGTCTTCAGTGCCGGCATCGCTACCCAAGTTGCGCGTTACCCGCGCTTCCGCAGCATTCAGGTACACATACATACAATACACTCTTACCATTGAAACCTATGCTTAGCAACACTAGCTAGCTAGGTTTAACCCGTGAGCGCGCGCTTGCATGCATGCACGGCAGGTGACAGACGGGTGCAACAATCCGCGGTGGGAGCGCACGGCGGTGAACGTGGACGACCACATGATCGTCCCGACACTGGACCCCGTCGCCGTAGAGGCCGACCCAGACCGGGCCGTGGACGACTACGTGGCCTCGCTGCCCGAGCTCCCCATGGACCGCTCCCGCCCGCTCTGGGAGTTCCACTTCCTCGACTTCCCGACCTCCGAGGCCACCTCCACCGTGGTGATCCGCGTGCACCACTCCCTCGGCGACGGGATGTCGCTGATTATGCTCCTTCTGGCGTCCTCGCGCAGTGCCGCCGACCCGACACGCCTGCCGACCATGCAGGAGTTGACGGTGCGCACGGGTGCCATCTACAAGCCGCGGCACCGGCAGCCACCGCGGGCGGGCGCCCTGGCGGCATTCGTGGCATGGGTCTTACCGTATCTTGTGCTCGCGTGGAATACTGTGGTGGACGTCGCCTTCTTCGCGGCTACGGCTGCGTTCTTGAGAGACCCACACACCCTGTTCAGACGTGCGGATCACGATGTTGCGTTCATCTCCCCCAGGCGCTTCGTGCGCCGGAGCCTTAGCTTGGACGACGTCAGGTTCATCAAGAATGCCATGAACTGCGTAAGTAACTAAGTATATACATGAGCTAGCAATCTACCTACCAGTTTGATCGTATAAGGACAGCTCTAGCGGATCCCCTAAATATTAGAGCAGTAAACGGCCAAGTAAACCTTATTGAAGTATTTTTTATACTTCTCTAAATTTTGGTCGTTTCTAGCCAATTCCTAATTTTAGCGGAGTATTTTTTTGGCAAATTATTCCAATTCTGGTTTACATAATACATTGCAACTACATATTAGCACACATATAAAAACCAAACATAATAAACAAGTTTCACACAATTCATTACAAATTGATAGTTTACAAACCAAATTATTCAAATTCAAACACACTGCATGGTAAAAAATGAAGTAAATAACATGATAAAAGCACAACTACGAAGTTGTAAGGAGATGCCAACGACAATTTTGAAGTCATCGTCATCTTCTTCCTCCTCGGATGACGATGAGTCCTCAAAGAACACCTCTCTCAGCATCGTCATCTTTAATTCAAACGATTCAGTTCAATTCAGTTGCACAAAACAAAACAAGACAAACCCCCCAAAAAAACCTCACCTAGGCAAACCGTCAAACACTTGCAAGGCGATGGAGGTGTACTGGCCGGCCGACGATGTTGAGCCCAAACTAGCGGGCGGCGAGGCGTGGGGATGACCGACAAAAGTGCGTATGCATGGTAAGATGTTGGGTAGCCAACGAGGAAAAAGATCTGAGGTGGTTTCCGTCGAATCGCTTGATGCGGCAGCGGCGGCGTTTCAACTCGACTCCAACGACGACGACGGACGGCAAATGGAGATCCTATTCAGAGAATACACCGCCGTCCATGGGAGGAGAAAACCTTTCTAGCTGTATATGCTCCAGCCGTGTAGATATAGCCAGTCTCTTAATTTTGCAATTTTTTCTTTGTACTCACTTTTGTTATTATTTTGGTTTCCGGAGACCGTCAATGATGTGCTAGTTGGAGCGACTTCTGCTGCTCTGTCACAATACTACTTTCGCAAGTCTGGTAAGTGAGCTATGTCTCGCAAGGAGGGCTGTACAGTTTCTACCATGGTTCGATCTGTTTTATTTACTCTTCATATTTGCGTAACTTATTATCATTTTATGTTAGGTTACTCCAAGACAAGCAAACTATGTTTGCGGTCTATCCTCTTTGTCAACACAAGGCCAACCACTAGCCTACAAGTAAGTCTTTTATCGAAATATGTAAAAAAAATCATCAAACGTGTGGCAGCAATTATTGATTTTCATCCATTTATATATTTTAGTAGTAACAAATGATTACCATCCTCATGTAATTAGATGACGTTTTAGGACAACCTCCAATAAATGTGCAAGTTTGCTCATTACTTTTCATACAAATTTTTTATTGAAAGAATATAAAACCATGGTATTTATGAAATATGTTTCATGACAAAATAATGATATTATATATGTTTAGCTGGCCAACCAAAACAGTTTCAGTGTATATTACTAGTCAATATTGGAGTAGCTACTTAGATTACACACTTGGTGAAACTTAACTTATTTCTGAATGGAGGTTTTAATTAGATCATCTCACCACCAATTTGTAGCATATCCTTATTTTAGTTTAATGTTTTCTTATAACTATGTACAGGCATATGTTAATATGATAGAATCTGGTAATAATGATGACGTGGCATGGGGAAATCAACTGGGTTACATCCTTCTTCCATTTCATTTGGCAATGCACGATGATCCACTGGCATATGTTCGCAAAGCGAAGAAGACAGTGGACAGGAAAAAGAGCTCCCTTGAAGTTATCTTCACATATAAGATGACTGAAATTTTTCTCAAAATGTTGGGTCTGAAGGTATATTTGATGCATATTGTACCCCTTTTCAAAATTTAAATTTCACAAAAGTAAGCCAACCTTGTTTAACAAACTAACAGTACTTTTATTTAGTAAGTTTTCATGTTTGTAATTGTTCAACTTGACAATCCTGCCAGGCGGGCGCTTTTATCTTCAAACGTATGTTCGCCAATACAACTATTACGTTCTCAAACATGGTTGGACCAACTGAACAAATTGAGTTTTATGGACACCCAGTTGACTTCATCGCGCCGAGCGTTTATGGAATTCCACAAGTAAGACATCCACGATCTTACATCGAAACCTTCAATATTAAGCAACCTTTTTTACTTTTATCAACAAAAAATCATCTCTCTGACAACCTACAACGCAAGGACATTTGTCCTCAATGCTCATGTGTCGCTTCTGAACTTAAATCACTCTAGTTAGTATAAATTATCGAAACCACTCAGGTAAGTTAGCCTGGTCTACTGGAACATGATAAAATAATGAGAATAAGAGTGCAAAACATCAATAACAACATGTGCATCCTTAATTTACCACTTCACGGTATAGTTATCTCCAAAATGATGAAGCGGTTCGGATGAACTATACTATCAGATACTTTCTCCATTCCCAAATATTTGTAGTTCCAATATTGTCCTAAATCAAACATTTTTTAAGTTGAACAAGTTTATAGAAAAAAAATGCTAAAATCTATTGTATCAAATGTCCTTGCTATGACAATATATGAAAAAAAATGCTAGAACTATAGTAAAAAATGCTATGATAGTATATTTCATAATTATAATCGGTTTATAATGCAAAATAACATGTTTGATTGATCTTTGGCTTTTCATGCGAGAAGTTGGTCAATCCAACTTAATGGTATATAAATAGAAGGAACATATTCGAGTTAAATAGTACTGAAAACAAGGTGAGGTGTACTAACTCCTCTCGCCAGGGTGTTTAGCATAAGAACGATAAGTAAGAGTATCTATGTAGTTGTATTTCCTCTTCTTCTCTTGTGAGTATGAATTTCAACCCCACACCCAGCAAATGTTTAGAAGCAATTTTAAATACCATTCATCTGCATAGTTCGCCACTAAATGGCTCCCTAGTTAAGGAGATAACTTGACCTTGGGTAGGCATAAAGCCTACTAACCAAGGTAAGATCAATTCCTTGGAGCAATACAAGTAAAACTTCATCACAGTAAAACATATAAAATTAACCTTTCAGTGAACCTATTTTGTATTTAATCAACAAGGATTATTTTGCAGGCATTGGTTGTGCACTACCAGAGTTACAATAACACTCTGAAAGTAATTCTATCTATTGGCGAGGAAGTATTTCCAGATTACACTGAACTTTTGGATGACTTTGTTGAGTCCTTCGGGCGAATTAGGGAGGCGGCTTCAAGGCTTTCAACATCTATCAAGAAAGAATGATCAACATGAAGACGCACGAGTGTGCTTTCTAAATCTGTATGATGCTAGCAATATACTGCTATATATTATTTTTGTTTGAGACCTCTAGTTATGTTTAATAAAAGGCTGTGAGGCTGGTGCCTCACAGTTTTCAACCAAAATATATATTCTATGGATGGATCACAAGTCAGGTAATAAAAACAAAAACTTTACCAACCTACTTACAAATCAAATGTATTAGGTACATCGTTATTGCTGGATAATCATGTATTGGGAGGGATATATATATAAAGCTTAACATTTATACCATGGCTACGCATTATGCCCCTCTAACATTTTGTTTTTATCTATTTAACTCCAAAAAATTGTTTTATCCATTGACACCAAATTGAATACTAGGTCACTCAACTCTCTTAGACATGCTTCATTTATAATGTGGCATCAACGTCATATGATTTTCCATGTATTGTCAAAATGTCACCCTCTCTTATTACGTTACATATATCTCTACAATCAAGAATCGACGAGTTTCGGTTGTGGAGTTAAGCTGGGTCGCCGACAAGGAGGCGGTGCTGCAAGCAAGGTGAAGGTTTGAACATGGAAAAGAGGGCGTAAATAGGGGAAATGTGGCTTTTGGCAAGGGGGGGTGGCGGGGAGGTAGATATTTCCGCGGAAGCGGAAAAATTTGGCTTGGTGCGGCAAAAAAACTGGCGCGCAAAGTGTCATCACACATAGTCATGTGCAAATTTTGATCCGAACTTCCCTGGTTACAGTGGCCATCCACGTCATTGCATAATTTGGGTACACAAAGGAGCCTACAGCACACCCACACTTCTTAATCGAGCAAGTTCAGCAATTAAACAGAGTTAGCTGACTTAAACATTACTCTAACAAATTAAAGACAGACACTCTAAATTTAAACAAAGAGTACGCCAGCTGGTGCTCGTCAATCTCCGCCACCTCCTCCATGTCCAGCTCGCGCCCGACGATCTCCTAGGGAAGGGGCTCCATGGCATCCATCGCACCATACTCGGCAAGCATCTCGCCATCTGCGTCCGCCGTCTCTTTGGAAAAGGCTGCCATGAGGTCGGCGTGGGCTGCCGCGATCTGGGCTTAGACGGGCTCCGTCGTGGCAAGGTATGCTGCAAAGGAATGGACGGCTACTCAAACACACTCGGTAATTGCCAACTCTTCGACCGTGGGTTGCCGACCATTCTCGGAGAAACTTTGTTCAATTTGTGCGGTGACCACCACCAGCTGGGCATGGGCGGCCTCGACATTGTCGTGGGCGGCCTCTATCAAGGCTAAGGCCACCGCTGCAGAACGGACATCCGTTGTGCCGCTCTCGCCAGTTCCTATCCCTGACGCAGATGTTGCTGCCGCCACCAGAGCAGCAACAACGACCGTTTGGGCTACCTTGGCCGCCTGGTTGTAGATTGCGGCCGTGCACACGCAGCTTGTTAGCACGCGCTTGGCGGCTGGCGCCGCGCTATCGCTGGAGTGGGTCGCCGAAGTGGCCCTCACGACGTGGGTCCACGTCCCCATCTTTCACCAGCGACGATTAAGCAGTGAACTGATATTTGGGGAGCGGGCTAGTGTGTTTGACGCGCCGGCTGCGGTCTGTAGCCGACGCACCTTCTCCCGTAAGCCATATACATACTACTCGGACGGTGCTTCAAGATATTTCGTACTGCATCTCACACGGTTGGTGATAATAAATTGTGTGCGATCTACGTGATTTTTCATCTTGATTTGAAATACATAATTGGGTCACAGCGGCAAAGGAGGGTGTTTGAATTGTTAGAACTTTATCGGCAGTGAACATGCAACTATAAGTGTGTCGTAAAAAATGGAATTATTCAGGGTTCGTTTGGACATTTTTATACATTAACTTGATTTTCTAGGCATTATATGAAGGAAATATGCCCTAGAGGCAATAATAAAGTTATTATTTATTTCCTCATATCATGATAAATGTTTATTATTCATGCTAGAATTGTATTAACCGGAAACATAATACATGTGTGGATACATAGACAAACAGAGTGTCACTAGTATGCCTCTACTTGACTAGCTCGTTAATCAAAGATGGTTATATTTCCTAACCATGGACAAAGAGTTGTTAATTGATTAACGGGGTCACATCATTAGGAGAATGATGTGATTGACTTGACCCATTCCGTTAGCTTAACACTTGATCGTTTAGTATGTTGCTATTACTTTCTTCATGACTTATACTTGTTCCTATGACTATGAGATTATGCAACTCCCGTTTACCGGAGGAACACTTTGTGTGCTACCAAACGTCACAACATAACTGAGTGATTATAAAGGTGCTCTACAGGTGTCTCCGAAGGTACTTGTTGAGTTGGCGTAATTTGAGATTAGGATTTGCCACTCCGATTGTCGGAGAGGTATCTCTGGGCCCTCTCGGTAATGCACATCACTATAAGCCTTACAAGCAATGTGACTAATGAGTTAGTTGCGGGATGATGCATAACGGAATGAGTAAAGAGACTTGCCGGTAACGAGATTGAACTAAGTATTGAGATACCGACGATCGAATCTCGGGCAAGTAACATACCGATGACAAAAGGAACAACGTATGTTGTTATGCGGTTTGACCGATAAAGATCTTTGTAGAATATGTATAAGCCAATATGAGCATCCAGGTTCTGATATTGGTTATTGACCGGAGACGTGTCTCGGTCATGTCTACATAGTTCTCGAACCCGTAGGGTCCGCACGCTTAAAGTTTTGTGACGATCGGTATTATGAGTTTTTGTGTTTTGATGTACTGAAGGTAGTTCGGAGTCCCGGATATGATCACGGACATGACGAGGAGTCTCGAAATGGTCGAGACGTAAAGATCGATATATTGGACGACTATATTTAGACACCGGAAGTGTTCCGAGTGGTTTCGGAGAAAAACTGGAGTACCAGGGGCTTACCGGAAACCCCCGGGGAGTTAATTGGGCCTCATGGGCCTTAGTGGGAGAAGAGGAGGAGCGGCCAGGGCAGCCGCGCCCCCCCTCCCCCTCTAGTCTGAATTGGACAAGGAGGGGGGCGGCGCCCCCTTTTTCCTTCACCTCCTCTCTCCCTTCCTTCCACTACAAAAAAAGACACATCTGTGACATTTTGGGCCGAACGAATTTTTTTTGTCATACATATGAAACTTCTATGACGATAATTATGACAAAACCCGGTATCATCATAGATGTGGTGGGCTCCTACTTCTATGACAAAAGATCATGACAGAAAATGGCCTTTTCGTCCTGGGCGGGTCGGAGACGCAGCTGCATGACATTCTTTGGGCCGTCCATGACGGAAAAAACCGTGGTAGAATCAAGGGCGAGGAAAACTTCGGGGAGTTCCCGGTTACGGTGGGAGGTCGGGGGCCGAGCGATGCGCGTTTTTCTTGTACACGTACACGCGTGTGTGCGAGGCGTTGGCTCTAACTGAACCCGAGCGAGGCGTTGGGCTCTAACTGAACCCGAGCGATTGCACTGAGGCTACGCATTACTGAATCCGAGCGATCGATCGATGGTTGTTAACTGAACCCGATCAAGCGATTCCTTCGCTACTGCTGCTAACTGAAACCGGTCGATGCTGCCTCTGGGATGAACAGTGAGCGTTGCAGGGGGGTTTGGATGAACAGTGAGCGGTGGCGTTGCCTTTGGATGAACAGGACCCCGTGGTGTGGTGGAGGGCTGGATGAACAGTAGACGATGGGGGGGTGCCCGTGGAGGGGTGGTTGAACAGGACCCCGTGGTGTGGAGGGATGGATGAACAGTAGACGATGGAGGGGTGCCCGTGGAGGGGTGGTTGAACAGGACCCCGTGGTGTGGAGGGCTGGATGAACAGTAGACGGTGGAGGGGTGGTTGAACAGTAGCCGGTGGAGTAGCGCGTGGTGGAGGCTGGATGAAAAGGAGCCCGTGGAGGCTGGAGGAGGTCGACGGTGGAGATGAACAATATCCCGTGGAGTCCCGTTTTGCGGTACGCCACACCCCTCCCGATGAACAGGACCCCCGTTTCGACCATAGCGCTCCAACACAAGTCTGTTTCGTCCGTTTTGCGGTACGCCACACCCCTCCCGATCAACAGGACCACCGTTTCGACCGTAGGAGGTCCGTTTCCTCCATTTTGTGGTACGCCACACCCCTCCCAATCAATAGGACCCCCGTTTCGACCGTAGGAGGTCCGTTTCCTCCGTTTTGAGGTACGCCAGACCCCTCCCGATCAACAGGACCCCGTTCCGAACGTAGGAGGTCCGTTTCCTCTGTTGTGCGGTACGCCAGGCCTCGTTTCCATCGCCTGTTCCGTCCAAGCCCTCCCGATGAACACGACCACGCATTCCGTTCCGACCTAGCCGGTTGGCTCCCACGCGTTCCGTTGCCTCCTAATGAACACAACGCATTCCGTTGCCTCCCCACGAACACGACGCATTCCGTTGCCTCCCCATGAACACGATGACGACATTGTTTCTCCGTTCCGACCCAGCCATGTACACGAGCCCTGGCCGTACGTATGCGCGAGTAGGCGTTCGAGACCCCGCCCGTATGTACACATACGTGGCCGTATTTTCTTTCTTGCACCCTGGCCGATGTATGTACGTGTACATGCTACGTGCATGCCTCTACTACGACACGAACAGGCCTCTACTACGACACGTGTGCGCCTCTACATCCACCAGTATATATGTACATACACGTTCACAACCAGAATGACAACGCTACGTACGCTTCGACCAGGTGGGTCCCGACTATCAGGCACTTCCTTGCCTGCGAAGATGTAGCTGGTGGGTCCCAGCAGTCAGGGGGGCAAATCATTATTTTTGCCCGAACGCACTTTCTTGCGTGGGAAGATGTAGCTGGTGGGTCCCAACAGTCAGGGGGAAACGTTTTTTTCTCGAAATACAGTGGCCCGTCCGGTAGGTCCCAGCTGTCAGGTGGAGGAATCATTATTTTCCGCGTAATAAGGAGGCACTTCCTTGCTGCGGCCGTGGACCCAGCTGTCAGCCTCTCCACGTACAGTCTACGTCTGATGGAAGTCGTTCCTTGACCACGTTGACCACGCCGCGCCGAGAGCACCAGGGCGGTGGACGACGACGAGGCCTAGGAAGGGGACGACAGGGAGCCGGGGAAGACGCGGCAGTGAAAGCCCGTGCGGAGAGGAGTACGAGGGTTCACTGGTTCGACTGCAGTGTGAGGCTGCCATTGCCGCAGGGCCTGGCCAGCGGTGGGAATAGTAAGGGGCGGTGAGGCCTCCGCGGCAGCATAGCCGGCCACGAGAGACAGGAGCATGCGGCACGACCGGCGCTGCTTTGGGCGGCTGGAGCAAGAAGACAAGAGATTGAAGAAGCACTACGGCTGTTGGATGGACATCGTACGGTCACTGGAGCTAGAATCGTTCATATTGACTAAAGTTGACAAAGGCCCCCGTCCCAGTCAACTTAGTAGGCCCACAAGTCAGCCTCCCACCATGGTGGGTCCCAGCTAGCAGGGGGTATTCATTTTTTTGTGCGTAATAAGGAGGCACTTCCGGTGGGTCCGAGCTGACAGCGGGGGGAACGTTTTTTTGCGAAATACGCTGGCCCGTCTGGTGGGTCCCAGCAGTCAGGGGGGAATCTTTTTTGTGAAATAAGGTGGTCCATCCGGTGGGTCCCTGCTGTCAGGTGGAGGAATAATTATTTTGCGCGTAATAAGGAGGCACTTCCTTGCGGCCGCCTGGACCCAGCTTTCAGCCTCTCCATGTACAGTACTCTTCCGATGGAAGTCGGTCGTTGACCATGTTGACCACGCCGCGCCGAGAGCACCAGGGCAGTGGTCTGGACAACGGCCAGGCCTAGGAAGGGGACGACGCGGAGCCGGGGAAGATGCAACAGTGGAAGCCCGCGCGGAGAGGAGTACAAGGGTTCACTGGTTCGGCTGCGGTGTGAGGCTGCCATCGCCGCAGAATAACAGGGGGTGTGGGTGAGTAGAGGGATGGCCTGGCCAGCGGTGGGAGTACTACGGGCCGGTGAGGCCTCCGCGGCATCACAGCCGGCCACGGGAGGCAGGAGCACGTGACACGATTGGCGCTGCTTTGGGCAGCTGGAGCAAGAAGACCAGAGGCTGAAGAAGCACTACGGCCGTTGGATGGACATTGTACGATCACTGCATCTAGAATCGTTTATATTGACTAAGTTGACAAAGCCCTTGGTACGCGTCAACTTAGTAGGCTCACAGCTCGGATTTGGCAGAGAACATATAGCCCATTTGCGATTTGTAAGAATATACAGCCCATTTCTTAATTCTAATGGAATTTACTACAGCCCATTATAGTTTGTTAAAAGTACATCCCAACTTCTAGCTAGGACAACGATTAATAATTTCAACCAACCGCTCAAAACAGAATTCAAAAAAAAAAATCCCACATTTTGATGGGAGCCGAAATATTTTTATCCAAAATTTCTAGTCAGGTTAAATATAATTTCAAAATAAAGTTGTAGTACGTCAAAATTCAACGAAATATTGCGCGCGCAACAAGTAATGAAATTAAAATTTTCAAATTCCAAAAATAATATACTTTTCAAACTAATTACATGTTTGGTGCATAGTAAATGTTCAGTTATTATAATTACATCTCATTTATTATTTCTTAAAGTCCATTTTCTTGTTAAGCCTAATGCATACCTCCTAGGAAAGTTTGCAGCCCAGCGGGGCGGAGAATAACAAGTTGACCCGGATATTGTGTACAGCTGTCGGCCCAGTTGCATTGCTGATATTGGAAAAAAAGGCCTGTGTAGTACAGTACAACCTAACTGAAGGAAATATGCCCTAGAGGCAATAATAAAGTTATTATTTATTTCCTTATTTCATGATAAATGTTTATTATTCATGCTAGAATTGTATCAACTGGAAACATGATACATGTGTGAATACATAGACAAACAGAGTGTCACTAGTATGCCTCTACTTGACTAGCTCGTTGATCAAAGATGGTTATGTTTCCTAGCCATAGACATGAGTTGTCATTTGATTAACGGGATCACATCATTAGGAGAATGATGTGATTGACATGACCCATTCCATTAGCTTAGCACCCGATCGTTTAGTATGTTGCTATTGCTTTCTTCATGACTTATACATGTTCCTATGACTATGAGATTATGCAACTCCCGTTTGCCGGAGGAACACTTTGTGTGCTACCAAACGTCACAACGTAACTGGGTGATTATAAAGGAGCTCTACAGGTGTCTCCAAAGGTAGATGTTGGGTTGGCATATTTCGAGATTAGGATTTGTCACTCCGATTGTCGGAGAGGTATCTCTGGGCCCTCTCGGTAATGCACATCACTTAAGCCTTGCAAGCATTGCAACTAATGAGTTAGTTGCGAGATGATGTATTACGGAACGAGTAAAGAGACTTGCCGGTAACGAGATTGAACTAGGTATTGGATACCGACGATCGAATCTCGGGCAAGTAACATACCGATGACAAAGGGAACAACGTATGTTGTTATGCGGTCTGACCGATAAAGATCTTCGTAGAATATGTAGGAGCCAATATGGGCATCCAGGTCCCGCTATTGGTTATTGATCGGAGACGTGTCTCGGTCATGTCTACATTGTTCTCGAACCGTAGGGTCCGCACGCTTAAGGTTTCGATGACAGTTATATTATGAGTTTATGAGTTTTGATGTACCGAAGGAGTTCGGAGTCCCGGATGAGATCACGGACATGACGAGGAGTCTCGAAATGGTCGAGACGTAAAGATCGATATATTGGACGACTATATTCGGACATCGGAAAGGTTCTGAATGGTTCGGGTATTTTTGGAGTACCGGGGAGTTACGGGAATACGGGGAAGAGTATTGGGCCTTAATGGGCTTTAGTGGGAAGGAGCCAGGAGGTGGCGCGCGCCCCTCCCAAGCCCAGTCCGAATTGGACAAGGGGTTTGGGGCGCGGCCCCCCTCTCCCTTCCTTCTCAACTTTCCTCCTTTCCCTCCTTCTCCTAGTTGGACTAGGAAAGAAGGAGTCCTACTCCCGGTGGGAGTAGGACTCCCCTTGGCGCGCCCCTCCTAGGCCGGCCGCCCCCTCCTCCCTTGCTCCTTTATATACTGGGGCTGGGGGCACCCCATGGACACACAAGTTGATCTTCGTGATCGTTCCTTAGCCGTGTGCGGTGCCCCCTTCCACCATATTCCACCTCGATCATATCGTTGCAGTGCTTAGGCGAAGCCCTGCGCCGGTAGAACATCATCATCATCACCACGCCGTCGTGCTGACGGAACTCCCCCCGAAGCTTTGCTGGATCAGAGCTAGGGGTGCGTCATCGAGCTGAATGTGTGCCAAGAACTCGGAGGTGCCGGAGTAACGGTGCTTGGATCGGTCGGATTGGGAAGACGTGCGACTACTTCCTCTATGTTGCGTCAACGCTTCCGCTCCGGTCTACAAGGGTACGTAGACAACACTCTCCCCTCTCGTTGCTATGCATAACCATGATCTTGCGTGAGCGTAGGAATTTTTTTGAAATTACTACGTTCCCCAGCAGTGGCATCCGAGCCTAGGTTTTTATGGTTTGATGTTATGCACGAGTAGAACACAAGTGAGTTGTGGGCGATATAAGTCATACTGCCTACCAGCATGTCATACTTTGGTTCGGCGATATTGTTGGATGAAGTGGCCCGGACCGACATTACGCGTACGCTTAGGCGAGACTGGTTCTACCGCCGTGCTTTGCACACAGGTGGCTGGCGGGTGTCAGTTTCTCCAACTTTAGTTGAACCGAGTGTGGCTACGCCCGGTCCTTGCGAAGGTTAAAACGGCATCAACTTGACAAACTATCGTTGTGGTTTTGATGCGTAGGTGAGATTGGTTCTTGCTTAAGCCCGTAGCAGCCACGTAAAACTTGCAACAAACAAAGTAGAGGACGTCTAACTTGTTTTTGCAGGGCATTTTGTGATGTGATATGATCAAGACATGATGCTAAATTTTATTGTATGAGATGATCATGTTTTGTAACCGAGTTATCGGCAACCGGCAGGAGCCGTATGGTTGTCGCTTTATTGTATGCAATGCAATCGCCCTGTAATGCTTTACTTTATCACTAAGCGGTAGCGATAGTCGTAGAAGCATAAGATTGGCGAGACGACAACGATGCTACGATGGAGAACAAGGTGTCGCGCCGGTGATGATGGTGATCATGACGGTGCTGCAAAGATGGAGATCACAAGCACAAGATGATGATGGCCATATCATATCACTTATATTGATTGCATGTGATGTTTATCTTTTTATGCATCTTATCTTGCTTTGATTGACGGTAGCATTATAAGATGATCTCTCACTAAAATTATCAAGAAGTGTTCTCCCTGAGTATGCACCGTTGCCAAAGTTCGTCGTGCCCAGACACCACGTGATGATCGGGTATGATAAGCTCAAGGTCCATCTACAACGGGTGCAAGCCAGTTTTTGCACACGCAGAATACTCGGGTTATACTTGACGAGCCTAGCTTATGCAGATATGGCCTCGGAACACGGAGACCGAAAGGTCGAGCGTGAATCATATAGTAGATATGATCAACATAATGATGTTCACCATTGAGAACTAATCCATTTCACGTGATGATCGGTTATGGTTTAGTTTGATTTGGATCACGTGATCACTTAGAAGATTGGAGGGATGTCTATCTAAGTGGGAGTTCTTAAGTAATATGATTAATTGAACTTTAATTTATCATGAACTTAGTCCTGGTAGTATTAGCATATCTATGTTGTAGATCAATAGCTCGCGTTGTTGCTTTCATATGTTTATTTTGATATGTTCCTAGAGAAAATTGTGTTGAAAAATGTTAGTAGCAATGATGCGGATTGGATCCGTATTCTGAGGTTTATCCTCATTGCTGCACAGAAGAATTATGTCCTTGATGCACCGCTAGGTGACGGACCTATTGCAGGAGCAGATGCAGACGTTATGAACGTTTGGCTAGCTCAATATGATGACTACTTAATAGTTTAGTGCACCATGCTTAACGGCTTAGAATCGGGACTTCAAAGACGTTTTGAACGTCATGGACCATACGAGATGTTCCAGGAGTTGAAGTTAATATTTCAAGCAAATACCCGAGTTGAGAGATATGAAGTCTCCAACAAGTTCTATAGCTAAAAGATGGAGGAGAATCGCTCAACTAGTGAGCATGTGCTCAGATTGTCTGGATACTACAATCGCTTGAATCAAGTGGGAGTTAATCTTCCAGATAAAATAGTGACTGACAGAATTCTCTAGTCACCATCACCAAGTTAGTAGAACTTCGTGATGAACTATAATATGCAAGGGATAACGGAAACAATTGCCAAGCTCTTCGTGATGCTAAAATCGACGAAAGTAGAAATCAAGAAAAACATCAAGTGTTGATGGTAGACAAGACCACTAGTTTCAAGTAAAGGGCAAAGGAGAAAAAGGGGAACTTCAAAAGGAACAACAAGCAAGTTGTTGCTCAAGTGAAGAAGCCCAAGTCTGGACCTAAGCCTGAGACTGAGTGCTTCTACTGCAAAGGGACTGGTCACTGGAAGCGGAACTACCCCAAGTGATTGGCAGATAAGAAGGATGGCAAAGTGAACATAAGTATATTTGATATACAGATTATTGATGTGTATTTTACGTGTTCATAGCAACCTCTCGGTATTTGATACTGGTTCAGTTGCTAAGAGTAGTAACTCGAAACGGGAATTGCAGAATGAACAGAGACGAGTTAAGGGTGAAGTGACTATGTGTGTTGGAAGTGGTTCCAAAATTGATATGATCATCATCGCACACTCCCTATACTTTCGGGATTAGTGTTGAACCTAAATAAGTGTTATTTGGTGTTTGCGTTGAACATGAATATGATTTGATCATGTTTATTGCAATACGGTTATTCATTTAAGTAAGAGAATAAATTGTTGTTCTATTTACATGAATAAAACCTTAGATGGTTACACACCCAATGAAAATGGTTCGTTGGATCTCGATCGTACACTAGTAGAAAAGGGGGCAATGGTCTAGGGTGGGTTAGCCCATTAGTCTCGGTTCAATCTAGAACCGGGACCAATGGGGGCATTGGACCCGGTTCGTGAGCCCAGGGGGCCGGCCGGGCCACGTGGGCCATTGGTCCCGGTTCGTCTGGACCTTTTGGTCCCGGTTGGTGGGACGAACCGGGACCAATGGGCCTCGCTCCTGGCCCACCACCATTGGTCCCGGTTGGTGGCATGAACCGGGACCAAAGGTACCCATTTAGTCCCGGTTCATGGCACGAACCGGGACCAGTGGTGCAGCCTATATATACCCCTCGCGCCGGAGCAGAGCACTCAGTGCTCTGTTTTTTCTGGGCCGGCGAGAGGAGGGGCTTTAGGTGCTCTAGCTCACCTCCTATGCACATGAGGTGTTCGATGAAATGCCCGAGCCACACTAGTTAAGCTTTCTCCTCTCGAAGCTCGACCTCAAAGCTCCATTTTCCTCGAGATTTGTCTAGATTTAGCGGTCCGTCACGCCCCACCCCTGTCTTCACCGCCGTCGATCACCCGCGCCGATCTCATCACCGACACCACCGTGGTGAGCCTCTTGCTCTTATCTTCTTTCTGAAATGAAAAATATTCTTACTTGTATGTTTAGATAGATACTTGTATCATTTTCTTACTTTTATTATTGCATCTTATATAGTGCGATGGTTTTGGTATCCGCCCACGTCGGCCCTCGTCCTGTCTATGATTCGGATGTGGTATATATATTAATCTTTATAACTATTGGTTCATTTATTGTTTATGATAATCATGCGGACCAACGTGACATAGATTTTATTTATCTAGGATGTATGTGAACCGGAAATTCCAACCGACCCTATTGTCGAGAGGTTAAATTTAGTTGAAGAAGAAAACAATTTCGTGAAGGAAAAAATAAAAAAAATTGAGGAGGAGAAGATGATATTGGAGTTGCATGTTGCGGATGTCGTCGATGATCACAAGATCAAGATGGATGCAATGCGCTTGAAGATTAGAAAGATTAGAAAATATGCCATTCATACCGAGGCTTGGTATCATTATGTCGTTGGATCAATTGTTACCTTGGTTGCGATTATGATCGCCTTTGTTTTAATTAATGTATGGTTTAATTAATTAGATGCTCTGGAGAGCTATATGTTGTTAGATGAGAACTATGTATGTACTTTGCTTTTAATGCATGTGATGATGAACTTCTATTAATTTGGACACTTAATTATATATAATGCACGCAGATGAACCGGCAATGGATGTACGGTGACAGACACACCTCCGAGTACATTAAGGGCGTGCATGAGTTTCTCGATGTGGCTCAGGCAAACAAGCAGAATGGTTTTATGTGTTGTCCATGCCCTAATTGTGGGAATACGAAGTCTTACTCTGACCGGAAAATCCTTCACACCCACCTGTTCTACAAGGGTTTCATGCCACACTATAATGTTTGGACGAGGCACGGAGAAATAGGGGTTATGATGGAAGACGACGAAGAAGAAGAGTACGATGACAACTACGTGCCCCCTGAATACCGTGATGCTGCAACGGGGGGAGCTGGTGAAGATCAAGAGGAACCAGACGATGTGCCCAATGATACTGCAACGGGTGAAGGTGCTGAAGATCAAGAGGAACCAGACGATGTGCACGATGATGGTGATCTCCGTCGTGTCATTGTCGATGCAAGGACGCAATGCGAAAGTCAAAAGGAGAAGCTGAAGTTCGATCGCATGTTAGAGGATCACAAAAAAGGGTTGTACCCCAATTGCGAAGATGGCAACACAAAGCTCGGTACTGTACTGGAATTGCTGCAGTGGAAGGCAGAGAATGCTGTGCCTGACAAAGGATTTGAGAAGCTACTAAAAATATTGAAGAAGAAGCTTCCAAAGGATAACGAATTGCCCGACAGTACATACGCAGCAAAGAAGGTCGTATGCCCTCTAGGATTGGAGGTGGAGAAGATACATGCATGCCCTAATGACTGCATCCTATACCGCGGTGCATACAAGGATCTGAACGCATGCCCGGTATGCGGTGCATTGCGGTATAAGATCAGACGAGATGACCCTGGTGATGTTCACGGCGATCCCCGCAGGAAGAGGGTTCCTGCGAAGGTGATGTGGTATGCTCCTATAATACCACGGTTGAAACGTCTGTTCAGAAACGGAGAGCATGCCAAGTCGATGCGATGGCACAGTGAGGACCGTAAGAAAGACGGGAAGTTGAGAGCACCCACTGACGGGTCGCAGTGAAGAAAAATCGTGAGAAAGTACTGGGATGAGTTTGCAAAGGACCCAAGGAACGTATGGTTTGCTTTAAGCGCGGATGGCATTAATCCTTTCGGGGAGCAGAGGAGCAATCACAGCACCTGGCCGGTCACTCTATGTATGTATAACCTTCCTCCTTGGATGTGCATGAAGCGGAAGTTCATTATGATGCCAATTCTCATCCAAGGCCCTAAGCAACCCGGGAACGACATTGATGTGTACCTAAGGCCATTAGTTGAAGAACTTTTACAGCTGTGGAATGGAAATGGTGTACGTACGTGGGATGAGCACGGACAGGAGGAATTTAACCTAAAGGCGTTGTTGTTCGTGACCATCAACGATTGGCCCGCTCTCAGTAACCTTTCAGGACAGACAAACAAAGGATACCACGCATGCACACACTGTTTACATGACACTGAAAGTATATACCTGGACAAATGCAGGAAGAATGTGTACATGGGCCATCGTCGATTTCTTCCGACCAACCATCAATGTCGAAAGAAAGGCAAGCATTTCAAAGGCGAGGCAGATCACTGGAAGAAGCCCGCCATGCGTACCGGTGGTCACGTACTTGCTATGGTCAATGATTTACACGTAATCTTTGGAAAGGGTGCCGGCGCACTAGCTGTTCCGAATGACGCTGAGAGACACGCACCCATGTGGAAGAAGAAATCTATATTTTGGGACCTACCCTACTGGAAAGACCTAGAGGTCCGCTCTTCAATCGACGTGATGCACGTGACGAAGAACCTTTGCGTGAACCTGCTAGGCTTCTTGGGCGTGTATGGAAAGACAAAAGATACACCCGAGGCACGGGAGGACCTCCAACGTTTGCACCAAAAAGACGGCATGCCTCCGAAGCAGTATGAAGGTCCTGCCAGCTACGTTCTTACGAAAGATGAGAAAGAAATCTTCTTTGAATGCCTGCTCAGTATGAAGGTCCCGACTGGCTTCTCGTCGAATATAAAGGGAATAATAAATATTCCAGAGAAAAAGTTTCAGAACCTAAAGTCTCATGACTGCCACGTGATTATGACGCAACTGCTTCCGGTTGCATTGAGGGGGCTTCTACCGGAAAACGTTCGATTAGCCATTGTGAAGCTATGTGCATTTCTCAATGCAATCTCTCAGAAGGTGATCGATCCAGAAATGGTACCAAGGCTAAGGAGTGATGTGGCGCAATGTCTTGTCAGTTTCGAGCTGGTGTTCCCACCATCCTTCTTCAATATCATGACGCATGTCCTAGTTCATCTAGTCGACGAGATTGTCGTTCTGGGGCCCGTATTTCTACACAATATGTTCCCCTTTGAGAGGTTCATGGGAGTCCTAAAGAAATATGTCCGTAACCGCGCTAGGCCAGAAGGAAGCATCTCCATGGGCCATCAAACAGAGGATGTCATCGGGTTTTGTGTTGACTTCATTCCTGGCCTTAAGAAGATAGGTCTCCCTAAATCGCGGTATGAGGGGAGACTGACTGGAAAAGGCACGCTAGGAGCGGACTCAATAATATGCAGGGACGGGCATTCTTGGTCTCAAGCACACTACACAGTTCTACAGAACTCTACCTTGGTGACCCCGTATGTCGATGAACACAAGAACAGTCTGCGCTCCAAACACCCGGAGCAGTGCGACGACTGGATTACATGTGAACACATCAGGACTTTTAGCAGTTGGTTGGAAGCACGTCTCAGAGGTGACAACACTGTTTGTGATGAGTTGTACTTGTTGTCCAGGGGACCATCTTTGACTGTATTGATTTACAAAGTATACGAGATAAATGGGAATACATTTTACATGATTGACCAAGATCAGAAGAGCACCAACCAAAACAGCGGTGTCCGCTTTGATGCAACAACCGAGAAGGGAAAGGACACATATTATAGTTACATAGTGGACATATGGGAACTTGACTACGGACAAGATTTTAAGGTCCCTTTGTTTAAGTGCAAATGGGTCAATCTGTCAGGAGGCGGGGTACATGTAGACCCACAGTACGGAATGACAACAGTGGATCTGAAAAATCTTGGGTACACTGATGAACCGTTCGTCCTAGCCAATGATGTGGCACAGGTTATCTATGTGAAGGACATGTCTACCATACCGAGAAAAAGAAAAGATAAGGAAACAGATACATCATACGATGAGCCAAAGCGCCACATAGTTCTTTCAGGAAAAAGGGATATCCTGGGAGTGGATGGCAAGACAGACATGTCTGAAGATTATGAAAGGTTTCATGAAATTCCTCCCTTCAATGTCAAGGCTGACCCAAGCATCCTGATAAACGCTGAAGATTATCCATGGTTACGGCGCAATAAGCAAATGACACAAGCGAAGAAAAAGTGAAGACTTTCTCCCGCAACTATTATGATGATACCATGCCAAATTTGTAAAAGACGAGTATGTTATGCCAAGTATTTTAGAGTTCATTTGAAAACAGACGAGTAGGTGCATCTATGTTAATTTTTTTAATTAAAGTTAATCACAAACTTGTGATTCACACAAATTTCAAAGAATTCAAATTTTAAATATTCAAATTTGAAAACTAATGGCACTAACAGAAAGTTCATAATTTTGCTGACCTAAAAGCAAAAAGAATTTAAAAATATAGCAAAAACAAAATAAAGCAACAAAGAAAACTAAAAAACTAAAGAAGTGTTTTCAAATTTGAAAACTAATGGCACTAACAGAAAGTTTATAATTTTTCTAAAACTATAAAGCAAGAAAGTTTAAAAGTTTATAATTTTTCTAAAACTAAAATTGATGCATTCATTGTTTTGGTATGTACACATATTAATTAAGTCTTTGTTCTTTTTTCTAGCCCTCCGGATCGAGCACAACTGAGGTAAAGAGACGAGGCCCGAAGAGAAAGTTGAGGTCGGATGAAAGGTTTGAGATCATAGCAATCGCGCTCGACGGCCAACCTACTGAACCCATCCGAACAAAGAAGGCATTTGTTGCTCAGTGCGGGGTTCTGGTTAGGGACAAGATCCCGATCAGCATCCAACAATGGTTCAAGCCGGCTACTGAAGACCCTGAGGTGTCTTACGTCAATGATATGCAGAAAAATGATCTTTGGAATGAGCTGAAGACAAATTTCACCCTACCGCCAGAGGATGATCCGGAGAAGCCAGTTAAAGAGGAATTAATCAAGTCTTTTGCTCTTAAGAGGATGGCAGACCTATTCAGGAGGTGGAAGAAAGACCTGAATAGGTTTGTCGAGAAAAAAGAGACACCAGAATTCAAGGGCATATATGAGAAGATCAGAGATGATTGGCCTGCATTTGTGGCCCACAAGACATCGGAAAAGAGTAAGAAGATGTCGGAGACAAACAAGAAAAATGCTGCGAAGAAGAAGCATCACCATCGCACGGGGTCAGGTGGCTACCTGGTAGCCCGGCCTAAGTGGGCCAAAGCTGAGAATGATCTGGTTCAAAAAGGGATCGAACCAGAGACAATGAGCTGGCCAGACTGTTGCCGGACTTGGTTCTTCGGGGCTGGCGGAACCTTGGACCCTTTAACAGGGAAGTGCATTTGGACGGACGAGCAACGTGACATTCCCTTGAAGAAGCTTCGGTACTATATCAAAGCAGCGCAGGAAGGGACGTTCCTTCCAGACAGAGAGAACGACGAGCTCACAAAGGCCCTCGGGAATCCTGAGCACCCTGGACGGACACGAGGCACGCCAGGCTCCATTCCGTGGAAGGTTGGGTTTCCGGACGCAGGCGGTTACAAAAGCCAGGAGAGGAGGAAGCAAGTGCAACAGTCCGAACTGCAGGCGCTTAAAGCAAGGGTACTCGGGATAGAGGAACGAGAAGCAAATCGCAGCAACCGAACTGCCGAAGCTTCCCCTGAAGCTACCCCGCCATCTCAGCAGAGAAGCAGCGTGGCTTCCACCGAGCTGCTTCAGCCGGAGCTTGTCTTGACGGCTCCTGCCAGCTATCCCGTGGATGCTATCACGGAGGCTCAGATTTGCCACCTTATGACGCAATGGATGAATTTGAAGGTCAAGGCGGCTGTTGGCTCTGTTTTTCCTAATGAACCCGGCGCAACTTTTCACTGCCGGCCGATTCCAGAAGGATATGCTAAGGTGATGGTGGATGAAATAACGGAGGGATTTGAGGACCTCTCGCTTGACCACCCTACCGGAGAAGGGGAGACTCGGCTGGGTTCTGCTCTGAAGACTCCATGCCTATGGCGGAAGGAGCTCATCAACCTTCCGAACTGGACGCCTCCGCCTCCTCCTCCTCCTCCGGCGAGTCAGGGCACTCCGCCTCCTCCACCGCCTCCTCCTTCGGCGAGTGATGACCAGGGCCCTCGGCCGGCTCCTTCTCCGGCGCGTGGCGGCACTCCGCCTCCTCCGCCTGCGCCGGCGCGCCCGAGCAGTCAGCCTCCTCCTTCTCCGCCTCGTCAGCAAGGGCGGAAGAGACCCGCCGTCGCACCGGCAACTGCTCCGGCGCGTCGTAGTCCTTCTCCTCCGCCTCGTAAGCAAGTCAAGAAGACTATCGCTCCGTCTGCTCTGCCGGCGTCTAGCAGTACAGCCAAAGGCGGGAGCAAATACAGATTCGGTCCTTCTCTGAAGACTCCAGAGAAGTTACCATACGAGAGGATCCCGGAGGAGAACGCGAGGATCGCGCAAACCGAGGTGGATGACTGGTTTGAAGGGTTGAAAGCAAAGAGAAATCCACTTCCGAAGGAGAAGCTAGATCGGGTGAAAGTGAAGCGCACTCTGGCTGCCCTGGCAAAACCACCCAAGTCTCCGCCGAAAGGCAACTATGAGCGCATTATTGCAAAGACATGGGCCGAAGCGTCGCGGTCGGGAAGTACAGTCAGTGATCAAAGGCTGAAAGAACGACGAGGAGCTGGGAAACAAATTGCCCAGCTCGGCGAACAAGCAAAGCAATCGTGCCCCCCGCTCAAGGTGCCTAGCATCGATCCGAGGATGGCGCCCAGTTATACCAATCTTGACGATTATCTGCCCGACGATGTAGATTATGGTTTCTTGGACGTGCAGATACACAGATACGAGTACGGGAAGCCTCTCGTCAAAGATGAAAGATCTCTAACAACGATGATGCGAAGATTGCATGATTGGTACATGAAAACCTGCAGAGAGTCTGGGGGGAGGAATACTTTGTATATAAGAGTTAAACCGGAGCATGACCTCGTTGGAATTGAACTGTTGCATGTTCCATTTGAGGAGTTCTATCAGTTTTTCAATCAATTGGCTCTCGATAAAGCAACGGTCACCTGCTACTGTTTGTAAGTACTACTACTTCTGTCATTAAGTCTCTCTACATAGCTCAGCTCTTTCATTGCATGTATTTATAATTATCCTCACTATATTATGCAGATTAAAGATCGCCGAATTGAAGAAAAGACAAATCGGTGATATTGGGTTCATTAACACAAATCTCATAGATGCAGTTCATGTTAAAGATCATGCCGCAGATACCGAGGCCAGGTTGCTACGATCATTCAAAATAAATGAACATAAAAATATAATACTCTTTCCTTACAACTTCAAGTGAGTGTTGTCTTGTGCATATTTGGTTTCCCTTATATATTAGTCCTGGTTATAGTAATGTAATTGATGAGTTATGCATGCGTGCGCAGTTACCACTATATTCTCCTGGAGATTAGGCTTGAGAAGGGAGTAGTAACTGTCTTGGACTCGAGACGAAAAGATCCCCAGGAGTATGCGGACATGACTGAAATCCTCAAGAAGTAAGTTAAATCGATCATTATCCACCATATCAGCAAATTTGTTCATTTCCTGATATCAAGTAATTGTTTTCTTTTGTCTGGCAGTGTTTGGAGAAAATTCAGCACAAATTCCCCGGGACTCCCGAAGGAGCTGGAATTTAGATACCCGAAAGTAAGTACTATAGTACCATGTTCCGCGCGTCTCCTAGCTATTGATTCAAGCGCTAGTTTCATCAATACCATTTGGCATTCTTGCTTATCTGTTTAATTGACCTCTATTTCTTGTAAAGTGGTTGTGGCAGGAACAAGGGAATGATTTCTGTGGATACTACGTCTGCGAGTCCATCCGCCACACGACCTGTGAGCGGGGCGGGTACTCTGAGAAACAATATGAAGTGCGTAAGAAATAATATTCACAATTTTTTTTTATTATCATCATTTGTGTTGAGTTTCATTCATTCATATATATATATATATATATATGTGTGTGTGTGTGTGTGTGTGTGTGTGTGTGTGTGTGTGTGTGTGTGTGTGTGTGTGTGTGTGTGTGTGTGTGTGTGTATTGACCCCCTTCTTCAAATTAGATGTTTCGGCAGCGGAATGAACTCCTAGGACCAGATCGCATGTGAGCAATTCAAGAGGAATTGGCGGCATTCTTTCTTGACCACGTGATCGCTGAAGACGGAGAATACTATGTGGATCATGCGTCCGTAATTTAAGAGATTATATTTATAAAAGATAATTATTGTATATATGTAGCCGGTAGTGTCGGACGATAGATATACGAGAACTTGTTGTTCGACCAATCTCTCGGAGAAGATGTGGTCGATATCACTTCTCTCTGTATGCATATATGTTCATGACGATCTTCTGTTTCCTTCGTTTGCTTACTAGCTAGCATATGCCTAGTCTTCTCTATACGTATGTTTAGTACGTAACGTCGACCAAGCACGGACATAAGAGAGGACACTTCTCTCTATTAATTAGCTATCTAGCTAACACAATATATGAAATACCTAAATTAACCCCCCAAAATCCCCAAACCCCCTCCCCCCCTTTCAAAAAAAACCAAAAACCCCAGCCACAGAAATGCTGACGCGTGGATGCCTATTGGTCCCGGTTGGTGCTACCAACCGGGACCAAAGGCCCTCCTGCCTGGGCTCGGCGCACAGGCCACGTGGAGGCCCATCTGTCCCGGTTCTGGTTTGAACCGGGACTAAAGGGTGAGGGTATTAGTAACGACCCTTTAGTCCCGGTTCAGGAACCGGGACTAAAGGCCCTTACGAACCAGGACAATAGGCCTGTTTTCTACTAGTGTGGTAACATTAACAAGATTTTTTTTGCAAAACTTGGTTGAATTTTGTGAGTACTTGATAGCTGGATTTGATTTTGGTTTCTCTCTTCATAAGTTGCCTGCAACTTTCTAAAATCTAAGTCACATTACCAAACTTCTCAATCAACATCCAATCATACTCATCTGAAGGTAATTTCATATATACATAAGGGGTGTTGTACCGAAGCGGGACTCATATACATAACCTAGCTACAGAGTAGAGATAATAGTTGCACACCACAAATGAGAGTAAGCTCAATCTTAGTAGTGTGCAACATCAAGTGAAAATGTTCAGACAACCGAAAGTTAGCAGTAGCTCCATTTAATGGTGCACCCTTGTGCGTGCAGGCACACACCATGCTGACGTCCAGGGAGCGGGTGATGATATGTTGGTGCCTGAACTAGGAGAAGCTGGCCCCGGAGGCGTGCAGGGACCCGTCCTCGCATCGGCTGCCCAAGTCCCAAACCCCTTGTTGGTCGTCGACGACGATGCGGGGGCGGGTCGCGGTGGGGCGAGGAGACGGAAGCGCTGGGGCTGGGGCTGGGTCTGGACCTGCCGAGGGTGCAGGGGTGGTGAGGGCTTGTGAGGAGATCAGGGAGCAGAGCAGTAGTACCAAGGCGTCCATGATGTGGTAAGGGCTGCTGGTTACATGGAGATATGGAGTGACTTTGATCCTATTTCTAAAGCTTATCTGTTTGATTAGTGTCGTGTTAGTCGCTCGCTGGTTACCAAGAGCCTGTTCAGCGTTGTCCCTGCCTACTCTTTGTCCTGAATTCTGTGCTACTGTTTTGGGATGACTGATCGACAGTGCAACAGTTTTTCTTTTGACGGTGAACCCATTATTACCTGGCAGCATCGTCTTGTAGATGGATTGCGTCATTTGTGAGTCGTGATGTGATGCAATGGTGGATAAAACAGTACATTAAGAGCCTATTCAGATCTGCTCCCGGGCGCCGAATGCACCAACTCCATGGAGTCAAAAGAGCGGAGCGCAACAGCCTGCAGCTCATCTTCACGGAGTGGCTAAAACCGAGCTCCACGGCCAGAAATACTGGAGCAGATTTGGTGGAATGGAGAGATTCCGAACAGGCCCTAAGTCACCTCTGTTTGATTAACAGATTCCGAACAGGCCCTGCATGATAATATTGTGTAGATGGTCACAAGTTCCTGGTACTCTATTCAGCCCAACTTGATCATATACTTGTTGTTTAAAAAAAAATAGAGCATCCCCTGCGTCTTTTAACTTATCATCATGGACAGTGCTGTACTAGCCAACCAGGACTCTTATAATTGCTAGCCGATGAATTGCAATATAACAAGGCCGAGTTGAAAGTCCAAGCAGAATTGTTCCCGGGGAAGCTAAATCATGACAAAGGGGTTGTTTGCAATGAAATTATACAGGCCATTGATGCTTCAGTGGGAGGTGTGTATTTTGTTTCTGGGCATGGTGGTACACGCAAGACTTTTGCTTCATTTTTTTTTTGAGTCAAATACGGCACTTCATTGACTAAATAACATCAGTACGTAGAGTCTCCTGGATGCAATCCGGGGTTACATTGCGGTAGACAAAGCTAACAGAGTGCTCCGAACAGCGAGCCAGAGTATGTGCCGAGACATTTGATAAACGATTAACATGAATAAAACAACACTCAAGGAAACCAGTCGCAATTTTCTTAATGTCGCTGACCAGGATGCCGACTTTTGAGCGGTCTTGAACAGCCGACTGGATTCGTTGAACAACAGAGAGACAATCAGAAGCCACAGTTACCTTTGTGAAGCCCTCTTCCTGAGCAAGGGTCACAGCACGACGGGTCGCCAAAGCTTCAGCAATTTCAGGCGTAACAAATCCCAGGAAGTCACTCGTTGCAAGCAAACAAGCAGTTGCCGTTGTGGTCTCGGATCGTTACGCCAACCCCCATCCGACGTGGAGCTTGGAACAATGCAGCGTCAACATTAATGATGACTGTTCCTGCTGACGGTGGAGTCCATCTTAAACCTGAAGAAGAGGAAGCACACCTAGAAGCATTCCCAGTCCTGAAACAATACTGCACCACCATCTCCACATAGGCACAAATCTTCTCAGCCACACGCCTAAGACTTTTGCTTCATTGATTGTGTGTTAGTACGCAATTTTAATACTAACATGCGTGTTATGTCTCCTGAATTGACGCCGCAGTCCCGTGCTGAGCGTTATGCATTTGCTCAGTGGGTTTTTGACATTGGAGATGGAAGATGCCAATGTTTCAATGATTCGGACGGCAGATGAGACTTCACCTTCTTGGATATCAATTCCTTTTTTTTTACGGGGTCTTGGATATCAATTCCTTAAGATATGCTATTGATGCCCACGGCTGATATTATAAGCTGCTAACCGTTGTGTCTGAATATTCGAATCAAGCTATCTGCCGCAGCAAGCTATTGTGTGCCCAACAAATGTTTCACTTCTGCTTCGGTACACCCCCCTAAACACATCAACGGTTGAGATTTGCTCATACCCCTTTATAATAAAGGGTAAGATGGTCTTTTTTTAAAATACGTCGCGAGAGCTTGTATAAGAATTGCGCAGCAAGCTGAATGAAATTAGTGGAGCTGTTTTCAAGTGTGTTCCTAGGAATGCAAGGTCTTATTGGGATTGTGACTACATCCAGGTCCACTGATTCGGTTGGGTGATGCTAATTAACTTGATGGTCCTTAATTTTTCAACTCCATAGAAGCTACTCCATAAAATGGATTTCAAGGTCTTCTAAGGAATATATCAGTCCCTTGATCTGTGCAATGATACCTGCTTGCTCATTAAAAGACCAGGTGAAAGAGTCCTTGAAGGGGAGATATTGACAGCATTTACGTTATGATGCTGCCAACTTTGATTTTGTTATAATATGAAAACTAAAGAAAAGGTCCTAGTTTTCGGTAACAGATAAGAAAATTAGAAGCAAAAATAGGTTCGCTCGCGGGTGATCAAATCCTGCTTGTCATTATTTTACTTAAAATTTAATTCTCAATGTGCTGATAAATAGGAGCCACAAGTTATAGGGGAGCGCTGGCAAGTGAGGTCTACCTTCAACTTACCTCAGTTCATCTAATTAAGCAGGTGCGACTCAAATTAAACCCTTCATCTTACCTCAGTTCATCTTCTTCTCAGAAGTACAACTAACCACCCAGCAATTCATCACGAAAGCACAGTACACCTCCAAAGCACAAATATATATTACGATCTGAAGCCGGCTCACTATCCAAGCCCCGGTAGACTGGTACTGGTACGAATGTAGATCAATGACGATAGCCTAAATATTAGGCGATGGGAGGTGGCAGTGTCTCCCACGCATCCAACACGTTGTCCTCATGATGCACCGCGAAGAGACGGTCGCCCTCGCCCCCAACGGAGAAGTCGGCAATGGCGCCACCGCCTTGGCTCCCACGCAGCGCCAGCATCAGGCGGTCATGATTTGGGCTGCCATACACCGAGATGCTGTCATCCTTGGATGCTAAGAGCAGTCCGCCATGCACGGCGAGCTTCGGATAGCACATCGGGGTCGTCCCGTTACTATATGTCCACGGCTCCTGGACAGAGCCCTGAGAACGGATGTCGAGGAACCCGAGATCATGGTCCTGGCTGATCAAGCGGACCGACCTCTCGTCCTCCATCACGACGGCATCGGCAACACGCCTTTCGTTCCATCTCCGGCTGCCGGCAGACCATGACCACACAACACTCATATCCCGGAAATCCACCAGAGTGATGGAAGACGGCGAGAAAGCATCTTTCGGTGAGCACGCCTTGACCGCCATGAGAGTGTTGGTGCTTGCCAGCCACTGAAGCTTGCTGGCGTCGGTCAGAGCGTCGACGTACTTCCGGTCAAAGAAAGAGCATGTCTGTTCGCCGGTGATGCAGTCCCAAACACCGATGCCGTAGCCAATTCCTTAGTTATGCCCGAGTTGTTGCAGCTAGCAAAGACGTTTGTTTGCTGGTCAAAGGCCAGCGCCCTCGCGTTAAAAAGCGGAGCTGTCTTCTTACCCTCGTGCGCTATGCGGAAGTGGTGACTCAGATCGCCGGTGAGCACGGAGAAAGCTGCCATGCCGCGGCCCCCAACGAGGAGCGTGGTGTCGCTGAGGTAGACAGCATCGCGGACCGGCTCAACAGGCATGAGGCAGACTGGCTGGCGCTCCTCGAGCATCCAGTTGTAGACCCGCATGATGGGGCCGTGCGTGACGCAGCACCCCCCGTCGGGTGCCGCACGGACAGCCGGGCAGGCCATGGGCCTATGCCCCGGCGGCACGGAAGCGGCCAGCCGGACCCTGTCGAGATTGAGCTCGCCGATGCGAGCGGCGCGGACGCGGTCGAGAAGGTCGTAGTAGTTCGCCTCGCGGAAGAGCACCCGGTCCGGAACACCAGCAGGGACGTGGAGCTCGCCCGTGCGGAGCATGTCGAGGAGCGAGGCGAAGCAGGCCGGGTCGCGGTCAATGAAGTACTCGGGCACGCCCCCGTTGGCGCCGGCGTTCCAGCAGGGTTCCAACATGGCGGCGAGCATGGTTCCCTCGCCCGCGCCTGTGAGAGTGTCAGCCGTCGTCTCGAACACCTGCCCGCCGACGTTCAGCCGGATGCGGCCGGCGGCTGGTTGTGGCGTGCACATGGCCGGCTGTGTGTACAAGACTTCCGGGCGCAGTGGACCTGTCAATGGAGAGGGTTGCGTTGCGGCACTGTCACTTCTCAAACTAGGCCTTCGTTGAGCTACACCTTCCTGATTTCCTAAGACCTTCAATAAAAAGAAAACAATGAGAGATCCATGCATTAGCTACAGCTTTCTAACCAGGGTACAGTAACTACATTCATACATATATGCATCACCGCTCTATCAATGACAACAATTTGCAAGAAACTTGCATATGCATCGCAGCTCTATTAGTGACAACAACGGACAGAAACCAAATATAGTGCATCCTAGCACAAACAAACTCCAATAAAGTTTCACAGCACACTAGTACATAGAGAGATGGCAACTAAAATGTCAATTCCTTTGGACTGGGATCGTAAAACTATATGGATTTTGAACTGAATCATGTAGTAATCACAGTCTCCAGGGTTACTGTACTCCAATCTTTTCAAAAGGACAAAGAAAAAGCTTTTTTTTAACCTCAAGAGAAGTGTCCACAATGGACAGCAACCGAACATAGTGCATCTTAGTACTAAACAATAACCAATTGCAGCTAGCAGTGAACTCTCTGCTACTGCTAGGGTTTCGACACTAATACTGAAAGAAGTGTACGAGCTGCTGCTACCTTTTTCTGGGTATTCCTTGAGCAATAGGGAGGATCTGGAAGACGAGGGGGGCGCCGGTCGATGGGGGGCGAGGCGGCGCTGGTGTGGCTGGACGGCGAGGGGGCGGCTGGAGGGCGACGGGGCGGCGCTGGAACGATGAGGGAGGCGGAGGCGGCGGTGGATTGGGGATGGAGGCGGCGCGCTGGAGTGGCTGGACGGCGAAGGGGAGAGAGACAGCGCTGGAAGACCGCAGCGGGTGTAGGGTCAAGCTTCAGTCCGCTCGGGCCCTTCAGCGATGTCTTGGGCCGCCACTGCAAAAATCAGTTTGGCCCAAGCGATAAATATACAAACATTTTTTATGGAAAGCCATCCTGGCGCATTTTATTACTTCAAAAAAAGTTTACATCGTTCAACAAAAACTGCAGAATAAAGCTAGGGGCCTCATCATGCCAAATACAATTAACTTTCTGTGAAAAACAAAACCTAGCTAGTTCATGCGCCACTACATTAGCTTCCTTATGACAATGCATAAAATTAACCAAACCAATATCTCGAGCAATTTCCGTGCGCGATGCATAAATCGGAGCTGCTTGGTCATACCACTGACTTGTTCCAGACAATGCATCTATAACATCCATGCAATCAGACTCTGCTTGAAGACGATTACAGCCAACCTCATTTGCTAGCGGTAAACCATCTTGAAGGAGAAGCGGCATAGGGAATGAACCGAGAACGTCCAGCCAAGAAGGTACCTGAGGAGTCTCGGAGAACAGCACCTGTCGCCCGAGTTCCATCCTGAGCATGATAAGAGGCATCAACATTTAATTTCAAACATCCCCCAGCTGGTTTTACCCATTTCTCCTTTTCAACACTGGTCACCTTCCTGAGTAGGAGTATTTATTAGCTCAAAAAAAGAGTAGGAGTATTTATTTTTTCAAGGAAAAAAAGTACATGTTATCTCTCTCCTAAGGAAAAAAATATGCTCTTCGGATCAAACTCCTTTTATTACTCCATTCGCTCTTCCAAAATCACGTAGCAGTTACCAATCTTGGATTTTTCTGACACACTACCTCTTCTTTTTTTTGCGGTTGTAACACACTACCTCTTTACCTATATCTAAGACGTTTTACAATGGAAAATTTCCGTTAATCAACCACAACCATTACAGTCTTGTTGACACAAAAGGCCAATCTTTACCCGCAAAAAAAGGCAGTTTTAGGCAAAGATCGGCCCAACTGAACTAGCGTATGACTAACTTTATTTGCTAACACTTACCGAAAAAGACTTCCGCCCGCTTTATATGTAAAGCACGACCCACAAGCAACACGATACAAACTCACGCCACCATCACACACGACACACACACCCAAGGCAAGATACAAAGGTGCCGAGCACCACCACACCACCCCAACGACTACCAAGCCACTACACATGCGCGAGGATGAACCGCTTGGAGCCAACAGAGACCTCCAAGCCTCCGAGGAGAGGTGAGACGGAAAACGACGGGACAAGTACTCCAAGATGGTGCCTCCTAGAAGGGAACGACCACTGATAGCCGCCACCATCTGATCCCAAAGATCGAGTTTTCACCCGGAGCAACTCGAAGGAGTAAGGGCACCGCGACGGAGCCTTCATGAAGGATACGGTGTCCACGGACGCCGCCGCCGTCGGCCAATACAAGATTGGGCAAGTGATGAACCCCGGCACGCCCACCCCTCCGACGCATCCTAGCACCGCCAACCACCAACGACCACCCACCCGCATGGCCATGGCCGCTCGCCCGCACCCGAGGCGCAAGTTCTGCCCACGAACGTCGTGCCTCCCGCCGCCAGGGCCGCCGCCCAGCATCCAGACACCCCCAAGACCATCCAAAGAGATCAACTTTGAGCCACAGGGACTCCCCCGACCGACGAACCGTAGCATACGCCCCGCCTTGAACGTCGTCGGAGCTGCGACGACTCGCACACGGACGGGGAAAGGGGGAGGTGGCGGAGCGGACGCATCCGGACCGGCACACCCCTGTGCCAGTGACGGTTGGCCCAAGCACGTCGGCGCCGCCCATCCCTCCAGCCAACCTCCCCACCGGACACACCCCTGTGCCGCCCCACCGCAGCGGCCGACGTAGACCCGCGCAAAGCCACGGACGCAGATCCGACGCATGGACCTGCGAGGAGACGAGGGAGCAGAGCAGTAGTACCCAAGCAAGGCGTCCAGGATGTGGTAGGGGCTACTGGTTAGATGGACGCATGGAGTGACTTGATCTGTTTTTGTAAAGCTTATCTTTTTGATTTGTGCCATGATAGTCACTCGCTGGTTACTAAGAGTGGCGGCTGGGAATGATTGCAAAGCTTTCATCTTTGTCCCTGGTTACTCTTTGTCCTGACTCTTTAGCTGCATTGCATGGTTTGTGAGTCGTGATGTGATGCAATGGTGGATAAAACAGCACATTAAGTCACCTCTGTGTTTGATCAACGGATTTCCTGGTACTCTAGACATTGGAACGCTGCATGATAATTTTGTGTAAGAATGCTGAGTTGATCATATACTTTGATCAACGGACAGTTCCAGCCAACCAGGACTGTTATAATTGTAGCCCAGGAATTGCAATATAACAAGGCTGAGTTGAAAGTCCAAGCAGAGTTGTTGCGGGGAAGTTAAAACATGATCAGGCTATTTTTACTACTCCCTCCGTCGCATAATGATACTTGCTTGCTCACTAAAAGACTAGGTAAATCAATGACGATAAGAGTGAATATTAAGCGATGGGAGATGGCAGTGTCTCCCAGACATCCAGCACGTTGTCCTCCTGATGCACCGCGAAGAGACGGTCGCCCCCAACCGAGAAGTCGCTAATGGCGCCAGCGTCTTTGCTCCCGCGCAGCGCAAACCTCAGGTCGTCATGATTTGAGCCGCCAAACACTGAGATGGTGTCATCCTTGGACGCCAAGAGCAGTCCACTGTGCACAGCGAGCTTTGGACAGCACGTCGAAGTCGAACTTGTCTTCACCTTTCTCTGATGTGCCCACGGCTCAGCGTAGCTCGAGCCACGGATGTCGAGTAACCCGAGTTCATGGTTCTTGTTGATCAAGCAGACCGACCTCTCGTCCTCCATCACGACGGCATCGGCAACGAGCTTGTCCTTGCACAAAGGGCCGCTGCCATTCCTCTGGGTGTTGACGGACCATGACCAGACAACGCTCATATCCCGGAAATCAACCAGAGTGATGCAAGGCAACATTGAGCCCGCCTTGACCACCATGAGCGCGTTCGTGCTTGCCAGCCACTGAAGCTTACTGGCGTGACCCAGGGCAATACCAGACTTCTGGTTTAGGAAAGAGGCTGTCTGCTTGCCGGTCATGCAGTCCCACACGCCAATGCCATTGTAGCCGCTACCTTGCCATATGCCCCAGGTGTTGCAGCTAGCAAAAACATTCATTTGCTGGTCTAAGGCCAGTGGCCCAGCATTAAAAGGTGGAGCTGTCTCCTCACCGGCGTGTCCTAAGCGGAAGTGTTGAGTCAGGTCGCCGGTGAGGGCAGAGAAAGCCGCCATGCCACGGCCCCCCACGAGGAGCATGGAGTCACTGAGGTAGGTCGCGTCGTGGACCGCCACGAAAGGCGTCAGGCAGACTGGCCGGCGCTCCTCGAGCATCCAGTTGTAGATCCGCACGATAGGGCCGTGCGTGACGCAGCAGCCTCCGTCAGGCGCAGCACGGACGGCCGGGCAGGCCACAGGCGCCCGCCCCGGTGGCACGGACGCAGCCAGTCGGGCCCTGTCGAGGTCAAGCTCGCCGATGCGAGAGGCACGGACGCGGTCGAGGAGGCCGTAGTAGTTCGCTTCGCGGAAGAGTACCCGGTCCGGGACGCCAGCGGGGACGTGGAGCTCACCCGTGCGGAGCATGTCGAGGAGCGAGGCGAAGCAGGCCGGGTCGCGGTCGATGAAGTACTCGGGCACGCCCCCGGTGGAGCCGGCGTTCCAGCAGGGTTCCAACATGGCAGCGAGCATGGTTCCCTCGCCTGCGCCTCTGAGAGTGTCGGCCGTCGTCTCGAACACCTGCCCGCCAACGTTCAGCCGGATGCGGCCGGCGGCTGGTTGTGGCGTGCACATGGCCGGCTGTGTGTACAAGACTTCCGGGCGCAGTGGACCTGTCAATGGAGAGGGTTGCGTTGCGGTACTGTCACTTCTCAATAAAGAGAAAACATAAGCTACATGTATGCATCACCGCTCTATCAATGACAACAATTTTCAAGAAACTTGCATATGCATCGCAGCTCTATTAGTGACAACAACGGACAGCAACCAAATATAGTGCACCCAAGTGCAAACTTAAAGTTTCAGAGCACATTACATAGACAGATGGCAACCAAAAAATGTCAATTCCTTTGCACTGGGAGTCTGGGATCATAAAACTAACTAGGTTTTCAACTGAATCATATACTGATACTAGTAATCACAGTCTCCAGGGTCGATGTGCTCCAATCTTTTCGAAAGGACAAAAAAGAGAGCATTTTTCTAACCTCAAGAGAAGTGTCAACAATGGACAGCAACCAAATATAGCGCATCTTAGTACTAAACAATGACCAATTGCTGCTAGTACATAGACAGATGGCAACTAAAATGTCAATTCCTTTGCACTGGGAGTCTGGGATCATAAAACTATATGGATTTTGAACTGAATCATATAGTAATCTTTTCAAAAGGACAAAAAAGAGACCATTTTTTTTAATCTCGAGAGAAGTGTCAACAATGGACAGCAACCAAATAGAGTGCATCTTAGTACTAAACAATAATCAATTGCTAATAGTAGTGAACTCTATGCTACTGCTAGGGTTTCGACACCCGTACTGAAAGAAGTGTACAAGCGGCCGCTACCTTTTTCTGGGTATTCCTTGAGCAACGCACGTTGGTTGGGAGGCGCTGGATTGCGAGGGAAACCGGAGGACGAGGCGGATCTGGAAGACGAGGGGGCGCCGGTCGATGGGGAGAGAGGCTGCGCTGGAGTGGCCGGACGGCGAGGGGGTCTGCTGGACGTCCAGGGGGTCTGGAGTGGCTGGACGGCAAGGGGGCGGCTGGACGTCGTCGGGGCGGCGCTGGGACGATGAGGGAGGCGGAGGCGGCGGTGGATCGGGGATGGAGGCGGCGCGCTGGAGTGGCTGGACGGCGAAGGGGAGGGAGACGGCGGTGGAGGAGTGGGGGCGGCAGCGGGTGTAGGGTCAAGCTTCGGTCCACTCGGCCCCTTCAGCGATGTCTTGGGCCGCCACTGGAAAAAAATCAGTTTGGGTAGTGCATCGTCTTTCCGTTGGCCCAGGCGATTAATATACAAACATGCTATTGAGTATTTATTTTCTTGAAAGAAAAATAACTAGTACTACCTCCGTGTCAAAAACAATCTCATATTATGAGACTGAGGGAAATGCAAACCATCATTTCCTTTGGGTGCACGAGTATTCAGGAATACAAATGTGAGGGACGTCGGTGGCATAATGAAAATCATCTCCCAAGAGCTAAAATTGTGGGCATTAGCAGGAGGCTCGGGTGTGTCTACGTTTTGTGAGTAGTTGTCTTAGAGAGTGGGAGTGGAGTGGGCGTGGTGCACCTATGTGTGGTGCCAACCCTATGTAATCTCTTGTACATATATTTTTGTCTTCTATAAAGCTAAGGTCCGATGTTGGCGTACTCTCGAAAAATATTGCAAAAGCGGTTTGGGGAACTATTGGTAACGTTGTTGGGGCCTCTTGCGTGCCTAAGAATTTGTGGCAAAGTTTCACTTGGCTGTTTTCATATTTGTCGGGAGTAAACTGTGCATGCTTGCTATTGCTGCTGTTTGCTGGGGGATCTAGACAGCGAGGAACAAGATCACCTTTGAGAAATCATATAGTGAGATCCGCTACAAATGTGGTTTTACGTGTGTTCGTTTCTGATGTATTGGTCAGGTCTCTTGAAAGATGCTGATAGGAAGATGCTTCAGGCCGAAGCTTCTTGGCTTGCTTCTTCGACTTCGCCCGTGCCTGAAGCTGGTGCATGATGAGTTTCTTCTCTCCCAAATACTGAAGACTGAAGCTTCTAGTGAAATCTGCACGGTCTGGGATGATGCATGTTGATGGCTTATCATATTGCCGTCTGCTAGTTTACTGTTTGATGTTTGCATTTTGCAGCTTATGTCTTTTGTGCCTCATAACTTTACATGCGTGGTAACAGGTTTTTCCCCTGTAGCTTAGTGCCAATTTCGAGTTCTTAACAGCAGGTTTCCTGTTAGTTCCCCCGACTCGCTTCGACCGCTTGGGCGGTGTTGGAAAAAGACTCTATATTTCCGTTAAGAAATTAATGGATACAGGCGAGGCCAGGTATTTGGGGTGGGGGGGGGGGGGGGATAGTGGTTTTTGGTTGGTCGTGATTTTGGGCAAAGTGAACAGACTCTCTATTGGAGGCATGACTTGTTCTAGCAGAGAACTACGTCTTTTATACCCTCTCTATGTAAAATAAGTGTCTGATTCACCAGAGGCAGGACTTGTTCTAGCAGAGCAGACTTAGTACAACTTAAACGGAGGGAGTGTCTAACATGGCGCCTGCCGGGTTCGGGTGCGGGTAATAGTCGCCCAAATCCTTACCCGTCACAATATTTTTCGCCCAAACCCGTACTAGTACCTGCACCTCGGGTTTTAAATTGTCCCCGTACCCGGCCGGGTGCGAGTAATACCATGGGTAAAATGCCCATCTTGGCTACATTACCCAATTCACACTTCACTATGTATTTTTTAGCATTTACGCATATATACACAAAATTTCAGCATGTATACTTCAAAATTTCAACACATATATACCACATTTTAGCATTTCAGCATACATATCACGACTTGTTGTGCGATGGAATAAAAAAGATATTTATTTATAGAAGTGGATAGCAATAAGCATGAACTAGAGGGCACCAAACAATATTGAATTACATTCATGGATGAGTAGCCTGTAAGTGAACTTCTCAAAGAAACCTTCACATATGGTCTTTTTTTTTCAGTTTCAAGACAAACAAGAGGGACACAATTTTGTATAATTTTCTTTTATTGAAGTTACTTCTGCAGCCCCTACTTTAAAGTTATCAAAGGAAGGAGATTATACTGATCAACAAAATCAAAGACAAAATCATGAGTTCACAAAACGAGATCAACACATTTAAACAAGATCATACACATGGATAAGGGGAGGAGATTTTGGGTCGAGGCTAGTGGTTGCATTTCCGTATGTGTATGCAGGTTCGTGGGTATGGGTAGGTATGGGTATAGCCTTCCCGTACCCATACCTGGCTTACCCGATGGGCACAATTGTTTTACATTTATAAACCCATGGGTATTTATTTTCCCAAATCCTTACCCTAATACGATTTTTACCCGTCGGGTTTACAGGTTGCGCGTACCCATTGTCATGTTGAAAGTGTCTGATTCACCGGTCATGTTCTCAAAGCAACTAAACCAGGTGCGGAGCATGTGTGTCTGCGCCTGTGATTTCTTTTCATTATGAGATGTGGTCTTGCAAGTTTGAAGAGACATAACAGATACAGTTTACCACCCTCGCCAAAAAAAAAAGATACAGTTTACCAGAGTGACACAAAACGTACGTTTTCTTGCAAAGGAGGCTGAAATCGCCGACCTCTGCATGGTTACAATGCACACATCTATTTTTATTAAAGTTGAAACAAGGCAACTGAACTTCAAGCGCATAAAACTGGGACTCAAATTGAACCCTTAATCTTATCTCAGTTCATTCTCTTCTGGGACGTACAACTAGCCACCCAACAATTCATCATGAAAGCATAATACACCTCCAAAGCATAAATAGGTCTTCCTTTTTTTATAATTCAAAAGCACAAATAAGTCAGTCACACAGACTACCACTAATCAATCAAACAACCATGACAGCCGGCTCACTATCTAACCCAGTAGACTATTACGAATGTGAATCAATGACCATATGGATGTTGGGACAAACCCTCCGACGACATACGCCGACCAGCCCTCCGGCGACATGAACGCCGGATGAACCTCTCTCTCTCTCTCTCTCTCTCTCTCTCTCTCTCTTAAACGGAGGTAGAAGAAGAAGCACAACACACTGGAGTTTTTCAGGCGACGCACGCCATATATGCCGCACGAACGGCGCCTCGGCCGCACGCACGATCTATTTTTTTCTTCTGGGAACATACCACAAGCGCTAGACTAACCAGTACAACAGCTGGGGCTTTTTATACCCGATGCATATCACCTGGCCGGCAACTAACTCACGCACACACGTAGTAATCCAGCCACCACTATAGCCGGCTAACAAGCTAACAACCTGGACGCATCAGATCGCTAACCACCTGGATATGGGACGGCTTTGTAGCCTCGGCTGCTCACGCACGCACGCAGCGCCTGAGGACTCGCCAGCGCGTGCGATCCGCTCGCCAACGGCCGCAGCCCTAGTGCCCTACATGGTGGACTCAGGTGCACATACACCATCACGACACACATACGCATGCTAGCCTAACAAATCTGGAGTCTAACCAACCTAATCAACTGACTCAATCATGATTATCCTAACAAGGGAGTAGTACATATTAGGTGATGGGAGGTGGCCGTGGCAGGGTCTCCCAGACATCCAGCACATTATCCTCATGATGCACCGCGAAGAGACGGTCGCCCCCAACCGAGAAGTCGGCAATGGCGCCACAGCCTTGGCTCCCACGCAGCGCCAGCCTCAGGTAGTCATGATTTGGGCCGCCATACACCGAGATGGTGTCATCCTTGGACGCTAAGAGCAGTCCGCTGTGCACGGCGAGCTTCGGATAGCACGTCCGGGCCGTCACCTTGCTCTGAGGTGTCCACGGCCAAGGCTGCAGGCCCGAGCTCTGGCAACGGATGTCGAGGAACCCGAGATCATGGTTCTGGCTGATCAAGCGGACCGACCTCTCGTCCTCCATCACAACGGCATCGGCAACGCGCCTGTGGTCCTTGTTCTGGGTGCCACTGCACCACGACCAAACAACGCTCATATCCCGGAAATCCACCAGAGTGATGGAAGACGACGACCAAGAATCTTCCGGTGAGCATGCCTTGATCACCATTAGCGCGTTGGTGCTTGCCAGCCACTGAAGCTTGCTGGCGTTGCCCAGAGCGCAGTCAAGATTCTGGTTTAAAAAAGAGTCTGTATGCTCGCCGGTGATGCAGTCCCAGACACCGATGCCGTAGTAGCCGCTATCCCTGGAATTGCAGCTAGCGAAAACCTTAGTTTGCTGATCAAAGGCCACTAGTGCCCCCGCGTTAAACAGTGGAGCCTTCTTCACGCCGGCGTGCACTAAGCGGAAATGCTGAGTCAGGTCGCCGGTTAGGGCGGAGAAAGCCGCCAAGCCACCGCCCCCGACGAGGAGCGTGGAGTCGCTGAGGTAGGCTGCATCACGGACTGGCTCGGTAGGCGTCAGGCAAACCGGCAGGGGCTCCTCGAGCATCCAATTGTAAACCCTCACGACGGGGCCGTGCGTGACGCAGCACCCTCCGTCCGGGGCCGCGCGGACCGCCGGGCGGGCCATCGGTGCCCGTCCTGGCGGCACTGACGTGACCAGCCGGGCCCTGTCGAGGTCAAACTCGCTGATGCGGGCAGCGCGGACGCGGTCGAGGAGGCCGTAGTAGGACGCTTCTCGGAAGAGCACCCGGTCCGGGACACCGGCCGGGACGTGGAGCTCCCCCGTGCGGAGCATGTCGAGGAGCGAGGCAAAGCAAACCGGGTCGCGGTCGATGAAGTGCTCGGGCACGCCCCCGGTGGCACCAGCATTCCAGCAGGGTTCCAACATGGCGGCGAGCATGGTTCCCTCGCCCGCGCCTGTGAGAGTGTCGGCCGTCGTCTCGAACACCTGCCCGCCGACGTTCAGCCGGATGCGGCCGGTGGCTGGTTGTGGCGTGCACATTGCCGGCTGTGCGTACAAGACGTCCGCGCGCAGTGGACCTGTCAATGGAGAGGGTTGCGCTGTGGCACTGTCACTTCTCAATAAAGAAAAAACAATAAGACATGCATACATGGAAAATGCATTGCAGCTCTCAGGTGCCACACACCCCTATATGAAAATAGCATTAAAAAAATATCAGGAAATTTCAAAAACTTATGACATTTTGGGATTTGAAACCTGAGTGCCCGTTGTATGCTCGTGTTCATTTTCGTGGGGAATAGGTGCCCGTGGTATCCGCGGCGTATGGATTACGGTCCGACACATGTTACATTCTTTTTTTTTGCTACACATACGAATTCTCTCTCTTTTACTGGCGTTACCACGGGCACCCATTGCCCCACGAAACTGAACACGTGTGTACAACGGGCACCCAAGTTTCATATCCAAAATTTCAGAATTTTTTTGAATTTTCCTAATATGTTTTTTAGTGCTTTTTTCATATAGGGGTGTAGTAGCTATATCCTGCTAACCAGGGTACAGTGGCTACAGCTTGAAGGCATTGATATTCAATTATTCATACATATATGCATCACAGCTCTATCAATGACTATAGTTTTCAAAAAACTTGCCAAAAAAATATATGCATCGCAGCTCTATTAGTGACAAGCAGACAACAGCTAAATTTAGTGCATCCTATACAAATTTAAAGTTTCACAGCACACTACTACATAGAGAGATGGTGACTAAAAGTCTAAAATGTCAATTCCTTTGCACTGGGATCATAAAGCTAAATAGGTTTTGAACAGAATCATATACTAGTAATCACAGTCTCCAGGGTTGCTGTACTCCAATCTTTTCAAAGGGACAAAAAAAAGGGAGCACTTTTCAACCTCAAGATAAGTGTCAAATACTACTCCTACTAAACAATGACCATTGCTGCTAGTAGTGAAATCTGCTACTGCTAGGGTGTTGACACCCGTAGTGAAAGAAGTGTACAAGCTGCCGCTACCTTTGTCTGGGTCTTCCTTGAGCAATGCAGGATGGGAGGTAAACAGGACGACGAAACGGTGAGGCGGATCTGGAAGACGAGGGAGTCCCCGGTCGATGGGGCGCGAGGCGGCGCTGGACTGGCTGGACGTCGACGGGGTCTGGAGTAGCTGTACGGCGAGGGGGCGGCTGGACGTCGACGAGGGAGGCGGGAGGCGCCGGTGGATTGGGGATGGAGGCGGCGCTGGAGTGGCTGGACGGCGAAGGGGAGGGAGGCGGCGGTGGAAGAGTGGGGGCGGCAGCGGGTGTAGCGGTCAGTCCACTCGGGCCCTTCAGCGATATCTTTTGGGCCGCCACTGAAACTGGTGGCCTCCACAGGGAAGGTGCCGCGTCTTTTTATTGGCCCAAGCGATGAATATACAGACATGGTAGTATTTTATTTTCTTCAAAAGCCACTCAGAAAAATATTTTCTTGAAAGAAATATAAGTACATGTTATCTCTCTTCTGAGCGCTATTTCTAGGCGCACAATGTTTATTCTCCAATGGAAGAAAAAGATCTGTGCTTCTAAACATAGATTGACATATATCTAACTAACAGGCAGATCAAACTCCTTTTATCACTCAACTCGCTCTTCCAAAATCACGTAATAGTTACCGTTCTCGGATTTTTTGGGCACACTACCTCTTTACCTAAACTAGTAGAACTCCCGCCCATTGCCACGGGATTTTATTTTAATTTCTTTTATTACACCTATAAATACAATGCATATTAAATTTCACACATATAGATTTTTATGTAATTGCGCATATAATATATATCATATTTCATACGTACAAAAAAGATAGCCTGCAACAACTGGAAAATAATTCAAATCCACTTCACCTCAAATGTAACTTCACGATGTATACATAAAGAGCAATGATGCACTTTAGATATTCCTGTACAAGGCCAGGAATGTTGTTTTTAGCTTCATTTGAATGGTACTTCAACAAGTATAATACAAATTTATTTCTCAACTCATAACCATCCCGCACAAGCAATATATATAATCAATACGAAGATTTAGTTGAGTTAACGTATACCTAAAGATTCCTTGGCGGTAGCAAAACGGTCAGATCCTAAAATACTTCGAATGGGGGGCAGATCCGGCTAAACTTTAGCAAAAGGGTCAAAACACGAAAATCAGCCTCCCTCGGTGCTTCCTTCCTTCCATTGCAATTTTGGCATGGAGTCACGAGCTCACCAAACGTCAACGCCCCAGGACGATCTCCTTTCTTTTCTTCAGTAGCAAGGCGACTCCTGTTCTGATCATCATACATACATGTTGTTGTTCAGCAGTACAATTGTATCCTTGCTTTCAATTGCTTTTGTATTTCTTATTAAAAAAGTTTGGAAACATAGAGGTCGCAGGGCAAAACAATTACATCTAAAATGTCACCCATATACCATGCATTAGATTCATCATCGTAGGACATAATTTCATATTTTATAAAGTTGTGTTTGGGACTGCTCTACTTCACCCCACCTCTAAACTCCACTCCACCAGGTTGTGCTTGAAAAAACAAATCTATTTAGATGCTACTTTTCATCACATTTTTAAATTTGTTTTCCTTTTAAATATGAAAAATTGTGCATGTAAAGACATGCACATGTTTGCTGCAAACATTTCAGTTTTACTTCCAACTTTGAACTATTTTTTGTATTCTCACGGGAGAATGTGCTCAACAGTAGGATTGAATATCTCATGGCTGCCCTATGTATGAATGTATCCCCCTCTCCCCCTCTCACTCCATGTTTGGGTGTGTGTGTTTTTTCACATGGAACAATTAGTTTAGTTAGTGCTCAATGGGATTGATTTCAGGATCTGAGTCACTTTCCTCTTTGCTGTTCTGACTTCGGACTTAAGGGCAGGGTGAGGATGAAGTGTCACGACGCCGGCGATAGCAAAATTTACAATGAAATGTGTCGTAGAGAAAAGTCTATCATATCGATTCAGCATTTTGCAAGTAGAGGAATGAAGTGAGATTATCACACAAGTACAATAACATAAGTGCATTTAACTCTAATCTGAATCACCCTCGTCTTTTCCTAGCTACATAATAACTAAGACGGGGCAGACGATTTCGAAACTACATGTTGGAAAAGCGGCAGCATACTATGACTAATGCATGCTCCCAAACCACCAGCATATGAGGATGCAGAACAAGATTAACGAACTGGGGACACACACATTCACTAATGAATCTAGATTACTATCCTGTGATCGAAGCAAATGCCATACCAGTTAATGATTAAACACATACTAGTAGCATGCCCGAAATACCAATTTCGCATTCGTTGAAACTGCAATTCAATTCCATCATTACTCAGTCCAGATTACTATCCTATGTCGAAGCAAATGCCACCCCAGAAAATGCATAACAACATTACTCAATCCAGATTACTATCCTATGTCTAAAGGTAAATGCCATCCCAGAAAATGATTAAACACGACTAGCATGTCCAAAATTGACATGCGCTAAAACTGCAATTTGAATCTGATTCGGTTGTCTCACATATAGCACGTCCAAGATCAACATTACACTTCCTACAACATTTCGTCCAGAAATTAATTTAACACAGGTTTGTAGCATGCAGCAGAGTAATCTGAGCCAACTGCACTCATATCAAAAGGTTGCATCATATATAGATGAACAATAAGAGACTGATAGGAGCTCGTTTTCGATCAGCAATCCAACTGGAATCAAAAGGCCCAGATCATGTACGCTGGTTCTATATACTTCTATCTTCAATAGAATGATTCAGTAGGAACATCAGAACACCACACATAATAAGAGACATAAGGCAGAAGGTCACCAAATATTCTGGATAAACAGGGACAACAAACAAACTGCGCCTGGTCGATCAGTCGCAGATAAACCAGCATGTAGGAGGATTACCAAACACACTAAATGTTGCGACGCCACATAGAAGAAAACACGGTTCACAAACTGGGGATGCAAGCTTGCTAGGATCCGAACAGAAAAATGACATCACAGAACATTTGATTACTAAAACGCATAGTAGTAGCACGTCCAAATTCCTAATTTTGTCATGCGAATGCGATTCGATTCCATCGACCACAAACATGATGCAGCTACGACATCTGAACTAGTACGATACATGAATCTAATTAAGATATATAGCTCATCCGATTCGATCATTTGTCCCACAGATAAGATAAGATGCAGATCAACATGATCACAATACTACATTGATTACCCCAAATTGATTTGATGAAGCTGAGATAGATAGCCACGGCCGTCCAGGAATTAATTGAGCACAAATAGAAGAGCATGGCAGCAGATAAATCTGACGAAGAGACTGAACTGAAACCACAGGTCGATCTGGTCTGGATGGTAAATTAAAAGACCGATAAGGAGAGCACATGGCTTGATCGATGAGGTGAATTCGGCAGTCAATCGGATGCTAGATAGAAGCCCCCCTGCAGCAAGCGAACAAATGGATTCGACCGCACGTCAGATCCATCCATGGATTCATTCATCATTTTCATCAAGGACTAGGAGTAAGAAGAAGAAAAAAGAGCAAGTTTGGACAGACCTCGGAGATGTAGGCGTGGTCGTCGCAGAACTCGGCGAGGCTGGCGAGCCTCTTGGGCTCCATGAAGCGGGAGAGGACGGTGACGGCGACGTCGATGTGCTTCACGGCGAGGCTCGCGATCCTGCACGCGCGGTACAGGTAGTCGAGCGACTTGTTCACGTCGCCGCCGCCGCCGCCTCTGGCTGCCTGACGGGGCTTGGTGGAGCCGGGCTTGGCGTCCGGGTCGTTGGAGAGGTCGACCTTGGCGAGGGCCTCGGTGGCGGCGGCGACCGGGTCCGGGTCGTCGTCCCTGTCGAGGCTGCTGTCGGGCGACGAGGAGCCGGGGGTCTTGCCGGGGACGGGGGCCTTGCCGCCGGCGAGGGACTCGACGCAGCGCGGGAGGAGGTGCTCCTCCAGCAGCTTGATGGCCAAGACGGCGGCCATGACGCGGTCGAGGGCCTGGGCCTGGGACCTGGGGCGGGCCGGGAACTGCTGAGCATAGCGTCGTGGAGCTGCTCGTCGGGCATGACTGCGAAAGCCAGGTTGGGCGGGGCGAAGCGAACGCCCTTCTTGATGGCGATCTCGACGCAGGCCGTGAGCATGCGGGCGCCGGCCTCCAGGCCGATGTAGTAGACCTCGAAGAGGCTGGAGGCGAGCCCCCCGAGCTTGGCGTCGCCGTTCGCCTCCGCGTCGGCGTCGGCCTGGAGGTCCTGCAGGCGGTGCTGGAGCTGCAGGAGGCGGTCGCGCTGCGCCCGCACAGTCTTGGCTAAATCTGGACGTCAAACTCGAGCTTTCAGGCTCGGCTCGGGCTCGCCCAGGCTCGGCCCGAGTTTGATTCGGCCCGAGAAACAAAAAGGCCGAGCCGAGCTGCGTTATTGGGCTTGTTTCGGCCTCGGGCCGAGCCCAGCTCGGCTTGAGCCAGCCCGTAAGCTCGTCCAACTCTGCAGGCTGCAGCCCAAAGTGGCCCAGCACCAGTCACTTGACCTAGCGCTCTACCTCACCCCGAGTCCTCGAGCAGCACTCGTCCTCTTTCCCCCCAGTGCTAGGTTAGCCAGCCTCCGCCGGCCGCCGCCATCGCAGTTCCTTGTGTCGCCGATGACACACACGCCGCTTGTCCAGATCGCCCAAGGAGCCATGGAGAAGAAGAAAGAGAGGTCATTGACCTCTATTCTTGGGAAGGAGCCAGCGATTGGAAAAAAGAAGAAGGGCAGAAGCAAGACCTCCAGCTCCATGGACGCTGGCATCGAGCCGTCCGTTCGCTCCAAGGCCAATCCAAGCATCGTCCTTGTTGACCCGCTTGTGAGGGCAAAGCAGCAGGCGCGAGCACTGCCACCCCCGCCTCCCCCTCGGCGTCTACCTGACAACAAAGGTATCGGCGCGCGGGCGGCAGCTGCTGTTGCATCCGGCTGGACCGGCTCCGCGAACACCTCCGTCACGCCTACTTCTCCGGCTGAAGCTGAGTCCTGGGTAAGCACAAAGCAGTGGCCTGCTCTTCTTTCCACTTGATTTATGTCGATCTGCTATTGTCCATTATAATCAGATCTGCTATTGTAACATGATTGTCTATTTCTGATGTAGCAAGTTATCATTCAGTCTACTAGCCTAGCTAGCTTTGTGTAGGAGGAATCAAGTTATTATTTGGCTGTTCGTTGGGTGCGTTTGAATGTATATGTTGGGTGCATTTGAGTGTATATACTGTCTAAAAGTGAGTATTTATGCCCATGTAATGCCCCTGTTTGTTGGGGGCTCAATTGTTTTGTTGTAGAAACTATAGATGGATGCATATGTTTAACTTCATTCTTGCTGTCCTAATCTCAGTATACTTGCCGTACAATTATTTAGTGGATTTTCCTTCAAAATATCATTGTTTGAACAGGAACATGAGCCTGAAGAGGATCGTGTCCAGGAGCAGGATGAGGAAGAGAAGGATGAGAAGGTGTATGTGCCTGCTGATGAGTCCGAGTCTGAGGAAGAAGAGAACTCGTATGATCTTAGAGATGACATGTCAGAGGATGAAATGGATATTGTTCAGTCCCCTGGAGGTGGGACTGATGTGTTTGTTGTTAGTTCAGAAGAAGATAATGCAAGAATAGGAGAGAAACGCAAGAAAGGGGTGAAAGTCAAGCGCAAGGTCACTACCAAGGGCAGTAGCAAGTCTAGTACTAGCAGGGAGAGTTCAGATTGTTGGACTTTTTTTGAGAAGGTGATGGTGAAATCAGAAAAGGATCCTAAGGTTGAAGAGTTGAAGGCAAAGTGCATGCATTGCCACAATTTATACATATATGTTCAAGGTTCAAGCACCACAACACTTAATAGGTATGGTTGCCACTTTCAATCTGCTAGAGTGGTGGAAGGTGAATGCACTTAGGTATCCTGTGTTGGCAAACATGGCAAGAAGATTCTTAACTATCCCTGCTAGCTCGGTGTCTTCTGAATCCACTTTTAGCACCGGTGGAAGAATTCTGGATGATTATCGAAGCTCTCTAAAACCATACATGGTGGAGGCATTGGTGTGTGGCGGAAGCTATATCAAGGGTGCTCACAAAGACTTAAATGTGTTAGTATGATTTCGATCTATGTTTTATGTCGTATGATTTCAATATGCATCATGTTATTTCCATAAACTAAAAATCTAATGGCTAACTTGCACAAAACTAGGATGTGGAAGAAGATGATGAGGAGGAGGATGTGGAGAAGGTCAAATTGCCTAAAAGTGTGGCAGATTGCAACTACTAGTAAGTATGCTACTTGTAAGAATTTTTTAGTTTACTTCTGTTACTTGTAGGCTTTTCTTATTTACAATAACCATTGTTACATGTAGGATACATTGTAGGGAGAAGACCATCAAGATGCATTTGTTAAATTTGCACATGGAAGTAAATCAAGCAATGGATCTATATTGGTCGTCACCCTTGAATGATGGAGTTCTTGCATGGCTTATGTTGCCTGAACTTTAGGTGTGACATATGTCAACTTCTCAACCTTGGACTATTAAGTTTATGTTGTCATTGAACTTTGAACTATGGATGTGACATATGTCATCTTATTTTGCTAAACTCGTGAATGGTTTATGTTCATCTCAATTTCTTCAGTGCTGTCCAAACTTGGGTGCATTTGATGTCCAAATTTCAGTGTACTTGCTGCCCAAATCTGTGTGTATTTGCTGTCAATAGTTTCAGACATTCAGTGTTAATGTTGTCCAAACTTGGGTGTACATGCTGTCAAAGTTTCAGGCTTTCAGTGTTGATGCCGTCCAAAGTTAGCACTTGGGTGTATTTGCTTGAGTATTTGCTGTCAAAGTTAGCACTTAGCACATATAAATATTACTATATTAGGAAGAGAGGGAGTAGTCTGCACGCTGATGTGCAGTGCACCCGAGCTGCCGAGTTGGACCGAGCCAACACACAACTCGGGTCGAGCCTGCTACTTAAGCTCGCCTAAGCAGTTAGCTCGGGCTGGCTCGGCTCGTGCTGGGCGAGCTAATGGCTGGCTCGGCCCGAGCTCGGCTCGGCTCGGCTCGCGTCCAGGTATAGTCTTGGCGGCCAGCATGGCCTGCATGAGGACGGATTCAATGTCCTTCTTGCTCCCCTTCTCTGCCATGGCCGCTCTCTCTCTCTCCCGCTCCCGCTCGCTCTGAGGCCGGCCGGAGGTGGGTCTTGTTCGGAATGAAGACAAGAGAAAGGTTGGAGCTTTAGACGACGAACCAGGCACGTGTCGAGCGTCTATTGAAGAGGACGGAGGATCCTGCTGGGTGGGCCAACGTTTGACAGCTTTTGACCGGGGTCATGCTCATCCATCCGCGACCAAGCAAAGGTGGTTTTCGAAATTTGAAAATGCTACTCCATACAATCAACATTTGGTTCCAAGCAAGGTGCCATGTTTTTGAAACAAAATTTGGATCTACACGATTCTCGAAAAAAATCTACATTCATCTTGGCGCAAAAGGAAAAAAAACATCCGCCAAAAGAGACACACCTAGGGCATATCGAGTGGCCTGTTCAAGAGGACAAAGACGGACCAAATTAGAAACGACACGGGCTTTGGCTTACGTTCCTCCTAGCACTGAATCCTTTGGGTTTTGACCGCGTAAGGTTGCAAGTGATCCTTGTTCCGTTGCAGAAGTAGCCAAAAATATATGTCTCCTACTCCACCACCTCTAGACTCCACCACGCCATCGAGATCAATGGACGATCAAGGTGGGGTATGGTTCTAGGGTGGCCGACGTGAGAACGGGGGGTGTCAGATGGGAAGAGGTAAATCAGATCGGGCCCAGGGCCACAATTATGACTGGTACCACGAAGCTCCAGAAGGATCTTACCAAAACTCTGGTAATTTTGGTCCAGATCCCATCAACGAGCAATGCGACAAGATGGCCTATGAGGTTCAAGGAGAGTAGTGCACTAGAATTAATGATGCTCGTGTTGGCGGCCATATTCTTGGACCTCAACAAAGCAGCCGGTGTCGCAGAGGAACCTTCAAGCTCCTTCTCAAGATAAGTTCAACCATTGCATGAACTGTGGTGTTCATGGACACTTACATGTTGATTACCCTATGATTAGGTGTAGGCAATGTAGTAACCTTGGTCATATTACTCAGATTTGTCACACAATCATGCGTTATGAATGCATTGAGTTGTTGGTGGGTTACGGTCGCTTGGCCTAGGGTTCTTATATTTCCCTGACTATAGTACTTAAAAAAGTTAAGGAACGATGTAGTAGTGTGGTTATCACTGTTAGTGAGGGAGTGCTACTTCTAGAGCTATTGAGCATGAGTTTAAAGTTTTTTTTGTTTCTGGATGGAAGTACATTACATGGGCTATCAGTTTCACTTAGTTTAGTTGAGATTCTCAATCTTAAGGAAGAATAGTGTGCCTAATATTTAGGATAACTCATGGAATTGAAATCTAGAAAAGCAATGGTTCGTTTGTCCCATTGGATGAATGATGTGAGTGCATACGTATCAGGAATGTTCCAGCTGATTAGTGGTGTGAGCAGAATGTGGCCTATGTTGGATCTTTGGTTGGTGTAACTTTGGAGTTGGACCCTACTACTTTTTAAAAACCTGAGTATGCCAGGATACTTTTGGGCTACAGAGACTCTAGTATAATAATGTGAAGTTAAACAAAGTTCAAATGTTTTGATATTATGTTGGCCGTAAGGGCCTAGAGAAGAGCTATATGTGATTAGTTTATCTATGATGGGTGGTTGGAGTGACAGAAACTACCAATCCCTAGGTTTATGAACTGTTGCATAAGGGGCTATTGGAACCCTAAAGTTTAATGCTATGGTTAGATGTTACCTTAATTACTCCTTTGTATTTGTGGATGTTTTCCTAGAGGGTATAATAAAAATATGTTTTTGTTCAAGTAAAAACAACACATTATTATAGGTTCCACTGCACAACAATTATCAAGGCAATGGACATTAACTTAATGGAACTAGATGAATGTAACTTGGTGAAATAGCCATGTGTCCTCAAGAGCGATTTGATCCCCATAAGTGATAGAACCGGGTTGTCCTTAGCAAAATTAATGATTCCGCCACTTGCTACACCGTTGCACTTTGTTACAAGTTAAATTTTTACAATTATTCTCGTGACCAAAAGAACCACCAAATAATCTTTGCAACTTTGAAGGTATTCTTTGCCAAATTCTATCAACCACTTCTTGTGCTCCTCGTAGGGTTCAACGCTTTTACTTATCAAAAAGTGCTACAATAGATCCTCTAGACTTGTGGGCTATAATAATCTAGAAAACCTATAGATAATAAGAATTTTTCTATAAATGATCCCTCTCTTACTATTCATAATCAGAATGGTGACACGGTCCCTCTGTGTTTATCTTGGATGTTTCATGATTGTGTTAATTTTGAATCTTTTATTGTACTTCATCCTAGGAAAATCGAAAGGAGATCTACCTGTAGGAAGAGTGTGGTTGTGTCTATCCCTAGTATTTTAGTTGGTCCTATTACTAGAAGGAAAAAAATTGTTGTGAAATCTTTTCTGCCTCTTAGCAGAGCTGACAGATGTAGAAAAACTATTGGAATATATAAATCTTAGTTATATTCTGGAATCTTAGAGGGGTGCGGAAGAAAGGCCCGGTTTCCCGTTTACTGGATCTTATTGATAGGCATACATAAGACTTCATTGGTTTGTAAAGAGACTAGGAGGAGAGATTTCAGACAATGTGTTTTTTTATAAAGATTGATCATGCAAAAGCTTTTGTGTCGAAGTGGATTCCATCTATTGGAAAATTTGGGGGTATTTTGTGTGGTGTTATTAAAGATTCATTTGCTATTTTCTCCTTTGACTTGGGACAATACACTATTCACTTGAATTTATGGGACAAAATAAATAATTTACCTGGTCCTTTTTGGTGGTTTTTATGGAGCTGCTCAAGGGGAAAACAAACCCTTTTTCCTCACTGAATTTGCATCCTTGTTTAATGATATACATGTACCTTACATAGTTGGTGGTGATTTCGGTATCTTGAGACACTAGAGAGAAAAGAATAAAGGTGCACCTCTACCTCACTCCACTGGCATTTAAAATTCCAGTATCACACTTTGCATCGAAGATAGGTCTATATGACTGGGGATCTATATACCGGTCCACCACGCAAACTACCCCACACTTGAGAAGTTGGATAGGTTCCTGATGTCTTCTTCTCATGAAGGTGATCTTCCTATAGTACATCTGAAGAAGCTCGTCAAGGATATATCTGATCACAATCCTCCGATGATTAATAGTGGCGATTTACTGGATAAGAAACCTTACATTAGATTTGATATTTCCTTGTTAAAGAACAAAAACTTTCTTCCTATTGTCCATGAAATCTAGTATCAACATGTTAATAGTAATGATCCCATTGATACACTGAATATTAAGTTGAAAAGATTTTACAAAGTACTTTAAAGATTGGGGATCCAATTTTACTTGGGTACGATAATAAAAAACACGATCTCAAGATTATACCACAAGAACTAGATAAGTCAGTAGAGACATTTTCCTCTTTAACCTGGCGATTTTTTTAAATAGCAAATATCCAGGTTGAGCTCCCGTCGCTACTTATTTATTAGCAAAATATTCATCAAATCAATCGACTACAGTCGATCTGAAGCTTCCACGTTACACTTCTAATGTACCCATTTGCATCTTTTTCCATGCTTCTTACATTGGGTGCTTCTATGTTACAATAATTTTGTTTCGCCAGTACAAAGAAATGCTTCCATTGATCAACATATATCATCGTTTCAGTTTGTGTGTTGGTGACACAAAATATGCATCCCCATGTTGGTAGCTTTTGTTATCCATTGTCAATGATATATGCATCATACCAAGATCCGTAATGTCGAGTTCCCCTGTTTCATGATTCCTACGTTTTGCCATACTGTGTCTTCACGGATATTTTTATTGTTTGCATTGGTAGTACTATTCTTAAACATTGGTCGTGTGCTTCTTGGTTTTTCTAGCTATGTTGCATATTTACACCCATTCTTCTACCTTTATGTCCGTGTTGTTCCATTTTTCTAAGGTATTCTAGTTTGAACATGGCCCCATGCCTCTAGTTTGATAACATACTCCAGTATATCTTGTGTATGCTTTGCATCATCCCTTTCTTGACTACCTCATTTCCTCATTGCCATTGTCTGGATAACCAGTTAAGTTATTATCTCCCATTGTACTTATTTTCACTGATCTTATGTTATCAGTTGTTCTGACAATTCCCATATTATTATCTTTGCTAGCATATTACAGTTTATAGATATTTTTAGTGCACTAGTGATAACGAAAATCAATTTATCCATTTCTCAGTTGGTCTTTTACTGGCGGGTGTGCTTTCTTTGGTCTCGCTAGCTTGTCCTGCACATTCTCACCATCATCATCGAGGTGTGCTTTGTTGGTTTCGCTCTTCCTTGTGCCATCTGAAGGAAATATGCCCTAGAGGCAATAATAAAGTTGTTATTTATATTTCCTTATATCATGATAAATCTTTATTATTCATGCTAGAATTGTATTAACCAGAAACTTAGTACATGTGTGAATACATAGACAAAACAGAGTGTCCCTAGCATGCCTCTATACTTGACTAGCTCGTTAATCAAAGATGGTTAAAGTTTCCTGACCATAGACATGTGTTGTCATTTGATGAACGGAATCACATCATTAGGAGAATGATGTGATGGAAAAGACCCATCCATTAGCTTAGCATGTTGATCGTTCAGTTTTATTGCTATTGCTTTCTTCATGACTTGTACATATTCCTTTGACTATGAGATTATGCAACTCCCCAATACCGGAGGAACACCTTGTGTGCTATCAAACGTCACAACGTAACTGGGTGATTATAAAGATGCTCTACAGGTGTCTCCGAAGGTATTTGTTGGGTTGGCATAGATCGAGATTAGTATTTGTCACTCCGAGTATCGGAGAGGTATCTCTGGGCCCTCTCGGTAATGCACATCATGATAAGCCCTGCAAGCAATGTGACTAATGAGTTAGTTGCGGGATGATGCATTACGGAATGAGTAAAGAGACTTGCCGGTAACGAGATTGAACTAGGTAAGAGGATACCGACGATCGAATCTCGGGCAAGTAACATACCGATGACAAAGGGAATAATGTATGTTGTTATGCGGTTTGACCGATAAAGATCTTCGTAGAATATGTAGGAGCCAATACGAGCATCCATGTTCTGCTATTGGTTATTGACAAGAGATGTGTCTCGGTCATGTCTACATAGTTCTCGAACCCGTAGGGTCTGCGCTTAACGTTCGATGACGATTTGTATTATGAGTTATGTGATTTGATGACCGAAGTTTGTTCAGAGTCCCGGATGAGATCACAGACATGACAAGGAGTCTCGAAATGGTCGAGAGGTAAAGATTCATATACTGGAAGGCTATATTCGGACATCGGAATGGTTCCGAGTGATTCGGGTATTTTTCAGAGTGCCGGAGAGTTACGTGAATTCGCCGGGGGAAGTTAATGGGCCTTATAAGAGAGAGGGAAGAAGGGCCATGAGGTGGCGCTCCCCCCCTTGCCTAAACCGAATTGGACAAGGGTTGGGGGCGCGGCCCCCCTTTCCTTCTCCCTCTCCTTCCTTTCCTTCTTTCCCACTCCGAAAAGGAAAGGGAATCCTACTAGGACTTGGGAGTCCTAGTAGGACTCCCTACACTTGGCGCGCCCCTAGGAGGGCCGGCCTCTCTCCCTCCCTCCTTTATATACGTGGGCAGGGGGCACCCCCAAAGGCATACCAAGCCTTCTCTTAGCCGTGTGCGGTGCCCTCTCCACAGTTACACACCTCGGTCATATCGTCGTAGTGCTTAGGCGAAGCCCCGCGCCGGTAACTTCATCATCACCGCCGCCACGCCGTCGTGCTGAGGGAACTCTCCCTCGTCCTCAACTGGATCAAGAGATCGAGGGACGCCATTGAGCTGAACGTGTGCTGAACGCGGAGGTGCCGTACGTTCGGTGCTTGGATCGGTTGGATCGCGAAGACGTTCGACTATATCAACCGCGTTACTAAAACGCTTCCGCTTTTGATCTACGGGGATACGTGGACACACTCTCCCCGCTCGTTGATATGTTTCTCCTAGATATATCTTGCGTGATCGTAGGAATTATTTTGAAATACTACGTTCCCAACACCATCATCATCAAGGTGGACCACCAGACTGGAAGAGTGTGAAAACCTCTTGAGCCGTCTGTATGTGGAAGGATGAGCGACCATTCTTGGTGGCGTTTGTATCGTGCCGAGATGAATAAAATCCTAACCCTATGATACATTCCTGTTGTTCGAAGGAACTTCTATGGAAGCAAATTTGGAATTCCTATGAAGCAAATTGTATTTTCTTCAGAAGCAAGTTCTAATTTTTTATGTAATGTTTGATGGAAATATTTATTTACCTTTTTTGGAGCATGTCACCCATACACTCAAAACAATTCTCTGGCCGCATGATACATATTTTGTGTGCTCAAACAACTATGTTGGACACAACTTCTAACTACAAGACTGAAATAGTCTCAAAGAATTGTAACAAGATCAAAGCAATCTACAATTTTTTATACATATTTATAAATTCCTGAAATACATAACTAACATTTTAAAAATGTATGATGATATTTTTAAAAAGTAAAATGAAAATAGGAAACAAAAAAACAAGAGAGAGAGAGAGAAAAGTAAAAACAAAAGAAAAGAAAAAAGTGACGCTGACGCTACTATGAAGGCCCATGAATTGGCTGCCTTCAGGCGAGGCAAGCTACTGCCTCGCAGTAGACGGAACATAGCCGTGCCCTTAGGACAAGCTACCAGTGACCTCCTATATGCCGCTAATTGCAGCAAGGAGTCGGCGTTCTGCACAGGGCCGGCTTACCTGGGCCGGCCCATTTGCTGTGGCACCACGTTCTTGAGGTGAAAAATCACAACAATAAGAAAGCGCTTGTGCTAGGAATCAAACCAGCGACTATGCGCGCATTGTCAGGGTGTGCAAAACCGAACCGAAAGCCAATAATCGAACAAAAAAGAACAAAAATTCAGTTTTTTCAAGTTTCGGTTTCGGTCTTAGTTTGAAATGTGAAAACCATTTGCATTTCAGTTTTTACGGTTAGAAACCAAAAACCATGTTTAAACCGAATTAACCGAAATTGAGAATTTTTGGGGGGTTCAAACGCGTAATGGGTTGCTATAGTACAATAATTTCTAGCCTATTTAGTGCTTCTGTTTATGTGATTAGCGTGACTGCTTACCAAACGTCCCTTCTTTATCCTTTTCTAATTGTTTTTCATCATTGCGATATATATCATCTATTTACATGTGGAAAAGTTATATTTGGCTCAAAAAATTCGCGTCAACTTTCGTTAATTTGGTTACTACCGAAATCAACCCGAAATTAAATGGTTATTACCAAAACCAAACCGTATCTATGTATAAAACCGTATAAGCGGAAGGATAAAAACCCTATAAACCATAAACCATATAAACCGAACCGAATCAAACCGAAAAAACCGAATGCACACCCTGAGCACGTTGTGCTAGCCACTGCGACTGGCTATTTCTAGTGCAATACAAGGATTAACCCTTCGATTCAAGATGAGAGGGCTTGGGAGGGACATGACGGGGTGTGGGGATGAGTGGAGATGACGGAGGTGGTCGCGCGCACGACACGCGGTGGCGGCATACCCTTCTTCTCTTGTAGCTTCTTCTCCGAAGCGTACTGCTTGTAGTATCTATTGTCTGCATTTTTGACTTAGTGGGCTCAAGTCGGCTGGCAAGCCCAACTAACCGGAGTTGCCCTGCAGAACTACTGGCCCATTTAACGAAAAAAAACACGGAACATCGCATCAATCTAACGGCTAGAAATGACCAGAACGCAAAATCGGATGCCCAAAAACATTGAGTGCGTGAGTGGGATGGAATTAGGCTCGATTTTATTGTCCTAAATTTGCAGCGCGAAAACTTAAAGAAACTAACGCCAGCAGCAAAAACTTAACCGTGTGCAAGGGATCGAACCGAGGGTCTCCAGCCAGTGAACCACGTCGCTAGGCACGGTAGTTCATGAGATTTGGTGCCTAAAACCACATCCCGGTATATATGAACTATAAGCTGCGATAGATTGAAACTTTTTTTTGAAATTCTGAACGTGATTTCCTTTTTGAAATAGGTATTTTTATTGAAATGCAAACATTATCAAATTTGTAAACAATTTATTAAAAACTAGAAAATTATGTTAGAACGCAAACATGTTTTGAAAAAATGGGAACAAAATTGAAAACGACAACATGTATCGAGATCATGTACAGTTTTTTAAAAACACGAACATTTTTTTGAAAACAGGAACAAGTTTTTCAAAAGAGGGACATTATTTGCAATTCCCCGTACTTTGATTTTGCGATTAATTTTTGGAAAGATGAACAATTTTTGTATTTATGAACAATAGCGGAAAGAAGCTAGCTTTTTTTGGAATTCTATAAAGGTTTTTGAATTTCTGTAAGTTTTTGAGAAAAAGTGGACAGTTTTTAAAATTATATTTGTTTGGAATATCTGTTCAAAATTGGAAAAGGGAACATTTTCCAAAAAATTGAACAATTTTTAGAAATGTGAACATTTTTTGAAGGTTCTGAACATTGTTAGAAAAATGAAAGAAAATACAAACAGGAAAAGGAAATAAAAAGAAAAAACGAAAAAAAGAGAGAATAGAAACAGGAAAAAAGAAAGAGGAAAAAGGAACAGTGATAAAAGAAAAAGGAAAAAACCCGGCTGGAAACCTCCGGATGGTTCCCAAAACCCTGGTCGCTCGCGAATCAACCTGTGGTTGAGTTGGTTAGGTGGACAGTGGTATCCCCAACCCACCAGGGTTTAAATCCTGGTGCTCGCATTATTGCTGGATTTATTTCAGGATTTCCGGCGATGCGCTTTCAGTGGGAGGAGACGTTCCCGTCGACGACGAGGCGCCTACGGTGACTTCGTAAATCTCAAGATGATATGCCGGCTCAGTCTCTCGGAGATGCTCATAGGGGTAGGGTGTGCGTGTGTGCGTTCATAGGGGTGAGTGTATGCGCGTGTATATGAGCGCTTATGTCTGTACTGATGCTAAAAAAAAAAACCCTGGTCGCTCAAACGCTCGCTCTTCTGTGCCCGTGCGTAGACACGACAATTTGCCGCATTGCTGAAAAAAAAAGAAAAAAGACAATTTGCCGCAACCAGCGGCAAATAGGGGTTTCCGAGCCGCACATAGGTGGGCAGGGGAGCCCGCCGTCTCGGCCCGGTTGGTTCAGTAGCCAGGATTTCAGCGCAGGGCTCTGCCTTCCCCGTGCAGCTGCCCTCGAAATCGTCTCCCGCCAACCCCAATCCCCATTTCCCGCCCGCGCCGCGCTCCTCCCCTCCCCCAAAAGGCCCCGCCGCGCCGCGCTCCACTCCTCCCTCGGCTTGATTCACCGCCCCCCCTCCGCCCGGACCCGCAAGATCCCGACCCGCCGCGCCCCCGCTCCTCGATCGGTTGATATCGGACGCGGCCGGGTGGGCGGAAGGCGGCGGCGGCGGCGATGAGCGCGGTGAACATCACCAACGTGGCGGTGCTGGACAACCCCACCGCCTTCCTCAACCCCTTCCAGTTCGAGATCTCCTACGAGTGCCTCGTACCCCTCGACGACGGTACGTCCCGCCCCCCGCTCCCCCATCCCCTCTCTGTACTGTACCCCCTCCCCCCGGTTCGCTCGATTCGCGCGCGGCCGCGGCGCGCTACGGTTTCGTTCTAGGAGGCGCCGTTCTCGGATCCGCCGAACCTTGCCGTCGGCCTTCGGTTCGGTTCGGTTCTGCTCTGTTCTACTCTGTCGCCTCCAGAGGTAGCAGCGATTGGTGTGGCGTCCACGTTTGTGAATATCACGGAATACGCGTTTCTCGCCGACTTCTTCCTCTAGCACAGACTGCACAGTGCATCTTGGCGATTTCTGCAGCTGTGACCTGGTAAACGACTGGCCTGGCTGTGTGACGGAAATGCTCTGCTCGCTGGTCCGTCTTGGATTCAGAGGCCAATTCATAAATCGGACGGATCGATTTACTCCTCTGGATTAGCTACTAGATAGATGTTGATCCCTGACCAAGAGAACCGATTACAGAGGATTTTGTGGAGCAAGTCTGAAGCTGCTGTCTCCTTGTTCTAGGACAGAAGCTATTGCTCTGCTTTTTTGGGCTGAAATTATACTGAGCTTGGATTTTTTTTTCTTCTGTTAACTTGTCATTTACATAGTCAGATGGTCTTTCTAGAGGCTGTGAAAGAATAATAGCACCTGCATTTTTTTTTCGCTTGAGTGTGTAATTTTCATTAAGAAAGCACTAGCATCGTGCAAATGTGAATAACGAATATTGGCAAAAACAAAAATCAAAACTACCATCCTCTCTGAATCCTAGATCTAGCACAGCATGTGAACAAAGGAACCGAGGCCTAAGGCACTCCGAGTGCCAACTGGCAGCCGCGCCAGAGCCCAAGAAAGCCACAACCAAACTGCTGCTGGGGCAACACAGGGACATGACTTCCGAGGTGTGTGTGGATGCACCACTTGTGTGCGCAGATCTTCGGCAAGCCTAGGCCCTAGGATCAGAGTAGGCGAGCAGACGCTGCCAAACACTCATTGAGTGACAGTGAACTCACCTTGCCCAGCCTCCAGACAAGAATTGCGAAGAGGAGGAGCACGGGGCTTCAAAGATCGTGTCACGACTGCTGCCCCACACCCCAAAACAAAACCGTGGAACCAACGCTTGTCGCCTTAGTTAGGGATAAAGCTCAACGATGAATTTAGTTTGATTACACCCCTCTCTGTTATCTGGGCTTTTTTTGGTTATCCTATCCTTCACTTAATTCCTGATACAGGTGGGACTGAATCTATTATCTTAGCAGTTTATTAATAAATTTGTCAGCAGACTAGGCAGTTCATTGGTGCTAGCCGCCTAGCCCCCTTAATTATATGCATCCCTGTTCCTTCGAAAATAGTGAAGCAGCCTGCAGTAGTGTAGCTGTACAAATCACATGTGCCCTAATGTATGCAGTCATGTTTTTATGCCATTCTGACTTGTCCACTGGGACTTCTCTCCTTTGATGTCTGTTTCGGTTCTGCAAAAACCCATTCAGTAGTGTAGGACTCTGGATCATTAGCAAGGAAACAGTGCTTTAGTTCAGACTTCAGAGATATTTGCCTTTGCTTCAATAGGCTTGTAGTTTGCTCACAATCAACATAGAATATCATAATTTGTTGTCCTGTATTGGAATACACTAATACTCTATACAAATTAAGGTCTTTACGATATGTTCTATTCCATTTAGCAAGGCCAATTTTCATCTAAGTTGAGCCGATTTTGATTTCCACATGTTATGGGGGAGCACAGATATTGCTATATGTTCATTGGGTACAGACTTGCTAAACTATTGATGATTTTTGTTGTTTGACCTGTTAGATCTGGAATGGAAGCTCACATATGTTGGATCAGCTGAAGATGAAACCTATGATCAGCAACTTGAGAGCGTGCTTGTTGGACCTGTCAATGTTGGGACCTACCGTTTCGTATTCCAGGTAAAACAGATGTGCTGTACTGACCAGTCAAGTTCAATATCTTCATAATGACAGTAAACCTAGAATTCCTTGCACAGTTTCAAATCGTCACTCATCACACTATTTTTCCTTTTGTTACTTGGAAGAGAACTTCATAGTTTAAAAGACTAAATATGCATCTAGAAGTTAATGTTCCATTTCCATTGCAGGCTGACCCACCGGACCCTTTGAAGATACGTGAAGAAGACATCATTGGTGTCACGGTGCTGCTGTTGACATGCTCCTACGTGGGTCAGGAGTTCATGAGGGTGGGTTATTATGTGAACAACGATTACGACGAGGAGCAGCTGAGAGAAGAGCCCCCGGCAAAGCTAGTGCTTGACAGGGTGCAGAGAAACATTTTGGCTGACAAGCCCCGTGTCACCAAGTTCCCAATCAACTTCCACCCTGAACCTGGCACGAGCTCAGAACAGCCGCAGCAGGATGCAGAACAGCAGCAGCAGCCGACTTCACCGGAACCACAGACGGCTCCAGTAGAGCCACAGATGGCGCCACTAGAGAACGTCCCCATTGCCGCCGACCAATGATCAGAGTTGGGGTGCTAACGGTCTGTTCTCCATGCCTTCTATGGTGTCTTAATGTTACGAATCAAGAGTGGTGGTTCTGCATTGTACTGGTCTGTTGTTTACGTTTCACAATCTGTTCTGTGGCAAATGTTGGGTGTCTAGCTATTTTTCTTGATAAAGAGTACTTCTGCCTACTTTGTTGCACATATTTGATTTTTACTGAGACTGGAATGCTTCAGCCTGAACCATCGAATTGGTTACCGACGTGCTTTCTCTCTTTGGTGCAGATTCTGCACTGCGCTGCACCAGGTTTTCCACTGAACTGATGGTTCACAATCTGGCAAATGCTGGGTTCCGCTTTATTTCAGATAAACAGTACTTTAACCTGTTTTTCTACTGAGACTGAATATTTTGGTCTGCACCATGAATTGCTTACTGGTGTGTTTTCTTTTCTTTGGTGTGGATTCTAACTGGGTCAAGAATCTATTATGATTGTGGTCAAATAGTTAGTATAACTACATAATGCTTTTGAAACTTAGCTAGTAACTGGTGAATATTGCTCAAAAAGTAGGCCGAACTTTTTGTCCTATTTGTGGAGGATATGTTTGGTGATACTATTTCTCATATTTTTGTAAGGGCCCTTGTTATAAGGTGATGGATTTGCTGGTAATAATTTTTAAAACTTTTTAATGATGTCAACTTTGCAGACCCTAGACTGAAGCTAGGACAGCGGAATCTGGTGTTCCTTAAGCTACATTCAAAACGAAATAAACATGCCGATACAAAAAAAAATCATGATCAAATCTAAACTGTTCATGGCTACTTCCAGAGAAGTAGTACATCAATGGTCGAGGCTTTATGTTCCCCGATTGCCAACCCTCATCAACCATTGAACGTTGAATGATGGGATGAAACATCATCGCCATTCGAAACTCTACAACAAAACATCACTGCACTAGCATCTCCAATTCAAACAGCCACCGACAATTTCTTAATACCATATTAACGCTACTTCTAATATCTTCAGGAACAGATAACTCAATATAGCAAATAGTCCCACTTACAGTGTTGAACATGTCCAATTCAAAGGCCAATCAACCTCTTATCCTTCGCAGTCACCAAATAAATAGACACACCAGCAAGTAGGGAGGTTAAAAAGGGTCAAAGTTATTTATTGCTACCGAGATCCCTCCATATGGGTCTATTTAGCACCCCTCAATTTTTTAGCCTAAATTTGACTCACAAAATGTGAGTCATATGATACAGAACTATCACTAGATTCTTATTCGAAACAAGTTTCAAATGATATAATTTTTGTGGTATGTAACTCATAATTTATTGGCCAAATTTTGGGTTAAAATTAGGCTGAAAGTTCTAAGAATACTTATTTGCCAGGACGGAGAAAGATAAACCACCGCATCATTGATCCACTCGTACCTACTTCCCAATATGACATCGGCTATAGGGCCCCAGAACCTCGAATTGAACGGACGAGGGAACTCTTCCCTTGATGTATCTATCCGCAGTCTCCACAGCTCTACGAGCTTCCTCGAGACCTCTCTTGCTCAACGACCAGCATTGGCCAATCATTCTCGCGGTTGGGAATTTGGCAATGTTACAAGTCTTCCTATAATAGCCATAGGTTATGTCCAGCGTGAAGTGCTCGAGTGAATGTGTTCTCTCGAGGATGTGAACTGTGAGCTCAACCAGGCTCTTGGCAGAACAGAAGCCTGTGATCAATACCTTCCTCAGGTTGTTATTCCGGCACTCCAGATTCTGCCTCCGATATTCAGTGTTGTCTCCAACAACAGGATCACGGATCACGACATCCTGCTCTACCTGTAGATACATATGCAGGATCAAATAATATTCTTCTGATAACAGAGTGTAATTGTACATTAATAGTAGCATAGATAGCTCTGAGGGATGTACATAGTGACTTACACGTAGGATGAAAGATTCCAAGGCAGGAGAAGCATCAAGAAAAGAAACCAGAGAAAAGACTTCATAGTTTGGGGAAAAGTAGGGTTTAAGGAGTGAAATTTCCAAGTTCTTGAGGTGGGGGAGCTTGGACGGCAGCATCGGAATGTTGGCATTCTGAAAAATAAATCCCAAGATTAATCATGTTTTATTGCAACATACAAGTCTAAGTGTACATACATACATACATACATGCATGCATGCATACATACATACATACATACATACACATTCTTGAATGGTCCTTATAATTTGATCATTGAGACATTAAAACCAACACATACCTCACATCGACCGTGCAGGGTGAGGCTCTCAACATTTTGCGCGATAGACGGAAGGCCAAAGCGAGCATAAGAGAGAATACCAAACAGGTTGACAGGTCCCGAATCCAGTCCATATTTGGGTTGAATATGGAAGGCACGGACACTCCCGGGCGCATCTGCCACGCCGGATTCAACAAACATGATCCACCCTAATTCCATCAACCCCTCCACCCACCTCCAGACCTTGTCGGACCAACCCCTTTCCTCTCCTCTCCTCTCTTCTCCCTTGCCCACGTCAGCCCTCCCCTAGTTTTGTTGTCGTCCCGACCCCTCGGCACCGCCACCAGCGCCGCAAAATTCCTCCCGGCCATTCTCGTCGCCACATTACGTCTGCTATTCTTGAACTGCACCTTTCCCTCCGCGTTCAACGAATTATCCTAGTAGCTTTATTTATTCTTTTGTAGGCAAAGCGATGGATTCAAAGAGTTCGTCGGATGAGGAGTATGGGAAATAAGGAGCTTGATGAATTAATGCAAATGAATTCTTTGATTTGTCGGAGTCGGACGAAGATGCCGAGATTATTATGATCATGAGCATCCAAGAGGAAATGGCTAGGGAGGTTGTCGGTATCAAAACCGGCGGATCTCGGGTAGGGGGTCACGAACTGTGGACCTTGGATCGATGGGGAACAAGGGACGTGAGGCACGATATTTACCCAGGTTCGGGCCCTCTCTAAGAGGTAAAACACTACATCCTGCTTGATTATATTGCTTGTGTATATGAGGATTACATAGTCGATCTACCACGAGATCAGATGAACTAACCCCTAGGCTAATAGGATTGTGAATGTTCCTCTCTACCATCTACCCTCTGATTTATATAGACACCAGGGGTACTAGGATTTACATGTAGTCGATTACATGGAAAGGACACAAGGATTCCGAATCTTCCATCTTGACTTGGGGTACATGCCAAGGCACAAAAAAGGTCTTCGGTCCGGATACTGCACAGCTCAACTGTCCGGCCCACAAGAGAGAGGCCGACCACCTGAGGACCCCCTAGTCCAGGACTCCCTCAGAGGTGAAGCACGTTCTGAACTTCAAGGGTTCGGTCAGAGGGAGAAGAGTTTTGTGCGTGTTCGAACATGATCTCCAAGGTTATCTGCCCGAGGGGCTCTACCTTTCTTCCTGGTATAACGCCGTGGAACTGGGTTAACGAGGGGCAGAGGGCCGTCAGTGGTATCGCCATCTGGTACATGCTGGAGGCCACATTTTGGGAGGCTCCACATGAGCCCGAGGAAGAGTCGTGGCCGCCGCTGGAGGTCCTACCACGTGGGAAGCGGAGGAGAAGAAGGCGAAAGCGAGGAAAGCGCCTCATGGCGATGCTTGCGTGCCATTGGGGGAAGAGGTGAACTGGAGCTTGGAAAAAGAGGAGCCCGCCGTGGCCCGGTGGGTGATGGGGAATGGTGCCAAGGTTAGGCTTTGGGAGGACACCTGGTTTGGTACCCCCACTCTGGTTGTGGAATTCCAGAATATAAGGTGTATTGATTTTCATGCAAGTCAACCATTTGAATGTTTGACCAAGATTATAGAATAAAAAAATATGCAATACCTAATAGATAAAATATGAAACTACTTTTCATGATGGATCAAATGATATAAATTTCGTATTGTGGATATTGATATGTTTTTCTAAAAACTAGGTCAAACATGCACTCATTTGACTTTTGAAAAATAAATACACCTTATATAAAATAACAAAGGGAGTAATTTGTAATGAGTCTTCTTAAGTTAGAGCTAGCATTTGGATGCTAACCAGATCAAGCTTAGTTTTAGAAGGAACTTTGATAATTGGCTTATGGAACTTTGGTTCCAATCATTAGAAATAGCTAAATGGATTAATTTGTCTGAGAAACAGACTCTTCAACGTGGCATCTAGAAAGCAACTGACACTACTCAACTAGTTCATTTTATCATGCTCCCTATCAATTTAGGGGGAGTCCAACATGTCTACATTCCTGTTGTTTGGAAGCTAAGGATTCCTCCAAAAAATTCCCATTTTTGTCTGGTTATTCTCCCATAATAAACTAATGACTAGAGATAATCTATGGAAAAAGCGCATTATTAAACCATTAGAATGTCTCTTTTGCAATGAACCTGAATCCATCCAACATCTCTTGTTTGATTGTGTGATGGCTAGAGATATCTGGCATGTCATCAGAGATTTTTTGGAGCTCGGGTTGGATATGATTTTATTTCAGCAGCTAAGTATAGGTAGCTAATAATATTCATTCTGCCCTGAACACTGTTTGCTCTGATGTTATGTGGAATATCTGGAAATTTAGGAATCCCATAATTTTTTTTTTGAAATATCCAGCTGATGGCTGGCTTTTTCATTGATCATAGTCTGGAGAACATGGAGAAATACATAAGGTGGTTGTTGATCCAAAGATCAAGGAGTAAAAGAAAAGGGGTGCCCGGCCCAAAAATCCTAAGTACAGTGCTAATCTCTCGCAGTTGCTTCCCCAAAAGGGAGCTCGATGGAGTTGACTCCCGCCTGTCGCCATAGTTCAAGTTCTCTCTTGATAGCAACGATAATGTCATTTTCTGAAGCTATCTATGCTCTGGAAGTGCACTCATTTCTTTCCTGCCAAATGTTCCATATGATTAGTAACGTAAGCGTCTTCATGGCCTTTCTGAATGTTGGCGGTGTAGCATTGATCATGACTAAGATGTCACTAGACCTAGTTTTTGTGCTCCAGTTGTGCTCTTCGTAGGCCTGACAGCCAAACCATTGAGCAACCTTGCTCCAGACTGCAAGCGAAACTTTGCATTGCCAAAACAGATGGGTGGAAGATTCTAGGCTTCGAAGGCAGCACTGGCAAAAGTACTGGTTTGGCCAGCCTCTTCTTTGAAGACGATCATTGCCCAGAGCATATCTTTGAGGAGAAGCCAACCAAAGAATTTTATATGTCCTGGTGCCCATTTGTCCAATTAGTTTATTTAAAGTTGACTTTGTTTGGCCTTCAAATTGCATCTTCTAAGCCGAGGCTGTGCTGTAGGTACCTTCAGCAGAGAAACACCATTTGGTGGTATCTTCATAGTCATCGTGCAATTGAATATTAGCTGCATAAATCCATCTCCTCGGGGCCAAGAATTCAGGGAGCAGTTATTTGTGTTCCCGTGTGCTAAGTCTAAGATCCAGGCATCTTCAGATAGGGAAGCTCTTACACTTCTATTCTTTCTTCTTGAGTGCATGTATAGCTGCGGGGAAGTCACCTTCAGAGGTACAAAACCTTTCCATGGGTAATTCCAGAATGAGGCCAAGTTATCGTTGCCAAGTGTCACCAAGGTGTCAGTCTTAAAAGGCTGTCTGTCCTTGTCATCCCACGGGAGCTCAGTCCCCACCCATGGTCTGTGCTGGTGCGTCCACGACATCCATAGCGAGCGCAAATCTCAATGCCGAACTGAATTTTTGCAGATCATGGATTCCAAGACCTCCTTTGTCAATTGGTGAACATATTGTTGGCCAGTTAACTTTGCATTTCCCTCCCGTTAGCTCTTTTTTCCGTGCCCAAAGGAAGCGCTTCCGTGATTTGTCCACCTATCTGAAGCTTCTTGGGTACCTTCAGAATCTCAATCGCAAAAGTGGGCAGTGCACTAAGGACGCATCGCACGAGCACACTCCTGCTAGATATCGACACCAGTCGTCCCTTCCAGCCTGCCAGCCTTACCTTGACACGATCAAGGATAAATTGCAGATGGACCAAACGAAGGCGGGATAGAGTAATTGGCAGGCCGAGGTAGCGCAGAGGGAATTCAGATATCGTGTCGCCAAAATTCTGTAGAACCTTCTGAAGATTGATGTCGTTGCATCTAATGGGCGTAGCCATAGATTTGCGAGGGTTTATCCTAAGTCCTGAGGCTGTACCAAAGTCATCTAGTATGTGCATGAGAGTGTCGATCTCCATCTTGTCAGGGTTGGCGAAGAGAATGACATCATCCGTGTAGAGACTAAAACGAAGGTTGACATCTCTGCCTGGAAGGGGCGAGAGCATGCTCATGCCAGTAGCCTTCTCAATCAGCTAGTGTAGTGCGTCTATGTCTATCGCTATGACGAAGAGCAGGGGCGACAAGGGGTCACCCTGTCGGAGGCCCCGCCGACGAGCAACCGGAGGTCCAGCTAACCCATTCAACAGGAAGGAGGATGATGATGTCGACAGGAGCCAGGAAATCTAGTCTCTCCATCTGGCGCTAAAGCCTAGTGCTCGAAGGAGGTCGAGGAGGTACTCCCAGGAAACCTTTTCAAAAGCCCTGATAATATCCCACTGCTAGGGATAACCTTAGCAGTAGCGCTTGTACCAGCGCTACCACTAAGGCGCTACAGCTAACTAGTAGCAGTAGCGCTTGTTTTCCAGCGCTACTGATATACCTAATTAGCAGTAGCACTTGAATGAAACAGCGCTACTGATAATAGTAAGTAGCAGTAGCGTTTCTTATGAAAAGCGCTACTGCCAAATTTTCCTATATATTTAAAAATGCAGTTTATTGTCGCTGTACTTGTATAGGTTTTATATATAGTTTTTTCATCATACGATTTTATGACAATGATTAGTTATTATATATAGCAGTGGGTGAAATGAACGTGGATTAGATTTAAGTGGAGACAACATGTGGTGCACATCAAAAATATTACTTATCCAAACTTGATTAGTAGTATTTTCGATGTGCACCATATATAGGGTCGCGCTATTCGTCACCTAGGTTGAAGAATACTTATTCTTCACCCCACCCAGCCCCATGCGCCGGAGTAAGAAAACTTGCATGCAACGTAAGATTACAACAGTGCTCACCGTGCCCCCACCTAACCAGCCACTTGCACCGAAGTAAGCAATCCTTGCATGCAACGTAAAATTACTACATTAGCAACCGCGCTTCGCGTGCCTTTTGTGACTCCGTAAGAAAACATGCATGAGCGATGTAAAAAAAGAACTACCATGCTAGCCTGCGTGCGTGAGCTTGTTCAGCAAATGCTGGCCAACGTAAGAAAATTAGGAGCCACCTAGAATAACACGTTGTCCCAATGACAGCCACCCATGAAAGGATCTTTGCCGCTCGTGTAAGAAAATGGTAACCAGCGCAAGAAAAATTGGACTTGCAAAGTAGCAAACTGATAGAAGACTTGCACGAACAGTGCCCACTAATTAAACTGGCCAACATGAAAAAGATTGAGACCCGTTGTGAGAATTTGAGAGCTCACGTAAGAAGAATATCAGTAACACGTGGTATAATAATGAACTTTATCAACGCAATTATTTTATGTAAGATCTTCAACAAGGTGTAAATTCTCGTATTTCGTATGTACATGTTCCTGAACACATAATGCATTTGTACGTTAATTAAGACGACCGATGTCTTGGCATGAGTAAATATAAGCATTCATTTTTATCATGATGCTTGACAATTTTAAAAAAATCATGATGCTTTACATCAAGATGGAAGAATATACAGATTCAAAAACCAAATCACTACGATTCATTTGTTTCTTCTAAGAAAGTACTTCCACTGATCACTTGGCTTTGTTTCCATGGGCTTTTAGCTATTGTGTCCAGAGAAGATGGCATACCATCAAACCACGTATGAACTCACACCCAAAAAAGAAAGGAAGCAATTGGCACTGCAGCCACAATCTAGTGGACATCCAGCCAGATAGATAGAAATCACAAAACATCAACTGTTGTAGCCAGCTGAACCAAGATGGAGTCACTACATCAGGGATGCCTTAAATCTGGGACATAATGAGTTGGTATGCCTTGCTCATTTACCATCCACGACATCAGGGATTGCGCTGATCTTTTTACACGATTTTTTTCCTGATATAAGCTTCCTTGCGACTGAAGTAGAGCTCCAAATGACGTACGAGGTGCGCACAACCCATCACCACGCGCCAGGGGCCTGGGGCGCGCCCTGGTGTCTCGTGGTCTGTGTGGGCCTCTGTTTGCGATGATTCCACCTCCTAAAATTCACAAATATTTCAAAATAATTCTCCGTAGAGTTTCATCACATTTGGACTTTGTTTGATATGGATTTTCTGCGATACAAAAACATGCAACAAACAGGAACTGGCACTGGATAAGTAATTTAGTCCAAATAGATCATATAAAAAGTTGCCAAAATTATGTAAAAGTTGAATAATATTGGCATGAAACAATAAAAAATTATAGATACGACGGAGACATCTCAGCGAGCTGCCGACCAACCATCTCAGTGATGTCTACTACACAACCTTCTTCTTGTAGACGTTGTTGGGCCTGCAAGTGCATAGGTTTGTAGGACAGTAGCAAATTTCCCTCAAGTGGATGACCTAAGGTTTATCAATCTGTAGGAGGCGTAGAATGAAGATGGTCTCTCTCAAGCAACCCTGCAACCAAATAACAAAGAGTCTCTTGTGTCCCCAACACACCCAATACAATGGTAAATTGTATAGGCGCACTAGTTCGGCGAAGAGATGGTGATACAAGTGCAATATGGATGGTAGATATAGGTTTTTGTAAACTGAAAATATAAAAACAGCAAGGTAGCAAGTGGTAAAAGTGAGTGTAAACGGTATTGCAATGATAGGAAACAAGGCCTAGGGTTCATACTTTCACTAGTGCAAGTTCTCTCAACAATAATAACATAGTTGGATCATATAACTATCCCTCAACATGCAACAAAGAGTCACTCCAAAGTCACTAATAGCGGAGAACAAATGAAGAGATTATGGTAGTGTACGAAACCACCTCAAAGTTATTCTTTCCAATCAATCCGTTGGGCTATTCCTATAACTGTCACAAACAGCCCTAGAGTTCGTACTAGAATAACACCTTAAGACACAAATCAACCAAAACCCTAATGTCACCTAGATACTCCAATGTCACCTCAAGTATCCGTGGGTATGATTATACGATATGCATCACACAATCTCAATTCATCTATTCAAACCAACACATAGAACCTCAAAGAGTGCCCCAAAGTTTCTATGGGAAAACTCAATCCATTACAAGAGAGTAGAGGGGGGGAAGAAACATAAGATCCAACTATAATAGCAAAGCTCGCGGTACATCAAGATCGTGCCAGATCAAGAACACGAGAGAGAGAGAGAGAGAGAGAGAGAGAGAGAGAGAGAGAGAGAGAGAGAGAGAGAGAGAGAGAGAGAGAGAGAGAGAGAGAGAGAGAGATCAAACACATAGCTACTGGTACATACCCTTAGCCCCGAGGGGGAACTACTCCCTCCTCGTCATGGAGAGCGCCAGGATGATGAAGATGGCCACCGGTGGGGGTTCCCCCCTCCGGAAGGGTGCCGGAACAGGGTCCCGATTGGTTTTTCGTGGCTACAGAGGCTTGCGGCGGCGGAACTCCCGATCTAATCTCTGTTCTAGAAGTTTTACGATACGTAGGTATATATGGGTGCAAGGGGTACGTCGGTGGAGCTGAGGGGGCCCCACGAGGCAGGGGGCGCGCCCCTACCCTCGTGGCCAGCTCCCGTATCTTCTGACGTAGAGTTCAAGTCTATTAGGTAGGTTTCCTTCCAAAAATAACTTCTCCAGTTGATTTCGTTCCGTTTTGACTCCGTATGATATTCCTTTTCCTCGAAACACTGAAATAGGCATAAAATAGCAAATCTGGGCTGGGCCTCTGGTTAATAGGTTAGTCCCAAAAATAATATAAAAGTGGATAATAAAGCCCAATATTGCATAAAACAGTAGATAATATAGCATGGAGCAATCAAAAATTATAGATACGTTGGAGACGTATCACTCAGCGGCACGAAGCTACCCCGCCATCTTAGCGGAGAAGCAGCGTGGCTTCCACGGAGCTCGTTCAGCAGCCTGACTTCACGGCTCCTAGCTACCCCGTGGAGGCTACATGGAGGCTCAACATTGCTAGCTTATGACGAAATGCAAAACCTCAGCTTGAAGGCGGCTGTTGGCTCTGTTACACCTCCTCAACCTGACAGAACTTTTCACTGCCGTCCGATTCCACATGGCTATGCTGTTGTGATGGTGGATGAAGTAATGGAGGGATTTGAGGAGCTCGAGCTTGACCACCTTACAGGTGAAGGTGAGATTCAGCCGGGTCTTTCTCTGAAGACTCCATGTCTATGGCGGAAGGAGTACATCAAACTTCCAAACTGGATGCCTCCTCCTCCTCCTCCGGCGAGTCAGGGCACTCCGCCTCCTCCTCCGCCTCTTCCTCGGGCGAGTGATCAGGGCACTCCGCCTCCTCCTCGGGCGAGTGATCATGGCACTCCGCCCCCTCATCCGCCTCCTCTAGCGCGTGGCGGCACTCCGACTCCTTCTTCGCCTCCTCCGACGAGCACTCTGGCTCCTCCGGCGCGTGAGGGCACTGCGACTCCTCCTCCGCCTCCTATGGCACATCGGAGCACTCCGCCTCCTCCAGCGTGTCAGCGGACTCCTCCGCGTCAGCAACGGCGGAAGAGAGAGGCCGCCGCTCTGGCGGCTAGCAGTACAAGTAGAGGAGGGAAGCAATTCAATGGTCCATCTCTCAAGGCTCTGGAAAAGTTACCATATGAGAGGACCGACAAGGAAAACAAGGACATCAGTCATGCCCAAGTGAGGGACTTTTTTGCACGGAAACCTCCACCTCCGAAGGAAACAATAGATCTGGTGAAAGTGAAGCGGACTATCAATGCCCTGAAGCGACCACCACCGCCTCCGCCGGATTCCAACTATGTGTGCACTATTAAAAAATGCATATAAGGAAGCGGAGCGGTCGGGAAGTACTTGAAGTGATGTAAGGTTAACAGAACAAAGAAGTGGGAAACAAATTCCCCAGCTCAGCGAACAGGCGAAGCAAACGTGCCCCCCGCTCAAGATGTCTAGTGATATCGTCGCTAATCATCCGGGGTTGGTGCCCGGTAGCAATCCTGCTGATTACCTGACCGATGATACAGAGTTTGAAACAATGGAGGTAGACGAATTCAGATTCCAGTATGGGCAGCCTCTCGTCAAACCTGATCATCCTCGTCTAACGATGATGCGAAGACTCCATGAATGGTACATGGAAAGATGCCGCAAATCTGGGAAGCATACTTTGACGATGAGAATTAAAGAGGAGCACGACCTCGTTGGAATGGATATTTTGAATGTTGAATTTGATGAGTTATTCCAGTTATACAATCAAAAGGCCCTTACAAAACACTCGTGACTTGCTACTGTCTCTAAGTACTACTTCTGTAATAATTAAGTCTCTATATATAGCCAGCTCTTTCATTGCATGTATATACAATTATCCTCACTATATTATGCAGGTTGAAGATCGTCGAATGCAGAAAAGCAGATATCTATGACATTGGGTTCATTAACCCAAATATCATACACACTACACCACAGCAAAACTTTCAGGGCAATGAACTGCCGGGAAAGATTAAGAATCCAGGTCACATGTACTGCCGGCAAAGCTCTAACCGCCGGGCAAGATTTTATGGGGCGTACTATCTGCCGGCAATGATAAACCTAGAAGGGCAGCCTATCTGCCGGCATTTTTTAGGTCAGCTCATCTGCCATAAATAGTAAAGGAGGGCAAATGCAATTGCCGTTAAACATGTTGGCGGGGATGAGAGAATTTGGGACCCAAAAGACGCGCGACGCAAAACGATAGAAGTCACTGGAAGCGGTTCGGTGCCGCGTAGCCCTATTTTTCTTCCCCTTCCCCAGATCCAGTCCCCACCGCTTCATCCCCCAGCCGCCCCACTACAAGCAGCACCGCCGCCACACATTGAGGTCGCCCCAGATCCCCCAATCACGCCACGCCGCAGCTCAGTTTCGTAACCCACACCGCCGTTCCCCCATCCCCTTCATCACCCACGCCGCCGCCACCGCATCCTCCATCGACGCCGTCGCCAATCCCCATCTACGACGCACCCGAATCCCCAACCAGCGCCGCCGCCCCATTCCGCAACCACGCCGCAGCCCGTCACCACCCACGCCGCTGCTCGACCCTGTCGCACCTGCATCCTGCACACACGCCGCCCCTGCCCCCATCCCCGTCCACGACGCCTCACCCACTCCGCCTAACCCACTCGACCCCCTGCTTCGCCTCGCACACAGGAGCAGCATCGCGCCTCTCCCCTCTAGGCGCTACAAGCAGCGTGACACCTCAACTCTCTGCCACCTACCCGTAGATCTGAAGAAACAGCAAGAACTTCGGAGTGAGTCGCAGCTAGAGGCCACTCCTGAGATCTGTTCGTGCTCGGTCAGGATCTACTTTTTCTCAACCTTGTTTTGTTGTGCCCGTGACATCCAAATATTTTTGTTGTTGTGCTGATGTAGTAAATTTGGCTATGAGTCTAATAGATTCCTGTGATTTGAAATTTCCCGTCCTATGAAAATGTTGCATGAGTGCCAGAACATGACTCCCAGTTCGTGACTACCATGTGGTATGTAAATTATATGATTTAGGTTCAGTAATGATCTGATGATGCACTGACAAGTTTGTGGCTATATAGTTTTTAATATTCTATAATGTCCCTCTACTTCAGATTGTTCATAAGACATCCTATTTTAGCACTTTATAGACTACATCTTTTTTCTTCTATTCCAGATTGCATAAAACCTTTTCTAATTTTGAGATTATACTTTTTCTTTAGCAAAGAGAATGTCAAACGGAAGAGAAAGGGGTAATGTTAGAATGGCAGGCAAAGAATGTGAGGTGTAAGTGCGTAACACAGAGAGTTTACTTGAATTCATTCTAAGTCCTGCAGACAAGTCCCGGTGCGAATAATCTGCAGGCAAACCATTGATGAGCACATGAAGATGCCATCAGCTTTCCCTTACTAGATATACGTGGTCTGTTGCAGTGGAAGCAATATGTTGTTCTGCTTTAGGTATGCATTCCACCTATGAACTGACGGCTGATTCCTATGTGCAAAATTATTAAGATTAGAGCAATAGTGTAGTGAATTTGGGCATCGCAGAGATGTACATGCCTTTTTCATTTAACCTGATGTGTGTTTATCCAAAGTTAAGTACTAATTGATGTGTCTGTTGCCACAAAATTACTCTTTGAAGTAGTTTCTACTTTCCTATGCAATTGTTCTTCATAGCACAACACGCTACCTGTTTGATGATTTGCACAAGCCGAGATTGTTTTAAACTGTAAAAGATATAAGCTGAAACACTTGGTGATTTCAAAGGTTGTTTTAAAATGAAATTGTTTGTCCATGCCACCGCCACTTATGGCTACTTTGTTTGATGAAATGTAGAATGAAACTGATTTCTTTTCTAGTGTTCTTGTAATGTAGGAAGAAGGGTGTTAGAATATTTCCATTGCTGTTTGTAATCTTCCTTAACTGTTAGAGATATTGACACAATAATTGGTACTATTATGTATATATGACCATTGACTCGTTAATGTTGCTAGCTTGCTGCACATTTGTTGTCCTGTATATATGTATTTCTATTGCATATTTGCATTCCAAATTATTATTTTACAATGAATACCATGGAGCAAGTTCCTGGCCCTGCCTGCATTAGAAGAGAATGAACATCCCGCAAAAAAAAGAGAATGAAGATGTTAATGCAGCGACACAGCATAGTAGCTAGTTCTAATTGTTTTAACCATTTTCATTACTGAGTTCTAACTAATTCTTTTCTATGGTCATATGGAAGGTACCTGTTTGGATGGCGGACAACAACAAAAGAAGAATCATCGACGCAGCTATACTAGAAAGCCTGATATACGTTCAAGAGGGAACCAACCACCAATCAGACTGGGGATCAATGGAAAGGAACAACCTATCAGGGACAGTGCCATAGAGTTTGCAAATTTTATAGCCACACTAGTGAAAAATGGTGAGATAGTATCAAATGCCAATTCTGACTGAAGGTTGGAGCCGAAGCAAAAGCTTTTACTGTGGAGGTAAATTCTATGATGCACATAAGCAAAGATTCTCATGCTACCAGAATAAGCCTATCGACAAACCTGTTAGTCCCTGCCAGCATTTGTCCTGTGGTCCATCTTTGAGAAAATGGTTTTAGTGGTTCTGCATGCTATTGAAATAGGTTAACGGACCAGTAACGATGAAGGCGGTATTTCTATTATGTGTATATTCATTTTTGTTTGTGATATTGTAGTTAAGCTTCTGTTTGAAATATTATATGTACTATTACTGCTTGAGCATGTTACTGTAGATATTGGGCATACTTTACGACTAAGTTTATTTTAATTAATGTGTTTTATTAATGCATTGTTTGATGCCACTGCAATTGTAACGACAGCTTCATGCCCTGCTATTTTGTACTATCGAAGTTGGGTAGTCTTTGTTAGCACAACTGATGTTTTTGCATTTAGTCCCACTATTTAGTAATTGTTCTGCTGAGTGTGTTTGCCGTGTGTGTATGCATGTGTTTGGCCCAATCGGCAACCCTTGTGTGTGTATACTCATAACTGTAGGCTAGAACAAGAAAGAATGAAGAGTTTTTAATCAAGATAGATTACCATGGATCCCTTTATATTTAGTTCATCTAAAATTACAATTTTAATTTTGATCACTAGGGCTATTCTATTGAAAGGTAATCATAGCTTGCCATCTTCGCTAATAATAAATATAGCAACTTCAAGTTAGTCATTCTATTCTATCAGTGTATACGTAAAACCTGACCGAAGTAGTCAGTGATTGTTTCCCCAAGTAAAACCTTCTGTGTGTGCCTTGTGTAATGGAAAGTACAGGATGACACACATGTATCTTTTTTATCTGGATGTGTCATGTTTCTTTTTCAGCCTTTTATGTTTAGATTTGCTAAAGACGCTTTCTTTGTATTTTTTTAATGCCGTATATGTATGTCTACTAGTTTTATACTCAAGTGCAGTATGGTTTGTAAATCTTGACCTGCTCTTGCATGCAAATAGCTGTCCCAAATGCATTTGTGGACCATGTGTTCTTCCGACCGAGCTGATCTATTTTTTCAGGTCACCAGTATATAATGCTCTTGCGTCCACAAGTTCCAAGGGGTGTGTTTTGTGAGCTAAAAGGATCTTCTGCTGGATATGTTTCAAAGTAAAACTAGATCTTATATTGTGTTCTTTTGTCTATTATATGTAATGCCGGACTTGCAAATGTATGCCTATGTGTGCATGTAGACATGCTGGACCGTTGTGCTTTTGGATGTTGTGTATTACTGGACTTGTATGCCTATGTGTGCATGAAGACATGATGGATTTTTCTGCTTTTGGCTGTCTATGTATATACACATTATCTCTTAAGTGCAACTTTAATTAATGTGCAGATGTGTTATATGTATATACATGGGACAAAATGGAGTGATGATAAATGATAGGCGTCAGAGTTACAAGGTATTTGTGTGCTTGCATAGGATACACAATTACAGGCAGATAGACTGCCGGGAACTAATCAACCTGCCCTGAATTGTAAAACTGCCGGGGAAAAACTATCTGCCGGGAATAGCTCCAACTGCCGGCAAAGCTCTTAACATGTAGGGCAGTACAACTGTCGGGGTTTCATGTAACTGCCGGCAATGGTCTTTCCCGACGGGACTTTCAAGGGCAGTTTGTAAGTGCCGGCAAAGATCATTCCCGGCAGATTACCTGCCTCCATAGGCAAGTTTTCCCGGCAGATGTTGCGACCCCAAAGTTTTGTCATGGTGTAGTGACATGAATGGACGGTCAAACACAATGTCGCAGAAACCAAGGACAACTTGCTACAATTGTTGCTTAAAAATCAAAACAAATATAAAATACTCTTTTCTTACAACTTTAAATGAGTGTTACTGTCTTGTGCATATTCGGTTTCCCTTACTCGAGGTTAATTATTGTAATGTAATTGATGAGTTATGCATGCGTGCGCAGACTCCACTTTATTTTTCTACAGATTAAGCTTGAAGTTGGAATAGTAACTGTCTTAGACTCGAGAAGAAAAGATCCCCATGAGTATGCAGACATGACTGATATGCTCCAGAAGTAAGTTCAATCGATCATTATCGCACCATATCAGCAATGTTGTTCATTTCCTGATATCAAGTAATTATTCTCTTTGTCTGTCAGGGTTTGGAGAGTTCACCATAATTATGCCGGGACTGCCAACGGAGCTACAATTTAAACACCCGAAAGTAAGTACTACTAGCTAGTTATGCGCATCTCCCATTGATTCTAGCTAGTTTCATCAATACCATTTAGCATGCTTGATTATCAGTTTTATTGAACTCTATTTCTCGTAAAGTGCTTGTGGCAGGAAGCTGGGAATGATTTTTGTGGATACTACTTTTGCGAGTTCATCTACAACTCGACGACCTCTAAGTGGGGCTACTCTGAAAAACAATATGATGTACGTAAACAAAAGAATTCACAATTTTATTTTATTACCATCATTTGTGTTGAGTTTCATTCATATATATGTATTGACCCATTTCTTTAAATTAAATGTGGCACATGCGCGATGAACTCCTACGACATGATCGCATACGAGCTATTCAAGAGGAATTGGCGGGATTCTTTCTTGACCATGTCATAAATAAAGCGGGAGAATACCATGTGTAAGTTCAAATAGACCTTAGATGTTAGGGTTTGTAAGAGATCTTATATTGTATATATGTAGCTACTAGCGTCGGATAGATATACGAAAACTTGTTGTTCGACCAATCTCTCGGAGAAAAAGAGGTCCTCTCTCTGTATATGTTCATGACGATCTTGTGTACTTAATGGTTCCTTCATTTGCTTACTAGCTAGCATGTCGAGTTCTCTCTATACGTATAGTAGCTAGAGTCGACCAAGCACGGAGATAAAGAGAGGTAAATTCTCTCTATTAGCTAGCTAACACAATATATGAAACCCCTAAATTAACCCTCAATAACTCCCTAACCCCCTCCCCCCCCCCCCGCTTTAAAAAAACAAAAACCCAGCTCCTGCCATATGCTGACGCGTGGACGACTTTTGGTCCTGGTTGGTATTACCAACCGGGACTAAAGATCCTCCTGCCTAGGCGCCCCGCAGCGGCCACGTGGAGCCCTTTCTGTCCCGTTTCATAAGCGAACCGGGACTAAAGGTTTTGGGCTTTAGTACCGACCCTTTAGTCCCGGTTCCAGAACCGGTCCTAATGGGCCTCTGGAACCGGGCCTAATAAGACTCACTCCGGCCTGCTTGATGTTTGGGGTACTGCTACCCGACGTCCTAAACCTTCCTGCGCGACTGACCAGTTTGTGAGGGAGGTGCCACATCAATGTTGCGCACTAGGTATTTTAACATCCCACCATCCTTGCAATTATACATCCAGGCCCACGCAGGCCAGTGCGGTGTCCAGGCCTTCTCTGGGCCGGTTTTTAATGCAGTGGCCTTCCATGGGGCCGCGCGGTCTACGGTGTTGACCGGATGCCAAAGGGGTTTGTCCGGGGGATATTCCTCTTGTTCCGTGTCACGACAGGTCATGTCGACATGCCAGACCAGGTTGGAGTGCATGCGGTCACATGACTCACTCCCGCCTCCTCGATGCGTGGGAGACTACCACCGACGTCCTGAACCTTCCTACATGATTGTCCGATTTCTGAGGGAGGTGCCACATCACTATTGTGCATGGGTATTTTAACACCCTACCACCCTTTCATTGATATATCGGGCCGCATGCAGGCCGGTGCAGTGTCCGGGCCTTCCTTGGGCCGGTTCTTGATGCGGCAGCCATCCGCGGGCCCACTCGGTCTACGGCATTGACCGGATGCCAGAGGGATTTGACTGGGGGATATTCTTCTTGTTTTGTGTCACGTCAGGTCTTGTCGACTTCCCAGACCAGGTTGGAGTGCATGCAGTCACAAGATTCACTCCCGCCTGCTTGATGTTTGGGGGACTGCCACCCGACGTCCTAAATCTTCCTGCGTGATTGTCCGATGTGAGAGGGCAGTGCCACATTGATGTTGGGCACTCGGTATTTAGACACCGGGCCGCCCTTTCATTGATATATCTGGGCCCCACGCAGACCGGTGCTGTGTCCGGGCCTTCCCTGGGATGGTTTTTGATGCGGCAGCCATCCGTGGGCCCTCACGGTTTACGACATTGACCGGATGCTAGAGGGGTTTAACCGGGGGATATTCCTCTTGTTTTGTGTCACAATAGGGCATGCCGACACCCCAGACTAGGTTAGAGCACATGACTCACATGACTCACTCCCGCCTGCTCGATGTGGGGAGGACTGCCACCCGACGTCTTGAACCTTCCTCATGAATGTCCTGTTTGTGAGGGAGGTGCCACATCAATGTTGTGCACTGGGTATTTAGACACCGGGTTGCCTTTCGTCGATATATACGGGCCCACACAGGTCGGTGTGGTCTCTGGGCCCTCCTTGGGGAGCGGGTCGTGTGTGCCGCCGCTGAGTTGCACGATGCCACGTGGAGGAGCCCCTGGGGTCAGGCCCTGTAGATGTATCTGAATCAGTGAACCTCGTTAACAAATCTCGGTGTCATTTTCATGTGATTGTTTTCAGTCCTTGGTACATCGAGTACGCGTCTCACATTTTTCTAATAGTGATGAAATTTGAAATTAGATTGAAAGTGCGATGAAAACTAGCCTAGACAGAATGTGTGAGAAATAGAGGGAAGAAAAAAAGAAATGCGACAACTACTTATAAGTCCAACTCACCACTCTAATCATTTCTTGCAATACATATATTTTGTGATAAGTAATCCGAGTGTATAATATCGGGTACTCGGCTTACATCGGGCACCGTCACGGAGCCATTAGCCGGCGGCGCGTGGGCCACATGGCAGTTACATTTGCCGTGCTGTATATCGTAAGCGGAGTGCATTTTCGCCAGCCCTTCGGCTTACCTTTTGTTACGCCGAGTGCAATCTTTAAGCTGGGTGCCTAACCAGCGGATCTTCGACGTATTTTTCGCCGCCTGGGGGGCTGTCGGTGAAATTTTTGGCCTGGGGGGGGGGGGGCAAAAACTCCCCACTCGTTGTGCACCCCACGAGCCACGTGCGAGCTGGTGGGCGGCGACGAGGCCGCCCCGAGCCCGTCGCCTGCACCGTCGAGTTGTCGCTCGTCCACGGCGACCTCCCTTGCATGGAACCTCGCCCGGGGCTGCGCGGTGTGCCGGGCAACCGCGCGCTCCGCGCCGTGGGCACGAGCGGGCTCACGGCGGGGCAGGTCGTAGACCTCGCCTGCGGGACGTGCGAGGCCGGGGGAAGCGGGGCTCGAGCGTGGAGGCGGAGCAGGGGCTCGCTGAGAGCACGCGCGGGCGGTGCGCGTACGCATGTGGCCATGCACGCGGCCAAGCACCAGGGTACGAGGCATGCATGTAGCGTAGCCGGCCAAGCAAGCTCTCGTACCAGAGCATGCAGCGTAGCGGGGCGTGGTCGGAGGCCAGCCAGAGCGGCGACCAGGCGGACGCCCGCGCCAGCGCAGCCGGACGCGCGGCACATGAGAGGAGCGGAGCAACCGGCGATAGGGGAGGCCGGCTGCGAGGCCGCAGCTGGCACCGGGGCGGAGCAGACGACGGAGGAAAGGTAGCGCGATGGCGATGGAGACCTTGGCGGCGAAGCCCAGCGGCGGGCGCCTCCTCCACCAGCTCACGAGCGTCGCCGGCTGTCGGTGGAGTGGAGCGGGAGCGGGGGCGGACCGGAGTGGTTGGTGGCGATGGATCGGGAGCACTAGCAGGGAGAGGACGAGAGAAAGAGATAAAGCGAGAGAGAGAGAACGTGGGAGGGAGAGAACGTGGTGGGGCCGGCCTGGGAAAGTCGCTGACAGTGGGCCAGAGAGGCGAAGAAAAAAGCGCCGGTGCCTCCCAGCTGCTCCCCGGGATCTTGGGTTTCGCTTGGTATCGCCGGCCGTGTTTTTGCACAAATCCGGCGAAAAGTGAGGTCGTGGGGGCGTGGCTGAAACTTTTTTTGTGCGCCGGCACCTAAAAAAAACTGCTTACTTATCCCATGATATGGGGCAAAATTTAGGACTTGTTGGTGCATGGATTTCACGTTTCAACAGCACTTTGGTTAAAAAAGTGCTCCTGGGGGCTTCTTGGGGGCCGGCTGGAGATGCCCTAAGTCGAGTGTTCTTTGTTCGTCGTGTGTTAATTGCAGAATACTCGGCTTACGTTGAAATACGCTGTGAGCCTAGTGTTTTAACACTCGGCTTACGGCATGATACAAGGCAACACATGTGTTTTTCCTGTAGTGAGAGGTGTCATTTGTTAATTTGTCAGGAAATTTGAATGTCGTCAGATTGAAAAACAGTCAAATGCTAAATAGACAGTTCCTAAATTTAATGCTAGTAAAGATGGACACAATTTCTGACGGACTCCGACACAAGGGGAAATAAAGGGAAACAAGTTGAATGCAAGACAGAGAAAACCCGCTGATACTGATCGGTCTGGATCAACACTACGGGGCAAAAAACTCTGTCTCAACTCTCAACTAGCTTTAAAAAGAAAATCCGTCTCAACTAAACTCGCAATTTGAAGTTACCACAGTTCCAGCAAAAAGAGGTGCACAAGGCCAGCAACAAATTAAAGACTGTTGAAATCACTCCCGCACTAGGCGTCCATCTCCTCCTCTTGAGCAGGCTTGTCCGGACCGCCGCTTGTATCATCAGGAGTAGAAGTTTGACCGTGTGCAGCAGCAGCGTCGCAGCCAGGCCCAGGGCCAGGAACCAGGAGATCTGGGACTGGAGGCTCTGACGGAGGGATGGTCTGCATCATCTGTCCCTGAAGGCCTGCATGCATGCCAAATAGTAGTAGGTTTATAGCATGAGTTAATTGAAGTATCGATATACGAAAAAACAAGAGCTCTCGAGCTTCTTCATTTCCTCACCTTGGTCTTCCGGTTTTGCTTCAGCTTCCTCACCTTGGTATTCCGGCTGTTCCTTTGCGCTGGAGCTTGCTTCATCATTGTGCTCACCGTTCTGGTTTGCCGCAGCTCTTTCTCCTTGTTTGTTGGAACGCCGATAAACTGCACCCAAACTCGTGAAGCCCATCTTCTCCAGCTCCGCGTCGTTGCTTTTTTTCAGCTCCGCGTCATTGCTTTTTTTCAGTGTGAGCTGAGCTAGGTTTGGCCGGTCCTTGCGAACATTGGATGAGTCCAGAGGCCATCGCATGGAGCCCTCCAGCTTTGCCGTCTCAAGGTATTGGAGGCCATCTACAGTGAAGACACATCGAGGGATGATATCACCTTGGAGAGTCAAGTCGACAAGGAGACACATGTGCTTAAGAGCACTCTCCAGTGCATCTCCGTGTCTAGCATGATGGATTCCTTTCAACTTGAGTGACCGGAGTTTGGTCATCTTGCGCAGTGGACAGTTGTGTTGCTCCCATTGTCCTTTACCCGGGGGCTTCACACCATGCAGCGTTTGCAGCTCTTCCAGTTCTTCCTCTAGGGTTTCTGGAAGCGTGAGCTGCTCTGCGAGCACATGTCGAAGTGTCTTTATCTTCCAGAAGTCTGGGTCAATCTCCTCGACTTGAGTGTCCCTTATGTCCAGAGTCTGCAAGTTGAGCAGCCCCTTAATGCTGTCCGGCAGCTTGTCGAGGTCCTTGCAGCGAACATATAGGTACCGCAAGTGAATCATTTCTCCGATCCAATGGGGCAAACCACTCAGCCTCAAACCATTCACATAGATTAGACGCAGGAACTTGGATCCACGCAGAAACTTGAGATCATGGAAAGACCGACGATCATTCCTCTCTTCTTCTTCTTCTTCTTCTTCTTCTTCTGTCTCCTGCTGCTCCTCCACGCGGCAAATGAAGGAACGTAGCTTAGGGAGCTTCTTGGTGAACTTGACTTGTTTGCTATCAAAACTGAGGAAAGAGAGGCGGCGAACTGATGGTGACACGAAGACATGATACGTGTCGTGAACCTCAACAAAGCCGGCCTCGCGAACCTCTGACTGCAGCAACACATGGAGGCTTGGGTGGACCTTGATTGACTTAATGTCACCGTCAACCATCTGCAGGGTGTCAACAAGGCATCTCAAGACCAGTTCCTTGAGGTAGCCGTGGCCCACCTCCTCTACGGTCTTGCCCTTTTGCGGTTTGATGAAGCCCTCGCCGATCCACATCCGCACCACCTCGTCAGCATAGAATCCCCTGTTCTTGGAGAAAGCGGCAAAGTAGAGGAAGCAGGACTTGAGGTCGTTGGGGAGATCTTCAAAGCTCGCCCAGAAGACCCTCTCCATCGTGGTTCTTGTGCTGGACAGATTCACTTGTGTTGGAGGAGGACTCATCTGCCACTCCATACAATCTGCTTTGCCGTCGTCTTCTGCTTCCATTCCAGGTCGGCCAGGTCTAAGCTGTTGCAGAACAGCTTCCGACAATTCTCAAAAAAAAAAAAAAAAAAAAAAAAAAAAAAAGAACAGCTTCCCACTGACCTGGCCTCTCTTTGAATCGAAGGAGTCCGGCAAGAACCACTATTGCCAGAGGATAGCCCCCTGTTATATCGTACACGATCTGGTCGTACTTGCTCTTGGAACCCTCCTTATCTGACTCTGCTTTCTTGAAGGCCCTTGAACGGAATACTTCTCCGCTTCTTTCTTTGTTCATACGGCTCAACTGGTGGATTCCGCTGGTGCTGCCCTCCCTGTTCATGGTATTCGCATGCCATGCCAATTCTTCATTCTCACCGTCGAACGTCAGCATCACCCTGCTGCCATTCTTGTCATCAGGCAGGCTCTCCTTCACACAGTTGAGCATGGCTTTGGAGCATATGCCACTAAGAACCAACAGGTACGTCTTATTACCAAGAACGTGACGGATCTTGTCAATTAGATTACTGCTGGATTCACTTGGCTGGCCAGAGTCTGCACTTTCTTCCACAACGCACTGCTCTTTTATATGCTCCCAGACTTCTTTGAAGAGGAGATGCGGGGTAAATCCTTGTGGTACAGTGAGCCGGATTAAAGGGTCGAAATTCCCAGTGAGTTTTGAAGACATAACTTTTCCAAGTGTTCTCTTTCCAATACCACTTTCCCCAACTATGGAGATGAACATTAGCTGACGTTCTGCTTTACCAAGCAACATGAGCTCAAGATTCCGCACATCAGCGTCAAAGCCCACAGAATTCTTGTAGTCATCTCGCCTGTTCATCCAATACTTGTATTAATTAAAGCTCAATGATTGGACTAATGCATGCTGGTAAAAAAAAACTAGAATTAATGTACTAGTAACTACTCCCTCCGTTCCTAAATATAAGTCTTTTTAGATGTTCCAATGTAGACTACTACATACTGAGCAAAATAAGTGTAATGGAAGTCGCTACAGTAGTTTTCTAATTACATTCAATTTTCCTCGAAAAATTAGATTTGCTGCATAGATTTATGGCGAGGACTAGTCCTACTTTGCAAAAATACATATACGTGCGTTGTAGCGTTCTCAATGTCTTGAACAATTCCGAGTAAACATAAATAGCACATGAGATATAATCATAGTCTCGTCGCATCTTTTTTCTTACTGATCTCTTTGTGGTATCTTAATTTAATTGCAATGTATGATCTCACTCTTTTCAGTAAACTAGCATAATACCCATGCGTTGCTACCTATAAAATACAATGAGTTATGTCATTGCTTAAGAGCATAATTTTGAGTTGGAGTCACATTTTTTCATTTGTTATCTATGCATTCTGCAAGTATTGGTCTCACATGAAAGTAATAGTGTAGTCATTTATTTATTTTAGACCTCACATGTAAGTAAAAGTGCATTTCTTTATTTTTGTTTCTTGGAAGGTTGCTAGTCTCACATGTGGGTAAGGGTGTATTTTTTATTGATGAAGATTGTTGGTTCTATATGTGAACTCATCACTAACTCCAACCTTTATAAATAGGAAAGATAAAGAGTCTTATTAGGCAATACTCCTACAAATAGGAAAGATAAAGAGTCTTAGGCAATACTCATATGGTGGAAAGGATGAGTAAAGATGTATCTAATGTTGTTCGTAATGGGGAGCTAGTATCATTTACTAATATCATGTATATCATACTAGTGTACGATACTACATCGTAGTGGGCAGTATCATATGTTGGTATCATAGATAACTTTATTTATTGACATGCAAGACACATAGTAGCATATCATTTAATATGATACGGTATTATGATATGATACTCAACCTTCTTCTTCTTCATTTGATTATTTGTCATTTCATCAAAAAAATTTAGTCGGTGTGCATTATACAACCTATGATACTCGCACTACCGGCAGCCTAAGACATGAATACCACCTTGGATTGGTATAATAATGGCCCATAAATGCAGTCATGTGTCGTGACTCTCAAGTCAGTTCGGGACTACTACGCATACTAGTTTCACCTACAATGTTGTTTACAATCTCCAATCATGCTCAAACGATATTTGTTCATGCGACTTTTTTTAAAAGAAGCTGGTGCCCCGGTTTAAATTAATGGAGCCCTTACAACCAACAATATACAACACAACATAGTAGAACAAAACAAATAAAGCACTCTGGCAAGATACATGCGTGCCCAGGGGCAGCAACAAAGCTCAAAAAGTAAAAGAGCGAGACATAGGAGCCCTCATACATGCTCGAAAGACCAATGCTGCGAATGGAGACGGTTTGGGAAGGAGATCAGCCGACAGGGGGGGTATGCCAATGCCATCTCCAGAGGAAGCCCACACCTCCTCGCCCTGGCTCGAGAGGCGCCACATCATCGGACGATTGAGTGTTCACCATCCCAAAATGCGGACGGGGACTAGGGCCATGACACCAAAGGGAGGACTTCGGGCACAATCACCTCGCCAAACCTAGCTCCGAGAGCACCACCGTCTAGGCAAGGACTCGACACACGACGAGAAGAAGTCGTCGGTCACAAAACTCACCCAGTAGCCAGCAACCTAGGACCTTGCACACGAGACAGAGCCTCCATGGATAAAACGACGCCACAGCGCCGCCACCGTCTGGTATGGAATTAGTCATATCAATGGTTTTCACCCAGTGCACATGGTGAATGGGGACACCCACGATGACACCTCCAAGGAGGAAATTGGCACACAGTAGCGTCGCTATCACTAGCTACGACATAGTCGGGCAGAGCTTTCGCTCGGGACTCAACCCCCACCAACCGGATCCCACAACCATGGACGGCTAAGGAAAGCCGCAGACAACGCCAGGAACATGCCGGGTGGCAATGAATACCTCATCTGGATGATGGACGCCCCCGGAATGAGCCACCTCGCCGCCCACACGGCCGAGGCAACACACAGGCACCCGCACAGCAACACCGGCTCGAATAGTGCCGCCGTGCCCACCGTTTGGAGCCGACGCTCTGGCAACCAAGGGGATTCACACTCACCCACCACACACATGGCGGTGGACCGCAAGCACGCACCAGGACGCCCCAAAGCCATCACCTTTCACCCGTACGGAGCCAAAACCTAGATCTAGGTTGCTTGGCATCCCAAATAAGTAGCCACAGGGGCTACCTACAGGAGGAGGGCCATGCCCACAGACTCCATCAGGTCAGAGGCAGCCAGCCAGAGCTGTTGGATCTGGCAACAGTGGCGGCCGGGACAACCACCCAAGACCGCCTGCCATATGCGCGGGTCCGCGCCACCATGCTCTAGTGGTAGCAACCCTCGCCACCCAAACGCCCGCGAGGGTCACGCCGCCACCAAGCAACGCCACGGTCGGCCAGGGCATGGGGAGGACGCCGGGGTGAGATATGGTCCGATGCACCGGACGAGGGAGAGGGAGAGTGTCTGAGGGAAAGGGGAGGGAAGAAGGACAACGGGGAGCACACCGTCACCGCCGCCGGCCTGCCGGAGGCCGCCGGCGACGTAGGTGAGGGAGAGGAGCATGGAGGTGGGTGGAGCGGGGGGGAGGGGGGGGGTGTGGTTGGGAGTGCGGAGGGGGCTGTCTGTCTTTCATGCGACTCATGCACAACAGGTGGATATTTGTCAATGCGGTACTAAAATCATATCAAAAGTGTAGTGGTATGTTTCTACGTTGGATGTAAACAAACTGATATAGTTATTCTCAAAAGTGTAGCAAGACAAACAGATTGGAGTATATTAACTCTCGATTTGTTTACATCCAACCTATATTTTTTTGCGAATGTACATGAAATAGGGTGTATAGAACAGTCGACATTCTCTGTACCTTATTTTATGGTGCTATAGTAATCACAGAAAAACATGAAGTTTTGGACACAGTAATTTATATCCGTGCGACCAAGTGGTTGCTGGTAGCAATGGTGCACATGGATAGGAACGGAAAAGAAGACAAGCCGCCTTCTCCCCAAGAAAAAACTAGGGTTTCCTGTCTCCTACCGGTGCCACAATCGGCCCGTCTCCTCTTCAGTGGCCTTAAGGTCATGACAGCATGGTGGATCTCGGCCCTTACCAGCGGGAGGGCTCTATTTTCAGTTGGTCCTTTATGTTTGTGTCCTGTTCAGGAAGACGAGACGGCGGCGGCTCCCTGAAGATGGAATAAGGCTCTCCCCACCTAGCAACCATCCCAATGGTGTGTCTACCATGATCGGTGGGCGTGTGGAGGTGTGTCTCCGGCAGATCTGTCCTTGGTGGATTTGCTCGGATCTGATCATAGTTCGTCTACGTACGTTGTGTCTTCAGGTTGGATCCTTCCGATATACGCTCCTCTTCATCGGCGATGGTTGCTGTTCTGTTGCGCTGGTCTTATGGGATCTTAGCCCGACGATTTCCCGCCTGTCTACTACAACAAGTTCTACTCGGCTCCGGCGAGGGAAGGATGATGACGGCGGCGCGCCTTCGGCTCGCTTCAATGCTGGATCTGGATGTAATTTTTATTATTTCTGGCGTTTGTTGTATTGCCATGATTGAAGATGAATAGATCGGAAGTTTTTTCGCATTTTTTTCATACCCCCTCTGATTCATAATAATAGCATTTTTATTTTCATTTTGAAAACTATGGTCGTAATTTTGTGTTTGCCCTATATCAAACTATTCTAAGGTCGTCCATGTTATTAAAACATACATCAAAGTCTACAAGTCCAAATTAGTTTTACTAGATTCATAACGAAACACGCATGTAGATGTTAGAGAAAATAGGAACGTTCACACAACACGAAAATAGTATTTAAAAAATTGCATTTGTCCCAAGATCAACAAAAAATCAACTGTCTCGGGCCGTCATTTAAAATCTGAAAATAAATATTAACATATGAATTCAATGAAAACAATTATATGTATGGTGCACTTCTCAAACAGAGATGAAAAAAATGCATCAAAGCCCATATTTATTTGTTCCCCATCATGTTTTCTCTTTGCCCAATAGTAAGATCTCATAAGGAGCCAAGGAGGAGATGAATTTGTGCATATCACCCATGTATGTTTGCACGTGCTCCCTCCGTCTCAAAATATAAGAGCGTTTTTTACACTAATTATATAATGAGACGGAGGGAGTGCCTATTTAGAAATGAGCAGGCTGACAAAATATTGTGTCAAATTTAGAGTTGTACACTTGTCCAATCTTGATGTACAACATGCACAAATCGATCTAACAGGGTGTTACTTGTAGTAGTTTATCAATAATTGCACAGGTACAGTCGTACTCTTAAATTTACTGTGATCATGCATGGAATATGCATGTCGAAATTGTTCTATGATAGAGGCTCTCCTAGGGAACCCAGAAATTGTAGAGCAAGACAAATAGTGTAGGAACAATATAAATAATGTTTCCTCAAAATAAATGTCATTTTTGTTGTAAAAAATCTGGAAATATACACAATAGTGTAAAAATTATAACATTTAAAAAAATCCGCTGTGCGGACATAGCGCCCGCAATATTGCCTGCTATCTAGAATCCACAACGCCGACCCCAATCCGTAGTAACCTGATATCCTTTATTTAAAAACTTGCTTCTAGGACGCGGATTAGGCTGGCTGCATCCATGACCACCACTCCACCGGGATATGAATAATTGTAAGAAGAGTGAGTCGCTTTGATAGCATGTAAAATGAAGTGAATAAATTGGTTTTTTCAATGGGCCTCACCATTGGTATTTATAGACTCACATGTATAAGTAGTAGTTACAAAAATTAATTCTACACTCACATGTATAAGTTGTTACAAATATTCATGCACAAAGTTACGACTATAACAAACTATTAATAAGCTAGCCAGAGTCTCCGTCGGTCCGTCCCATCTTCGATGGCCTCTGGGCCATGGAGGTGCGAACGACCCCCCCCCCCTTGCCGGTGGAAGGGACCTCGTTCTCGGTTCTTATTAGGTTCAACGTCTTGTTTGTGGTTGTGTGGCGGCAACAATCTCCCTTAGTAGGAGTAATGTCTTTCATATCCTTGTCCCGATGGTGCGTCTAGTATCGTCGGAGGGCGTGTGTAGTGTTTCCGTCACATCTCGTGGGATTCGCTAGGTGCTGGTCTTCGATGGATCTGTACGGATCTGGTCTTTATTTGTCTTCGTTTGAAGGTTTACAGATTTGATTCTTTTGATCTACAACTTTCTTCATCGGCGATGGTTGCTGCTCTGTTGTGCTGGTCCTATGGGGCGTTAGCATTTCGACTTCCCGACTGTGTAGTACAACAATGTTTGCCCGGCTCCAGTGATGGAGGGGTGATGACGGCGGCGCGCCTTTTGCTCACTCCAGTGCTCGTGGTAGTTGCTAGGTGGTCCACGAACATGGTTGTAATTTTTATTACCTATATTGTTCTTTGTACTTTCATGATTAAAGATGAATAGATCGGAAATTTCTAAGAAAAAGCTAGACAAAGTCTCAGTAACTACCATTCGGATCGTTATCATCTCAATCATAACAGGTCAAGTTGTTTAACACCGAGTCGAGAGTAGATTGGTGGCTGGCAGTGGCGGACATCAGAAGTAATGGGCTGTATGGCGATGTTGGCAGCGAGCTCGGGAGGGGCTAGAGGAGTCGCATTCCAGTTATATTTTTTCCAAAGGAGACGATAAACTCACAAATATAACATGGAGTCGGCTTCCGGACCTACAGACATGGGGGAGCTCCTATTGGGCGCTCTAGGCGCCCGTTGGAAAAGTGGCGCCTACAACGACCAGCAGCGGGCTGCGGGCCATTAAAAACATTGCTCCCTCACACGCTTCGGTTCGCTCGCTGGTTGGAAAAAACCCACTCTCTTCGATGGTTTCTTTTCAGTTTTGGTGCGCTGCTGGTTCAGGAAAAAGACCGTCCTCAGGTTTTTTTTTACAATTTTGAATATGTTCGTGAAAAAAAATAGTTCATAGGTTCATTAAAGATTAAAAAAAAACATCGATTTTGAAGAAAAAGATCACAAATCTGAAAAAAAAATCACAAAATTTGAAAAAGTTTATAGGATTAAAGAAAAGTTCATCAAGTTGAAAAAAGATCATCGGCTTGGAAAAAAAGTACACCATTTTCAAGAGAAACTTCATAGATTTTTAAAATATGTTCATAAAAATGTTAAAATAGTTCATTAATTTTTTTAAAAAAGGTAATCAATTTCAAAAAATGTTCATTGACATTGAAAAAAAGTTCACCAAAATAGGAAAAAAATCATCAAAATTGAAAAAGTTCATCGATTTAAAGAAAATGTGCATGAAATAGAAAAAAGGAACAGAAAACAAAAAAAGAAAGGGAAAAAATGTGGAAAACATAGAGGGCATTTGCTGTACGTATAAAAGAAAGAAAGGAGGTTTGTATGCACCAGTGGCGGGCTAGCGTAGTGGTTACTGGCCGCTCGAACTTTCCCTTACTCCTTTTTTGAGTTTCAAAACAGAAAAAGGAAAGTTATTGGGCCGAGCCCAGCTAACGCGGCTGCAGCGCCGAATAGGGATTACCTGGATATGGTCCTCTGCCTTGCCAGCAAAGTTGTGGGGCGCCCCTATATCTCGCCTTCAGCGAGTGTAGGTTCTGAATAGCTGAAGGCTGATGCAAAATGGGCCGGCACACAACCGTGGGAAGAGACAGGCTCTTTCTCTGTTTTATATTATGTTTTCCTTTTTGCTTTGGTTTTGTACTTTTGTTTATAATTTCAAATATTCCATATATATAACAGAAAATCTCTACAAAAAACATTTGAAAAACGTTGAAGAACTATTTGGAAAATGTTGAACAAGTATTTGAAAAATGTTAATTCAGCATTCAAAAAAATTGTTCAAGTATTTAAATAATGGTGACCTTGCATTTAGAAAATGTTAAGAAAGCATTTGGAAAATGTAGAATAATATTTGAAAAATGTTAAACAAGTATTGTAAACATGTTACTCAAGAAATCGGAAAATGTTGAAGAAGTAATTAAAATTGTTAATCAAGCTTTCGGAAATGCTGAACAAGAATTTGAAAAAATGTTCAACAAGTATTTGAAAATTGTTGATCAAGTATTTAAAAAATGTTAATCAAGCATCCGGAAAATGTTGAACAAGTATCTCAAAAAAATGTTGAACAATTATTTAAAAAAATGGTAATTAAGCACTCAGATAATGTTGAACAAGAATTTAGAAAATGTTAATAAGGCATTCGGAAAATGTTGAACGTATATAGAGAAATTGTTGATAATTTATTAGAAAATGATGAATGTTTTTAATGCATAGAAAGTGTTAATCAAGAATTAAAAGAAACTGAATAAAAACCATGAAATAAACAAATAGAAACCAATATAAAACGAAGAAAAAACCAAAGTATAACAAAGAAAAAAGTAAACCAAAGAAGAAATTAAAAAACAAACAAAAATAAAAAAACAGAAAAACCCGGTGTTTTCCCTCAAGTTGTTCGCGTTTACTATCCAATCGTGAACCCGAAGCGGCTGCGGTGGCTTGGAACACCAGCCAACACTGCAGTCACCCAGGTTCAATCCTCGGTATCTCCTTTTTGTTTGTCCCTAATTCTTCTGTTAAATTCATATATATGCGCTAAATGGGCCGGCCAGTTAGCGTAGAGGCTTAAGCGAGAACTTTCTCTCGTGACAGCCCGAAAGTTGCATACCTAGAATCGATGGCAAATGAGCCTTAAAAACCACACCCATGGGCTACGAAAGGTGCTTACAGTTCCCCCCTGTTTGCTGGGCCACATGGGTTTCCAATCCAAGAAAATGTCCAGGATTTGGGTCCTTAAAAAATTTCTATAGCGAAAACCGTATGAATTCTGATCCTCCAGAAAGAACATAAAACTTGAGATAAGTCCAATTTAACCCCTAAACTCTTGGCTTGCTTTAGTTTCTAACCACATAATTTACAAGCTCAAACTATGAAACTTATTTAATTTACAGCCAAAACGGATTGGCTTGTGCTGACATGGCGTCTATGTGTACTATGACATGGCATATAGTCAGCAAATAATGAATAATTTTTATTAGGCCCCCCGAGTAGGAAGAGCCCCCGATGGCTTGGTTCCCTTACGTGTGTGATGTTCGGGAAATAATTGTAATTTTTAGGATATAATCATTTCCCATGTTAACAGATCGACGGATTCTCAAAAAAGTAAATAAATTATTTTTTGAGGGGAAGGTAAATAATTATTTGCCATGTAACAGATCGACTGATTTTTATACGTGTTCGATGTTTAGGAAAGGATTATTTCCCCATAAAAGAATGACTAATTCTCAATCATCGAAAAGGGAAAGAACTGTACCAGACAGATTAAATCCGGCCTTGCCTCACTCTTTCAAAATTCGCAATGAATCAGCCATGCCAATGCCAAGCTCTCCTCTTTCTAATAATGATTTTGGGCTACTGGACCGAATTAGTGGATGAAGGTAATGCAATTTTCAAGATTACATCAGCCTCCTCTTCTTGTTATATAGTCTTGTCTGATTGTTCAGTTCCTGAAGTTAATCCTCCTACATATCTCTGCTCTTCTTGTCATATAGTCACTGGTGGAAAAAGGGCCTTTGGTCGCGGTTCGCAACTGCCATTAGTCGCGGTTGCGCAACCGCGACCAAACAGGCGGGACTAAAGGCTCCACCCTTTAGTCGCGGTTGCTTAAGAACCGCGACTAAAGGCCCGTCCACGTGGGCGCCAGGTGGCCGTCGGGGCGGGGGACTTTTAGTCGCGGTTCTTCTGGCCAACCGCGACTAAAGACCGCCGCAGGTTTAGGGTTTTAGCCCCCCCCCCTAAACCTGCCCCCCCTAAACCTGTTTTCTGTTTAATTTGTATTGTTTTATTTCTTTTATGCTTTATTTTAATTTTGAAGGAGTTTCACATATTCTACGCTACTACATACATGCATATGAATGTACAATTTCAAACAAATTTGAAATTAGAACCAAAAAGAATTCAAGAGGAATATACAGTATATATTAAATATCATCGGATGACCATATACAATTTTGAACAAGTTTCCATACATAATTTAAGGCATATAAAGTTCTACGTCCTCGTAATGGTGTTCTCCTTTAGGATGGAGGACTTCCCTCCTGAACCATCCAGCTAGTTCCTCTTGAAGTGGTCGGAAGCGAGCTTCTGGACTAAGCATCATCCGGAGGTTATTCCTCTGAGCATTGGTATCACTCGGAACCCGCTCAGAGGTGTATCTCCGGATCATCTCACAGACATAGTATCCACATAGATTGGTCCCCGCTGGCTGAATATCCCCAGCATTCTTAGCCTTTGACCTTTTGAATTCTAGCTCTTTTTTGAATTCACCGACCTTTGTATTTACGAACCGTCTCCAAACCCTACGAGGCAAAGAAAATTAAATGAACAAGAGAGTTATTAGTTACTTGATATTAGGAAATGAACGAAATAGGCCGATCGATATAGAGCGCAAATGAATGAAAATAATTACTTCTGCAGCATTTTTCTCAGGTCGCCCCAAAGCTTTGGATCCATATTCAGAGAGTCGTGGACGAGACATTCTGAGGTGTCAACTTTAATTACTAGCAGAATCCAGTGGAACCTGCGGACACGATACATGCACAGTACGTCATGCATAACTCATCGATTAGCCGGCCACATACCATGCATGGAGTAAACAAAAGAGAATGTGCTCAAGACAGAAACACTCACCCAAAATGGTAAGGAAATAGAATATCACTTTTGAGTTCCTGCTTTGTAAGAAACTGCCACAGGTCTGCCTCCATGTCGTCGGGGTGATGCCGCAACACATATCCATTAACGATGTGTGGGTCAATGAACCCAACATCATGGATGTTCCTTACTCTGCATTCCTTAATCTTCATTCTGCATGTATAATAGCGGACACAACAATATAGTTAGGACATATATATAGTGCAGGCAATATGAACGAGATGGGGTAGAAATAAATCACTTACAGAACGTAGCAACTGATGATAGATTTGTCGAGCTCGCGCAGATTGAAAAGCTGGAACAATTCACTCAGATGAATTTGTACATAGTAATGTTTGAAGTGATGCTCATATCTAACTTCCGCATAAATATATTCGTTGGCGTTTTTATTTTTTATGTAACCCTTGTACCATTTCAGCAGACCTTTCATTTGTGGAGGTAGATCCTGTTCCTGCGCAGGCTCGACGAGAGGCCCATTCTTCACATATGTAATTACTACCTCCTTCACTGGCGCCTCATCAAGGCCTAACAGTTCACGAAGAGTAATACCTAAGTTGGCCGCTTGTTCTCTGGCACTCGTTACAGTCAATCCAAGTGCTGCCGCAGCTGCTATGATATCGGGGTCATCCGGACCGGCGGCTTTCACTATAAGCGGGGCAATCGATTGTTTACTTTGTTCCCCGAGCTGGGCAACTCGTTTACTTTGTTCCGGATCGGGGTCATCCGCCCGCCCTTTCTTCTCCTTCAACATGAGTGCCTGCCTACGAAGTTCACGTGCATAGTCCTCAGGCAGATCTTCGCGGCTTGGGACGGTGTGCTAAAAAATGACTTAGCCCACTTTTTTTGCTCTGGGCGCAGGCCTTTGGTCGCGGTTCGTCTGCCGAACCGGGACTAAAGACTACATTAGTCGCGGTTCCTACAGTTCCGCGACTAATGGGGCTGGACGGAAGCCTCTTTTTCTACCAGTGAGTCTTGTCTGATTGTTTGGTTTCTGAAGTTGATCCTCGTACATATCTCCACTTAAGTGTGTGATGAAGGAGTCGGTTCAACAAATGTCACACTTAGGCATTTCTAACCAATTTTCTAATCCGTCATTATAAGAGTTAAAAGTCAGTTTTACTACTCTAACGTGCACCTAATCGATCCTTATTCCGCTGTAAGGGTGCAATAATTATACTCTACGTTTCTACCCCCAACCATTTTCCTAAATGTACTCCGCCGATTGGTGCTGGTGTAAAATTTCTGGCGCTCACTCGCCCACACACACCTCCTCCCCTGCACCCTCGCCCGCTGCCGGCCCCCCGCCCGTCTCCGGCCACCCATCCCGTTCCACCCACTCATCGCCTGCCACTCTTCGCGGCCCCCTTCCCACCGCTGGCCCCCTCGCCCACGCCCACCTCTCCTCCCCGCCCGTCGCCAACCATCCTTCCTGGCCCTCTGCCCGTTGCCGGCCCCCCCTCACCCACGTCCACCTCTTCCCCCTCTCCCTGGCACCCTTGCTCACCGTCGGCCTCCTCCACCTCCCCCTCCCCCCCTCCCGGTCGCCGCCCTCTATCGTGTCCCATCCAAGGAGGCGAGCTCACGCCCGAGTTCTCCACGGCAGCGACCGGCAGTCCGTTGCCATCTTCTGCAACCTCGTGGCTAGCGCGGCAGGGGTTCCCAAGGCGGAACCTGGACGCGGACCTGTTCTTTGACGTTAGGCCCTTCACAGCAGGGTTCGACAGGCCGTCGCCGGGGCTGACGACATGGAGGCCACCCAGACTCATCACGCGCACGTTCGTCACTCCCATGGCGTGTCAGCCATCGTTGTGACATCTGAGAACTGGCGAGCTTTGGATTTTCTTGGTCAATTTCAAAGAGAGTTCGATTTTTATTGCTTTTATTGAGAATGTTTGTGATGGTGATTGTGCTTGACAAGTGTTCGACAAATGCATAAACCAAAAATAAGTTTTACTTCATTGTACATAGGGGATCGGTTATGTCCGGCTAAAACTTATTGAAGTAAATATACTTCACTAAGGTTTACTCTGACGTTTACTCCCCTAATTTTAGGGGGCCGGTTAGAAATATCCTTACATGTCGTCCCTATAGAGTATGTGGCTGCTGTTGTGACAAAACAACTTAAAATCAGGATAGGGGCAATTTAAACTGCTTTCCGCGTTCATGTTTGGCTTTTAGAAAATTCTGAGTTCAAGGTTGTAATTAAACCAAGGAAATAGTTTAGGCGGCTAAAGTGGATTTATCTCTAAAAATATTCCAACCCAAGTGAGCCATATAAATAATAAATTACTAGCGTTTATTTTACATGTACGTAGCAAGGGCAATGCGCGGGCATATGCGTAATGACATCTATCTCTATAATTTAATATGTTATATAAATACCAATGAATGTAAAAGTTACATTTTGGAAATGACACCAATACCTTACAAGTTAGTTTTACTTTTCTTTTTTCTGCAACCAAGTAATGGAAAGTCGTAAGGTTTGAGACGGAGTGGCTTACCAGGCTGCAATGGCTGTAGTGGAAGATGTCAATGCCGCTAGCGGTGTATGCTCAATCATATATTCCCTCTGATTTTCTGATATTTGGTTGAGTCTGCTCTTGATTCTTTTGATTCGATTAGACAACTTATGGCGAACACGGATTTTGTTACCGAGGCCCATCAACTGTGCACGCCAAATTTTCCAACGTGGGTATCCCTGACTTCTTAGGTCAACCTGGTGTCACCAGAAAATTCATGCATGAATTTTGTTTGAATTATAAAGATAGCTTCCCGAAACAACTGGAAAAAGTTTTTAGAGCTCAATTAATTTTTTTGCGAGCAGGAGCTAAATTAATGTTGCATGCAAGTAAACGAAAATTCAAATCTGAGCCCGAGCTCATCTGCACCTACGCTCACGAAAAAAGTCAAAATAAATACTAGAAAAATTCAAAAAATTCCAAAAAGAAATTGGGTGGTAGAAAATTTGATGCGTGAGGTACGCTCCAATTTTCAAAACATTTGGACTTCTGTGCATCTCTCAGCAAAAAAGACAAATCGTAGGTCTGTAAAAATGTGTACTGTTCATATACTGTTCTGTCTGATTTGTCTTTTTTGCTGAGAGCTGCATAGAAGTCCAAATGTTTTGAAAATTGGAGCGTACCTCACGCGTCAAATTGTCTACCACCCTGATTTTTTTGGAAATTTTCTGAATTTTTTACGAATTGTTTTTTGACCGGGTGCAGATGCACCCGGGCACCGAAACGCCGCTCTCGTATTTTATTGTATTAACATTCTTTTCTTCCTTCCCGTAGAAGTTGGCTAGGGTTTCTTGTGCCTCCTGCCAGTGTTGCCGTCAGTCTACCTCGTCTCATATGGCCTTAAGCATCTTTAATTGTGACCCGTAAATTTTCTACCGCATCCGTCCGTGGGCAGAAGGACCAGTCCATGGACACGGATGTGGGAGGGGGTCATCCAATCATAGCCGCATACATTTCAGCCCGCATTTAAACTAATCGGATGAAATTGATGCAAACCGGCCGATATTCATTAAACTTCAGATAGAAAATAGCACAAATCATCCATACATAGCATGTAAATTAAGTCTAGTACAACAATGTATCTAATTCGACTAGATTTAACTAGATGTTGAACAAGTTTTTAATAATCGGGTCATGTCGCCTCACACATACTCTCCCTTCAGCTTCATCCAATAGCGTGTATGTGAATGGCCATCCCTCTACCCTGCGATACATCACAATAGCGCGTGCATGCTACATAATGTGTAGACCAACATTGAGTGAATGAATCAATTAACAAGTTGAGCAAGAGGAAAAAAAACTTACAATCTAGTCCTCTATCGCGTGCAATGACCACATTGCCTCGAGCTGACAAACCACATCGCAAAACTTGGTGACGCTAGTATGGATAGTGTACGAGCAATATGATAACGATCTCACGTTGCGTTGTTGAATGATGTACATGTCATAGGGCGCAATGTGCTTTCATGCGTGGAACTTTTCATGCACTTGCTCCTAGAAGGTCGCCCATTTCCTCCTACCTACGAAATCCGTGGATACGGCCAACCACGCATTGCATAACAACTCATCCTCCATGGTTGAATAGCTCACCATCCTTCGTACTCTTAAAAACAACATAGCGTTTAAAAATAAGCTCAATGACATTTGACCGAACACCTGCCGGGCGTTGTGTCCGCCATGGAGGTCGTCGACAGGGGCCTAGTTTACCTGGGTACGAATTGCTCAAAGGTGGACAAGTCTATTGTAAAGGCGAGCGGGGCGCGTTAGTGTTGGTTGCGCACGTACGGCAATGCCTCTGTGGCTGCTCGGAGACATACATCAACGACGCCAAAGGTGGTGGGTACGGATGCAAAGCTAGGGAGAGAAGGGGCGGAGTGGAAGGAAATGAGACCGGGAGGGGGGATTTGGTGGGCCAGGGGGTAGAGAGCGACGTTTTGCGTGTTTGAACTCCCGCAAATATTGCCCCCTTCTTCTCCAATTTGCGGGAGAAAACGCGTCCGGACCGTGCCGCGGAACGATATGTGACCGTGTTGGATGGCTTCCATGGTCTAGACAACATAATCCGGACGAATGCGGGCTGTTTGAGGGTTGCCGTTGGAGATGCCCTTAGGGCCATGGAGGCACGGTGGATCCCGGCTCTTGACGGCAGGAGGGCTCCGTTTTTTCGTGTTTTTTTGAGTTTTGTTAGGGTTTGCGTCCTGCTAAGGGAGGCGAGACGGTGACGTTTCTCTGAAGATGGAATAAAGTTCTTCCTGCCTAGTCCCTATCCTGGTGGTGTTTCTAGCATCGTCGGAGGGCGCGTGGAGGATTTTCTCTGGCCGATCTCGTGTAATTTGGTCGACGCTTGTCTTCGGTGAATCCAGGTGTCTCCTGTCTTCGTGTGTCTATAGGTTGGATCCTTTAGGTCCACACTTCTCTTCATCGGCGGTAATTGCTGTTCTGGTGCGCTGGCCCTATGGGACCTTAGTACGTCGACTTCCGGACTGTTTACTACAACAAGGTTTGCGCGGCTCCGATGTGGGAGGGACGATGATGGGGCGCGCCTTCGGCTCGGTTCAGTGCTTGTAGTTGTCGCTAGATGGTGTACGGATATGGATGTATTTTTTATTTCTGATGTTCTTTATACTACCTTGACAGTTGACGAATGAAAATTCTTCTAAAAAAAGTTATATTGTATTATTGAACCAAGAAACATAGCAGCAAATATTTAATCAACATATAAATGATCAAGAATTAGTAATCTAATAGGATGTAACAAGAAAATTGAAATGCCAAAGGGAAGTCGGCTACTCCCTTGGAGCTAGTTACTCCCTCAGTAAAGGAAGGGAGTACTTTTTTTTGCGCGGGAAGGGAGTACTCTTTAGCTAATAATAATTCTGAAAAACAAATCTAACAGAATTTTAATTTTGTGTTTCCCCATACTGACATGGCCGGTGTTGAGAGAGATATCAAGTACTCCCTCCTTTCATCTATATAGGGCCTAATGTGTTTTTCAAGGTTAATTTTGACCAAATATTAGAACAATAATATAGGACATGCAACTTACACAAAGCACACCATTAAATTCGTGTGTGAAAGGAGCTTTCAATGTTATAGTTTTCATATTGTGCATGTCATGTACTATTAATCTTGTCAATAGTCAAAGGCGGTCTTAAAAAACGCATTATGCTCTATATAGATGGAAGGAGGGAGTAATTAATCATCCGCAAAAAAAATCAAGTAATTAATCAGGGTAAGAGCACCTATATATAGTGTTCAAAAGAAAGAAAAAGCAGGACAAAAGCACCTCGTAGAAGAATTCGTCGAGCGCGTCCTCCGCTTCGAAGGCGACATCGCGCGTCTGGCGCACCCACACGCGGGTTAGCCCGTCGGTGCCGGCCCGGCGCTTGCGGTCGGCGTCCCGGATGAAGGCCTGCAGCCACTCCAGCCGGTCGCGCAGCAGCATCATGTCATCGCCGACCTGAATCAGCACCTTTGCCTCATTCGCGGCGAGCTCACCGAACTTGGAGAGCACCGCTGCGATCGCTGTCTCCGCCATGGATGGATCTTTGTTATTCTCTCTCCTCTCTCTCTCTCTCTCTTGTGTAGAATATGTGAATTGCACGATGTATTGCTCTTCGTGCATAGGCAGGAGAGGCGTCGAGGAGCCCGCATCACCGGTGGCGGGAGGAACAGCCGGGGGTACCTGGTGAAACGGAAACACATGCTCATCAAAGTAAACGTGTCGGGAAGTGAACACACGGTGGGAGACGGGATCGTAGCACCGATATCCCTTGGAGTTAGAGGGATAGCCAATGAAGATGCAAGCGACAGAACGAGGTGCGAGTTTGTGAGGGGCGGAGTCGGCAGTGCTAGGATAGCAAAGGCACCCGAAAATACGCAAGCCATCATACGATGGGGGTGTGCCGAAAAGAAGATGGTGAGGTGCATAGTTCCACCGTGGGCGGCAAGGGCGAAGGTTAAGGAGAAGAGAAGCTGTAGCGAGTGCGTCCGGCCAGAAATGAGGCGGCACGTTAGCATGGAACAGGAGCGTGCGAACGCAGTCGTTCAGAGTGCGAAGGACGCATTCGGCTCGACCATTCTGCTGGGAAGTATACGGGCATGTGAGGCGAAAAACTGTGCTGTGGTGCGACAGAAAAGTGCGAAAAGCAAGATTATCAAACTCTTTTCCATTGTCAGTCTGAAGAGCAAGGATGGGACGCCCAAACTGCGTGCTGACATAGGAGTAAAAGGCCGTCAAAGTGGAGAGTGCATCTGACTTTCTGCGCAAAGGAAAAGTCCACACATAATGAGAATAATCATCAAGGATAACCAGATAGTATAGATAGCCCGAATTACTAGGAACCGGAGAGGTCCACACATCACAATGAATCAACTGAAAAGGAAAAGAAGCAATGGTGGTGGAGTTATTAAATGGGAGGCGAACATGTTTGCCGACGCGACAGGCATGACAGGTGTGATCCTCTATCTTATCGCAACTGAAACTGAAACTCTTAAGAATATGACGAAGTGTGACGGGGTTGGGATGACCCAAACGAGCGTGCCAGAGATCGACGCCAGCGGAGAGAGCAACCGGTGCAGTGGTGGAGATGGACGGCGAATGCACTGGATAGAGCTCGTCGAGGCTGTCACATCGATGAAGTACCATCCTGGTTCGAGCGTCCTTGACACAAAACCCAAGCCCGTCAAATTCAACAGTAACAGGATTTTCACGAGTTAAACGATGAACGGAAACAAGGTTCTTAATAAGATGAGGTGACACAAGTATGTTAGACAAAGTAATAGGTATGGAATGAGAAGGAAAGGAAGTGTGCCCGATATGTGTGATAGGGAGTGTGGAACCGTCGCCGACAATGATGCAGCGGTCGGTGGTGACGGGAGTGAAGGAGGCAAGATTACCAGGATGAGCAAACATGTGAGCGGTAGCCCCGGTGTCCATGTACCAATCATCACCTCCAGTGTAGTTGTCCGGCGTAGGAGCGGCATGCAGTGCTGGAAAGAGCACCGCGTCCCAAGGCGCCGGCGGCAGGGCCGGCGAGGGGGGCGGAGACGCCATGGGGAGGCCGTAGCCACCGCTCGGCAGCGGCGGTGGGTACTCTCCAGACGGTATGGGAAGCAGCCCTGGCTGCGACTGCGGTGCCGGGTAGACCGGATGGCCCGCTGGAAAAACCTGCTGGCCCGCCGACAGATGCTGCAGGTGCTGGGCGCCGTCTGCCTGCTGTCCAACGGGCGAGTGCAGGCCTGCTGACGACCCCCACCAGTATCCGGGAGCCCCGTACACGGATGCGTCGAACGCCCCGCGCAACCGCAAGGGGTCAACGGGCAGAGTCGGCGCCGGCGGCGGGGCGACGACGGACTTGCCGGAGAGCGCCAGCGGTGGGGCGGCGACGTACACCAGCGGGGGCAGCGAAGCCGAGGTGTGCGACAAGTCAGGACGGGCTGACTGGGCCGCGCCGTAGAGCGCCGGCGGCGGGACGGCGAAGACGACGGCGAACGGGCCGATTGACGCCATCGCTGATCCGACGATGCGATACGCGTGGCAGCTTGGTAGGCGATGCAAGCGGGTGGGTAGTGAGCTGGCGGGTTGGTGATTTGGCTGTGGCGCGGCAGCGACGCGGGTGGACTCGGCAAGCGAGCGGGCGGCGCGGCTCGGCGACTTGGCTGCGGCGTGGAGCGACCCGACGTTGGAAGCGCTTGACGTACGAAGCTAATCTGCTAAGCAGGTAGGCAGGCACCTGGATGGATTTTGCTCGGTGTCTAGCTAGCTTCGTATACAGACCCGGCGGAACACTTGAAAAGACACACGCTACGCGAGGGTCTTGAGCGAGCGGGGAGATCGAGCGTGGCGGCTAGGGTAGCACGCCCCAGTGAGAAGGAGGAGCGGCGGCCGGCGCGGGAGGCGCGTGAGCGGCGGCGGCGGCGGCAGCGGATACTAGGGTTAGAACCCGGAAACTGATACCATGTAGAATATGTGAATTGCACGATGTATTGCTCTTCGTGCATAGGCACGTATATATGATGTACAAAGCTGGGCCACGGACCTCAAATATACAAAGAACTAGGAGGCGGGCCCAATACACAATATGCACATAACACATATACTCAACATCTCTCTCTGTGAACTGCACTGCGCTTTCCTCTCCTTATTCCACTAGTGGGTTTGTATGGCACTAAACAACATCTCCGCTTAGAAGAAAGAAAACCACTTGGTTTGACTTCATTAGCCAGCTCAGACGAACATGCGTGTAGCCATGTAGTAGTACGCTGTTAATTAGTCATCGTATACCGAGTCTAGATAAATATCAATTTCTATGAATCGAGATCTAGCTCGTTATTCAAGACACAACTGGCTCCCTCGACAGCATAGTATGCGCCGGTAACCTTGATGAACGTGAGCATGTGGATCCGTGTGCCACTAGTCCGTTGCATCTTGCACGTGGGGTAGAGTCGAGCACGTAGCACCAGCCCAGGCTGGACGAGATTCCACCGACTAATATACTGCGTTTCGTTTCTTTTTAGTTTGCATATAAGATTTGATCAAAGTCAAAATTTGTTAACTTTGACTAATATTATATGTTATGAAAATTAATTTCATCATGCATCTTATAATATTAATTTCATATTGTGAATGTTGATATTTTCGCCTACAAAGCTAGTGAAACTTTACGAAATTTGAATTTGACCAAATCGTATATGTGAACTAAAAAAATGGAGGGAGTATAAGGCTACTCGTATAATAGTTCTTCCTTTGGTCCCTTTACTCCGCGTATCAGATTTATATGTCAAATTAATCTTTATAATGTTTGACCAAATTTATATTAAAAAATATCAACATCTACAATACCAAGTATGTATACCGCGAAACTACATTTCATAATGAATCTAACACTATACATTTGGCATTGTGAATGTCATACTTTTTTCTATAAGTTTAGTTAAATTAGAGATATTTTGACTTCAGACAAAACTTATATATAGAATAAAAAAGGAGTATCATAGATAATTTTATTTACTGGCGTGCATGACACATACTCCCTCTGTTTCTAAGTATAATATATAATATAATATGTAAAACAAACATCCATCAAGTAAAATGACATCTATAGAAAATCATGATGTGGCACTTAATTAATGAATAGAGAGACAAATAGAGTAACATAGGTAGTTACCATCACATGCAAATATCCATTTCTGAGCCCAGGCTCATTGCACCCGGTCAAGAAAAAATTCACAAAAATATAAAAAAAATAAAAAATCATTTTTTGCATGGTAGATAATTTGGTGTGCGAGGTGCGCTTCAAATTGCAGACCATTTGGACATATGAGTACCTCTCAGCAAAAAATACAAATTGGTTTAAAAGAATACATGAACGGTAAACATTTTTGCAGTCCCCAAATTTGTCTTTTTTGCTGAGAACTACTTAGATGTTCAAATGATATGAAATTTGGAGCATACCTCACGCATCAAAATAACAACCATGTGAAAAAATTGGATTTGTTCGAATTTTTCTAGTATTTATTTTGATTTTTTTTCAACGAAGGTGCAGATGAGACTGGGCACCGAATCACTGCTCCAATTCACATGACACTTTCCAAGAAAGAATGAGTCTACAAGAAAATAATTGAGACCATATATGATAATACCTTTATACTCCCTCTGTTCCTAAATATAGTCTTTTTAGAGATTTCAATATGGGCTACATACGAAGCAAAATGAGTGAATCTACACTCTAAATTACGTCTATATACATCAGCATGTATTTTTTTTGACACCCTGACTGTAGAACAGTAGTTCTATGGTATATTTTCATTAATATTTAAATGTGTACAAGAAAACAGGCTAAATCGCCTCAACTAATGCCCATGGGTTCTAACATATTACAATAAATTACAAAGTGTTATCCATCCGGAACTTAATCTTGCTTGCCTTGGTGGCTTTTGCTCTCAGCATGAGCACTTTAAGACCTTCTCTGATGTAATATTTCTAGCACATAGGGTGGCCACTGCCTGTTTGAAAATCTTGTCATTTCTCACGGACCAAATACTCCAGCAGCCAGCAATGAGAATGTCTATTCCACACTCCTTTGGGAAGACTGTCAAAGCCAGACAAAATTCATCAAAGCTTGAGATGTCTCTTCTCTTTGTAGGCATAATTGAGTTCCAACATTGCATTGAAAAGGGGCAGTCCCAGAATAGGTGTAGTGAAGTTTCTTCCGTCTTATCATTACACAACGCACACTCATATGAGTTGAGGAACATAGATTTTCTCTTCAATAAGTTCCTGGTGTTGACCCTGTCGTGTAGAAGTAACCGGAAGAAGATCTTATGTCTGAGCAAATTTGATGCTTTCCATAGGATGCTGAAGATGAAGTGAGTGTTGCTCTGGCCCATCAAACATTTGTACATCTTGATAGATGAGTATGCTGGGTTTGTCCATCTGTAAGTCCAAGAATCCTTGTGCTCAACAGTTGAAAGGTTTGGAGAAGGTCTTGCATTTCCATAAATTGTTGATGTGCTTCAAAGGATAATGGTCTGTGAAAAAGGTTTTCTCTGTTGTCCACCAGAAGAGCATTCTGCAGAGTTATGTCCATATGTGTGATGAATGAGAAAAGCTCAGGGTTTTTCTGATGGAGAGGAGTCTCATTCCAAGGGTCTTTCCATCACTACTAGGGAAAAGCATAGCAGCAGCACATGTTTTGGGTGTATCAGTAGCACGGGCGCCCACACTACTGATACGGCGCCACAACTAACTTGTAGCAGTAGCGCGTGTATACCCTCGCTACTGCTACTTCTGATAGTAGTAGCATGGTTGACGCCCGCGCTACTACTAACTAATTGGGAATTAAAAAAATAAATTCCATCCATGGTTGCTGCTGCCGGGCGTCATTGTCATCTCCAACCATGGCTGCTGCTGGTCCTAGAGGGGATGAAGTTGTCCATGGTGATGGTGGCTCCCCACCCAACTCGTTCCCGCAACCTCTCATCTACTGATGCTACAAATTAAGAGAAGATTATTTGAATGAGGAAGAGAGAGATAGAGAGGAGTAGGAGGAGGAACTCACTGGTGGCCGCCGGAGTTGGAGCCAACGCTCGAAACCTAGATGAAGCCTGGTGACTTGCTACTGCTTGCGTAGGACCCTTGACCATGGTGCTCGCATGTCTTGAGGAGGCCTTGTCCCGGCGAGGAGGTGCAAGTGGCTCCATCCACGGTGGATCTGGCCGCTGCCATGGATGATGCTCTGCTGGTTTACCTCTCCTTCCACCAGCAGAGAAGGATGAAGGAGGGACCGGGGAGGCACTACTAACAAAACAACTATAGCCAATATGGACACTAATGGTGCACTGTACATGTGGTGCGCCATTACTAAATACTAACGGCGCATTATGTGTTGGTGCGCCATTAGTGTGCAAATACTAATGGCGCACCACATCTACGGTGCGCCATTAGTAAATTTTTTTAAATTTTTTCAAAACTACTAATGGCGCACCGTGGGAGTGGTGCGCCATTACTAGTTGAACTAGTAATGGTGCACCATCCCACGGTGCGCCATTAGTAACTTGGCCACCACTTCCACCGAATGCACCCCCCTGGACCGCCTTTTCAGTTTCAAAAAAATAAATAAATGATGGAAATGTCATAAAAATAAAAGAAAATAAGTTTTCCATGTGATATGTGGTCTAGTTATTGTGAAAATTTACAAATATGAATTTCGACTTTATTTGCGAAATCTCTCGAGAATTTGTAAAATGGGCATAACTTTTGCATACGAACTCGGATGAAAAAGTTTTTTATATGAAAAATCATCTACTCGAAAAGTTACATCCGAATTTAACCGGGGGAGCCCCGTTAAACATTTTCAAAATCCTCAAAAACCTAACAGAAAAAAATATACGAGGCTTTTAAGATCTGGAGAGGCAAAAAAATTCAAACTTACTGATGGCGCACCTGCCCATGGTGCGCCATTACTATCTTCGCGCCTTCAAAATTCAAAATAAGTCAAAAAAATAAAAAAAAGTTACTAATGGCGCACCTGCCCATGGTGCGCCATTAGTATCTTCCCGCCTTCAAAATTCAAATTAAATCAAAAAATAAAAAAAAGTTAGTAATGGCGCATCTGCCCGCGGTGCGCCATTACTATGCCGTATATATGGCTGGCGTGGTCCTCTCCTCCTTACCTCTTCATTCTTCTCCTCCACTCCACCTCTCCTCCACTACATATCCTCCTCTCCTCCACTCCATCTTCCCTTCTCTCCTCCACCATACTACCCTCCTCCTCTCCGGCGACCTCCTCCTCCTCTCCGGCGAACTCCTCCTCCCTCCTCTCCTCCCCTCCCCTCCCCTCACGGTTTCTCCTCCCTCCTCTCCGGTGAGCTCCTCCTCCCCTCCTCTCCTCCCATCCCCTCATGGTTTCTCCTTCCTCCTCTCCGATGCTCCGGTGAACTCCTCTCCGGCGACCTCCTCCTCCTCTCCGGCGATGTAGGCGAGCGCCTCTCCGGTGACCTCCTCCTCCTCCTCTCCGGCGAACTCCTCTCCGGCAAAAGAACACGGCAAAAGAACGTACAAGATCCAAAAACAGGAACAAAATTTGAAATAATATCATGCCAAAAACTAGCAAAAAATACGAACAAAAAATGGGCAAAAAAAATCACGATCCAGATCCAAATTCAAAATTCAAAAATAGCAATGGCGCACGGTGGGGGTTAGACGGTGCGCCACTACTATTTTCCCTCCTTCAAAATTCAAAAATACTAATGGCGCACAGTGTCCTATACTAATGGCGCATCAGTGGCCTATACTAATGACGCACCGTGGCCTATACTAATGGCGCACCAGTGGTGCGCCATTAGTAAAAAATACTAGTGGCGTGATACTAATGGCGCACCAGTGATGCGCCATTAGTAGGCAAAACTGGTGCGCCATTAGTAGCCCTTTTCCTAGTAGTGAGGGGGCCACGATGGGAGAGGAGGTCGTCAAATTTGGGGAATGCGCCAAGGTGTGAGATCGGCAGCGACGGCGGGTCAGGATGGGAATTACGGGTAGCCCTTTTCCTAGTAGTGAGGGGGCCACGATGGGAGAGGAGGTCGTCGAATTTGGGGAATGCGCCAAGGTGTGAGATCGGCAGCGACGGCGGGTCAGGATGGGAATTACGGGTGGGAGGAGAAGGGGAATGGGAATAGGAAAGTATGGGAGAGAGGAGGGATTCGGCCGAGGATATGGGGACTTCACCTATCTTTTACTTAGTAGTAGCGAGGGGTATAAACCCGCGCTACTACTATCAACTTAGTAGTAGCGCAGTTTTATACCCCTCGATACTACTATGGCCTATCCGGGGGGGGGCATGGTAGAGACCACTTAGTAGTAGCGAGGGGTATAAACCCGTGCTACTACTATCAACTTAGTAGTAGTGAGGGGTATAAACCTGTGCTACTAGTAAGTAGCAGTAACGGGGGTTATAAACCCGCTCTACTAGTAAGCATCTGCCTATAAGCTTTTCCCTAGTAGTGCATAATCGAATGGTGTTCCTAATACCTGCCTTGCAGATTGCAAACTGTTGAAAAGTGGGGAGCAACTTCATAATATCTTTCCACCAAAATGATCCGACTACTTTTGTTCCAGGTGAATGCTCAGAGTAGTAAGTCTCCCATAACATCTTCACCCAAGGAAGATCATGTTTATTGAAGAATTTGTGTAAGAACTTCATGATCAAAGCCTGGTTGTGAGTTGGAATATCAAGAACTCCAAGACCACCATGTGATTTAGGAATACATGCTTTGTCCCATGCAATCAGAGCTGGTGTTTTATCCTCAGTTCCATATTTTCTCCAGAAACATTGTCTGAGGTACTTGTTAGTTTGTTGCACCACTGTCATAGGAAGGGCTAGGATGCTCATATAGAAGATAGGTATGCTAGCAAAGACAGACTTGATGAGCACCAGTTTGTCCCCATAAGAAAGCAAAGTTGAACAGCCATGCAATCTTTTCTCAATTCTCTTGATAAGAGGCAAAAAATCAACCACCTTACATTTGTGGACACTTAGTGGCATTACTAGATAAGGAAGTGGAAGTGTGCCAATTTGACAACCCATTAAAGCTGTTAAGTTTTGCATTTTGTCTTCTGGTGTGTTGATGGCAATCAAGGTTGATTTTGCATAATTCACTTTCAGACCAGTATAAGTTGCAAAGTGAATCAACAGGTTCTTGATATGCATGAGCTGACTTGAGATAGCAGGGAGAACCAGTACAGTGTCATCTGCATATTGAATGATTGGAAAATCTAGGCATGTTGCATGTTTGAGGGGTGGTTCAATAAGAGAGTTATTCCTTGCTTCATTTATCATAGACTGAAGGAGGTCTACTGCAATCACAAAGATCAGTGGAGATAGGGGGTCTCCTTGTCTTACTCCACTCTTGCAAAGGAACTGTTTACCAGGGACTCCATTTAGAAGAACAGAGGAGAAGCGAGTGCTATATATTTGCTTGATCCAGTTTATCCATCTCTGACCAAAACCTTTGGCTTCCAGAATCTCAATGATGGTGTCATGATTAAGTAAATCAAAAGCTTTCTCAAAGTCTAGTTTGAGAAGTATGATCTCCTTTTTGGATTAGTGGCATTGATGTAAATATTCATATGGCCAAGCCAGGCAATCCTGAATGCTCCTGTTGTTTAGAAAACCATATTGATTCTTATGTATCAATCTCAAGATGACTTTTTGCAATCTATTGGCCAGCAACTTAGTGATAATCTTGAGTGTACAATTGAGGAGTGATATAGGTCTGAATTCACCAGATGGGGCAGCAGAGCTATTTTTGGGAATCAGTGTGATGTAGGAGTAATTGATGCTCTGAATATTTACTCTACCTTCATGAAAATCTTGTATTATGTGATAGAAGTCAGGTGCAACTATGTCCCAACATGCTTTAAGGAAGGCAGCATTAAAACCATCTGGACCTGGAGCTTTGTCATTAGGCATCTGTTTGATGATGTTGTCAATTTCCTCATGAGTAAATGGAGCTTCCAGATCTTGCAACAACTAATCTGGTTGGAGTAATGAGTGTAAAAAAAGAGGGTTGCTAGTCTGTTGTTGAGTTTCCAGTCTTTCTTTGAATTCACTGTATAGAATAGCAACTTTGGATTGATGGTCCTTGTGTTCAATACCATTGGAGTCCTTAAGCATGGCAATACCGTTATTTCTCCGTTCGATAGTTGCTTTGGCCTGAAAGTATTTAGTATTTGCTTCTCCCACCTTGATGGATCTAATTGTTGCTCTCCGTTTCCAATATATTTTCTGGAATTTAAGCACTCTAGCAAGATGTTCTTTGAGGCAATTTCTGCCCCCAGATTCCTCTCTAGATAACGGTGTGTATTCCTCTAGATGATCAAGAAAAAGTATAACCTCATTGGTATTTCTGATGATAGCCTTTAGATCAGAGATATTCCTGGACCAATTCTTTAGACCTTTCATGAGTCTCTTAAGTTTTGCAGAGATGATTTTAGCACTATCTTTTTCTGTGACTGGTTGTTCCCATAAGTTTTTCACCACTTGTTTAAATTGGCTGTGTTCAAGCCAGAAATTTTCAAATATGAAAATATTTGATTTTGGAATGGATGTGCCAATCTTGATAACACAAGGAGGAGTATGATCTGAAGTGATTCTAGCCAATGGAATAGCAGTTCTGTCAGGGTAAGATAAAGTCCATGCCTTTGGTGTGAAGAACCAGTCCAATTTTTCAAGAACAGGGGTGATAACCCACAAGTATAGGGGATCGCAACAGTTTTCGAGGGTAGAGTATTTAACCCAAATTTATTGATTCGACACAAGGGGAGCCAAAGAATATTCTCAAGTATTAGCAGCTGAGTTGTCAATTCAACCACACCTGGAAACTTAGTATCTACAGCAAAGTGTTTATTAACAAAGTAATATGATAATGGTGGTAACGGCAGCAAAAGTAAAGACATCAAAAGTAATGTTTTTGGTATTTTGTAGTGATTGTAACAGTAGCAGCGGGAAAGTAAATAAGCGTAAACCAGTATATGGAAAGCTCGTAGGCATCGGATCAGTGATGGATAATTATGTCGGATGCGGTTCATCATGTATCAGTCATAACATAGGGTGACACAGAACTAGCTCCAATTCATCAATGTAATGTAGGCATGTATTCCGTATATAGTCATATGTGCTTATGGAAAAGAACTTGCATGACACCTTTTGTCCTACCCTCCCGTGGCAGCGGGGTCCTATTGTAAACTAAGGGATATTAAGGCCTCCTTTTAATAGGGAACCAGAACAAAGCATTAGCACATAGTGAATACATGAACTCCTCAAACTATGGTCATCACCGGGAGTGGTCCCGATTATTGTCACTTCGGGGTTGCCGGATCATAACACATAGTAGGTGACTATAGACTTGCAAGATAGGATCAAGAACTCACATATATTCATGAAAACATAATAGGTTCAGATCTGAAATCATGGCACTCGGGCCCTAGTGACAAGCATTAAGCATAGCAAAGTCAAGCACTCGGGCCCTAGTGACAAGCACTCAGAACATAGTGGATACTAGGGATCAAACCCTAACAAAACTAACTCGATTACATGATAAATCTCATCCAACCCATCACCGTCCAGCAAGCCTATGATGGAATTACTCACGCACGGCGATGAGCATCATGAAATTGGTGATGGAGGATGGTTGATGATGACGACGGCGACGAATCCCCCTCTCCGGAGCCCCGAACGGACTCCAGATCAGCCGTCCCGGGAGAGATTACGGCTTGGCGGCGGCTCCGTATCGTAAAACGCGATGATTTCTTCTCTCCTATTTTTTCCCCGAATGCCAATATATAGAGTTGGAGTTGGCGTCGGAGGGTGTCCAGGGGGCCCACGAGGTAGGGGGCGTGCCCTAGAGGGGGCGCGCCCCCACCCTCGTGGACAGGGTGTGGGCCCCTTGGTCTTCATCTTTGGCGAGGATTTTTTATTAATCTTTCTAAGGTGTTCCGTGGAGTTTCGGGACTTTCCGAGAATATTTTGTTTCTGCACATAAAACAACACCATGGCAATTCTACTGAAAACAGTGTCAGTCCGGGTTAGTTCATTCAAATCATACAAGTTAGAGTCCAAACAAGGGCAAAAGTGTTTGGAAAAGTAGATACGACGGAGATGTATCAACTCCCCCAACCTTAAACCCTTGCTTGTCCTCAAGCAATTCAGTTGACAAACTAAAAGAAAGAAAGAAAAACTTTTACAAACTCTGTTTGCTCTTGTTGTTGTAACTATGTCAAGCCAGCATTCAAGTTTTCAGCATATATCATAACTAACCACATTTGCAATAATTCTCAGGTCTCACAATTACTCATATCAATAGCATAATCAACTAGCAAGCCATAATAATAAATCTTGGATGACAACACTTCCTCAAAACAATCATAATATGATATAACAAGATGGTATCTCGCTAGCCCTTTCTGAGACTGCAAAACATAAATGCAGAGCACCTTTAAAAATCAAGGACTGACTAGACATTGTAATTCATGGTAAAAGAGATCCAATCATAGTCACACCCAACATAGCTTAATAGTGATGAATGAAAATGACAGATGTGCTCTCCAGCTAGTGCTTTTTAATAAGAGGGTGATGACTCAACATAAAAGTAAATGGATAGTCCCTTCGCAGAGGGAAGCAGGGATTTGTAGAGGTGCCAGAGCTCGGTTTTGAAATAGAGATAAATTGCATTTTGAGCGGTATACTTTCATTGTCAACGTAACAACTAAGAGATGGCGATATCTTCCATGCTAAACAAATTATAGGCGGTTCCCAAACAAAATGGTAAAGTTTATACTCCCCCTCCACCAACAAGCATCAATCCATGACTTGCTCGAAACAACGAGTGTCTCCAACATACATCAGGTCCCAGGGGGAGTTTTGTTTGCAATTAATTTTGATTTAGTTTGCATAAAGCATGGGACTGGGCATCCCGGTGACCAGCCATGTTCTCGTGAGTGAGGAGCGGAGTCCACTCCTCTTGAGAATAACCCGCCTAACACGGAAGATAAGGACAACCTTGGTTGATACATGAGCTATTCGAGCATACAAAACAGAATATTTATTTGAAGGTTTAGAGTTTGGCACATACAAATTTACTTGAAATGGCAGGTAGATACCACATATAGGAAGGTATAGTGGACTCATGTGGAATAACTTTGGGGTTTAAGGAATCGGATGCACAAGTAGTATTCCCGCTTAGTACAAGTGAAGGCTAGCAAAAGACTGGGAAGCGACCAACTAGAGAGCGACAACAGCCATGTACATGCATTAAAATTAATAAACATTGGATGCAAGCATGAGTAGGATATAATCCACTATGAACATAAATATCATGAAGGCTATGTTGATTTTGTTTCAACTACATGTGTGAACATGTGCCAAGTCAAGTCACTTAAATCATTCAAAGGAGGATACCACCCATCATACCACATCATAATCATCTCAATAGCATGTTGGCACGCAAGATAAATCATTATAACTCATAGTTAATCAAGCATGGCACAAGCAACTATGATCTCTAATTGTCATTGCAAACATGTTTATTCATAATAAGCTGAATCAACAACGACAGACTCATCATATTTACAACAACAAAAGAGCTCGAGTTCATACCAGCTTTTCTCATCTCAATCAGTCCATCATATATCATTATAATTGCCTTTCACTTGCACGACCGAATGGTGTGAATAATAATAAGAGTGCACGTGCATTGGACTAAGCTGGAATCTGCGAGCATTCAAGAAACAGGAGAAGACAAGGCAATATGGGCTCTGGGTTAATTCGACAATAAAGCATATAAGAGCCACTTCAACAATTTAATCATGGTCTTGTCCTACTGACCCCCAAAGAAAAGAAAATAACATAAAACTATTCACACGGGAAAGCTCCCAGCAAGAAAAAGAAGAACGGGAAATATTTTTGGGTTTTCTTTTTAATTACTACTACAACAAGAAAGTAAATTACTACTAATTTTTTTTGTTTTCTTAAGGTTTAACAAACACACAAGAAGAAAGCAGGAAAAATAAAATAAACTAGCATGGATATTACAGTGAAAGAGTATGAGCACCGACATCTAGCAATGAGTGTGTGTCAACATAAATGTAATGTCAGTGAGAAATACGTACTCCCCCAAGCTTAGGCTTTTGGCCTAAGTTGGTCTATTGCTAGGGATAACCTGGCGGGTACCCGTAAGTGTAGATGGGGTCGTACTGCGACGAGGAATAGTTGGGATCATACTGTGATGAAGAAGACTCTGACTGCCACTGGCTGATAGTCATCTCTAGATCCCAAGAATAAACAGATTGTCGTGGAGGCTCATCTTGTGGTTCCGGTTCCGGGCTGGTGCAGGATTTTTGTAAGCTTGGACGGCAGCCCACATAACGAGATAGGGTCCTACAAAATTAAACAAAGGAGCAGGCAACATAATAGTTTCAGGATAATGTTTATCAAAGTATAACTTGTATTTGAGCTCTCCATTCCTGTCCTTAACAAGAAAATCATGGGCTATCGTGCTCTTATAGTCTAGATAAGCATTAGGTAGCAATTTTTCTTCTTTCTCATAATGCCTAATAGCTATGTTAAAGTGTGTAGCAAGGCGAGAAGCATAAATGCCTCCAAAGATGGGGCCTTTAGTACGGTTCAGACTCAACCGCCTAGCAATAATTCCGCCCATACTAACAGTGTTGTCGTGGTATAAACCATGGAACAAAATGATAATATCAGGAACGCTAAAGTTCCGACAGTTTCCACGACCTATCAAGCATCGACTAGCAAATAAAGCAAAATAGCGTAACACAGGAAAATGTATGCTAGTGATCCTTGCATCAGAAACCTTCCTGGTTTCTCCCACAGAGATAAGTTTAATAAATGGTTCCAACTCCTTACTGGGTGGTTCCTCCAAAGTGCCCTCAGGGGGTATGTTGCAGACTGCGCAAAATTCAGACAATGGCATTTTCTTCACAACGTCATATAAATGAAACTCTACTGATGGAGGTGATTCCTTAGGGTAAAAGTAGAAGTTTTGCACAAAAGTATTTGTGAGTAAGAGATACTGTGGACGTTGGTCGCGGACGAAGTCGGTGAGGCCAGCATTTTCAATCAATGAATAGAAATCCTCATAAATCCCGGCCTCTCTCAAAAAATTATCAGAGGGCCATTCACACGACCGGATTTCCGCGGTACGAGGCAAATTATATTAGGGCCTCTGAGCTTCTTCATTTTGTTTATCCTTTGAGCTTTGGCTCGATGAACCCCTCAAAAGTCTCCTCCTTATTTTCCGAAATAACCTGAAATTTTTAGTAACTTCAAACAAAAGTGAACCAACTTCAATAAAACTGATAGCAACTACTCCTACAAGTGCCTAGAGCCAATATCAAGCATTAGAACTACTTGGAACCATATAAATTTGACATGCAAGCTCAAGAACATGGTCACCTATGCAGCACAAATTTGCAAAGAATTAAGTACTAGAACAAAAACTAATTGGACCAATGGAGGAGTCACATACCAAGGAACAATCTCCCCAAGCAGTTTTGCGAGAGGTGCTTTGAGCAAGGAGATCGGAAATCACAGCAAAAGTGGCTGGAACTCGTGCTTGAGTTGGTTTTTCGGGTTTGTGTGAGACAGAGGAAGAAGATGGATGCTAGGATAAGTGGAGGAGGGCCACCGTGGGCCCACGAGGCAGGGGCGCGCCCTATAGGGGGGCGCCCACCACCCTCGTGGCCAGGTGGCAGCTCCTCTCGTGGTAATTTTTGCACAGTAAATCTTCAAATATTCCCGAAAAAATCATATTAAACTGGCATGGCATTCTGAGGATTTTTATTTTCAGGATATTTTTATATTGCATGGATAAGACAGGAAACAGACAGAGAAATGCTATTTTTACTTTATTTCTACTAATTAACAGAAAATTTAAAGAGGGTACAGAAGATTGTGCTTCTAGTTTCATCCATCTCATGCTCATAAAAAAGAATCCACTAACAAGGTTGATCAAGTCTTGTTAACAAACCCATTCCGATAATCATGAAACCGGAGAAATTTCGAATAACACTAAGTTAACTCAACGGGGATATGCACATCCCGTATAATAAGTATATCATATTTCTTTTTGACAGTAGGAAGAGGAAATTCAAAACCTCCGCATATAATCGATGGAATTTTTCCGATAGAGTTGATACTATGGACTTGAGGTTGTTTCCTCGGGAAGTGTACCGTATGCTCATTACCATTAACATGAAAAGTGATATTGCCTTTGTTGCAATCAATAACAGCTCCTGCAGTGTTAACAAAAGGTCTTCCAAGAATAATAGACATACTATCATCCTCGGGAATATCAAGAATAACAAAGTCCGTTAAAATAGTAACATTTGCAACCACAACAGGCACGTCCTCACAAATACCGACAGGTATAGCAGTTGATTTATCAGCCATTTGCAAAGATATTTTAGTAGGTGTCAACTTATTCAAGTCAAGTCTACGATATAAAGAGAGAGGCATAACACTAACACCGGCTCCAGATCACATAAAGCAGTTTTAATATAATTTCTTTTAATGGAGCAAGGTATAGTAGGTACTCCGGGGACTCCAAGTTTCTTTGGTATTCCACCCTTAAAAGTATAATTAGCAAGCATGGTGGAAATTTCAGCTTCCGGTATCTTTCTTTTATTAGTGATGATATCTTTCATATATTTAGCATAAGGATTTGTTTTGAGAACATCAGTCAATCGCATACGTAAAAAGATAGGCCTAATCATTTCAGCAAAGCGCTCAAAATCCTCATCATCCTTTTTCTTGGATGGTTTCGGAGGAAAAGGTATGGGTTTCTGAACCCAAGGTTCTCTTTCTTTACCATGTTTCCTAGCAACAAAGTCTCTTTTATCATAACGTTGATTCTTTGATTGTGGGTTATCAAGATCAACAGCAGGTTCAATTTCTACACCATTATCATTACTAGGTTGAGCATCATCATGAATATTATCATTAGTATTTCCATTAGGTTCATGTTCATTACCAGATTGTGTTTCAGCATCAGACATAGAGATATCATTTTGATTATCACGTGGTTCAGCAATAGGTTCACTAGAAGTTTGCATAGTTCTATCATTTTTCTTTTTCTTCTTCTTAGAAGAACTAGGTGCATCAATATTATTTCTCTGAGAATCTTGCTCGATTCTCTTAGGGTGGCCTTCAGGATACAAAGGTTCCTGAGTCATTCTAACAGTTCTAGTAGCCACTCTAACAGCATAATCATTTTTCTTACTATTCATTTCATGGAGCAATTCTTTTTGAGCCTTAATTACTTGTTCTACTTGAGTGGTAACCATAGAAGCATGTTTGCTAACAAGTTTAAGTTCACCTCTAATATTAGACATATAATCACCCAAGTGTCTAATCTTATAAGAATTTTCTTTTAATTGTCTACCAAAATAAGCATTGAAGTCGTCTTGCTTAAACATAAAGTTATCAAACTCATCCAAGCACTGACTAGCAATTTTAGTAGGAGGAACTTCAGCTTTATCATATCTATAGAGAGAATTTACCTTTACTACCTGTGTCGGGATATCGGGATCAGGAGGTTCTTCAGTAAATAAGTGATTGAGATCATATGTTTCTTTGACAGGCGGTAGATTAAGACCATGTATTTCTTCAATAGGAGGTAAATTCTTAACATCTTCAGCTTTAATACCTTTTTCTTTCATAGATTTCTTTGCCTCTTGCATATCTTCGGGACTAAGAAATAGAACACCTCTCTTCTTCGGAGTTGGTTTAGGAATAGGCTCAGTAATTGGAGCGGGAGCTGGCTCAGGAAGTGCCCAATTATTTTCATTTGTCAACATATTATTCAATATAATTTCAGCTTCATACGGTGTTCTTTCCCTGAAAAGAGAACCAGCACAACTATCCAGGTAATCTCTGGAAGCATTGATTAGTCCAATATAGAAGATATCAAGTATTTCAGGTTTCTTAAGAGGATGATCAGGCAAAGCATTAAGTAACTTGAGAAGCCTCCCCCAAGCTTGTGGTAGACTCTCTTCTTTAATTTGCACAAAGTTGTATATTTCCCTTAAAGCAGCTTGTTTCTTATGAGCAGGGAAATATTTAGCAGAGAAGTAATAAATCATATCCTGGGGACTACGCAGACAACTAGGATCAAGAGAATTAAACCATATCTTAGCATCACCCTTTAATGAGAACGGAAATATTTTGAGTATATAGAAGTAACGCGATCTGTCATCATTAGTGAACAGGGCAGCTATATCATTTAACTTAGTAAGATGTGCCTCAACAGTTTCAGATTCATAGCCATAGAAAGGATCAGATTCAACCAAAGTAATTATATCTGGATCAATAGAGAATTCATAATCCTTATCAGGAACACAGATAGGTGAAGTTGCAAAAACAGGATCAGGTTTCATTTTATCTCTAAGTGATTCTTTGTTCCATTTAATCAATAACCTCTTAAGCTCATATCTATCTCTGTAGGCTAAAATAGCTAAAGAAGAATCTTTATCAAAAAGATAACCCTGAGGAATAACGGGCATATTTTCATCATCACTTTCATCATCGTGTTCAGATTCATCAATTTCTCTTTCTCTAGCCCTAGCAATTTCTTCTTCAAGAAATTCACTAAGGGGCACAGTAGTATCAGGCATAGAAGCAGTTTCATCATAAGTATCATGCATAGCAGAAGTGGCATCATCAATAACATGCGACATATCGGGACGAATAGCAGAAGCAGGTTTAGGTGTCGCTAACTTACTCATAACAGAAGGTGAATCAAGTGCAGAGCTAGATGACAGTTCCTTACCTCCCCTCGTAGTTGAGGGATAAATTATTGTCTTAGCGTCTTTCAAATTCTTCATAGTGTCCAGCAGATATAAATCCCAAGTGACTCAAAGAATAGAGCTATGCTCCCCGGCAATGGCGCCAGAAAAAGGTCTTGATAACCCACAAGTATAGGGGATTGCAACAGTTTTCGAGGGTAGAGTATTTAACCCAAATTTATTAATTCGACACAAGGGGAGCCAAAGAATATTCTCAAGTATTAGCAGCTGAGTTGTCAATTCAACCACACCTGGAAACTTAGTATCTGCAGTAAAGTGTTTAGTAGCAAAGTAATATGATAGTGGTGGTAACGGCAGGAAAAGTAAAGACAGCAAAAGTAATGTTTTTGGTATTTTATAGTGATTGTAACAGTAGCAGCGGGAAAGTAAATAAGCGTAAACCAGTATATGGAAAGCTCGTAGGCATCGGATCAGTGATGGATAGTTATGTCGGATGCCGTTCATCATGTATCAGTCATAACATAGGGTGACACAGAACTAGCTCCAATTCATCAATGTAATGTAGGCATGTATTCCGTATATAGTCATACGTGCTTATGGAAAAGAACTTGCATGGCATCTTTTGTCCTACCCTCCCGTGGCAGCGGGGTCCTATTGGAAACTAAGGGATATTAAGGCCTCCTTTTAATAGAGAACCGGAACAAAGCATTAGCACATAGTGAATACATGAACTCCTCAAACTATGGTCATCACCAGGAGTGGTCCCGATTATTGTCACTTCGGGGTTGCCGGATCATAACACATAGTAGGTGACTATAGACTTGCAAGATAGGATCAAGAACTCACATATATTCATGAAAACATAATAGGTTCAGATTTGAAATCATGGCACTCGGACCCTAGTGACAAGCATTAAGCATAGCAAAGTCATAGCAACATCAATCTCAGAACATAGTGGATACTAGGGATCAAACCCTAACAAAACTAACTCGATTACATGATAAATCTCATCCAACCCATCACCGTCCAGCAAGCCTACGATGGAATTACTCACACACGGCGGTGAGCATCATGAAATTGGCGATGGAGGATGGTTGATGATGACGACGTTGACGAATCGCCCTCTCCGGAGCCCCGAACGGACTCCAGATCAGCCCTCCCGAGAGAGATTAGGGCTTGGCGGTGGCTCCGTATTGTAAAACATGATAATTTCTTCTTTCCTATTTTTTTCTCCCTGAAAGCCAATATATAGAGTTGGAGTTGGCGTCGGAGGGTGTCCAGGGGGGCCACGAGGTAGGGGGCGCGCCATAAAGTGGGGGGGGGGGGGCGCCCCCACCCTTGTGGACAGGGTGTGGGCCCCCTGGTCTTCATCTTTGGCGATGATTTTTTATTATTTTTTCTAAGGTGTTCCGTGGAGTTTCAGGACTTTCCGAGAATATTTTCTTTCTGCACATAAAACAACACCATGGCAATTCTGCTGAAAACAACATCAGTCCGGGTTAGTTCCATTCAAATCATACAAGTTAGAGTCCAAAACAAGGGCAAAAGTGTTTGGAAAAGTAGATACGACGGATACGTATCAAGGGGCATTTTGCATGTTGCTCTAGGTGAAATTTCTGCCTTTAATGGGATCTCCATGAGTGCTTGTTGGTGGATGGCTTCATTGAAAAGTAGCATGTCTTGAACATTTTTACCAGCTCCGTTTCTGTTATGAGGATATCTAATGTAGTTGAAGTCTCCTAGAACCAGCCAATTAATATCATCATCCATCTGAAAGTTTTGAAACCAATTGATGAAATCGGGTCGAAGGTCATGTTGACATGGACCATAGATGTTAGTTAAGGTCCAAACCTCTCGAGACTTCTTGGAGAAAAATTCAATGGTGATAGAGTAATCATTCTTTAGGATAGTTTGCCATGTGAAAAGTTGATCATTCCAGACCACAAGAACCCACCCAGATGCCCCTGCAGATGGCAGGTAATCAAACTTGGGTCATATTTGGGACAAAAATTATTTAGGTACCGGCTATCAAATTGTTCTCTTTTGGTTTCTTGCAGGCAAAGAATAGAGCAAGTTGATTCCTCAATTTTACTGGATAAGGCTGACCATTTCTTATCATCATTAAGTCCTCTGATATTCCAGTTTAAAACATTCCAAGTGGTGCCCATAGTACAGATGTAAAGTAAGTGAACGAGTGATTATAGCAAACCCAGGAGTAGCAAACTGTGCCAACAGTACAAAAGTCACTCTGGACTGATATTCTCATCATTATAGTTATCCAAAATCAGGTGCCCACTACTAGAAAGATACTCCCTCCGTCCCAAAATAAGTGTCTCAACTTTGTACTAGCGTTAGTGTAAAGTTGTACTAAAGTTAAGACACTTTGGGACGGAGGGGGTAGTAGTCAACAAAGCCCCTATTTATAGGTGTTGTTCTTGCTCTTTGAAGCAGTCCTCTGTGTTGAAGTGGTTTCATTGGAGATGATGCTCTTCTGCTTCTTACTCCCCTTGGGTGCCATGTCCTCCTTGTTTTCTCCCATAGCATTAACCTTGCAAAATGAGGACATGTTTTTAGTTACTTTCTTAGGGAGTAGAGGTGGGAGAGAGTGACATGCTAAGTAGTTCTTATCAACACAAACTGTTTTCCTGAATCCTTTGTTTATTTCTTGAAGTCTATAACTCCTTCTTACCTCTGTTTCAACCAATGGGAGTTTGTCTTTCCTTTTCTTGTTCCTGGCCAGAGCAGAAGTTGAGGATGCTGATTGACCCTCTTCAGCCTTGCAAGAAGGAGTGGCCACATTCTCTTGGTCTACTTCAGTTGATGTACTCGGCTGTGACATGCAGTTAAATGAGGAAGAGTCAGAGCAAGTGTCTGGTATGGCAAAAGGTTTGAGGATCTTAGAGTCAGAACCTTGTATGATATAGTTCCATACTTGAGAAGTAATAAACTTTTTAGCCCAATCAAATTTTTCTAGAGATAACAGAGCAACAGAAAGGAAGTTAGCCCACTCTATTGGTACCTGAATGATCTGCTTGCTGTCTTGCTTGGGTTTGAAATGTTTCTGCCAAATCTCTGCTCCTTCTATCCCAAGAAAGGTAGAATCTATATCTCCCAACACAGGTGAGATCCTCTCCTTCTCCATAATCATTGGATCTATAGTATCTGATGAGATATGGACAAAACCAACTAGCAAGTTCTGGTGAACCTCAGCATATTATGGAATAGGAACCTAGGGGGAGCAGATAATGAGGAAGAGCTTTCACCTTCAACTTGACTGTCTGGTGATGTAATGGTTGCCCTTTGATCTTCCATAACAGTGACTTTTTTGGGGGAGCACTGACTGTAGCTGCATCACCAGATGGAGTATCTCTCTCAAGTGTATCCATACCTATTTCAGTATGAAAAGGAAGTAGCAAAGTAGAGGCAGGTGGAATGTGAGCCTGCAACTCCTGTTGCATAGGGTCAAAACCCTGAAGGTCAGCATGCTCCTGTTGTACTAAAATTGCCTCCAAGTGCAAATCTTGATGCAGTGGCAGCTCATGAAGTGGTTGGGCCATCATCTGTGGGCCTTCAGGCACCAGGAGTTGTTGCTGGGCCTAGGCCACCAGAATATTTAAATCAGGCAGCACATGCACATTGGGCTCCACAGGTCCATTAGCAGATTCAGCTGAAGGAGCACTGCTGTTGGTAGGAGCCAATGAAAGGGTGATGCTGTTGTTGTCCTCTGCTGCTTGTGCTTGTTGAACTACTAGAGCCTCATTATCATTCAGAGGAGCCATTAGGTCTTGTAGTACCATGAACTCTCCAGGGTGATTCTCCAAATCATGCAGAGCATTGTCTTGTGGAAGAGCCCAATACCCCCATCCTGGTAAAACCTCCTCTCCTTCTACCATGTCATTATCCTCATTGATACCTGGCTGATCAAGAGCTAACTGTAGGTTTGGTGGGTTAACTGCCTGATTGAGGTCTGGGAGAATCTATTGATGGATATCATCATGTTCATGGTGCTGTAGTGGGCCCAGAAAATGGTTGTGCTGGTTGGCATGGAAATTATCTTGCAGAGGCAGAGGATGGGGGTTACCATCAGGTGAGATCGGATCTTCATCAGGTGCTTCTGCACCAAGCACATGCTGCTGTAAGATCACAATTGGAATCATCTCTGACTCTGTCAGAAAACCCTGTCCTTCAACTATCACAACACCTGCAGGGATATCTCTGAGCTCTTCAACTCTAACTTTCACAAGCAGACTGGGTCTGGTACTTTTGACTCTGTCCCAATGCACTAATTTGCCAAAGCTTCTAACTGCATTCGCAATCTCATGCATGCAGCGTCTATCAAAAGGAAATCCACAAAGTAAGATCCAAACCTCTCTGTTTAGTACTAATCTTCTCCAATTCATCCCCTCATTGTGTTTTAGGAAGATTACATACACGTCCGTAAATGGATGAGGATTACCGCGGAGCAGAATATCTCTGCCAAATACACTATCCAGCTTGATGTACGCTTGACCGAATGGGCATGGTGTAATCTCAGAAAACCCTATGTGCTTGATGTGAGAGAGAAATTCCGACAGTACCTCTCGGATGTTGTTGAAAGCCACTGGGAGGTTGGGCATGGGGACGATAGTCACAATGACCCATTCTTCGTGAGTCCTCGCCACCGCTCCCGCAACCACACGAGCCCTAGCAGGCCTTCCCTCCACATTGACGGTCTAATGATTCGGTGGGATAAAAGGGGCTGGGTTGAAGGGGAAGTTTGCCATTGCACTGCTGGATGGGGGGGATGATGGTGCTGGTCGGTGAGACGGGCGGACGGTGCAAGGTAGCAGAAGCAGAGGGACGAGAGATTAGAGAAACTGGAGCGGCGGGGCAATGACAAGCACCAACTAGTGTCTGTACAGCAAAAGCAAGAGCTTGTTGACTGCGAGGATTAGTGGCAGGGACGGCGGATCTAGTCTTTTAAATCGCAGGAAGCGAGACGGTCACACACTGTTTAAGGGGGTGGTGATTTCCATGTGTTGGATTGGTTTTTGGGCTGGGCTGGGCTTGGGTATCAGATGGCCCGATTTTGTCATAGCAGTCCTTGGCAATGTGGTCCCATCGTCTGCAGGCCCTGCATTTGGTACGACTTTGGAAATCCGGCCTGGTGTGGCCCGAGAGGAGGCACCGAACACAGAAAGGTGCAGTATTGGTCCTGTCCGAAGGGTGGGCCTATGCACGATCACTGGAGATTTGAAGCTGAGTAGTAACCGCCACATTATTGCCCGGGGATGAATGCATACGCCTATGATCATGCTCCTGATTCACCTCCAACGATGAACTAGTCCGAATCGGACTCCTTGATGGATTGGCTAGATGACGAGAATGAAAATGTGCAGGTGTACAAACCGCTTGGGCGTATGATTTGCTAGGATGCTTTCTGAAGACATGGGTCCATTCATCTTCCTTCTCCTGGAGGTAAAGATCAAGCTCATAGGATGAGTTGGGGCTCCCGTCCCTAAAGAGGAGAAAGTTGAGATTGAACGAAGTGTTCAGATATTGCCACCCTTGATGATTGTGAAACCCACTTCTTTGAAGGAGACAGAGAATTTGTAGGACCAATTTTGAAGTTGTTGAACTTTGAACAGCGATGCTCTCCCTCCAAAGCAGGAAAGAAGGGTAGTACTTATTGATTCCTCCGTGAGCTTGATCTTGGATCTGGTGGATTCCGCAACCAGGTGAAATTCTTCCATGTCTTGATCCGGTTGGAAGTTGGTGTGTACTCCCCACTTCCTCCATACTTACTCTTCAAAAGCATGCCCCTTGTCGAAGTTGAGGTCGGCGAGCAACATGTTGTTGGCCGCCTGCCCTGTCTGGGAGTTGGCAACGACGAGAATACATAGATCCGATGATTTTCGTGGATGTCGTGACCGGAGTGGCCAACGGCGGGTCGGGCGCCGCCGGTGGGAGAGCGAGGTGGGAGGTCGGGTCTTGTTTCTTGAGAGAGGGTAGCATCATGTAGTTCATATTAATATCTCCAAAAAAGATTTATATTTAGGAACTGAGGGAGTATTACTTGTACTGAACATAGTAACATCATGTTACTAGTCTAAGTTACTCTCTTTTTTGCAATAAAACTCCTGACCTATTCATCTTCAATCATGGCAATACAACGAACAACATAAATAATAAAAATTACATCCAGATTCATAGACCACCTAGCGACGACTATAAGCACTAAAGCGAGCCGAAGACGCTTCGCCGTCATCACCCTTCCCTCGCCGGAGCCAGGCAAAACTTGTTATAGTAGACAGTCGGAAAGTCGTCTTGCTAAGGCCTCATAAGACCAGCGCATCAGGACAGCAACTTCCGCTGATGATGAGTAATATAGATCGGAAAGATCCAACCTGAGAACACACGAATATAGACGAACGACAACCAAATCCGAGCAGATCCCCCATTTGAAACTCTACAACAAAACATCACTGCACTAGCATTTCCAATTCAAACAACCACTAATAATTTCTTAATACCGTATTAACACAACTTCTGATATCTCTAGGAACAGATAACTCAATATACCGAAGAGTCCCACTTAAGGAGCTAAACAAAACCCTGGCCAATCAATCTTTTATTCGTTCAATAGCCTATAAATAGAAACACCAGCCAGTAGGGAGGTTTAAAAGGGCCAAAGTTATGTATTGCTACCGAGATCCCTCCAACTGGGTCTATTAGCCCCCCTCGATTTTTTAGCCTAAATTTGACCAGAAATTTGATTCACAAATAATGAGTCATATGATACAAAACATATATCACTAGATTCGTATTCGAAGGATGTTTCTAATGATACACTCCCTACTAAAGTTAGTATAAAGTAGAGTCACATATTTTGAAACGGAGAGAGTAATTTTAGTGGTACATAACTCATAATTTGTTAGTCAAATTTTGGGTTAAAATTAGGCTCAAAATTCAAATGATATTTATTTACCCGTACAGAGAAAGATAAACCACCGCGTCATTGATCTAGTGGTACCTACTTCCCAATATGGCATCGGCTACCAGGCACCATAACCTTGAATTGAACGGACAAGGGAACTCTTCCCTTGATGTAATCTATCCGCAGTCTCCACAGCTCTATGAGCTTCCTCGAGAGCTCTCTTGCTTCGGCCAACATAGGCCAATCATTCTCACGGTTGGGAATTTAGCAATGTTACAAGTCCTCCTATCGTAGGCATAGGTTATGTCCAGCGAGAAGCGCTTGAGTGAATGTGTTCTCTCAAGGATGTGAACTGTCAGCTCAACCAAGCTCTTGGCAGAACAAAAGCCTGTGATCAATACCTTCCATATGCTATTATTCCCACTACCAGAACCACGGCGGGCTGTCGGCATAGGCTCTTTCCCGTCGGTGTAGATCTAAGCCGACGGTTGCCATCGGCGTAGATTACGTCAGCGTACTCTTGTCAGACCGTCGGCATAGGGACCTAGGCTGACGGCGTCCGTATGGCCGTCGGTGTAGTTTTGCACAGGACGGCCGTTGACGGCGCCGTCACTGCGCCAGCCAAACCACGGGCCACCACGTGGCGCCAGTAAGCCGACGGCTTGGCCGTCGGCATAGGCCCACAGCTAAGCCGATGGCCTGGCCGTCGGCATACCTGCGCCACGTGGCGGCACCAGATCGCCCCTGGACAAAATCTATGCCGACGGGGCCGTCGGCTTATATGGACACGTGTCGATCACTGGGTGTCCACGGGTGCAGGGCTATGCCGACGGCTAAGCCGTCGGCATGATGAGTAGCATAGATTGGAAAGATCCAACCTGAGAACACATGAATGTAGACGAACGACAACCAAATCCGAGCAGATCCCCCATTTGAAACTCTACAACAAAACATCACTGCACTAGCATCTCCAATTCAAACAACCACTAATAATTTCTTAATACCGTATTAACACAACTTCTAATATCTCTAGGAACAGATAACTCAATATAGCAAAGAGTCCCACTTAAGGAGCTAAACAAAACCCTGGCCAATCAATCTTTTATTCATTCAATAGCGTATAAATAGAAACACCAGCCAGTAGGGAGGTTTAAAAGGGCCAAAGTTATGTATTGCTACCGAGATCCCTCCAACCGGGTCTATTAGCCCCCCTCGATTTTTTAGCCTAAATTTGACCAGACATTTGATTCACATATAATGAGTCATATGATACAAAACATACATCACTAGATTCGTATTCGAAGGATGTTTCTAATGATACACTCCCTACTAAAGTTAGTATAAAGTAGAGTCACATATTTTGAAAGCGAGGGAGTACTTTTTGTGGTACATAACTCATAATTTGTTAGTCAAATTTTGGGTTAAAATTAGGCTCAAAATTCAAATGATATTTATTTACACGTACGGAGAAAGATAAACCACCGCGTCATTGATCTAGTGGTACCTACTTCCCAATATGGCATCGGCTACCGGGCACCATAACCTTGAATTGAACGGACAAGGGAACTCTTCCCTTGATGTAATCTATCCGCAGTCTCCACAGCTCTATGAGCTTCCTCGAGAGCTCTCTTGCTCCGGCCAGCATAGGCCAATCATTCTCACGGTTGGGAATTTAGCAATGTTACAAGTCCTCCTATCGTAGCCATAGATTATGTCCAGCGAGAAGCGCTCGAGTGAATGTGTTCTCTCAAGGATGTGAACTGTGAGCTCAACACGGCTCTTGGCAGAACAGAAGCATGTGATCAAAAGACCTTTTACAATACATCAGATCAATATAGGCCGTTTATTTTTGTGTTTGGACGGCCCAGATTTGGAAATACTATTGCAGATTTTTGGTAGTATATTTTGTGATCATGGGCAGTTTCGGTAGTATTGCGACCAAGACGGAATTAACCCACGTAATAATAACATCAGAGATCAATTGCTGTGATTAAGGTCTCCTACATGCATGGGCAAAGGGTACCTCCCGCGTTCTAGTTACGCTACGCATTGGCCATCGCATGCACTGGCACAAGCACACATTGCCGCATTAAAGAGGAGAATTAATTGAGAGTTGAGACTTGAAAGCGGACTCATTTGGAAAGGAGGAGGACATTGCGATCACTAATGAGAGGCGACTTGCGGACGAACCGAGCTCTGGCGCCATCTGAAGATCATGCGACTGAGAGAGAGAGAGAGCTGACGGGCTGAGCGGAGCGGCTGCACCGTCAAAGATCATGGGAAGGTATCCACAAGCTGTTATTCCGGCACTCCAGATTCTGACTCCGGTATTCAATGTTGTCTCCAACAACAGGATCATGGACTATGGTGTCCTGCTCTACCTGCAGATACGTAGGATCAAATACCATTCTTCTGATAACAAAGTGTAATAAGTACATTAATAGCATATATAGCTCTAAGGGATGTACATAGTGACTTACACGTAGGATGAAAGATTCCAAGGCAGGAGAAGCATCAAGAAAAGAAACTAGAGAGAAGACATCATAGTTTGGGGAAAAGTAGGGTTTAAGGAGTGAATTTCCAAGTTCTTGAGGTGGGGGAGCTTGGACGGCAGCATCGGAATGTTGGCATTCTAAAAAATAAATCCCAAGATTAATCCTGTTTTATTGCAACATACAAGTCTAAGTCTACATACATACATACACATTCTTGAATGGTCATTATAATTTGATCGTTGAGACATTAAAACCAACACATACCTCACTAAGACCATGCAGGGTGAGGCTCTCAACATTTTGCGTGATAGACAGAAGGCTAAAGGGAGCATAAGAGAGAATACCAGACAAGCTGACAGGTGAAATATCTACTCCCTCCGTTCCAAAATTCTTGTCTTGGATTGACGGAGGGAGTAGATTCTTAAGTTGCGAAGAATTTCGGACATAGATGTCCGGTGTCCCACGATTGTGATAGATGTCCTTCACCATAGTGAAAAGAGCAAAGCTGTGGAGCATCTATCTCTACCAACTGCACCATCTTGCATTTTTGAACACTGAGGAACTTGAGCTGCTGCAGCGTGCAAGGTTTTTTCAAGCAAATTACCCCACTACATGCTTCAATCTCTAGCCACTCCAGGACGGAAGATTTAGACATCAAGTGCCCTAATCCATCCCCAGTAACGTGGACATGACACAGACTTAAACTTTTCAATCTTCTCTGTTAGAATTAATCCGAGGCCACCGTCGATCTACCGAGGACCAAGCAATCACACGAGCACGACACCGAGATTTGTTAACGAGGTTCACCATCATGGCTACATCCCCGGGGCCTGACTACGGGCGCTCCTCCCCGTGACACCGTCACAATACCGCACCCTGGCCACCCGGGCGCCGGCACACGCCGCCGGCTCCCCCGCGTGCCTGTGCTATTATGTTGGCATAGGTTACATCGTGTGTTTACCCCCGCTATATATGAGAGACTTAGGATACAAGTGTCCTATTAGGATACAACTCCTACCCTGTCTACACACAGTCCAAAACCAAGTCCAACTGTAACCTACGTTGTACAATAATATTCGACACAACTCTAACAAACTCCACCTTGGCGAATATTCTCCACCACCTTGGATTCATCCATGCGTCAAACTTTCATGTACATTGGACTTGAGATACGCCATGAGCACCGCTGCTACTCCCAGACTCCATATGACTCCACCTGCAACTTGTAGTTCCTTCTTTTCTTGATCACAGTCAACACTCGAGCAAAAAATTAAGTTCCTCGTTACTCTACTTTGTGCTCCCAACTTTCGGAGTATCCGCTCAACGCCATCACACACCGATCATTAATCTGCGTGAAAATGAACAACTCACATATTGGGTGTCACATATAAGAGTTACCTGAACTCAACATCACCGCTCTTTCATGACCGTCTGTCTGAAACTTGAAGGAATTTCACCGTCGCCCTGTGTCACTTTGAGTCAAGTTCACAATTGTCTCATCCTTTTTTTTCCCGGATAGTCTCTGACATGTCTCATAGTTATAGCACTCCGCCTCCTTCTGCCTTGTCATCTGCACTTTGCCATGTGCACTGAACACCACAGAATATACAGCCATGTACTCTCTCAGCTTTTGACAATTTCAGACCCTCCGCCACTTTCTTAGATTCTCCATGGTCAACTCCTGTCCATCTTCCGGCACCGATAGACCCAGTCACCAACTTGAATCCGGTACTCGTCAACACTGCTTCAGCACCCCCTACACACTTTGTCTAACAACATATCTGACCACCGGTGCCCTGGTCTGTCGCTGTGTCCCGTGCTTACCGCACGCCTCGCCGCTATCACCGTGTCGAGCCTTTGCTGTCCTGGTCGAGTCTCGCAAGGCCGCGAACCCACGCCACTCAACCCCCACTGCAGAGAGCCACCGATCATCACCGACCGATGCCGGGTATCATGTCTCCATCAGACCACTGGGCCCCAGTCCAATCCACGTGTCTCTCGCTATCCCGCTGAAATAGGCTTCGACTCTCCGAATTCTTACGCCGTAGCCCCTCCATCAGCATAGAGTGTAGTCCTTCATCAGACTCCAACTCCACCTTCAACATGACTTCATGGTGGTTGTACGTACCACCCTCCCGCGCCCTGTCGACTCCAAGCTCATGTGCACCGTCTTGAGTCAACCCCGCGCCATAGTCTGTCGAAGCCGCACAAGCCCTCAGGCATGCACCACGTGTTTCCACGTTCCAGAAGTCGGTCACCATCAGCATCACGCTCTTATGTCGTCGTCGCTGAAATCACCACCATCTTCTGCTTTTACCGACATGTCCGTCGATCCGTCAGACAGTCCAGTCCGATCCAGCCGAAATTACCCGACTGCAATCATGCTTCACCCTGCGTCGTGTCCGCCCGCACATCTCCATGCCTTGCTTAACGCCCTTTGTATGCATGATCCTCTTTGTGCAACGCACTCCAGGCTCCACGAACCTTATGCGCATGTCGTAGACCTGTCAGCAAACCGATAGAAAACACACACGCAATTAGCAACACATCCAATAGAAAATAACTTCCGGGTAGCATCCGTGGTTCACCAAGCATGTGCCTCACAACTTCCCAATGTCATTGCCTTTCATGATGCTATCCATGCCACGTCAATGTCATCACCATGTGCAGACTACTCCTTTTTTTTCCAAACAAATCTCACGAACGTGACACAACCAGCAGCTCGTACACCCGTGGTTGCACCACTACACCACGACCCATCAGCAGCTCCTGCAGCGCGCACCAGCCAGCCAGCCAGCTTGTTGCCTTGACCGACCAGCCTCCACGCCAGCTTGGGCCTTAGCAGCCGTCACATATGGGCCTCTCCAGCAGGTCCCCAGCCCGACTAGGCCTAGCCACCATCCTGGGCCACACCAGGCCACCTCGCCTTGCATCCCCGCGCTACACGACCAGTCGGCAGATCCATCTCGAACCGCCATCGAGATCGACCAATCTCGATCCATTCTCACAGTGTCAGCCGACGCACGAACCACCAGTCGCACGTGCCTTCACCGGCCAGGCCACCTGCCCTAGCGCACCGCTTCCCAGATGGATTCGATACGCCGCTGCCGCACGGTGCATCTCGCTGCTGAACGCCATGCGCCAGCCATCGCTGTGCCGCACGCGCTACCGATGCGATCTAGCCGACGCCCTGCTGTACACTGTCGCTGCTTCTGATTGCTTCCCGAGTTCGGATGTATCCCGATCGATCGCTCGTCTGCACACGCCGCCTTGACGGCTTACCACGCAAACACCATCAATCACAACATCTGTTATTCCGCCTTTAGATCAATTCCCCGGACCTTGCAACCTTGCTCATCATACCATTTGTTAAAATTAATCCGAGGCCACCGTCGATCTACCGAGGACCAAGCAATCACACGAGCACGACACCAAGATTTGTTAACGAGGTTTACCATCATGGCTACATCCCCGGGGCCTGACTACGGGCGCTCCTCCCCGTGACACCGTCACAATACCGCACCCTGGCCGCCCGGGCGCCGGCACACGCCGCCGGCTCCCCCGCGTGCCTGTGCTATTATGTTGGCATAGATTACATCATGTGTTTACCCCCGCTATATATGAGAGACTTAGGATGCAAGTGTCCTATTAGGACACAACTCCTACCCTGTCTACACACAGTCCAAAACCAAGTCCAACTGTAACCTACGTTGTGCAATAATATTCGACACAACTCTAACATTCTCAACCACCCAAGTATTGGCGTGGGATGAAAAGCGCAACCAAAGAGGCTAAGAGACTGAATTGAACTTGCAGCTGCCTCATTAGATAAAACCGAACACGGGAAGCTGTAGCTTTTATTCATGACCAAAGACAACACCAAGCTAAATTCTTGGATCCCAGATTTAATGATCCGGAGCCACCTGTCGAGGTAGGAGGCTTTGATATCTTTGCAAGGGCCAAGACTAAGTTTAACTGTCTTCACCTTAACCCCATTGTCATAATGGTTTGTAAGAATTTTGTCAACTTTATAAGTGAGATGGGTTTTCGTTTCCTCTAATGTTCTGCCAAGCAAACCAAGTGTACGGTCGCTGAGTATGAGGTTGGAATACTGTCTCCAGGAGTGTAGAAATCCACGGGACACGCAGGCAGCACGAGCAGCGTCTTGTACTGGCATGAGAGAATGTATATGATGCAAGATGTCCTGCAGAACCGATGTTCACAAGTTCAACGTTAGCTTGTAACTAGTAGCTAGCCGACTGCAATGAATAACACTAGCAGTTGAAGATTCATCGCCGAAGTCGTATGCCCAGCTGCATCGTGTGCCTGTGCTAGCAGTTGTGATAAAAAACAAAGTCCTTGTAACTAGGATGGTTCATTGCCAGCAACACATACCTCTGGGAGTTCCTCCAAACCAAGTTCTTGTCTCATGTATTTGGCACCTTCACCTTGCTCGCAGGTTGCGCCATTTGTTTCAGTGGATGATGCCTTTGACCCACTACCTGCAACCCAGCAGAGCTCTTAAGTATGTCTCAGTTTTGCTCATGCAACTCAAATTTTGCAAGAGAGATGAAAGGTAAAAAGATGGTGCGCAGAAGCTGAAATAGGCAGAAACTCAAGTAATCTGAAATTTGCTGAAATTGTTTATCTAGGCTTTTTTGAAAGAAAAAACACATTAGAGGAGCCACACCCTTCGTGCTAGCCTAGTTGTGTGCAGTATGTAGGATTTCCAAGCTGAACTGGCGGGCGCCGTGAGATCGACTTTTGTCTAAAACAGAAGAATCCAGATGCATTAGAGAACAGAACATACGTATTTTTGCAGGAGCAGAGTAAATTGCACAAAACCACTACTTTGAAGGCTAGGTTTGCGAAAAACACTAAAATACATTTTTTTTCCAGAAAACACCACGTCTACGATAATCTTTTTGCAAAAAACACTGATTAGCGGATTTGACTCGATTGAGCATGTTTATGATAGATTGGGCCCTCTAGTCAGGCTGACGTGGCACTGCCTAAGTAACGGCGAAATTGGCTAACGTTATCATCATGTGTGGCCCTGTGGGGTCCACCTGTCATCGAAAGAAAAAAGAAAAAAAATCTAGTGCTCATTGACCTCCCGCTGCTGGAAAGAGGAGCGCTGTGGCCGCCGACGCTGGAACAGGCGCTCCGCACGCGTCTGGGGGTGGCTGCAGGGTCGCATTGGACGGCGTGCAGCGTCGCCGCCATGGGCCAGGCCGCGGCGGCCGAAGAGCTGCTGGCCGGGGAATTTGGCCGAGATGCGCGCAGCGTGGATCCGGCGGAGATGACCCGATCCTGACGGGATCTGGACGAACTGGAGGGCGGCGAGGCGGTTCCCGACGGGTCCGGCTGCTGCCACCGCCGGCGAGGACTGCCCGAGCTGGGGCGGACCAGTGGGCTCAGGCACACCGCGAACCTCGAGATCCCGTCGCCGCTGGCGCCTGAATCGCCAGGCCTGCCGCGCCGCTGGTGATGGTGATGGTGCATGGCCGGGGAGGGCGACGGAAACAACCAGTTGCTGCTCGTGCTGCCTCCTGGGGACTCGGGCTCCTCGTCCACCGGCTGCGGCAGCGAGAGGACGACGCGTCCCGCCTCTGCTTGCGCCGGTCTATGGCCGACATCCACGAGGTTCAGATCTGGGCGAGGCAGCGGCGGCGGCGGGCCTGGGCGAGGCAACAACGGTGGCGGGCCTGGGCGAGGCAACGGCGGCGACGACCGACGAGCCTGGCGAGGCAACAACGGTGGTGGACCTGATGAAGATAAGATGAACTAGTTTTTTTTCTTCCAATAACAGGTGGACCCACATAGGGATGATAACGTTACCAGACGTTGCCGTTACATGTGAGATGTTAAGCGGTGCCACATCAGCCTGACTGGCGGGTCCCCCTGTCATAAACTCACTTATCTGAGCCCGATCCGCCAATCGGTGTTTTCCGCAAAAGGATTACTGAAGACATGGTGTTTTTTTTTAAAAAAAAATGTATTGTACTCCCTCCATCCGGAAATACTTGTCGGAGAAATGGATGTATCTAGACGCATTTTAGTTCTAGATACATTCATTTTTACCTATTTCTCCGACAAATATTTTGGGACGGAGGGAGTAGTGTTTTTCGCAAACCTTGCCTTTAACATGGTGGTTTTATGCAATTTACTCGCAGGAGCATGAAGTTTCCGTTGCCGACGAAGGTGCCGGTGCCGACGCCGTGTCCTGCGCAATGCGTTGTGGATCGCGGCGAATCGGGATAGCGATGGAAGTGGCCCTGCGGTGCGCTGACGAACGGGGGACATGGGCAGTCGACGAGTTCGCGTGCGAGAGGAATCCGCCGTCGAGGCGTCGTTCGCCGGTCAGAATATCGGTCTTGTCCAATCCACTCCGTGTCAGCCTCTAGCACTCCCTCGCCCCCTCCGCGTCAAGGTTTTCCTTATTGAGAACAGCGTGTCACCTAAACAAAACCCCACTGCCATTAATAAAACTTTCCTTTATTTCACAATATTCAGATTGCAATTTTTGTTTTTTACTTGTTTTTTGTTTGCGTGCAGGAAATAGATCCTCGTGGTTAGGTTGATCATGCTCCGACACGGTCAATAATCTCTTAAAGTTGGTTTAATTAGCGATTGCTAAGGTGCGACATCCTCGCACGTTCGTAGTCGGACTGTCAAGGTCGACTTCCACCGAAAACGATAGCCACCATCTCATCGAAACATCGGGACATCTTCGCCTCTATCAAGTCACCGGGTGTCACCCCCTTATATGTTCGGCCTGACGGGCGACTCAGTTAGTGGTAGGTCACTCAAACCGGCTCTATATATGTGGATTGACCGACATCCCCATATTCAGTCCATATCTAGGTTGAATATGGGAGGCCAGGATGCTTCCGGGCGCGTCGCCGTGCTGGAAGAGAAAAACGAGGAGCCGTTTTGAGACACCCGGCTCATGTGACATACAAACTCGTGATTCTTTTGCAACTATGGAAGCTTCCAGCAAGACCAACCGAGCGAGGAAGGGCAGACCACCTCGCAAGCAGCCTTCGCGCAAGGTGCTCTGAGCTTTCGCGTGCGTGAAGGAGGGACATCATGGGGTAGGGAACCACCTGCCCGCCCGTCCGGCCTAGTTATGTGGAGTTCTTACACACTGCATTGTTTATTCGGGCGTTGTTGGGTCATGTATTGTCCGTAACTTGCTTGTCTGCACTTTCGTTTCGTCTGAACCGTACTTCGTTTTCGAACTTGTTTGTAAGGGCCTCAGTTTAAGACATGTGCCTCCGCTCTAAAAAAGAGAAAACGGCAAAACTGTCCTGGTTCGTTGCCGCCAAACCCTATTCGGCGCCTTAAGCGCCCGAATTAGGCGTTTCGGCAAACGGGCGCATACCCCCTCCCCGCGCGATGGGCCGATGAAGGAAATATGCCCTAGAGGCAATAATAAAGTTATTATTTATTTCTCTATATCATGATAAATGTTTATTATTCATGCTAGAATTGTATTAACCGGAAACATAATAAATGTGTGAATACATAGACAAACAGAGTGTCACTAGTATGCCTCTACTTGACTAGCTCGTTAATCGAAGATGGTTATGTTTCCTGACCATGAACAAAATAGTTGTTATTTGATTAACGGGATCACATCATTAGGAGAATGATGTGATTGACATGACTGAAGGAAATATGCCCTAGAGGCAATAATAAAGTTATTATTTTATTTCCTTATATCATGATAAATGTTTATTATTCATGCTAGAATTGTATTAACCGGAAACATAATACTTGTGTGAATACATAGACAAACTAAACGTCACTAGTATGCCTCTACTTGACTAGCTCGTTAATCGAAGATGGTTATATTTCCTAACCATAGACATGTGTTGTGATTTGATTAAAGGGATCACATCATTAGGAGAATGATGTGATTGACATGACCCATTCCATTAGCTTAGCACCCGATCGTTTAGTATGTTGCTATTGCTTTCTTCATGACTTATACATGTTCCTATGACTATGAGATTATGCAACTCCTGTTTATCGGAGGAACACTTTGTGTGCTACCAAACGTCACAACGTAACTGGGTGATTATAAAGGTGCTCTACAGGTGTCTCCAAAGGTACATGTTGGGTTGGCATATTTCGAGATTAGGATTTATCACTCCGATTGTCGGAGAGGTATCTCTGGGCCCTCTCGGTAATGCACACCACATAAGCCTTGCAAGCATTGCAACTAATGAGTTAGTTACGAGATGATGTATTACAGAACGAGTAAAGAGATTTGCCGGTAACGAGATTGAACTAGGTATTGACATACCGACGATCGAATCTCGGGCAAATAACGTACCGATGACAAAGGGAACAACGTATGTTGTTATGCGGTCTGACCGATAAAGATCTTCATAGAATATGTAGGAGCCAATATGAGCATCCAGGTTCCGCTATTGGTTATTGACCGGAGACATGTCTCGGTCATGTCTACATTGTGCTCGAACCGTAGGGTCCGCGCGCTTAACGTTACAATGACAGTTTCATTATGAGTTTATTTATTTTGATGTACCGAAGTTTGTTCGGAGTCCCGGATGTAATCACGGACATGACGAGGAGTCTCGAAATGGTCGAGACATAAAGATTGATATATTGGACGACTATATTCGGACACTGGAAGTGTTCCGGAGAAGTTTCGGATAAAACCGGAGTGCCGGGGGTTACCGGAACCCCCCCGGGGGTTAATGGGCCTTATGGGCCTAAAGTGGAGAAGAGGAGGGATGGCCAGGGCAGGCCGCGCGCCCCCTCCCCCTCTAGTCCGAATTGGACAAGGAGGGGGCGGCGCCCCCCTTTCCTTCCTCTCCTCTCTCCCTTCCTTCCCCCTCTCCTACTTGGACAAGGAAAAGGAGGGAGTCCTACTCCCGGTAGGAGTAGGACTCCTCCCTGGCGCGCCCCTCCTGGCCAGCCGCCCCTCCCCCTTGCTCCTTTATATACGGGGGCAGGGGGGCACCTCTAGACACACAAGTTGATCTTCGTGATCGTTCTCTTAGCCGTGTGCGGTGACCCCCTCCACCATAATCCTCGATAATATTGTAGCGGTGCTTAGGCGAAGCCCTGCGACGGTAGAACATCAAGATTGTCACCACGCCGTCGTGCTGACGGAACTCTTCCCCGACGCTTTGCTGGATCAGAGCCCGGGGATTGTCATTGAGCTGAACGTGTGCCAAGAACTCGGAGGTGCCGTAGTTTCGGTGGTTGGATCGGTCGGATCGTGAAGACGTACGACTACATCAACCGCGTTGATATAACACTTTCGCTTTCGGTCTACGAGGGTACGTGGACAACACTCTCCCCTCTCGTTGCTATGCATCACCATGATCTTGCGTGTGCGTAGGAAAATTTTGAAATTACTACGTTCCCCAACAGTGGCATCCGAGCCTAGTTTTGATGTGTTGATGTTATATGCACGAGTAGAACACAAGCGAGTTGTGGGCGATATAAGTCATACTGCTTACCAGCATGTCATACTTTGGTTCGGCGGTATTGTTGGATGAAGCGGCCCGGACCGACATTACGCGTACGCTTACGCGAGACTGGTTCTACCGACATGCTTTGCACACAGGTGGCTGGCGGGTGTCAGTTTCTCCAACTTTAGTTGAACCGAGTATGGCTACGCCAGGTCCTTGCGAAGGTTAAAACAACACCAACTTGACAAACTATCGTTGTGGTTTTGATGCGTAGGTAAGATTGGTTCTTGCTTAAGCCCGTAGCAGCCATGTAGAACTTGCAACAAACAAAGTAGAGGACGTCTAACTTGTTTTTGCAGGGTATGTTATGATGTGATATGGTCAAGACATGATGCTAAATTTTATTGTATGAGATGATCATGTTTTGTAACCGAGTTATCGGCAATTGGCAGGAGCCATATGATTGTCGCTTTATTGTATGCAATGCAACTGCCCTGTAATGCTTTACTTTATCACTTAGCGGTAGCGATAGTCGTAGAAGCATAAGATTGGCGAGACGACAACGATGCTACGATGGAGATCAAGGTGTCGCGCCGGTGGCGATGATGATCATGACGATGCTTCGGAGATGGAGATCACAAGCACAAGATGATGATGGCCATATCATATCACTTATATTGATTGCATGTGATGTTTATCTTTTATGCATCTTATCTTGCTTTGATTGACGGTAGCATTATAAGATGATCTCTAACTAAATTTCAAGATAAAAGTGTTCTCCCTGAGTATGCACCGTTGCCAAAGTTCGTCGTGCCCAGACACCACGTGATGATCGGGTGTGATAAGCTCTACGTCCATCTACAACGGGTGCAAGCCAGTTTTGCACACGCAGAATACTCAGGTTAAACTTGACGAGCCTAGCATATGCGGATATGGCCTCGGAACACTGAGACTGAAAGGTCGAGCGTGAATCATATAGTAGATATGATCAACATAGCGATGTTCACCATTGAAAACTACTCCATTTCACGTGATGATTGGTTATGGTTTAGTTGATTTGGATCACGTGATCACTTAGAAGATTAGAGGGATATCTTTCTAAGTGGGAGTTCTTAAGTAATGTGATTAATTGAACTTAAATTTATCATGAACTTAGTACCTGATAGTATCTTGCTTGTTTATGTTTGATTGTAGATAGATGGCCCGTGCTATTGTTCCGTTGAATTTTAATGCGTTCCTTGAGAAATCAAAGTTGAAAGATGATGATAGCAATTACACGGACTGGGTCCGTAACTTGAGGATTATCCTCATTGCTGCACAGAAGAGTTACGTCTGGAAGCACCGCTAGGTGCCAGGCCTGCTGCTGATGCAACTGACAACGTTAAGAACGTCTGGCAGAGCAAAGATGATGACTACTCGATAGTTCAATGTGCCATGCTTTATGGCTTAGAATCGGGTCTTCAACGATGTTTTGAACGTCATGGAGCATATGAGATGTTCCAGGAGTTTAAGTTAATATTTCAAGCAAATGCCCGAATTGAGAGATATGAAGTCTCCAATAAGTTCTATAGCTGCAAGATGGAGGAGAACAGTTCTGTCAGTGAGCATATACTCAAAATGCCTGGGTATAATAATCACTTGATTCAACTGGGAGTTAATCTTCCGGATGATTGCGTCATTGACAAAATCTTCCAATCACTTCCACCTAGCTACAAGAGCTTCGTGATGAACTATAATATGCAAGGGATGGATAAGACAATTCCCGAGCTCTTCGCAATGCTAAAAGCTGCGGAGGTAGAAATCAAGAAGGAGCATCAAGTGTTGATGATCAACAAGACCACTTGTTTCAAGAAAAGGGGCAAAGGGAAGAAGAAGGGGAACTTCAAGAAGAACAACAAGCAAGTTGCTGCTCAGGAGAAGAAACCCAAATCTGGACCTAAGCCTGAAACTGAGTGCTTCTACTGCAAGCAGACTGGTCACTGGAAGCGGAGCTGCCTGAAGTATTTGGCGGATAAGAAGGATGGCAAGGTGAACAAAGGTATATGTGATATACATGTTATTGATGTGTACCTTACTAGAGCTCGCAGTAGCACCTGGGTATTTGATACTGGTTCTGTTGCTAATATTTGCAACTCGAAACAGGGACTACGGATTAAGCGAACACTGGCGAAAGATGAGGTGACGATGCGAGTGGGAAATGGTTCCAAAGTCGATGTGATCGCGGTCGGCACGCTACCTCTACATCTACCATCGGGATTAGTATTAGACCTAAATAATTGTTATTTGGTGCCAGCGTTGAGCATGAACATTATATCTGGATCTTGTTTGATGCGAGACGGTTATTCATTTAAATCAGAGAATAATGGTTGTTCTATTTATATGAGTAATATCTTTTATGGTCATGCACCCTTGAAGAGTGGTCTATTTTTGATGAATCTCGATAGTAGTGATACACATATTCATAATGTTGAAGCCAAAAGATGCAGAGTTGATAATGATAGTGCAACTTATTTGTGGCACTACCGTTTAGGTCATATCGGTGTAAAACGCATGAAGAAACTCCATACTGATGGACTTTTGGAACCACTTGATTATGAATCACTTGGTACTTGCGAACCGTGCCTCATGGGAAAGATGACTAAAACGCCGTTCTCCGGTACTATGGAGAGAGCAACAGATTTGTTGGAAATCATACATACAGATGTATGTGGTCCGATGAATGTTGAGGCTCGTGGCGGATATCGTTATTTTCTCACCTTCACAGATGATTTAAGCAGATATGGGTATATCTACTTAATGAAACATAAATCTGAAACATTTGAAAAGTTCAAAGAATTTCAGTGTGAAGTTGAAAATCATCTTAACAAGAAAATAAAGTTTCTACGATCTGATCATGGAGGAGAATACTTGAGTTACGAGTTTGGTCTACATTTGAAACAATGCGGAATAGTTTCGCAACTCACGCCACCTGAAACACCACAGCGTAATGATGTGTCCGAACGTTGTAATCGTACTTTACTTGATATGGTGCGATCTATGATGTCTCTTACAGATTTACCGCTATCGTTTTGGGGTTATGCTTTAGAGACTGCCGCATTCACGTTAAATAGGGCACCATCTAAATCTGTTGAGACGACGCCTTATGAACTGTGGTTTAGCAAGAAACCAAAGTTGTCGTTTCTGAAAGTTTGGGGCTGCGATGCTTATGTGAAAAAACTTCAACCTGATAAGCTCGAACCCAAATCGGAGAAATGTGTCTTCATAGGATAGCCAAAGGAAACTGTTGGGTACACCTTCTATCATAGATCCGAAGGCAAGACATTTGTCGCCAAGAATGGATCCTTTCTAGAGAAGGAGTTTCTCTCGAAAGAAGTGAGTGTGAGGAAAGTAGAACTTGATGAGGTAACTGTACCTGCTCCCTTATTGGAAAGTAGTACATCACAGAAACCGGTTTATGTGACACCTACACCGATTAGTGAGGAAGCTAATGATAATGATCATGAAGCTTCAGAACAAGTTACTACTGAACCTCGTAGATCAACCAGAGTAAGATCCGCACCAGAGTTGTACGGTAATCCTGTTCTGGAAGTCATGATGCTAGATCATGATGAACCTACGAACTATGAAGAAGCGATGGCGAGCCCAGATTCCGCAAAATGGCTTGAAGCAATGAAATCTGAGATGGGATCCATGTATGAGAACAAAGTGTGGACTTTGGTTGACTTGCCCAATGATCGGCAAGCAATTGAGAATAAATGGATCTTCAAGAAGAAGACTGACGCTGACGGTAATGTTACTGTCTACAAAGCTCGACTTGTTGCAAAAGGTTTTCGACAAGTTCAAGGGATTGACTACGATGAGACCTTCTCACCCGTAGCGATGCTTAAGTCTGTCCGAATCATGTTAGCAATTGCCGCATTTTATGATTATGAAATTTGGCAGATGGATGTCAAAAACTGCATTCCTGAATGGATTTCTGGAAGAAGAGTTGTATATGATGCAACCAGAAGGTTTTGTCGATCCAAAGGGAGCTAACAAGGTGTGCAAGCTCCAGCGATCCATTTATGGACTGGTGCAAGCCTCTCGGAGTTGGAATAAACGCTTTGATAGTGTGATCAAAGCATTTGGGTTTGTACAGACTTTTGGAGAAGCCTGTATTTACAAGAAAGTGAGTGGGAGCTCTGTAGCATTTCTGTTATTATATGTGGATGACATATTACTAATCAGAAATGATATAGAATTTCTGGATAGCATAAAGGGTTACTTGAATAAGAGTTTTTCAATGAAAGACGTCGGTGAAGCTGCTTACATATGGGGCATTAAGATCTATAGAGATAGATCGAGACGCTTAATTGGACTTTCACAAAGTACATACCTTGACAAAGTTTTGAAGAAATTCAAAATGGATCAGGCTAAGAAAGTATTCTTGCCTGTGTTACAAGGTGTGAAGTTGAGTAAGACTCAATGCCCGACCATTGCAGAAGATAGAGAGAAAATGAAAGATGTTCCCTATGCTTCAGCCATAGGATCTATCATGTATGCAATGCTGTGTACCAGACCTGATGTGTGTCTTGCTATAAGTCTAGTAGGGAGGTACCAAAGTAATCCAGGAGTGGATCACTGGACAGCGGTCAAGAACATCCTGAAATACCTGAAAAGGACTAAGGATATGTTTCTCGTATATGGAGGTGACAAAGAGCTCATCGTAAATGGTTACGTTGATGCAAGCTTTGACACTGATCCGGACGATTCTAAATCGCAACCGGATACGTGTTTACATTAAATGGTGGAGCTGTCAGTTGGTGCAGTTCTAAACAAAGCGTTGTGGCGGGATCTACATGTGAAGCGGAGTACATAGCTGCTTCAGAAGCAGCAAACGAAGGATTCTGGATGAAGGAGTTCATATACGATCTACGTGTCATACCTAGTGCATCGGGTCCAATGAAAATCTTTTGTGACAATACTGGTGCAATTGCCTTGGCAAAGGAATCCAGATTTCACAAGAGAACCAAGCACATCAAGAGATGCTTCAATTTCATCCGGGATCTAGTCCAGGTGGGAGCCATAGAGATTTGCAAGATACATACGGATCTGAATGTAGCAGACCCGTTGACTAAGCCTCTTCCACGAGCAAAACATGATCAGCACCAAAGCTCCATGGGTGTTAGAATCATTACTGTGTAATCTAGATTATTCACTCTAGTGCAAGTGGGAGACTGAAGGAAATATGCCCTAGAGGCAATAATAAAGTTATTATTTTATTTCCTTATATCATGATAAATGTTTATTATTCATGCTAGAATTGTATTAACCGGAAAGATAATACTTGTGTGAATACATAGACAAACTAAACGTCACTAGTATGCCTCTACTTGACTAGCTCGTTAATCAAAGATGGTTATGTTTCCTAACCATAGACATGTGTTGTCATTTGATTAACGGGATCACATCATTAGGAGAATGATGTGATTGACATGACCCATTCCATTACCTTAGCACCTGATCATTTAGTATGTTGCTATTGCTTTCTTCATGACTTATACATGTTCCTATGACTATGAGATTATGCAACTCCCGTTTACCGGAGGAACACTTTGTGTGCTACCAAAGGTCACAACGTAACTGGGTGATTATAAAGGTGCTCTACAGGTGTCTCCAAAGGTACATGTTGGGTTGGCGTATTTGGAGATCAGGATTTGTCACTCCGATTGTCGGAGAGGTATCTCTGGGCCCTCTCGGTAATGCACATCACATAAGCCTTGCAAGCACTACAACTAATGAGTTAGTTACGAGATGATGTATTACAGAACGAGTAAAGAGACTTGCCGGTAACGAGATTGAACTAGGTATTGAGATACCGACAATCGAATCTTGGGCAAATAACGTACCGATGACAAAGATAACAACGTATGTTGTTATGCGGTCTGACCGATAAAGATCTTCGTAGAATATGTAGGAGCCAATATGAGCATCCAGGTTCCGCTATTGGTTATTGACCGGAGACATGTCTCGGTCATGTCTACATTGTTCTCGAACCGTAGGGTCCGCACGCTTAACGTTACGATGATAGTTTCATTATGAGTTTATATATTTTGATGTACCGAAGTTTGTTCGGAGTCCCGGATGTGATCACGGACATGACGAGGAGTCTCGAAATGGTCGAGACATAAAGATTGATATATTGGACGACTATATTCGGACACTGGAAGTGTTCCGGAGAAGTTTCGGATAAAACCGGAGTGCCGGGGGTTACCGGAACCCCCCCGGGGGTTAATGGGCCTTATGGGCCTAAAGTGGAGAAGAGGAGGGACGACCAGGGCAGGCCGCGGTCCCCCTCCCCCACTAGTCCTAATTGGACAAGGAGGGGGGGCGGCGCCCCCCCTTTCCTTCCTCTCCTCTCTCCCTTCCTTCCCCCTCTCCTACTTGGACAAGGAAAAGGAGGGAGTCCTACTCCCGATAGGAGTAGGACTCCTCCCTGGCGCGCCCCTCCTGGCCGGCCGCCCCTCCCCCTTGCTCCTTTATATATGGGGGCAGGGGGGCACCTCTAGACACACAAGTTGATCTTCGTGATCGTTCTCTTAGCCGTGTGCGGTGCCCCCCTCCACCATAATCCTCGATAATATTGTAGCGGTGCTTAGGCGAAGCCCTGCGATAGTAGAACATCAAGATCGTCACCACGCCGTCGTGCTGATGGAACTCTTCCCCGACGCTCTGCTAGATCGGAGCCCGGGGATCGCCATCGAGCTGAACATGTGCCAAGAACTCGGAGGTGCCGTAGTTTCGGTGCTTGGATCAGTCGGATCGTGAAGACGTACGACTACATCAACCGCGTTGATATAACGCTTTCGCTTTCGGTCTACGAGGGTACGTGGAAAACACTCTCACCTCTCGTTGCTATGCATCACCATGATCTTGCGTGTGCGTAAGAACATTTTGAAATTTCTACGTTCCCCAACAATGACCCATTCCATTAGCTTAGCACCCGATCGTTTAGTATGTTGCTATTGCTTTCTTCATGACTTATACATGTTCCTATGACTGTGAGATTATGCAAATCCCATTTGCCGGAGGAACACTTTGTGTCCTACCAAACGTCACAACGTAACTGGGTGATTATAAAGGAGCTCTACAGGTGTCTCCGAAGGTACATGTTGGGTTGGCGTATTTCGAGATTAGGATTGTCACTCCGATTGTCGGAGAGGTATCTCTGGGCCCTCTCGGTAATGCACATCACATAAGCCTTGCAAGCATTACAACTAATGAGTTAGTTGTGAGATGATGTATTACGGAACGAGTAAAGAGACTTGTCGGTAACGAGATTGAACTAGGTATTAAGATACGACGATCGAATCTCGGGCAAGTAACATACCGATGACAAAGGGAACACCGTATGTTGTTATGCGGTCTGACCGATAAAGATCTTCGTAGAATATGTAAGAGCCAATATGAGCATCCAGGTTCCGCTATTGGTTATTGACCGGAGACGTGTCTCGGTCATGTCTACATTGTTCTCGAACCCGTAGGGTCCGCACGCTTAAGGTTTCGATGACAGTTATATTATGAGTTTATGAGTTTTGATGTACCGAAGGAGTTCGGAGTCCCGGATGAGATCGGGGACATGACGAGGAGTCCCGAAATGGTCGAGACGTAAAGATCGATAAATTGGACGACTATATTCGGACATCGGAAATGTTCTGAGTGGTTCGGGTATTTTTCGGAGTACCGCGGAGTTACGGGAATACGGGGGAAGAAGTATATGGGCCTTATTGGGCTTTAGGGGAGAGGAAGAGACAGGCCGCGCGCCCCCCATTGACTAGTCCGAATTGAACTAGGGGGAGGGGCGGCGCCCCCTCCTTCCTTCTCTTCCCTCTTCCCCTTCCTTGTCTTCTACTCCTACTACTTGGAAGGACTCCTAGTTGGACTAGGAAAGGGGGAATCCTACTCCCGGTGGGAGTAGGACTCCCCTAGGGCGCGCCATAGAGAGGGCCGGCCCTCCCCTCCTCCACTCCTTTATATACGGGGGCAGGGGGCACCCCATAGACAAACAAGTTGATCTTCGTGATCGTTCTCTTAGCCATGTGCGGTGCCCCCCTCCACCATAATCCTCGATAATATTGTAGCGGTGCTTAGGCGAAGCCCTGCAACGGTAGAACACCAAGATCGTCACCACGCCGTCGTGCTGACGAAACTCATCCCCGACACTTTGCTGGATCGGAGTTCGGGAATCGTCATCGAGCTGAACATGTGCTAGAACTCGGAGGTGCCGTAGTTTTGGTGCTTGATCGGTCGGGCCATGAAGACGTACGACTACATCAACCGCGTTGTCATAACGCTTCCGCTATCGGTCTACGAAGGTACGTAGACAATACTCTCCCCTCTCGTTGCTATGCATCACCATGATCTTGCGTGTGCGTAAGAAAATTTTGAAATTACTACGTTCCCCAACAATGACCTATTCCATTAGCTTAGCACCCGATCGTTTAGTATGTTGCTATTGCTTTCTTCATGACTTATACATGTTCCTATGACTGTGAGATTATGCAACTCCCATTTGCCGGAGGAACACTTTGTGTCCTACCAAACGTCACAACGTAACTGGGTGATTATAAAGGAGCTCTACAGGTGTCTCCGAAGGTACATGTTGGGTTGGCGTATTTCGAGATTAGGATTGTCACTCCGATTGTCGGAGAGGTATCTCTGGGCCCTCTCGGTAATGCACATCACATAAGCCTTGCAAGCATTACAACTAATGAGTTAGTTGTGAGATGATGTATTACGGAACGAGTAAAGAGACTTGTCGGTAACGAGATTGAACTAGGTATTAAGATACGACGATCGAATCTCGGGCAAGTAACATACCGATGACAAAGGGAACACCGTATGTTGTTATGCGGTCTGATCGATAAAGATCTTCGTAGAATATGTAAGAGCCAATATGAGCATCCAGGTTCCGCTATTGGTTATTGACCGGAGACGTGTCTCGGTCATGTCTACATTGTTCTCGAACCCGTAGGGTCCGCACGCTTAAGGTTTCGATGACAGTTATATTATGAGTTTATGAGTTTTGATGTACCGAAGGAGTTCGGAGTCCCGGATGAGATCGGGGACATGACGAGGGGTCTCGAAATGGTCGAGATGTAAAGATCGATATATTGGACGACTATATTCGGACATCGGAAATGTTCTGAGTGGTTCAGGTATTTTTCGGAGTACCGCGGAGTTACGGGAATACGGGGGAAGAAGTATATGGGCCTTATTGGGCTTTAGGGGAGAGGAAGAGACAGGCCGCGCGCCCCCCATTGACTAGTCCAAATTGGACTAGGGGTAGGGGCGGCGCCCCCTCCTTCCTTCTCTTCCCTCTTCCCCTTCCTTGTCTTCTACTCCTACTACTTGGAAGGACTCCTAGTTGGACTAGGAAAGGGGGAATCCTACTCCCAGTGGGAGTAGGACTCCCCTAGGGCGCGCCATAGAGAGGGCCGGCCCTCCCCTCCTCCACTCCTTTATATACGGGGGCAGGGGGCACCCCATAGACAAACAAGTTGATCTTCGTGATCGTTCTCTTAGCCGTGTGCGGTGCCCCCCTCCACCATAATCCTCGATAATATTGCAGCGGTGCTTAGGCGAAGCCCTGCAACGGTAGAACACCAAGATCGTCACCACGCCGTCGTGCTGACGAAACTCATCCCCGACACTTTGCTGGATCGGAGTCCGGGGATCGTCATCGAGCTAAACGTGTGCTAGAACTCGGAGGTGCCGTAGTTTCGGTGCTTGATCGGTCGGGCCGTGAAGACGTACGACTACATCAACCGCGTTGTCATAACGCTTCCGCTATCAGTCTACGAAGGTACGTAGACAATACTCTTCCCTCTCGTTGCTATGCATCACCATGATCTTGCGTGTGTATAGGATTTTTTTTTGAAATTACTACGTTCCCCAACAGTGGCATCCGAGCCTAGGTTTTATGTGTTGATGTTATATGCACGAGTAGAACACAAGTGAGTTGTGGGCGATATAAGTCATACTGCTTACCAGCATGTCATACTTTGGTTCGGCGGTATTGTTGGATGAAGCGGCCCGGACCGACATTACGCGTATGCTTACGCGAGACTGGTTCTACCGACGTGCTTTGCACACAGGTGGCTGGCGGGTGTCAGTTTCTCCAACTTTAGTTGAACCGAGTGTGGCTACGCCCGGTCCCTGCGAAGGTTAAAACAACACCAACTTGACAAACTATCGTTGTGGTTTTGATGCGTAGGTAAGATTGGTTCTTGCTTAAAACCCGTAGCAGCCACGTAAAACTTGCAACAAACAAAGTAGAGGACGTCTAACTTGTTTTTGCAGGGCATGTTGTGATGTGATATGGTCAAGACATGATGCTGAATTTTATTGTACGAGATGATCATGTTTTGTAACCGAGTTATCGGCAACTGGCAGGAGCCATATGGTTGTCGCTTTATTGTATGCAATGCAATCACCCTGTAATGCTTTACTTTATCGCTAAGCGATAGCGATAGTCGAAGAAGCATAAGTTTTGACGAGACGACAACGATGCTACGATGGAGATCAAGGTGTCGCGCTGATGACGATGGTGATCATAACGGTGCTTCGGAGATGGAGATCGCAAGCACAAGATGATGATGGCCATATCATATCACTTATATTGATTGCATGTGATGTTTATCTTTTATGCATCTTATCTTGCTTTGATTGACGGTAGCATTATAAGATGATCTCTCACTGAATTTCAAGATAAAAGTGTTCTCCCTGAGTATGCACCGTTGCCAAAGTTCGTCGTGCCCAGACACCACGTGATGATCGGGTGTGATAAGCTCTACATCCATCTACAACGGGTGCAAGCCAGTTTTGCACACGCAGAATACTCAGGTTAAACCTGACGAGCCTAGCATATGCATATATGGCCTCGGAACACTGAGACCGAAAGGTCGAGCGTGAATCATATAGTAGATATGATCAACATAGTGATGTTCACCATTGAAAGCTACTCCATTTCACGTGATGATCGGTTATGGTTTAGTTGATTTGGATCACGTGATCACTTAGAAGATTAGAGGGATGTCTATCTAAGTGGGAGTTCTTAAGTAATATGATTAATTGAACTTTACTTTATCATGAACTTAGTCCTGGTAGTATTAGCATATCTATGTTGTAGATCAATAGCTCACGTTGTTGCTTCCCTCTGTTTTATATATGTTCCTAGAGAAAACTAAGTTGAAAGATGTTAGTAGCAAAGACGCGGATTGGATCCGTGATCTGAGGTTTATCCTCATTGCTGCACAGAAGAATTATGTCCATGATGCACCGCTAGGTGACAGGCCTATTGCAGGAGCAGATGCAGACGTTATGAGCGTTTGGCTAGCTCAATATGATGACTACTTGATAGTTTAGTGCACCATGCTTAACGGCTTAGAATCGGGACTTCAAAGACGTTTTGAACGTCATGGACCATATGAGATGTTCCAGGAGTTGAAGTTAATATTTCAAGCAAATAACCGAGTTGAGAGATATGAAGTCTCCAAAGAGTTCTATAGCTAAAAGATGGAGGAGAATCGCTCAACTAGTGAGCATGTGCTCAGATTGTCTGGGTACTACAATCACTTGAATCAAGTGGGAGTTAATCTTCCAGATAAAATAGTGATTGACAGAATTCTCTAGTCACCATCACCAAGTTAGTAGAACTTCGTGATGAACTATAATATGCAAGGGATGACGAAAGTAATTCCCAAGCTCTTCGTGATGCTGAAATCGACGAAGGTAGAAATCAAGAAAAGAGCATCAAGTGTTGATGGTTAACAAGATCACTAGTTTCAAGAAAAGGGCAAAGGGAAAGAAGGGGAACTTCAAGAAGAACGGCAAGCAAGTTGCTGCTCAAGTGAAAAAGCCCAAGTCTGGACCTAAGCCCGAGACTAAGTGCTTCTACTGCAAAGGGACTGGTCACTGGAAGCAGAACTGCCCCAAGTATTTGGCGGATAAGAAAGGATGGCAGAGTAAACAAAGGTATATTTGATATACATGTTATTGATGTGTACTTTACTAGTGTTCATAGCAACACCTGAATATTTGGTACTAGTTCAATTGCTAAGATTAGTAACTTGAATGGGGAGTTGCAGAATGAACAGAGACTAGTTAAGGGTGAGGTGACGATGTGTGTTGAAAGTAGTTCCAAGATTGATATAATCATCATCGCACACTCCCTATACTTTCGGGATTAGTGTTGAAACTAGATAAGTGTTATTTGGTGTTTGCGTTGAGCATAAATATGATTTGATCATGTTTATTGCAATTCGGTTATTCGTTTAAGTTAGAGAACAATTGTTGTTCTGTTTACATGAATAAAACCTTCTATGGTCATACACACCAACGAAAATGGTTTGTTGGATCTCGAACGTAGTGATACACATATTCATAATATTGAAGCCAAATAGATGCAAAGTTAATAATGATAGTGCAACTTATTTGTGGCACTGCCGTTTAGGTCATATTGGTGTAAAGCGCATGAAGAAACTCCATGCTAATGGACTTTTGGAATCACTTGATTATGAATCACTTGATGCTTGCGAACCATGCCTCATGGGCAAGATGACTAAGACTCCGTTCTCCGGAACAATGGAGCGAGCAACAGATTTGTTGGAAATCATACATACTGATGTATGTGGTCCGATGAATATTAAGGCTCGCGACAAGTATCATTATTTTCTGACCTTCACAGTTGATTTGAGCAGATATGGGTATATCTACTTGATGAAACATAAGTCAGAAACATTTGAAAAGTTTAAAGAATTTCAGAGTGAAGTGGAAAATCATTGTGACAAGAAAATAAGGTTTCTTCGATCTGATCATGGAGACAAATATTTGAGTTACGAGTTTGGTCTTCAATTAAAACAATGTGGAATAGTTTCACAAATTCATGCCACCTGGAACACCACAGCATAATGGTGTGTCCGAACGTCATAACCGTACTTTATTGGATATAGTACAATCTATGAAGTTTCTTACCGATTTACCACTATCATTTTGGGGTCATGCATTAGAGACGACTGCATTCACGTTAAAAAGGGGCACCATCTAAGTCCGTTGAGACGACACAATATGAACTGTGGTTTGGCTAGAAACCAAAGTTCTCGTTTCTTTAAGTTTGGGGTTACGACGCTTATAAGAAAAGGTTTCATCATGATAAGCTCAAACCCAAATCGGAGAAATGTGTCTTCATAGGATACCCAAAGGAGACAGTTGGGTACACCTTCTATCACAGATCCGAAGGCAAGACATTCGTTGCTGAGAATGGATACTTTCTAGAGAAGGAGTTTCTTTCGAAAGAAGTGAGTGGGAGGAAAGTAGAACTTGATAAGGTAATTGTACCTTCTCCCTTATTGGAAAGTAATTCATCACAAAAATTTGTTCCTGTGACTACTACACCAATTAGTGAGGAAGCTAATGATGATGATCATGTAACTTCAGATCAAGTTACTACCGAATCTCATAGCTAAACCAGAGTGAGATCCGCACCAGAGTGGTATGGTAATCCTGTTCTGGAAGTCATGTTACTAGACCATGACAAACTTATGAACTATGAAGTAGCGATGGTGAGCCCAGATTCCGCAAAATGGATTGAGGACATGAAATCTGAGATGGGATCCATATATGAGAACAAAGTATGGACTTTGATTGACTTGCCCAATGATCGGCGTGCCATTGAGATTAAATGGATCTTCAAGAGGAAGACAGACGCTGATAGTAGTGTTACTATCTACAAAGCTAGAATTGTCGCAAAAGGTTTTCGACAAAGTTCAAGGTGTTGACTACGATGAGAGTTTCTCACTCGTATCTATGCTTAAGTCTGTCCGAATCATGTTAGCAATTGCCGCATTTTATGAAATCTGGCAGATGGATAAACAAAGCTGCATTCCTTAATGGATTTCTTAAAGAAGAGTTGTATATGATGCAACCAGAAGGTTTTGTCAATCCTAAAAGTGTTAACAAAATATGCAAGCTCCAGCGATCCATCTATGGACTGGTGCAAGCATCTCGGAGTTGGAATATGCGCTTTGATGAGATGATCAAAGTATATAGTTTTATATAGACATCTGGTGAAGCCTGTATTTACAAGAAAGTGAGTGGGAGCACTACAACATTTCTGACAAGTATATGTGAATGACATATTGTTGATCGGAAATAATGTAGAATTATTCTGCAAAGTATAAAGGAGTGTTTGAAAGAAGTTTTTCAAAGAAAGACCTCGGCGAAGATGTTACATATTAAGCGTCAAGATCTATAGAGATAGATTAAGACGCTTGATAAGTTTTTTCAATGTGTACATACCTTGACAATATTTTGAAGTAGTTCAAAATGGAACAGTCAAAGAAAAGAGTTCTTGGCTGTGTTACAAGGTGTAAAATTGAGTAAGACTCAAAGCCCGACCACGGCAGAAGATAGAAAGAGAATGAAAGTCATTCCCTATGCCTCAGCCATAGGTTCTATAAAGTATGCCATGCTGTGTACCAGATCTATTGTATACCCTACACTGTGTTAAGCAAGGGAGTACAATAGTGATCACTGGACAGCGGTCAAAATTATCCTTAGTGGAATAAGGAAATATTTCTCGATTATGAAGGTGACAAAAGGTTCGTCGTAAAAAGTTACGTCAATACAAGTTTTGACACAGATCTGGATGACTCTAAGTCTCGATCTAGATACATACTGAAAGTGGGAGCAATTAGCTAGAGTAGCTCTGTGCAGAGCATTGTAGACATAGAATTCGCAAAATACTTACGGATCTGTATGTGACAGACCCGTTGACTAAAATTATCTCACAAGCAAAACATGATCACACCTTAGTACTCTTTGGGTGTTCATCACATAAGCGATGTGAACTAGATTACTGACTCTAGTAAACCCTTTGGGTGTAGGTCACATGACGATGTGAACTATGAGTGTTAATCACATGGTGATGTGAACTATTAGTGTTGAATCACATGGCGATGTGAACTAGATTATTGACTCTAGTGCAAGTGGGAGACTGAAGGAAATATGCCCTAGAGGCAATAATAAAGTTATTATTTATTTCCTTATATCATGATAAATGTTTATTATTCATGCTAGAATTGTATTAACCGGAAACATAATACATGTGTGAATACATAGACAAACAGAGTGTCACTAGTATGCCTCTACTTGACTAGCTCGTTAATCGAAGATGGTTATGTTTCCTGACCATGAACAAAAGAGTTGTTATTTGATTAACGGGATCACATCATTAGGAGAATGATGTGATTGACATGACCCATTCCATTAGCTTAGCACCCGATCGTTTAGTATGTTGCTATTGCTATGACTGTGAGATTATGCAACTCCTGTTTGCCGGAGGAACACTTTGTGTGATACCAAACGTCACAACGTAACTGGGTGATTATAAAGGATCTCTACAGGTGTCTCCGAAGGTACATGTTGGGTTGGCGTATTTCGAGATTAGGATTTGTCACTCAAATTGTCGGAGAGGTATCTCTGGGCCCTCTCGGTAATGCACATCACATAAGCCTTGCAAGCATTACAACTAATGAGTTAGTTGTGAGATGATGTATTACAGAACAAGTAAAGAGACTTGTCGGTAACGAGATTGAACTAGGTATTAAGATACCGACGACCGAATCTCGGGCAACTAACATACCGATGACAAAGGGAACACCGTATGTTGTTATGCGGTCTGACCGATAAAGATCTTCGTAGAATATGTAGGAGCCAATATGAGCATCCAGGTTCCGCTATTGGTTATTGACCGGAGACGTGTCTCGGTCATGTCTACATTGTTCTCGAACCCGTAGGGTCCGCACGCTTAAGGTTTCGATGAAAGTTATATTACGAGTTTATGAGTTTTGATGTACCGAAGGAGTTCGGAGTCCCGGATGAGATCGGGGACATGACGAGGAGTCTTGAAATGGTCGAGACGTGAAGATCGATATATTGGACGACTATATTCGAACATCAGAAAGGTTCTGAGTGGTTTGGGTATTTTTCGGAGTACCGGGGAGTTACGGGCATACGGGGGAAGAAGTATATGGGCCTTATTGGGCTTTAGGGGAGAGGAAGAGACAGGCCGCGCGCCCCCATTGACTAGTCCGAATTGGACTAGGGGGAAGGGAGGCGCCCCCTCCTTCCTTCTCTTCCCTCTTCCCCTTCCTTGTCTTCTACTCCTACTACTTGGAAGGACTCCTAGTTGGACTAGGAAAGGGGGAATCATACTCCCGGTGGGAGTAGGACTCCCCTAGGGCGCGCCATAGAGAGGGCCGGCCCTCCCCTCCTCCACTCCTTTATATACGGGGGCAGGGGGCACCCCATAGACAAACAAGTTGATCTTCGTGATCGTTCTCTTAGCCGTGTGCGGTGCCCCCCTCCATCATAACCCTTGATAATATTGTAGCAGTGCGTAGGCGAAGCCCTGCAACGTTAGAACATCAAGATCATCATCACGCCGTCGTGCTGACGAAACTCATCCCCGACACTTTGCTGGATCGGAGTCCGGGGATCGTCATCGAGCTGAACGTGTGCTAGAACTCGGAGGTGCCGTAGTTTCGGTGCTTGATCGATCGGGCCGTGAAGACGTACGACTACATCAACCGCGTTGTCATAACGCTTCCGCTATCGGTCTACAAGGGTACGTAGACAACACTCTCCCCTCTCGTTGCTATGCATCACCATGATCTTGCGTGTGCGTAGGAATTTTTTTAAAAATTACTACGTTCCCCTACAGCCGGCCCGTTCTTCCCTTTTTTTTTGTTACAAACTGCAAAAAACTGCGCGCGGGTGGAAAAAACTGCAAAAAACTTTGCTGGATCGTAGTCCGGGGATCGTCATCGAGCTGAACGTGTGCTAGAACTCGGAGGTGCCGTAGTTTCGGTGCTTGATCGATCGGGCCGTGAAGATGTACGACTACATCAACCGCGTTGTCATAACGCTTCCGCTATCGGTCTACAAGGGTACGTAGACAACACTCTCCCCTCTCGTTGCTATGCATCACCATGATCTTGCGTGTGCGTAGGAATTTTTTTAAAAATTACTACGTTCCCCTACAGCCGGCCCATTCTTCCCTTTTTTTTGTTACAAACTGCAAAAAACTGCGCGCGGGTGGAACTCGAACTCGCGACCACCTACATTTAGCTTAGCTGTGATAGCCAACTACGCTACTTACCTTGCTGAGATTCGAAAGATCCTTTTGATTCTTTTATTGCATCTTCTTTTCTTTTTCATTTCCTTTTGCTTTTCCCTTTTCTTTTCCTTTTTCCTTTTTCCTTTCTTTTTCTTAAATTCATGCTTTAAAAAAAATCCAGTGAACCTTTTCCCAATACACGAACTTTTAATTCAAAATTGATGAATTTGAATTCATGAACTTTTTTTGAAAATCCGTGAACCTTTTCTAATTAGTGAACTTTTTTATCGATATTGCTGAACTTTTTTCAAACCCGTGAACTTTTTTTCCAAATTTGGTGAACTTTTTTTGAATTTGTGAACTTTTTTAACAAAATCGATGAACTATTTTTAAATCTGTGAACTTTTTGATCGAAATTGATGAACTTTTTTAAAACCCGTGAACTCTCTTTCCAAATTTGGTGAACTTTTTTGGAATTTGTGAATTTTTTAACAAAATCGATGAACTACTTTTTAATCTGTGAACTTTTTGATCAAAAATGATGAACTTTTTTAAAACCCGTGAACTCTTTTTCCAAATTTGGTGAACTTTTTCCGAATTTGTGAATTTTTTTAACAAAAGCGACGAACTATTTTTAAATCTATGAACGTTTTGATCGAAATAGATGAAGTTTTTTAAAAATTCCGTGAACTCTTTTTCTAAATTTGGTGAACTTTTTCGAATTTGTGAATTTTTTTAACAAAATCGATGAACTATTTTTAAATCTGTGAACTTTTTGATCGAAATTGATGAACTTTTAAAAAAATCCATGAACTCGTTTCAAGTTTGTTAAAAAATATTTATTGTTTTAGTCAGACCTTATCACAAAACACTTTTCAACCTTATGACAAATATTCTTCACTTTCTTCTTAACACAAATATTTATTGTTTTAGTCAAACCAGGCGTAACAAACATAAAATATTTATTATGAGGAAGTCTGCCAAAGAGAAGAAACAGTCGTAATAAACTCTCCAGTTGAACCAGTGGTAACAAACTCTCCCGAAACAGCCGCACGAACGAACGGGAAAAGTAATTCTACGTGTGTGCGCACGAACGAAGGAAGCAGTCGAGAAACAGTCCTAACTGGGCTTCCTAGAAACCAGCCCAACAAGAGAACGCGTAGGCGCCCGAATTTCTATCGGGCTCTGAAGGCGCCGACGAGGGGAGCTCCTGTCTGACGCTCGTTAGCGTCAAGAAGTGGAGCTTTCGCTGAAGGTAGGTGCAGATGGGCCGGCCCATTCAGAGGTCAGGAGTTCGAGCGCGTTAAAAAGATCGCCAAAACTTACACTGAGCCAGAGCGAGGGATCGAACCAGCGACGTCCCCACTCGTGAAGTGTTGAACTAACCATTGGAGCTGCTATGTTCTACTGGTTTTCAAGCAGCGCGAGAGATTAAAGTACCAGATAGCTTTTGAAAAAATTCGAACAATTCACGAAAATCAAGAACAAAAAAAAAGAAAATTATGAACAAAATTTGACAAATGTGAAACACTTTTTAAAACCATGAACAATTTTTTGAAATTCAAACAAACTTTTCAAGGATGAACAATTTTTGAAATTCAAACAAACTTTTCAAACATGAACAATTATTGAACAGTTGATCAAAAATTTCGAAATTCCAAAAGGTTGAACAATTTATTAAATATAAATTGAACATCTTTTTATTATACGCTGAACAATTTTAATACAAACTAAACATTTTTTATTATACGCTGAACAATTTTAAATACATACTAAACATTTTTTTATATGCGGAACAAAATTTGTATTGTGAAAAAAATTAAAAACCGTGATTTTTTCTGAAATAATGAAGAAAATATGGAATTTCAAACTTTTTTGAAAACAAAAAAAAGATAGAATAAAAAGAGAAGGAAAAAAAGAAACGGAAAATAAAAATAAAAAACAGAGACAAGAAAGAATAAGAGAAACAGGATAAATCACAAAACTGGCCGGCTAAAAGAAAAAAAAGAAACCGATTTAGGGAACCTTCCAGAAGGTTCCCAAAACCGGTTTGCCTGGCACTGCTCTAACTGGCGAAGTGGGCCGGCCCGTCGCGCGCAGCAGCTCCCGCGCTTCAGCGGAGCCGCGCCTCCTCAACGCACGCGCGCGTCAAATAGGATTTGACACCGACGAGGAGCACTCTTCGTTGCCTGCCGGCTGCGTCGCCCGCTTTTCTATTGAACTAGGCCGACCCAACTTAGAAGATAACGAGTACATCGCATCCGGTTTTGGGACCATTTTGGAAGGTTCCAGCCTGGATTTTTCTGTTTTGGGAACAACCTAGAAGGTTCCTCAACTGTTTTTTACTGGTTTTCGGCTTTCTAATGGATTTATTATTATTATTATTATTATTATTATTATTATTATTATTATTATTATTATTATTATTATTATTTATTTTTCCTTTTCTTTTACTTCTTATCTACTTCCTTTTCTTTCCTTTTATCTTTTTTGTTCCTTTCCTTTTCTTTTCTTTATGTTTTTGTTCAAAATTTTCACAACTTTTTCAGAAAAAATTGGGATTCCAATAAATAATTCCATTTCAAAACTTATTCGCTAATTTCAAAGAATTTTATTGATACCAATTTTTTTCAGAAAATTCAAAAAATCTTCTTGTTTTTAAAAATTGTTCGCAAATTTCAAAAAAATTTTGGGAGTTTAAAAAACTGTTCCAGTTTCAATAATTGTAGCATATTAAAAAAATGTTCATGTTTCCAAATTTTGTTCCGGAGTTGAAAATAAGGTGCTAGTTTATAAAAAGATGTAAACGTGTTTTCTTTTTTTTCTTTTGCGAGAGTCACGGTTTTGCTTCTGCGAGATGCATGTTTTTGCTTTCGTGAAAGTCACGGCCGTGCCTTCCGAAAACGAAAAAAATGCATTTTCTTTTTTTTCCTTCCGCGAGAGTGACGGTTTTGCATCGGCACGGTTGTGCTTTCGCGAGAGTTACGGCCGTGCCTCTCGGAAACGGAAAAAAATACGTTTTTTCGTTCTGTGAGAGTCACGATTTTGCTTCCGCGAGAGGCATGGTTGTGCTTTTGCGAGAGTCACGGCCGTGCCTCTCAAAAACGGAAAAAAGAACGAGTTTTTTGTTTTTTTTTCTTCAGCGAGAGTCACGGTTTTGCTTCCGCGAGAGACACGGTTCTGCTTTCGCGAGAGTCACGGCCGTGCCTCTCGGAAACGGAAAAAAAAACGCGTTTTCTTTTTTTTTCCTTCCGCGAGAGTCACGGTTCTGCTTCCGCCAGAGGCGCGGTTGTGATTTCGCGAGAGGCACGGGTGTGCCTCTTTCGGAAAAGAAAAAAACCCGTGCTCCCGGTTCGGTTTTTCTGTTCGTTTTTTTTGTGAAAAAAAGTTCGTCAAAATCTATCAACATGGGATCTAGTTTTGAAGATCTCGACGCGAAGAATCCAACGATTGAAACGGTTCGAGATTTGGACGCACGGTTTAAGAGATAAAACATTTAAAATAAACGAATCTACCAAAAAAAAGGAAAAAACTCACAAGTTACGTCAAGTGGCGCACATGCAGCGACACATTTGTCGCAACCTGAAAAGGTGGGAGTGATTTTAGCAACGAGTACTTCTCAATTAATGATTTCGATCAGACGCGCGTGTCTTGGTGAGCGAGAACGGCAAGGTGCCGCCTTGCCTACTTTGTCGGCGACGGGATCGACCGCGGCCACCTCCGCGCTCCACCGTGCATCTGGCTGTCGCCGCCGGCTTTGCTACTGCGACGCCTCGTCCAGTCATCCCCAAATACATCTCAACTAAGCAGTAAGTCATAAGCTTTTAATCAAAATCGTTGGGCGATGAACACTGCGTTATTTTTTTTATACAATCTTTCTCTCTGATTCCTTCGGTATTTTCATGCCAAATCAAAGGCAATCCCTACTACTAGTATAGTAGTACTACTCAGTTAAGCTTGTAGTACGTGGTTCTAATCCAATTAATAGGATTAGAATGTGATACACTGCTCGTAATCCAATTTCTAATAATACTGCTCCATATTCCAGCAGTACTGATTCTTCATACTCGTGTGCTAGCTAGCCACACTAGCATATTTCATTTCAAGAAAGACCCAATGTATTGATGACAATAACAGTGAAAAATGATGTCTTGAAGAAAATTACTTACAAAGATATAAGTGAAATCCTCATTTCAAGAAATACAATTATCTGAGAGTATGCTTAGCTGCATTAGGTTTTAGTTACACGGTCTTTTCTAAATTTGGGCCCCATTTTGCATTTCGCAGCCTGTCCCCGAATTCTTGGAGACGGCCCTGCCAAGAGGAAATGGACATGGAGGTGGGACACATTATGAAGTTCAAGGGTTCGATCAGAGGGGAAATAGTTTTTTTTTTTGTGTGTGTGTGTGTGTGTGCGCGCGAGCGCGCGCGCGAAGATGACCTCCAAGGTTATCTGGCCTAGGGGCTCTGCCTTTCTTCCTGGTATAACATCGTGGAAATGGGTTAGCGAGGGTGGAGGGCCGTCAGTGGTATCCCCATCTGGGACATGATGCCGGAGGCCGCATTTTGGGAGGCTCCGCATGGGCCCGAGGAAGAGTCGCCGCTGCCATTGGAGGCCGTATGGCGTGGGAAGCGGAGGAGAAGAAGGCGGAAGCGAGGAGAGCGCCTCATGGTGGCGCTGGGGCGCCATGGAGGAAGAGGTGAACGAGAGCTTGGAAGAAGAGGAGCCCCCCTTGGCCCGGTGGGTGATGGGGAATGGTACCAAGGTTAGGCTTTGGGAGGACACCTGGTATGGTACCTTCACCCCGGTTGTGCAATTCTAGCCAAGGTAACCAAGAGTGATCTCAACGCTATATCACTTTACAGAGGGAGTAATTTGTAATGAGTCTTTCAAAGTTAGAGATGTCATTTGGGACGGTAACCAGTTCAAGCTTACTTTTAGAAGGGATTTTGATGATTGGCTTATGGAACTTTGGTTCATTATTAATAGCTAAAAGTATTAATTTGTCTGAGAAATAGAATCTTTAATCTCGCAGCTAGAAAGCAATGGACGCTGCTCAACTAGCTCACTATATCCCTCGCAAAAAAAAAAAAAACTAGCTCACTATATCATTTTGTAAATTTATTGGAGTCCAACATGTCTACATTCCCGTCGTTTGGAAGCTAAGGGTTCCTCCCAAAATTCGTATTTTTTGTTCTCCCGTAACAAACTAATGACTAGAGATAATCTAAGAAAAAAGCACATTATTAAACCATTAAAATGTCTCTTTTGCAACGAACCTGAATCCATCCAACATCTCTTGTTTGGCGGTGTGGTGGCTAGAAATATCTGGCATGTCATCAGAGATTTTTTGGAGCTCGGGTTGGACATGATTTTATTTTGGTAGCTAAGTATACCGGGTAGCTAATAATAGTGATTCTGCCCTGAACACCGTTTGCTCTGATGTTATGTGAAATATCTGGAAATTTAGGAATTCCACAATATTCTACAGTGTACAGTGGCTTTTTGTCAAACACGTCTGGTGGAACATTTTGAGGACATTCAGGTTCTGAATGGTTTTGTCACCAGACCAATGCAAGCGGAGATTGTTAATTATTCACAAAGACCTTACAAAGTACTACATCAGTAAGTCTCCCCTCCAGCTGGAGATCTGCCGGTCAAAAAGATGTGGAGCCAAATGCAAGTTCTTAGAGCGCCCGCATGGGTTCCTGTGGGCTTGTTTTAGGTTGTTGGCTGCTATTACTTTCCCTTTTAAGTTCCCAGTGGTATGACTCTGAACAACTCTTTTAGCTGCTGTATGGCTTTGGTTTCATCTATGCAATCCTCTCTGTTTTTCCCCACACACAAAAACCTCTCTCTGTTTGTCTAAAAAAAGAGTTATCCGTTTCCCTAAAACCGTAGAAAATGGAAGTCGAGTGCGCTTTCGAATCGAATAGAAAGTATATATATTTGTTACATCGTTGTAAGATTGGACCATTTATCTGGTTTCCAACCAAAAAGGACAAGGTCTCAGCTCGGAAAAAAGAAGAGAAAAGGTCCTGAAGACACGGGACCCAACACGTACGTAGCTTGTCACCGGTGATGAAACCTACATATGACCGCGAACAAGAAACAAAACACACGCATTGCTGCCTTGCTTTGCCCGCCCCGCCGTGTAAATTGCAAGCACAAATGCCTCCTACTCCATATAAATTGCACCCTCTCCCAGGAAATAAAATCCTAGCTAGGCAGCGCCAGACAAGTACGGAGTAGTAGCTAGAAAGAAGATGGCCGCCGGTGGCCGGGCGCTGCTCGTGGCGCTGCTGGCCGTGGCCTGTGCCACCGCCGTCGTCGTCGGTCAGTTCCTCATTCTTCTACGGCCATGCATGCATGCACCTCCTTAGCTGCAAGGCGCGTGCTGAGCGCTGACGCTCGATCGCTGTCAAATTTGTATTGCAGGAGACACGGCGACGGCGTCAGTGTGCGACGGAATAAGCTGCGGCATGGGCACCTGCAAGGTGCCCATCCTGCCCACCCCCGACGGCTATGAGTGCGACTGCAGCCCAGGGTGGTTGCGCCTCGACCTCCTCCAGCCAATCACGCCCTGCAACTTCCCTCTCTGTAAGCCAAGCAACCATATGCTATATGTGTTTTCCGTTATGCATCTCGAGGGAAAACCCACGTCTCTGGCCTTTGTTTGCAGGTCCCTCGGTTGTTAGCTGCCACACGCCCAAGCCGAAGCCGGCGCTGCCGTTCGGAAAGAATTTCACAGCTGACCGTAAACTCTCGGAATTCAAACCATGATTTAGGTACTGCATGCTCGACTGTTTTTCTTCTGGCAATGAACTGATCTCCTCCGTTTCTTCGTGCCAGCCTGCTCAGTCGTCGACTGTGGCCCGGAGGGCAGGTGCGTCAAGCAAGAGAGCTCCCCTTACTTCCACTGCCAGTGCAACCCGGGCACACCCAACGCCCGCAACGACCCTTCCTTCTTTTGCACCAACTGTAAGATCCCCCCAACTTTTCTTCTTCATCATGTAGGTCTCCTTTATTATCTTCTTGCTGTTTTGCTTAGCCTGAGACCTTTTCCCTTGATCTTGTAGGTGCCGTCGGCGACAACGGATGCGCGGTTCAGCCACCTCCACCGGCTCCGTCAACGGGCTCCCCGCCGCCTCCGTCGATGGCGCCAACTGGTAATGATCACAATTCATCTGCACCGGCCCCTGCCTCCATCACCAAAGGCAATGCAACCTCACTAGGTTCCATCCGATTCTCCATTATTCCGTCGAGATCAGATCATCATCGTATAGTATACACGCGCGTGCACACACAGCCTTGCAGCGAGTCTCCGGCCGACATAAATAACAGAGGAAATGGACTACTCCTCACAGCTAACTAACGGCGCTGCGTCCGTATTTTGCAGGCTCTGTCTCCTTGCGGAATCTCCCGCGGCTGCTGATGCTGGTGGCCTCGCTCGCCGCGCTTCACATTGTGTGATTATTACGTGGACAGCACGCTGTGATGCGGACGGACGTGCACTGATCAAGACTCCGTACGTAGGACCGTGGGAGCAGCAAAATGTACGTACGCACGTATGCTATGTGTGGTGCATACTGTGCATGCGTATATATGCTGCTGCTGCTGGTGGTGGTGGTGGCGGCGGTGCTTTTGCTTGATATATGCATGCATGAACCCGAAGAAGCAAGCGGCCGTATAAAGTGATCAGGAGATGAGCTGGCCGCTGCCATTCTTTTGCGTTTTCTCTTCTTTGTCCATTTTTTATTTATATTTCTTTCTTTCTTTTTCTTTGTCTTTTTTCTCAAAAACATGAATAAGATTTTTTTGTGAATATTTTTTCATAAATTTTAGATATATAAATCTAATTCCGTTAACTTCTTAATGTGTGAATATTTTGTATACGAAATGATGTCTCATCTAAGTTTGTCCAACTTGCATATCCACCCTGTAATTGTCCCAGTTACAAGTCCACCCTCGACTCATAAATGGACATGTGTTTTGTTTTTCATCCCAGTTGCAAGTCCACGCTTGACCCGAAACTGGGCTCATAGTTGATTATTCTCTCAGTTGCAAATCCACCTTGACATGCAAATGATATCATAGTTTGATGTAGTTGTCCCAGTTGCAAATCCATCTCGACATGCAAATGATATCGCAGTTTGGTGTAGTTGTCCCAGTTGCAAGTCCTTTCTTGACTTGTGACGGTGTCATGGGCTAGGGGGTCCTAGCCCAACAGGGCTAATGTATGAGCCGGACTACCAGCCCACTCACTACAAGAAATATGTCAACTTGTGACCCTCACTATTGGTCACTGAAAGGTCACAAATTTTCATTTACGACCTTTTTGTGACCAAAAACAGAAGGTCAAAAGATGGCGGTCGTAAACTGACTATAGCGAACTTTAACAAAAGGTCGTTGAACCCATGACCTTTTGTTTTGGTCACTGGCTGTCTTCCCAGGCCACGTCGGATCCGACGTGGCAATCTGACGTGGCAAAATTGCGACCAATTGCAAAGGTCACTGACAAGATTCAGCCCGGTCCGATTCGGTGTTTTACATGGGCCGAGCCCATTAATTCAGCCTATTTGGGTTTTTTTTCATCAATTTTTTGTTGGGTTCATGGGCCAAGCCCAACATTGTAACTTTTTTATTGTTGGGCCATGGCCTTTTTGTCTAAAATATTTCATTTTCCTTTTTTATTAAATGGGTCCAAATGGGTCCCAATTGTCAGGTTCTTGTAACTGGGTCCCATTTTTCATGTTCTGGTAAGTGGGTCCCATCGATCAGGCTCATATTCTTCATATTTCAACTAGTATTTAAATTGCCAGACAAAAAGCACACATGATACTTCAAATAAGAGCAACCAGATCACATAATACAATGGCAATCACAATAACAAGCTCTATACGTGCCAATACATGACCATGTGTAATACAGTACTTTCAAGCTCTACAAGTGTAACGAGTTCTACAAGTGTAATGCAGTACTGCTTTACAAGAAATGACAATATGCCAGACTCGCTGGACGACCGTAGTCAGATGAACAACATGACAGACTCGCTGGACGACCGTAGTCAGATGAACAACATGCCAGACTCGCTGGACGACCGAAGTCAGGGCTGGCAACAAACAAAACTGCAATATGGCTTCCTCTGTCACCCCTGTTACATGAATGAGAGAAGAATAAGAAAAATTGGGGCAAATATATTATGAACAGACCACTCAAGAAAATGACATTTATTTAGAATGATAACACAAATTGAGCTAGTGCCATGCTTTTTGTCCTCCAACTAGTTAAAATGAGATACCCATACATACAAGAAAACAGATACAAAATATGAATATGCATGGCTCAAGTGTAAGTCGTGCAAAAAACTTCACTGCAACACATTGCACCTAAAACAAAATACCATTCTACTAACACGACCATCCATTCAACCGGCAAGATCTAACAAAACTAGTCAGCACAAGCATACTAACATCACAAAGGTAGGAGGGTATAAAGGGAACCGAGAGAGATACCTGTGGATTATAGTGTCAACGGTTTAGCAGCGCCGGAGACGACTCGAACCCAACTATGGCAGCGGCGACGACGACTAGTATAGTGCAGAAAAAGAAAAGATATCAAATCAGCCATTTTTAGGTTCAACCATGGTTGATATCCAACAACATGCAAGCAGGTTTTTAATCGACAAAAAAATATAGAACAGTCTACATCTACAAGTAGATACAAGCTGGATTTGATCAAGACTTATAGAAAGGTAAAAAAGTTGCATGTTTCAAAGCCAGGACAACAATCCAATCTCTATTAGGAAAGAAAACTTGTCTGTTAGCAGCAGGCTCTCTTCGTTTGTTCAACTTAATTGGGTGGTTTTGATCAAATATTATTGATGCAACACTTGGCATCACTAAACTACAAGTCCAAAGCATCATAAGCACTAGGCAGAAATCACCATGGCCAGAACATAACTTAGCAGAAGGGGTGTATGGTCGTGGACACACGCAGAGCAAGATAATAGAGCAAGAGAGAGCAAAAGAGAGGAGCGGTTGCTTACTAGCTATGCTATGCTGGAGCAGAAAAGGAGTTACTGGAGTGGGATGCCTGCGAGTGGAAGAAGAATCATTGCATGGTGGCGTGTCTCTGTCTTGCACCTGCGCGTGTTAGAAAGTGCACCCATCAGGGAACGAAGCATATACATGACATGTAAATACCATGGCAGCAATGAAATTAAACACCAACTGCCAACAGTACTACTGCTGTCGACTTGTTTGGATCATCACAAACCAACTAGTATAGCAGTTGGCACACGAAAGTAGCAGCAGTACATGCACCTTCCAGGTTCACATTGCACTTTCTTTTCAGGTTTGCAACAAAAGGAAGAAAGAAAGAAACAACATTCTCAGACACACTAAGACACGAACTTGACAGCATAATATTCCCAGTCAGCCACTTAACTGGATCAATTCCCACCAAGCAAGACACAACAAAATATTAAAAAAGAATACACAAAGTGATCAGAAGTGGTTTTGAATATAACATTCGCCCTGGCAGAAGACTCTGTCAATAAAACGCACTTGTGACTTCAACTAACTTGTGGGCTGATTTTGCTCAAGTTTCTTAATAGACTTATAATGTTTAGCTTCTAGAAATTAAATCTCAAAGTTTAGCTTACGGAAACAAAATTACAAGGTTTTCTATCTGCAATCAGTACAAACTTGATAGTGCTACAAGTGCTAATGATCCAACAGCGTCCCAGCTCCACACGTCCTAGTACTGAATTTCCTCACACTTGATAGTGCTACAAGCAAGCAAGCAAGCAAACATGCAAATACAAGTAGTAGTACTGGTTGTCTAATGAATGGAATACATGATTCTCCTCAAATAAATTGACAAGGTTTTCTTCTTCTTTTTTCTAGTTAATGACAACCAGTCATCAATCAAGCAAGCTACATCACATTGGTACAGCAGTTAGCATCGTTCAGCATATATGGGGTGTGAGCAGTCAACACCTACCAAAAACAGGGTCAGGAGCTTCCTCTTATAATCGCTCGTCTTGTGCTCTAGTGAGGCGGTCACGGACAGCGGCCTCTGCGCGACGCCGCTTGAGGGGAGCGCTCCAAAGGGGAGCAGACCTTTCGCTGCAAGACTCATGGATGGTGCCATGTTTGCTCACTGGATGAAATGAATGGAGATGTCATCAACATGAACCAGAGACAGAACATAGCTGTTGTCGTCAGCATCAATTAGAGACAGAACAAATTAATTCTTGTAAAAGCAAAACAGTAATACTAGTAAATACTAGTGCAGTTAACTTGTCGGTTAAGAGATTAACGAAACCAGTCACTTTAAGCATACTAGAGCTTCAAACCTCAAGCTAAACAGAGTAATACTAGTGCATACAAAACCTCAAGCTAAACACAATATGCAGTACTCAGTCCAACAAATTCTGCATGTCACTATATCTGAGCAGCACTCCAATCATTCATAGCTAGCTAATTTTCCTAGGGTGCAAATGGCAGAGGGCTCACCTCATCAAGGAACGATGGCAAGGCCAAGCGGAGCTCGTCCGGAAATACAGATGCAGAAAACCTCTTGCCAGCCTCGCGAAGCACCTCGCCCAAAGACGGTGACCTACAGCAGAACCGTTCAGGTTACTTCCCCAACAACTAGGACGAACCGGATCTGGACCATTCCTAAGAGGAAACGAAGTGAAAATACCCTGTTGGTATGAGGTCCATAGGCGCACTCAGAAACCCATAGTGGCCCTGAAGGTAGCAGTCTTCCACCAGGACGACGGAGACCATCGGCGTGAGGTGCAAGATCCGCTCGCTGAGAGGACGCGCTGGCTGGAGAAGCCCCGTGTCTAGCGATCGAAGGCAGGCAGCCATGGCCACACGCTGCGTAGCACCAACAGAAGGTTCGTTAAGCAGCGCCGAATCAAATCCAGAGAGAGGGGGGTCGAATCGGGGAGTTCCTACCTTGAGACGAAGGGGGGACCAATAGACTCCAGCTCCAGGTAGTCGATGGCGGAGCACACGGACACGTCATCCACCCGCGCCACCGCGCGCTTGATCCGCTCTGCCACGAACCCCAGCGGCTACGACAGCACGTCCCCCATGCGCACCGTCACGAGGTCCCGCACGATGGCGTTGCCGAAGTAGTTGGCCGGCAGCTGCGGGTGCAGGCGCTGCCGGATGTTGTCCCCTGTGGCGGGAGGGACGAACGCGCGGCCCTGCGGCGGAGGGCGCCGACTGAGGCCTCCGAGACGGGCGGAGGAAGAGCGGCAGACGTCCTCCGGGAGGCGAGGAGGAGCGGGTGGTGGCGCGCGGGCGCGGGCGGCGCGGTCGGATCTGAATCAGGGAGGGATGGGATCGGCGGGGTGGCGGCGGCGATGTGGGAGACGAGGGGAGAGGGAGTGCGTGAGGGAGAGGGAGCGCTAGGGTTCGTGGGGTGAGAGGGTGAGGGAGTTTTCTTTTTTCTTTTTTTGAGACAAAGAGGGGGAGGGGGTGAGGGAGAAAGGGCTGCCGTCGGATCCGAGAGCATCCGACGGCGTTTGAGCACGATCCGCGTGACATGTCCATGGACCAATCAGAACCCAGTACACGTTATGACCTTTTAAATTGGTCGCAATCGACTAAAAATAAGGTGTTGAACCATATTTTTTCAAAAAAAGTGTTGAATCATAGAAACAGTTTTATGATATGAGAAATTCAAAAAGGAACATACTCATTGTGTCACCAAATGTGACATAGTTTTTAGGAAAACTAACAAACTTGGAATTGTAATAAGACAAATATCTTTTAAAAATTGTTATGAGAAATGAGTTTTTTGGGGGGGGGGTCATTTTCTACTTTGTTCAATCTTATGGCCACATCCATGGCATAGTTTGTTCAAAGGATCTCATATTGTGCACAAGGGTGCATTTTGGAATGGCAAACAATGTTGCCTAAGGAAGTTTTCATTTTCTTTGGACAAAAAAACCATTTTCCATTTTTTGAGTGCCCGAAAGGAGGTTTTTTTGTGAAGGACCTCCCAAATAATTGTTGCAAAATTGGACCAAATCATTTTTCTAAAATACTAGGCCATATTTAATGCACAATTGACAAAATGGTTGGGTGTCAAAAGATTTGATCCACCTCTGGTGAAAAAGACAAATTCCCGCTGATTCAGCTGGAAGCGGGTCAAATTTGAACTGTAGCTACCTTGTAGTTTGCTCTTCATTTTTTACAAAAATCATTTCTAGGTACATAAGTATCTATTTAATCAGAGAAACACCAAAAAAATTCCAAGATTCAACCACTAGCTAGGAACGGTCATTCCCGCCGTTTTGACCGCATTTTGAAACGGGCATAAAAAATTCAATTTTTTTTTTGCAAAACCATCGCATTGTGTCATTATATGTGACCAAGTTTCCAGGCAAAATAATAAACTTGTAATACGTCAATTATTTTTAAAAAGTGTTCTCAGAACCGAGCTATCACGTGTGGAGATCATTGGCTTTCAAGCCAAATGATCAATCTTATGGACACATCCATGGCATAGTTTGTTCAAAGGATCTCATAGTGTGCACAAGGGTGCATTTTGGAATGGCAAACAATGTTGCTTAAGGAAGTTTTCATTTTCTTTGGACGAAAAAACCATTTTCCATTTTTTGAGTGCCCGAAAGGAGGTTTTTTTGTGAAGGACCTCCCATATAATTGTTGCAAAATTGGACCAAATCATTTTTCTAAAATACTAGGCCATATTTAATGCACAATTGACAAAATGGTTGGGATGGTTGGGTGTCAAAATATTTGATCCACCTCTGGTGAAAAAGACAAATTCCCGGTGATTCAGCTGGAAGCGGGTCAAATTTGAACTGTAGCTACCTCGTAGTTTGCTCTTCTTTTTTTTACAAAAATAATTTCTAGGTACATAAGTATCTATTTAATCAGAGAACACCAAAAAAATCCAAGATTCAACCACTAGCTAGGAACGGTCATTCCCGCCGTTTTGATCGCATTTTGAAACGGGCATAAAAAATTCAAAAAAAATCAGAAAAAATGGGAAACCTTCGCATTGTGTCATTATATGTGACCAAGTTTCCAGGAAAAATAATAAACTTGTAATACGGCAATTATTTTTAAAAAGTGTTCTCAGAAACGAGCTATCACGTGTGGAGATCATTGGCTTTCAAGCCAAATGATCAATCTTATGGCCACATCCATGGCATAGTTTGTTCAAAAGATCTCATATTGTGCACAAGGGTGCATTTTGGAATGGCAAACAATGTTGCTTAAGGAAGTTTTCATTTTATTTGGACGAAAAAACCATTTTCCATTTTTTGAGTGCCCGAAAGAAGGTTTTTTTTTGTGAAGGACCTCCCAAATAATTGTTGCAAAATTGGACCAAATCATTTTTCTAAAATACTAGGCCATATTTAATGCACAATTGACAAAATGGTTGGGTGTCAAAAGATTTGATCCACCTCTGGTGAAAAAGACAAATTTCCACTGATTCAGCTGGAAGCGGGTCAAATTTGAACTGTAGCTACCTCGTAGTTTACTCTTCATTTTATACAAAAATCATTTCTAGGTACATAAGTATCTATTTAATCAGAGAAACACCAAAAAAATTCCAAGATTCAACCACTAGCTAGGAACGGTCATTCCCGCCGTTTTGACCGCATTTTGAAACGGGCATAAAAAATTCAAAAAAAACAAAAAATTGCAAAACCATCGCATTGTGTCATTATATGTGACCAAGTTTCCAGGCAAAATAATAAACTTGTAAAACGGCAATTATTTTTAAAAAGTGTTCTCAGAACCGAGCTATCACGTGTGGAGATCATTGGCTTTCAAGCCAAATGATCAATCTTATGGCCACATCCATGGCATAGTTTGTTCAAAGGATCTCATATTGTGCACAAGGGTGCATTTTGGAATGGTAAACAATGCTGCTTATGGAAGTTTTCATTTTCTTTGGATGAAAAAACCATTTTCCATTTTTTGAGTGCCCGAAAGGAGGTTTTTTTGTGAAGGACCTCCCAAATAATTGTTGCAAAATTGGACCAAATCATTTTTCTAAAATACTAGGCCATATTTAGTGCACAATTGACAAAATGGTTGGGTGTCAAAAGATTTGATCCACCTCTGGTGAAAAAGACAAATTCCCGGTGATTCAGCTGGAAGCGGGTCAAATTTGAACTGTAGCTACCTCGTAGTTTGCTCTTCTTTTTTTACAAAAATAATTTCTAGGTACATAAGTATCTATTTAATCAGAGAAACACCAAAAAAATTCCAAGATTCAACCACTAGCTAGGAACGGTCATTCCCGCCGTTTTGATCTCATTTTGAAACGGGCATAAAAAATTCAAAAAAAATCAGAAAAAATGGGAAACCTTCGCATTGTGTCATTATATGTGACCAAGTTTCCAGGAAAAATAATAAACTTGTAATACGGCAATTATTTTTAAAAAGTGTTCTCAGAAACGAGCTATCACGTGTGGAGATCATTGGCTTTCAAGCCAAATGATCAATCTTATGGCCACATCCATGGCATAGTTTGTTCAAAAGATCTCATATTGTGCACAAGGGTGCATTTTGGAATGGCAAACAATGTTGCTTAAGGAAGTTTTCATTTTATTTGGACGAAAAAACCATTTTCCATTTTTTGAGTGCCCGAAAGGAGGTTTTTTTTGTGAAGGACCTCCCAAATAATTGTTGCAAAATTGGACCAAATCATTTTTCTAAAATACTAGGCCATATTTAATGCACAATTGACAAAATGGTTGGGTGTCAAAAGATTTGATCCACCTCTGGTGAAAAAGACAAATTTCCACTGATTCAGCTGGAAGCGGGTCAAATTTGAACTGTAGCTACCTCGTAGTTTTCTCTTCATTTTATACAAAAATCATTTCTAGGTACATAAGTATCTATTTAATCAGAGAAACACCAAAAAAATTCCAAGATTCAACCACTAGCTAGGAACGGTCATTCCCGCCGTTTTGACCGCATTTTGAAACGGGCATAAAAAATTCAAAAAAAATCAAAAAATTGGGAAATCTTCGCATTGTGTCATTATATGTGGCCAAGTTCCCAGGAAAAATAACAAACTTGTAATAAGGCAGTAATTTTAAAAAAGTGTTCTCAGAAATGAGCTATCATCTATGAAGATTCATGGCTTTCAAGCCAAATGATCAATCTTATGGCCACATTCATGGCATAGTTTGTTCAAATGATCCCATATTGTGCACAAGGGTGCATATTGGAATGGCAAACAATGTTGCCTAAGGGATTTTTCATTTTCTTTGAACGAAAAATCAATTTTCCATTTTTCGAGTGCCCAAAATGAGTTTTTTTTGTGAAGGACCTACAATATATGTGTTGCAAAATTGGACAAAATCAATTTTATAAAATACTAGGACATATTTGATGCACAATTGACAAAATGGTTGGGTGCCAAAAGTTTTCTGCTGATTCAGTAGAAAGCAGGAAAAATTTGAACTGCAGCTGCCTCATAGTTTGCTCTTTATTTTTTCAAAAAATAATTTCTAGGTAGAAAAGTATCTATTTAATCAGAAATACATGGTTTGGTGGCGATACGTTGAGGTTTGGATGGTGGCCCATGGGCCCAACTCCAAAGCGCGTAGACTCGCATGCCCGCCGCGTGGTCACCACGTGACTGTGGTGTTTCCACGCGTTCCGGACGGCCTAGGCATGTCTAGTGGGTTGGGCACTCCCCTGATAGGTGTGAGGAAGAAGAAAGCAATAGAAGAATCTCACGAGGAGACTGAACCGAGCTCAAACATGAATTAGCACCCAAGTGTTTGATTAGTGGTACGGGAAATGCACATGGCCAATGGGCCTGAATTTTGGCCGAGGATGATCATCTACTAAGGACACTATCTTGGAAAATTTGCAGGTCAAATCAAGGAGCCTAGGTGTCACTTGCTTTGCAACGTACCACACTAGACAGAAATATGAATGTTGAAGCCACACTCACATGTATTGTTAGATGGGGCTCAAATTTTGTGGAGAGCTATGATTTGGGAATATAGAAGATGTGGCAAAAATTCAGCTCATTAGGATATGCCTAGCTAGTACTTCCTTCACAACAGTTCGAGCTGAACAAAAACTTTGGAAATTTGCCGAGGAAGATTTACCAGTCAAATGGAGTTGAATATTGTCATGAGGCAATGATTTGGATAGTAAAGAATGCCCAAGTTTTTGGGGAATTTCGGGAATGACAGAAATATAGGTTGCTTCACAACCTAGGTAAAAAATTGACACATGGACATGACACATAGGCAAAACTGATGAGGTGGCGCCTTGTCATAGCAATAAGTATCAATGCATCCACGTTCACAACCTCATGACCATTTATATTGGTCGTGATTAGGTAGAAATAAGCGAAATTGGCGCCTCTTGTCTGCTTTGTGACCATTTGGTGTAAGCAATTTCAGGGTTTGAGCCCTTCCAAGCGAAATGGCCGTGAATTTACGACCAATTCAGCTAGGGTCACTAAGAGAAGGTCATAAGTTGACATATTTCTTGTAGTGACTAAGGGAGCAAGACTCCGGAGGCCTTCAAAGTGCGGTGACCGAAGACTTGGCGTTTACTTCAAGCATATCTGATTAGATTTGGCATGTACTCCCTCCGTTCCTAAATATTTGTCTTTCTAGACATTTCAAATGTCACCACATACAGATGTATATAGACATATTTTAGAGTGTAGATTCACTTATTTTGTTTCGTATGTAGTCACCATTTGAAACCTCTAGAAAGACAAATATTTAGGAACGAAGGGAGTGCATTCTTAGATGGCAACCGACCATGTGTACCCCTGGTGCCTATAACAACCAGGAGGTTTAGTCCACAGAAGCTATCCATCCATACACCCATTCATCATACCCCTAGGATTTAGACCACAACTTACGATCTCGAGGTAGATCAACTCTATACTTTAATATCTTCATAATATAAACAAGAGCATGACGTAGGGTTTTACCTCCAAAGAGAGCGCCCGGACCTGGGTAAACTCCTTGCATGTTCTTCTCCGGTTAACCATTGATCCGATCTAACAGCTCATGCCCCCTACCCGAGATCTGTCGGTTTTGACACCGACATTGGTGCTTTCATTGAGAGCTCGTTGTTTGATCACTCGAGGTTGATGGCTCGTCTGCAAATCGACAACGCCATTGGCTGTGGTGACATCTTCGTCCCCGACCAACTTTTCGTCTTCGGCAGCATTGTTTTGCATCCTGATCCTACCGACCATCTAGGCCGTGTAGAGAATTTCACTACAAACCAAGTCATCAGGTTCGGACGTCTGGAGTACACCACACGACCTTATGATAAGAACTTGCATATATAGTCATCCACAAGGTTTTTGATGCTATGACTTCCGTATATAGTCATACATGCTTATGATAAGAACTTGCATGCCATCTTTTGTCCTACCCTATCGTGGCAGCTGGGTCCATAAGGAAACTAAGGGATATTAAGGGTTTGTTCGGATCTCCTCCGCCTCCACGCTTCACCAAATTCTAGAGTGGAGCGGAGCCGAACGAAATATCCCCGAGAAGCTGGCTTCAAGTAGTTGCGATCGATTGTAGTGTAAAAATCTGGAGCGAGGAAGACCCAGTTCCACAGAAACCAGAATCTGGAGTTCCCCTATATTACAGCTGAAATGCCACCGCCAAAGAGAACGGTTCGCTGAGACACGCAAAAGAAAACGATTCAGCCCTCGATAGCCACGCATCGCTAGGAATATCTCCTCTCGGCAGCCGTATTGGGCTTGTTCTAGCCGGCCCAATATGGTCCTAGACAGCCCAGCAACTGCTCCCAGCCCAAAATCACGATGGGAAGCTGATTTAGTTGGCGAATGGAACGAGATCGCTGTATGGAGTGAGAAGTCGAGAAGAGAAGCTGGACTTGCGAAGTTTTGTGAAGTTGGAGAAGATCTGAACAGGCCCTAAGTCATCCTTTTAATAGAGAACTGGAACAAAGTATTAACACATAGTGAATACATGAACTCCTCAAACTACGGTAATCACCAGAAAGAATCCCAATTATTGTCACCTTTGGGTATGAATAGGTGCGTATAACTTGCAAGATAGGATCAAGAACTCAAATATATTCATGAAAACATAAATAGTTCAGATCTGAAATCGTGTCACTCGGGCCCTAGTGACAAGCATTAAGCATAACAAAGTCATAGCAACTTCAATCTCAGAACATAGTGGATACTGACGTGGCTTGAACTGCGTCGGTATTCTTCCCAAAGAGGAAGGGATGATGCAGCGCATCTATGGTAAGTATTTCCCTCAGTTCTGAAATCAAGGTTATCTTTCAAGTAGAAGAACCAAGCAACATATGTAAACGGTACCTGCACACAAAGAACAAATTCTTGCAACCCAACACGCAAGAGGAGTTGTCAATCCCTCTACGGTAGAAAGATAGATTAAATTGTATGAGATTGGATAAATAGATCTAGAAAAAACACAAAATAAAATAAGTAAAGAAAAAGTGCAACAAAGTATTTTGGGTTTTTGAAATAATAGATCTAAAAACAATACGATAAAAGATAGATAAGGGGTCATAGATTTCACTAGTGGTTTCTCTAGAGAAAATAGTATACGGTGGATAAACAAATTATTGTTGGGCAATTGATAGAAGAGCAAATAATTATGGTGATATCCAAGGCAATGATCATGTATATAGGCATCACGTCCAAGATTAGTAGACCGACTCCTGTCTGCATCTAATACTATTACTCCACACATTGACCGTGTATGGAGAAACGGAGTAATGCAATAAGAATGATGGCATGATGTAGACAAGATCTATTAATGTAGGAATAGACCCCATATTTTTATCCTGAATAGCAACGATACGTGCGTGCCTCGCTACCCCTCCTGTCACTGGGTGAGGACACCGCAAGATCGAACCCATCACAAAGCACCTCTTCCCATTGCAAGAAAAATCAATATAGTTGGCCAAACCAAACCAAAGTTTCGGAGAAGAAATATGATGACCCACAAGTATAGGGGATCTATCGTAGTCCTTTCGATAAGTAAGAGTGTCGAACTCAACGAGGAGCAGAAGGAAATGATAAGCGGTTTTCAGCAAGGTATTCTCTGCAAGTACTGAAATAAATGATAACAGATAGTTTTGTGACAAGATAAATTGTAACAAGCAACAAGTAACAAAAGTAAATAAAGTGCAGCAAGGTGGCCCAATCCTTTTTGTAGCAAAGGACAAGCCGGAACAAACTCTTATAATAGGAAAAGCGCTCCCGAGGACACATGGGAATATCGTCAAGCTAGTTTTCATCACGTTCATATGATTCGCGTTCGGTACTTTGATAATTTGATATGTGGGTGGACCGGTGCTTGGGTGCTGTTCTTACTTGAACAAGCATCCCACTTATGATTAACTTCTATTGCAAGCATCCGCAACTACAACAAAAGTATTAAAGTAAACCTAACCATAGCATGAAACATATGGATCCAAATCAGCCCCTTACGAAGCAACGCATAAACTAGGGTTTAAGCTTCTGCCACTCTAGCAACCCATCATCTACTTATTACTTCCCAATGCCTTCCTCTAGGCCCAAATAATGGTGAAGTGTTATGTAGTCGACGTTCACATAACACCACTAGAGGCTAGACAATATACATCTTATCAAAATATCAAACGAATACCAAATTCACATGACTACTAATAGCAAGACTTCTCCCTTGTCCTCAGGAACAAACATAACTACTCACAAAGCATATTCATGTTCATAATCAGAGGGGTAATAATATGCATATAGGATCTGAACATATGATCTTCCACCAAATAAACCAACTAGCATCAACTACAAGGAGTAATCAACACTACTAGCAACCTACTAGCACCAATCCCGGACTTTGAGACAAGAATTGGATACAAGAGATGAACTAGGGTTTGGAGATGAGATGGTGCTGGTGAAGATGTTGATGGAGATTGCCCTCTCCCGATGAGAGGAGCATTGGTGATGACGATGGTGATGATTTTCCCCTCCCGGAGGGAAGTTTCCCCGGCAGAACAGCTCTGCCGGAGCTCTAGATTGGTTCCGCCTCGGTTCCGCCTCGTGGCGGCGGAGTCTCGTCCCGAAAAGTTGCTTCCCACTTTTTTTCTCATCGAAAGACTTCATATAGCAGAAGATGGACATCGGAGACCCACCAGGGGGCCCACGATGTAGGGGGGCGCGCCTTAGGAGGGGGCGCCCCCCACCCTCGTGAGCAGGGTGTGGCCCCCCTGGACTTCATCTTTGGCGAGGATTTTTCTTTATTTATTTTAAGATATTCCGTGGAGTTTTAGGACTTTTGGAGTTGCGCAAAATAGGTCTCTAATATTTGCTCCTTTTCCAGCCCAGAATTCCAGCTGTCGGCATTCTCCCTCCTTATGTAAACCTTGTAAAATAAGAGAGAATAGCCATAAGTATTGTGACATATTGTGAAATAACAACCCATAATGCAATAAATATCGATATAAAAGCATGATGCAAAATGGACGTATCAACTCCTCCAAGCTTAGACCTCACTTGTCCTCAAGCGAAAAGCCAATAACAATAAATATGTCCTCATGTTTAGAGGTAGAGGCGTCGATAAAAATAAAATACGGACATGAAGGCATCATGATTATTCTCATAACAGAAACATATATAGATTTTGTCATATGATTACTTATGTTCAAGCGATGATCTATTCACAATACAAAAGTATGAATCATAAACCTTATTGGGCTCCAACAAACTATAATCTCAGTCATTGAAGCAATTGCAATTTATCATAACATCGGAAAGAGTCTATGTTAGAGCTTAAAAGCAGGTCCACATACTCAACTATCTTCTAGTCCTTCATAATTGCTAACACTCACGCGATACTTGTGGTTACAGAGTTTTAATCAGACACAGAGAAAGATAGGGGCTTATAGTTTTGCCCCACAACCTTTTACCTCAAGGGTAATGTCAACAATAATGGTTCATGCTCCCCTACATCCAATTAGATATATATATATATATATATATATATATATATATATATATATATATATATATATATATATATATCATGTTCTTTCCAACATGCTGAGCTTGCCAAAGGATAAAATGAAAAAGCAAAGGTGAAGATCACCATGACTCTTGCATAAGGTAGAAGATAATAATAAAAGATAGGCCCTTCGCAGAGGGAAGCAGAGGTTGCCATGCGCTTTTATGGTTGGATGCATAAAATCTCAATGCGAAAGAACGTCACTTTATATTGCCCCTTGTGATGTGAACATTAATTATGCAGTCCGTCGCTTTTATTACTTCCACATCACAAGATCGTATAAAGCTTATTCCTCCAACACCAATCAATCATACATATTTAGAGCAATTTTTATTGCTTTGCACCGATGACAACTTATTTGAAGGATCTTACTCAATCCATAGGTAGATATGGTGGACTCTCATGGCAAAATTGGTTTAAGGGTGTTTGGAAGCACAAGTAGTATCTCTACTTAGTGCTGAGAATTTGGCTAGCATGAGGGGGAAAGGCAAGCTCAACAAGTCAGAGGATCCATGACAACATACTTTATCTCAGATATAATAAAGACATAACTCATTAGTTGTCTTCCTTGTCCAACATCAACTCTTTAGCATGTCATATTTTAATGAGTGCTTCCGATCATAAAAGATGTCAATGATAATATATCTATATGTGAAACCTCTCTTTCCTTATTACTTCCTATTAATTGCAATGATGACCAAATCTATGTCTGCCAACTCCCAACAACTTTTAATCATCATACTTTTTCTATGTGAAGTCATTACTCTCAATAAGATCAATATGCACTTTTTTGTTTCCCCCTTTTTTTATTCTTTTTCTTCTTTTCTTTTATTAACCCAAGATCATGGCAAAATAATCAGGCCCTTGACTCAACACTAATCTTTATTATATATAGCTCACGGACTTGATTACAAAGAGAGATCATAAAGCAAAACTCAAAACTAGATCATGCCATAAACTTTATTCTACTAGATCAAGATACTACTAATAGGATCGAACTAAGAAAAATGGTAAAGATAGGAGTTGTGATTGTGATACGATACCGGGGCACCTCCCCCAAGCTTGGCAGTTGCCAAGGGGAGTGCCCAGACCCATGTGACTATGTCTCCTTCTTTGTTGGTGGAGAAGATGATGGTGTTGTTGACTTAGTTGGTGGCGTAGACTTCTCCCTTAATTTACGCTTGAGGATGGAGTTTTGATTCCTCAGATCATCAATCTCCCACTTCAGGGTTAATATCTTTTTGCATAGGCCTTGCTTATTTTCCTGCAAGAGACGAAAAGGGATAAACTCGAACTTTGGTTTCTTTACCCTATCAGGGAGAGTCGACTTTTTGAACTCCACGTGCATGTCCCCAGGTTGAGGCAATGGGGCTTCATCTTCATCTGAGCTCGTCTCCTCCTTCCCCTTGGGTTCATAGTCTTCTTCTTCCTCCGTGGTCCAGCCGTCGTGTTCCACATCTCCATAGATCTTGGGATTTGCTAAATAATCATCCACATAGCTTTCTCCTTCTGAATCCTGGGAAGACATGTTGATCAAATCTGCAGCGGGACAGCTCGAAACGAAAACAGAGGGTATTTGTGTGATACGGGAGTCAAAACCTTCGGGAGAATATATAATGAACTTTTACCAACCGAAATACGTATCATGAAAGAAAACGGAGTCCGGAGGGCACACGAGGTGCTCACGAGGTAGGGGGCGCGCCTAGAGGGGTAGGGCGCGCCCACCACCCTCGTGGGGCCCTCGTGTCCTTCCCGGACTGGTACTTATTTTTCTATTTTTCTAAATATTCCAAAACGGAGAGATATTGCCTTAAAAATTGTTCTGGAGTCGGTTTACTTACTGTACCACGTACCTATTCCTTTTCGGAGTCTGAAACGTTCTGGAAAGTGTCCCTTATGTATTCCTCCGGGGTTACGGTTTCAATAATATTGGTTTCAACATTTATGGGATTACCTGAGATATAGTGTTGATTCTTTGACCGTTTACCACCTTTGGATTTGTGCCTTCAAAGTTGTTGATTTTTATGGCACCGGAACAATAGACCTCCTCGATAACATAGGGGCCTTCCCATTTAGAGAGAATTTTTCCTGCAAAAAATCTTAAACGAGAGTTGTATAGCAATACATAATCACCTACATTAAACTCACACTTTTGTATCCTTTTGTCATGCCATCTTTTAACTTTCTCTTTAAACAACTTGACATTTTCATATGCTTGGGTTCTCCATTCATCAAGTGAGCTAATATCAAATAACCTTTTCTCACTGGCAAGTTTGAAATCATAGTTGAGCTCTTTAATAGCCCAATATGCCTTATGTTCTAGTTCGAGAGGTAGGTGACATGCTTTTCCATAAACCATTTTATACGGAGACATACCCATAGGATTTTTATATGCAGTTCTATATGCCCATAATGCATCATCAAGTTTCTTGGACCAATTCTTTCTAGACCTATTAACAGTCTTCTAGGAAATTAATTTGAGCTCTCTATTACTCAATTCTACTTGACCACTAGACTGCGGGTGATAAGGAGATGCAATTCTGTGATTAACGTCATATTTAGCAAGCATTTTACGGAAAGCACCATGAATAAAGTGTGAACCACCATCAGTCATTAAATATCTAGGTACTCCAAACCTCGGAAAAATAACTTCCTTAAGCATTTTAATAGAGGTGTTATGATCAGCACTACTAGTTGGAATAGCTTCTACCCACTTAGTAATGTAATCAACAGCAACCGAAATATGAGTGTATCCATTAGAGGCAGGAAAAGGTCCCATATAATCAAAGCCCCAAACATCAAATGGTTCAATAACAAGTGAATAATTCATAGGCATTTCTTGACGTCTACTAATATTACCAATTCTTTGGCATTCATCGCAAGACAAGACAAACTTACGGGCATCCTTGAAGAGAGTAGGCCAATAAAAACCGGATTGCAATACCTTATGTGCAGTTCTGTCTCCAGCGTGGTGTCCTGATACGTCTCCAACGTATCTATAATTTTTGATTGCTCCATGCTATATTATCTAATGTTTTGGACTATATTGGGCTTTATTTTCCACTTTTATATTATTTTTGGGACTAACCTATTAACCGGAGGCCCAGCCCAGAATTGTTGTTTTTTGCCTATTTCGGTGTTTCGAAGAAATGGAATATCAAACGGAGTCCAAACAGAAAAATCCTTTCTGGAACGTGATTTTCTCCCCGAATAAGATCCAGGAGACTTGGACCCTACGCCAAGAAAGCTCCGAGGAGGGCACGAGGTAGGGGGCGCACCCTACACCCCCAGGCGCGCCCCCACCCTCGTGGGCCCACCGAAGCTCCACCGACGTACTTCTTCCTCCTATATATACCCACGTACCCCCAAACGATCAGAACAGGAGCCAAAAACCTAATTCCACCGCCGCAACTTTCTGTATCCACAAGATCCCATCTTAGGGCCTGTTCCGGAGCTCCGCCAGAGAGGGCCGTCATCACGGAGGGCTTCTACATCATCATAGCCTCTCCGATGAAGTGTGAGTAGTTTACCTCAGACCTTCGGGTCTATAGTTATTAGCTAGATGGCTTCTTCTCTCTTTTTGGATCTCAATACAATGTTCTCCCCCTCTCTTGTGGAGATCTATTTGATGTAATCTTCTTCTTTTGCGGTGTGTTTGTTGAGACCGATGAATTGTGGGTTTATGATCAAGTCTATCTATGAATAATATTTGAATCTTCTCTGAATTCTTTTATGTATGATTGGTTATCTTTGCAAGTCTCTTCGAATTATCCGTTTGGTTTGGCCAACTAGATTGGTAGTTCTTGCCATGGGAGAAGTGCTTAGCTTTGGGTTCGATCTTGCGGTGTCCTTTCCTAGTGACAAAGGGGCAACAAGGCACATATTGTATCGTTGCCATCGAGGATAACAAGATGGGGTTTATTTCATATTGCATGAATTTATCTCTCTACATCATGTCATCTTGCTTAAAGCGTTACTCTGTTTTTAACTTAATACTCTAGATACATGCTGGATAGCGGTCGATGAGTGGAGTAATAGTAGTAGATGCAGAATCGTTTCGATCTACTTGTCACGGACGTGATGCCTATATACATGATCATGCCTAGATATTCTCATAACTATGCTCAATTCTGTCAATTGTTCAACAGTAATTTGTTCACCCACCGTAGAAAATTTATGCTCTTGAGAGAAGCCACTAGTGAAACCTATGGCCCCTGGGTCTATTCTTACCATATCAATCTCCATCACTTTAATCTTTCTTTGTTTTTACTTTGCCTTTTACTTTTCACTTTGCATCTTTATATCAAAAATACCAAAAATATTATCTCTATGAGATCTCACTCTCGTAAGAGACCGTGAAGGGATTGACAACCCCTAATCGCGTTGGTTGCGAGTTGCTATCAATTTGTGCATGTACGAGGGACTTGAGCGTGGCCTCCAACTGAATTGATACATTGGTTCTCAAAAACTGAGGGAAATACTTACGCTACTCTGCTGCATCATCCTCTCCTCTTCGGGGAAAACCAATGCAAGCTCAAGAGGTAGCATGTCCTCCATAAGCTTCGGAGTGACACTTGCGTAGGATCTGTTCCTGTTCATGCTCAGGTACACAATGTCTAATAACACCATCTACCCCTTCTTTATAAAGATGTGGGTCATCCCAAAAGTAATGTCTCAAATCATAGAAAAACTTTTTCTTTTGTTGTTATGTGAAGCTAGGTGGTATAAACTTAGCAACAATATAATTAGCATAATCAGCATACCATGGAGTACTACGAGAAGTACTTATAACATTTAATTGTTCATTAGGAAAGCTATCATTAATAGGTAGTGGGTCATCAAGAACATTCTCTAACCTAGATAAGTTGTCTGCAACGGGGTTCTCAGCTCCCTTTCTATCAACAATATGCACGTCAAATTCTTGTAGCAATAGAACCTATCTAATAAGTCTAGGTTTCGCATCTTTTTTTTCCATAAGATATTTAACAGCAGCATGATCAGTGTGAATAGTTACTTTAGAATCAACAATATAAGGTCTGAACTTATCACAAGCAAATACAACTGCTAAAAGTTCTTTTTCAGTAGTAGCATAATTTCTTTGAGCATTGTCTAGAGTCTTACTAGCATAATGGATAACATTTAATTTCTTCTCAACTCTTTGCCCTAAAACAGCACCTACAGCATAATCACTAGCATCACACATAATTTCAAAGGGTAAATTCCAATCAGGTGGCTGAACAACAGGTGCAGAGACTAATGCTTTCTTAAGTATTTCAAATGCTTCTACACAGTCATCATCAAAGACAAATGGTATATCTTTTTGCAATAAATTAGTCAGCGGCCGAGAAATTTTTGAGAAGTCCTTAATGAACCTCCTATAAAATCCAGCATGACAAAGGAAACTTCTTATACCTTTGACGTCCTTAGGACATGGCATCTTTTCAATAGCATCAACTTTGGCTTTATCAACTTCAATACCTCTTTCGGAAACTTTGTGCCCCAAAACAATACCTTCATTAACCATAAAGTGGCACTTTTCCCAATTCAAGACAAGATTAGTTTCTTCACATCTCTGCAAAACTCGATCAAAATTGCTCAAGCAATCATCAAAAGAGGAACCATAGACGGAAAGATCGTCCATGAAAACCTCACAAATCTTTTCACAAAAGTCAGAGAATATAGCCATCATGCATCTTTAAAAGGTAGCAGGTGCATTACATAAACCAAAAGGCATACATCTATAAGCAAAAGTACCAAAATGGCATGTAAAAGTAGTCTTTGATTGATCTCTAGCTGACACAGGTATTTGAGAGAAAGCAGAATAACCATCTAGAAAGCAGTAATGTGTGTGTTTGCATAATCTTTCTAGCATTTGATCAATAAAAGGTAAGGGGTAATAATCTTTCTTAGTAGCTTTATTTAATTTGCGGAAATCAATTACCATCCTATAACCTATAATATTTTTTTGTGGAATCAATTCATCTTTATCATTAGGAACAACAGTAATACCTCCCTTCTTAGGGACACAATGGACAGGACTTACCCACTGACTGTCAGCAACGGGATAAATTATACCTGCCTCCAGAAGCTTGAGTATTTCTTTTCTTATCACTTCTTTCATTTTAGAATTCAGACGTCGTTGAGAATCACGAATGGGTTTAGCATTTGCTTCCAAATTTATTTTATGTTGACATAGAGTGGGACTAATACCCTTAAGATCATCAAGAGTATATCCAGTAGCAGCATGGTGCTTCTTCAGATAATAACAGGATATATCTTCTTTTGATCAAGGTAAGCATATTTGAGATTATCAGGCAATGGTTTAAGCTCAAACACGGAATCGGCATCGCCATCGTCGCCGATCAGCATCGGCATCGCCATCGTCGCCGATCCGCCCGCGCCGCCGCTGTGTGGGACGAGCGCCATGGTCGCCGGTGATCGCCCGAACCGAAGCTCTGTATACCAATTATTGAAACCGCTCTCTCACACGGATGAATGGAGGTAAAAGAACGATGAACACTGAAGAAAACGGAGAAGGATACACTGGATTTCACCGGGCCGCACACGGCCCCATTACACTATTCCAGAGCACCCAACCGACCTACAAACACACTCGTGGCCATGGCTTTGTAGTGGCACAACAACGCAGCGCCCACGTTTCCTTTTGCACACGTACGCACGTTGCCTAGCTTACCCTGCATGCAATCCATCAGCCCGGTCATGCACACTATACGCGCGCTACGCGCACGACGCGGCCATCTCCATCGGTCAACGCTAACAACCAGCTAACTAACTCGCACCACACGCACGCACATGGACTCACGAACCTGACACGGCCACACACCGCCATACACACACATACGCCACACTTCCGCTGCGTCTCGCCCGTCCCGCGCGCACCCGACGCGCCCGACGAGTCCGACACCACCAGTGCGTCCCGCATGTCCCGTGCGCATCCGACGCGCCCGACGAACCCGACCACACTACGCGACGTGGCTTATTCCAACACGTTGATCTTGACTCCCACCGATCCGTGACGATCACCCAACGGGATCTGCATGGGCTACCACTGAGAGAGCTAAATCTGGCAGATCTTGAGGTAAGGGATTGTAAGCTAGATGTCTTGAAACAAAGGTAATAGGGACGCAAGGTTTTTACCCAGGTCCGGACTCTCTCAGAAGATAATACCCTACGTTCTTCTTCGATTGTATTATTGTGTTGGGGTGTACAAAATACTAGTAATCTATCATAAGATTGTCATGTGTTTCCACGAGTCTGGCCCCTCCGGTGAAGAGCTCGACGTGGGAGACCGACGTGCCCACGGCCACGAAGAGTAGACAAGGCTAGTTTTAATTTTGGTATGTCAAAATGGTCTATCCGCTTTCATTTGATGCATAAGGTTGGATGACTGCGCTGTATCCATGTCCGCGGGCGCATCGTTCATGGATATTTAGTGTGTCCGGTCTGCAATAAACCGTTAGAGATGTCCTATTTTTTTTGTTAGAGTACCTATTGTGACGCCCGAATAATTAAGCTACAGTGATCCCACGCTAATGATGCCACGTCACCATTGTTACTGCTGCTAATCTATTGTTAGATCAAACCCGGTCCAAAATTCAAATTCAAAGTTTGGTGAATAATAAAAGTTTCCAAACATTAAAATAAAAATGTTCGGGTTGTACTAAATATTACATAGATAAATATGGTGTAGTAAACACATTTTTATAAAAGGCCTAAATAATTTAAAATGATTTAAAACTGAAAAGTAAATAAATAAAAGAAAAGAAAATACAAAATAGAAAAACTAAACTATCAAAAAAAAACAAAGAGAAAGCCCCCCCCCCCGAAGAGGCCTGTTGAAGGTGCCTCCAGATTGGGCGTAGCCGGGGAGAACATCATCAAGAACCTTCTTGACATTTGTGTAGTCTACGTTCGACTGACGGTCCGGGTCGAAATACGTGGCCATGGAATATTTGGGGCTTAGGAGGATGAGCGTGCAATGTGTGTTACTGTAGAAAACACGGAATGTTAAAAGAAAAACGATCGAAATCTAAGAATTCGTATGTTACGGGGCGGTTGAGGGGAGGACTTACTCGGGAAAGTAAGGCATGAGGAAGTTATCCTTATCTGGGTTTGCCAGAATGACGCCTTCGAGGTAAGAACTCGCGACTTGCCAGTCCCCAGCGCTGCCCAAGATCTTGGCACGCATGTAGAAGGGGTCGACTATCACGATGTCCGGGGTCTTGTCGCGAATGATCCGCATCTCCATACTCAGCGAAAATAGCCGAACGAAGGTGTAGTGCAGCGGATGAAGGTTCAACATAGCGTGGATGTCATCAAACCGCAGGACGATCGTACCCCCGATGTAGTTATCCACAAAGCCCTTGCCCTCTGGCACCTTGGCCACGAAAACCGGGTATGCCACATCCTTCTCTCTGAGACGCCGCTTCTCCAAAGAAAGAACACTGTCATGCAGACTCCGCATAGCACCGGCTGCAACATCGAGCATATTTCTCGGTAGCATCGGCCTACCCGCCACATGCACCCTCCTCATTAAATCCTCAGGTGAAGGTGGCCCGTCCTGAGCACGGATCGTACTCGGTGCCGGCTGGCCCGCACCCTTGTTAGTCTTTCTTTTGCGTGCCTTCTTCTTCTCCTGTAATGGGACCGAGTTCTGCTCACAGACTGCCTTCTTGAGTGTGTTGGGGCTGAGAATATTTTGCACCTCGCCTATCTGAGGCTCGGTGAAGTCGGCAGCTGGAGGCGTCTCCTGAGAGCTGAACGTCAGACGACGCCTGTTGCAACTTGGCTTCTCCGCGGTACCAGCTAGATCGCGCACGTCTTTTGTTGGGTTGGGTTCTTGAGAAGGAGGCCCCATGAAGTCGCCATCGTACCCATGATCGGCAAAGTACCGATTGACGTTGGCAAATGTATCGTTGTTGTCGTCGTTCTGATCCTGTGCCATATGCATGTTTGGATCCAGTGGCATAGGGATGTCCGGCACCGTTGCGGCGGTCTTGCCATGGGGCCGACTTGGCGCCGGCACGACTGGCGGTGTTGTCTTTGGGGTGGTGTCCCCCGCCCCCAAACGAATCTGGCTCTTCGGCCAAAGCAGGGGCCAGCTCAGGCAGGCGCTGAGGGTCATCACGTCATCATCGTCGGCCCCGACGGGTCGAATTGGAGGTAACAACTCGTCGCAGCCTGGCAGCACCCGAACCAAATGAACCCTAAACAAGTTGGGTGGCATCTGGGTACCGTGGAACAAGGGGTTGCCCGGTTGAACGATTTTGCCCTTGGCGACATCGACCAACTCATTGTTCACGAAGTGCAGGAGAGTGCACGGAACGTCGGCGGCGCCATGCGAAAACATGTAGGGCGTCAGGGATGCCCAGTCAAAGGCAAGGAGATGAAGTCCTCGGCCGAGAGAGGCTTAATTAGTTACCATGATGATGGCGTCGAGCTCGGCTAATGTCGAGGCACCGCCAACGGCGGGCGTGCAGTTGACGGAGGGGCCGCTTGCTGCAGAGGTGCCGGCCGGCGTACACCAGGGTGCATTAAGCTCCCGTGCCGGCGTCGGAGACACCAATGCCGCCTCCGTCGGAGACACCAATGGCCCCGCCATCGCGTTCTGCGAGTTGTTGGCCGTGAAGCTAGGAATCGGGGGCGGCCCCTGTTGGTCGCCCGCAATCCACGCACTCAACCCCTGGATCAAGGTAGGCACAATGGCGGTGATCGTCGCTCCGAGTTGTTGTTGCACTTGCTCTTGGACAATCTCCAGAATCCGCGCCACCTGTGCCTTGAGTTCTTGAACCTCGAGCGCCTGGCTTTCCGAGCTGGTCTTTTTCTCCTTTCGTCCACCAGTGTTATAGTATGACCCCCATTTTGTCGACAAGCCTTTGCCGGCCACACGACCAGCTGACGTCGGCTTACTGAGCTTATCCTTGTTCTTCATTACATTCAACGCCCTATTTAGAGTGGTGTCCCAAGGGTTGCTCTTAGTCGACCCCGCGCTACTGCTTTCAGTCGCCTGCGGAAGGAATGTGAACCATTTAGAAATTTGGCTTCATTAATTAGAATGCAACCATACGGAGCTAATTATGCGGGGGTGTATTCCTTACCAGAACAAGCTCAAGCGCACTGGTCTTCTGATCCGTGGTAAGCTCCTTTGTTTTCGGGTCCTTCTTGTACCGGGCCCTGACATAGTTCCTGGTCTGCTTGTCACCGTATTTATCGAAGAGGGGCGGTAGGCCTTGCTCGGCACGGTCCGCCTCATCCTTGTCCCATATAGGCTCCGCCACTCTATAACCGCCGGGACCGAGTGTGTGTTCCCCTAAGTTCAGCTCCCGCATTTCTTTCCCCACTGACTTGATTGGGAGTGTGCGGTGCTCGAGCAATTGATCTTGAAGTCGTTGTAGTCATCTTCGGTGATCGAAGGATTTTTCTCCTTGATCTTCTCATAACTCTCACCTTTCTCGATCATTCTCTTCACATTGCTTTTCCAAGTAGACAGGGCCTTGCTCATCTTCGTGAGGGCAGCATTGTTCACTTTATTCCCTTTGAGGCTTGTGTTTTCAAATTCAGCGGGGAACTTGTATCGTTCGTGCAGCTTCGTGAAGAGGAGGTTGCGCAAATTCCCTCGGTCAGGATGCCTCAGGTTCTCGGTGTTGATCGAGACGGTGCTCCGGAGAATGCACCCGAGCTGAAGTGAGTACCCCTTGACTATTCGTGCGGGCGCCGTTGGATTCCCATCGGAGTCCACTTCAGTAACTTCCTCCTTGAGGGTGCGGAGCACGGTCGGGCGCCGGTCCTTCCGTTGCCTCTTCTGGCTGCCATCTGTGCGTGCGCCGCCATCATCAGTGGTGGCATCCTCGGCGGCACCATCAGTGGTGGCATCAGTGGGTTCATCCTCGGCGGCACCATCAGTGGTCTCAGGATCGGTGGGGAAGGCGGTGTCCTCATACAAGTGAGGTTGTTCCTCCATCTCCTGGGACAGCTCCCAGAATGCCTTGCCGCCCGAACCCACGGCCTCATCGTTGTGGGCCATGTTTCTCTCTAAATAGAAACAAAGTTTGGTCAAAAAGTTGGTTATTATCAAGGAACAAGATCATGGTCTCATCATTTAGGGTTTGTCGACACCGAGGCATCCTAAAATCTAAGCTTTTATCATTGAGGGTTTTTCGACGCCGAGGCACCCTAAAAGCCTAAGCCTTCATCATTTCGGTTTTTATCGACACCGAGGCACCCTAAAAGCCATGCATTAATCACAAGTACGCCGGGGCACTTGATCCTACTTAATTAACTACTAAGATACCCCGGCCCATGCATTAGTCACAAGTACCCCATATGTCCTATTTTTAGCAAAGTCATGCTAAAATTCACGGAAAATTTCAGCATGACCTTTGCTGAAAATAGGACATATGGAGTACCCGAATTTGCCGGAACGGAAGTTAATCAACATTCCGGCTAACTCAAGGGCCTCTTGGGGTACCTGCAAAACCATTATCCCAGGTGGACAAGGCAATGTGCTACTTGCTTAAATATCATTTGGCAACCTATCTGAAACGTTCGTGCACACTTGTCCAATCCTTCCAGAGCAGTAAGAGCATTATGCATATATAAGTAACATTTCCAGGGTCTCACTACTTCACAACAATTTAATTATTGTCAAATGTTAATCACAAACCAAAACACCAACTATCATATGACTTCAGAATCATATTAGTGTCCAATTACCACTTGACTAAATAATCACTATGACATACAAGATGCGGGTGAACAGTTACAACTATCAAATCACAAACATGCAGATGAAGGAGTAAGTGAATCGCCATTGAACCCCGCCACTCCAGTATAAACCACAACTAGCCAATTCAAACCCTGGTTCTCACAAAATGGAAAAAAAGCCCTAATTTTTCTAACTACTACCCTGTTCAGCTTTGAGACACAAACAATTAAGATCCTATGTAGTAAGAGACCAGCTAAACTAGCATGCCATTACTACTCACTGGATTGGAAATTCAGTCACAACTGCTACATTTTCAGCTTCGATACACCAACTGTTAACATCCTACCAGGTCTCATTCAGTAATCGTAACATCCTAGCAAGAATACCAGCAGCCGAACAAGTATAAATGTTTGGAATTATTGCAATATATTCCACCGAAATTTCGATCCACTGTCATTATGCCTCTTATAATTCAAAGCAAATCACAATAAGCACTATGTGCTGAAGTAGCATTTCACTACTATCCTACTATCCGAGCAAGAATACCAGCAGCAACATTCAGGTTTAAACACCACACCACCAATCAGGACCCTACAAGGTGGCATTTGTTCATCCTACCGAGAAGAGCAGCATTCAGAAAGGTAAACGGACCATCACTTTAAACACCACACCACAGGAGCTCCCCTGGGTCAAGTGGCCAGGTTACTACTACAATTTTTTTAGCAACTGTTAATGTTTACAGGTGATTACCCCACAACAGACAAAGCTGTGATCCTTGACTCCTATTTGACTACAGGCAAGCACTGAACTGCTGTCATCAGAAAAATACATGGTGTTGTAGTAATAACAAATAGTAGTAGACCATATGTGCAGATATAAGCAATGCTGAACAATGCTCCCAGGTAAAAGCCATTCATGCTTCTGTTTAAAAGTTAACAGATGATTAAGCACACAAACAGACGAGATTGTGATCCTTTACTCCTATCTAAATACAGACAGGCACCGAACACACAAACAAGTCATCATCAAAAAATAAATGATGGTGTAACAATAATAAGAAATGGATCACAGCTGTTGTAGAGTTAGGATTCATATGAGCATTATTAACCTAATTTGTCTCATTTGGGATTAAGAAAACAGAGCAAGGAAAACAGAGGATGAGGTATGCACGCAGCAAGAAGTACAGAGAAGGGCGCCGTGGAGAAGAAGACCGCACCTCGGGGAAGCTCCAGAGGATGCCCCAGGTGACGAAGAGGCGTGACCCGATCTGCGGCAGCGTGGCCGACACCGACGACCTCACCAGCCCGTCGAGCCCGTGCAGGATCTGGCAGGCACACACAGGATGCAAAGTTCAGATCGAGAGAAAGAAGCAAGATCCAGCGGGTTGGCCGGCGGGCGCAGGCGGCGTACCTCGAGGACGGCGTCGAGGGGGAGGAGAAGCCCCTCTGCTTGCGTCGAGGCAGTGGTTGGAGACGTCGGGCGTCGAGGCGCAGGGGCGCAGGGGCAAGGGGCGGCGTCGAGGCGTCGGGGCAAGGGGCGGCGTCGAGGCGTCGGGGCGGCGTCGAGGCGGCGGGGCAGCGGCGTCGGGAGAGGAGAGGGGAAGGGGATCGAGGGCGAGGACGAGGGAGAGAGAGGGGATAGGTGTGGGCCCGGGAGGCAGTATGGATGGGGGCACAATACTAATGGTGCACCACCCCTCAGTGCGCCGTAAGTATATACATGCTAATGGCGCACCTCGACCTGGTGCACCATTAGTATTTTTTTATTTCCGCTCGAGCCAACAGCTTATCTCACACCTGACCTTATCCACATCAACTCCCCTCTACTAGCTCGACTGGTCAGGTGCCTGTTCTCACACCAGGAGGTCCTGGGTTCGATTCCCAGGCTCCAAATTTTTTTTATGCATTTAAAATGCTGTTTCATACTTATTTGTGTTTAAATATGTTCAAACTTGTTTAAATCATAACAGTAATTTTTTTTATAAGACAGTAGTAATTTTAAAAGGGGGTCGATGGCGGCGGTTGAGTAGGGGAGGGGTGCGGGGGGTCGGCAGCGGCGGTTGAGTAGGGGAATCGAGGGTGCGGGGGGTCGGCGGCGGCGGCCGGTGGACCTGGGGGTGCTCGGCGGCGAGGGGGACCGGATCTGACGAGGTGGGATAGCGATCGAGATGGAGGGGGATCGAGATCGAGTGTCCATGAAATTTAAAAATATTCATGATAGTTTAAAAAGTGCCCATGAAATACAATCGAGAAATGAAGGCTAAGATTTAAATACAATCGATCTTAGCTAGCTATCTGTTAACAATCTTCTTGCCCTTCTTTTTCGCAAATGGAGTTCTTCTGTGGAACGGACATCCTTTAGGTAGGGTGGTCCTGCTTCTTCTTGTGGTGTATGCTGCTACTTCATCATCGTCGTCATGTTCGATCCTCGGGTCGCCGTACTTGTCGAAGTCTTGCTCATTGGCTACTCCATCCATTTCGATGATCTTCCTTTTGCCTCTCCTCACGACAACACGACTGGTCTTTGACGGGTCGGTAATGAAGAAGCATTGGTCCACTTGGGAAGCCAGTACCCATGGCTCATTTTTCGCGGTGACGTTTGCGCCCGCGGTCTTGGATTTGGCTTCGGGTATAACCATGGTGGTGAAATACCGGTCTTCTTTTAGGACGCTCTTGGCCCATCTGACATGGAACATCGGGACCTTCTCTCCAGCGTAGCTCAGCTCCCAGATCTCCTCGATCCTTCCGTAGTATCTGTCCTTGTCGTTACCGGTGTAGGATTCCATCGTTACCCCAGAGTTCTGATAACCATCGCTCTTCATGTCCTTGGCCTCGGTGTAGAATGTGTAGCCGTTGATATCGTACGCCTCATAGGTCATCAGGTTGTGCTCGGCGCCCTGTGACAAGGCGAATATGAGTTGTTCTTCCGCGGAAGAATCCTCATGTAAAGGGTACGACAGAAGCTTCTGCTTGAACCAACGCGTGAAACATGAGTTGTGCTCTTTGAGTATATCTCCGTCCGTCCTCTGTTGGCCTCGGTCATTGTACGTCTTCTTAATAAAGGTTTTGTGCTCTACCACCCAAGGATCGACCACGTCTATGTGTTGTAGCGCGACTAGGTTTGCTCTTTCAAAGTCGGCGAGTCGACCCTCGAAGTCGACATGCATTTCGCGGCGACCCTCACGGTGACCCCATCCAGTGAGCCTGCCGAGGTGCCTGTTGACGGGCAGACCAACGGGGTTCTCGATGCCTAGATAATTCGTGCAGTACGAGATGCACTCTTCGGTCAGAAAGCCCCTGGCTATGCTTCCCTCTGGACGTGACATGTTGCGAACGTATCATTTGATGACACCATTCATCCTTTCGAACGGCATCATGCTGTGCAGGAACGTCGGCCCGAGTTGGATGATATCCTCCACTATATGGACCAGCAGATGCACCATAACATCGAAGAATGCGGGCGGGAAGTACATCTCAAGCTCGCATAGTATCACCACGATCTCTTTCTGTAGCCTTCTGAGTTGCCTCACGCCAATCGACTTCCGAGAGATGACGTCGAAGAAGTTGCATAGGCCAAATAGCGTTTCACGGACGTGCGCGTCCATCATCCCACGGATTGCAACTGGAAGTATCTGCGTCATCAGCACGTGACAGTCGTGAGACTTCATCCCGCTGAACTTCTGCTTCGCTGGGTCTAGGTATCTGCTTATCTTCCCCGCGTAACCGTAAGGAAGTTTTACTCCTAGGAGGCAGGTGAAAAACTGCTCGATCTCCTCCTGACTGAGAGTGAAGCACGCGGGAGGGTAGTCATTTCCGGTCTTCTTGGCCTTTTTGCCTTTGAGACGACTTTCTGTGTCCTACTTCGCCTCATCATCATCATCATCATCATAATCATATATAGCGTGAAGCTCCTGCCTGATGCCCATTGATTTCAAGTTTGCCCTTGCTTTCGGCCCATCTTTGGTCCTCTCTGGCATGTTGAGCAGGGTACCAAGCAGACTCTTGCACACGTTCTTCGTGATATGCATGACATCAAGGCTGTGAGGCACACGGTGGATCTTCCAGTACGGCAAGTCCCAGAAAACAGACCTCGTTTTCCATACCTTCAGCAGCGGCTCTGGCACCTTTCGCTTTTTTCCCGGCTCTGGCGCCTTTTGCTTCTTTCCCGGCAGTGGGCAGTCTTTCCAATTTTTCAACAACTTGTCTATTTCCTCGCCGCTCCTCGTACACGGGCGTTTTCGGGGCTCGGTTTCACCATCGAACAGATCCTTGCGTTTCCTCCACGGGTCATTGTCGCGAAGCCACCTTCGATGTCCCATGAACACGGTTTTCGAAGACCCGGGATCTCTATCTAGCTGGCGATACGTTGTGTCATCCATGCACCGTACGCATCCGGAAAATTCTTATTGCCCCCTTTCACACTTTGTTTCAGGCATCGAACGATTGCCTGGCACTTGAAACTTCTTATTGCACCTTCGAACTTAACTCTCGATGTGTTTTATTTGTTCAACTCGAGAGGTACTCATAGGCTCATTCATGCGTTAATCCCAGATTATTACCCTATAACATTCTGTTGTTGCCGATCTGCCCCGTTACCTATTCGTAAGTACGATGGAGCCCCCGAAGAAAGGATGACGACTTCATAATGATGACCTGAAGCAGTGGAATGAAGACGTCAGTGTAATGGATCAACCTCTTCGAGAAGAGCAACCAAGAACGAGAAGATTCGTTAGCATTTTGTAACCAAATCCCTTCCCCCTTACTCCCGCTCCTAAATCTCGGGACGAGATTTCTTGTAGTGGAGGAGAATTGTGACGGCCGGATAATTAAGCTACAGTGATCCCACGCTAATGATGCCAGGTCACCATTGTTACTGCTGCTAATCTATTGTTAGATCAAAACCGGTCCAAAATTCAAATTTAAAGTTTGGTAAATAATAAAAGTTTTCAAACATTAAAATAAAAATGTTCGGGTTGTACTAAATATTACATAGATAAATATGGTGTAGTAAACACATTTTCATAAAAGGCCTAAATAATTTAAAATGATTTAAAACAGAAAAGTAAATAAATAAAAGAAAAGAAAATAAAAAATAGAAAAACTAAACTATCAAAAAAACAAAGAGAAAGCCCCCCCCCCGTTGGGCCAAGTGGCCCAGCTGGTCCTTCGCTGTCCGAACGGGCCGGCCCACTCCCCGCACGCCCGCCTGGCCTATAGGCCACGCCCCGCTAACCCTAACCCCTTCCCACGACCCCCACTTCCCCCGCTCGTCTCCCCTCTCCCTCCCTCGTCCTCCCACACCGCCGCCACCACACAACGCACACACAGGGGAGAGGAGCTCCTCGTCCCGATCCCCATGGCCGCTAGCGACCGCCTGGGGCCTCCTGGCGCGCGCCCCTTCGACCGCCGGCGGGCCAAGCTGGCCTGGTGGATCCCGAAGCCCACCTCGCCGGGCCGCCCCGTTCCCCCGCCCGTCGCCGGATCTCCCACGTCGGACCTCCCCGAGCTCCGCCGAGCCCACTGCCTAGTCCCTACTCCTCCCCTGTGAGCTCCCCCTCCATCCTCTCACTGCCGTGGCCGCGCCCTCTTCCCTCACGCTCGGCTCCACCCCGCGCCGCCTCGCAACCACCCACGCCAATCGCTCTCGTGCGCCCGCCCATCGCCTCACCGCTGCTGCGCCCTGCTGCTTTGCTGCTAGCCTTGGCCGCCGGCACCTCGCCGTGCCCGGCCACCTGCCGCTGCTCCCCGCCCCGACGCGCGCCTCCTCCCCTACTGCTACGCGCCCCTCGCGCGCGCCTCGCCACCCGTGTCCTCCTTCGCCTGGCCTCGCCTGCCTCGAGACACCGCTTCGGCCACCTGGCCGGCCCCGCGGCCACCGGCCTCCCCTGCTCCGGCGCCCGGCCGGGTACGCCCACCCCTGGGCATGCGACCGCTCGGGCCATACCCGCGGCGCCCGGTGCCTGATTCGCCCGGCACCCGCAACCTCCCCCTGGGCCACTTACACGCGGGCCCCAGCGCCCTGGAAAGTTTTATTAAAAAAAGGTTATTAATAAAAATAAAAATAATAATACTTAAAATGTTAATTAATTAATTAATTAATTAATTAATTAACTTAATTAATCATAATTAGATTAATCTAATATCTAATTAACCTGCTAATGAAACTAACTACTGTTAATTAGTTAACAGCCTATGACATGCGGGACCCACCCACTAGTTGACTGGTCAACAGTCAACTTTGACTGCTTGCGTCATGCTAACATCATGATGACGTCATAAATGCTTTTGATTTAATTAATTCTGTTAATCCTAAAAATGATTTAAATCTTTAGAAATTAATATAAATTAAACCGTAGCTCAGATGAAAATACTTTCTACATGAAAGTTGCTCAGAACGACGAGACGAACCCGGATACGCAGCCCGTTCTTCCGCCACACACCCCTAACATATCAAACTCGCAACTTTCCCCCCTCCAGCTCCTCTGCCCGAAAACACGAAACACCGGGAAAACTTTCCCGGATGTTTTCCCCCTTCGCCGGTATCACCGCATACCGCGATAGGGCACCCCTAGCACCGATACTTATCATGTCATGCATCGCTATGCATCTATTTGCTTAAATATTTATTGTTTCTTCCCCCTCTTCTCTCGCTAGACACCGAGACCGACGCTGCTGCTACCCAGTACGACTACGGAGTTGACTACCCCTCTCTCTTGCCAGAGCAACCAGGCAAGCCCCCCCCCCTTGATCACCAGATATCGCCTACTCTGATCTATACTACTTGCATTAGAGTAGTGTAGCATGTTACTGCTTTCGTTATTCCTATCCTGATGCATAGCCTGTCCTTGTTACTACTGTTGATACCTTTACCTGCAATCCTACCTGCTTAGTTTAGGATGCTAGTTTACCATCAGTGGCCCTACAGTCTTGTCCGTCTGCTGTGCTATACTATCGGGCCGTGATCACTTGGGAGGTGATCACGGGTATATACTATACTTTAAACATAATACATGTGGTGACCAAAGTCGGGTTGGCTCGAGGAGTACCCGCGAGTGATTCACGGATTGGGGGCTGAAAGGACATTTGTCCCGACGGCCCTCTGTGTGGATCTTTGTGGCGGAGCGGCAGGGCAGTTCGAGGCTACCTGGGTGAGAGGTGGGCCTGGCCCTGTCGGCGTTCGCGGATACTTAACACGCTTAACGAGATCTGGGTATTTGATCTGAGTCTGGCCATTTGGTCTATACGCACTAACCAACTACGTGGGAAAGATATGGGCACTCGGCGTCGTGGTATCAGTCGAAGCCTTCGTGACGTCAGCGACTGAGTGGCGCGCGCCGGATTGGACTGGAACGCCACTAGGCTAGGTCTGCTTCCGGCCGCGTTCGCAACGTGCAGGTGTTCTTAGGGCGATGGGCCTAGACCCCTGCGCGCTTAGGTTTAGACCGGCGTGCTGACCTCTCTGTTGTGCCTAGGTGGGGCTGCGACGTGTTGATCTTCCGCGGCCGGGCATGACCCAGGAAAGTGTGTCCGGCCAAATGGGATCAAGCGTGTTGGGTTATGTGGTGCACCCCTGCAGGGAAGTTAATCTATTCGAATAGCCGTGTCCCTCGGAAAAACGACGACCCGGAGTTGTACCTTGACCTTATGACAACTAGAACCGGATACTTAATAAAACACACCCTTCCAAGTGCCAGATATAACCCGATGATCGCTCTCTAACAGGGCAACGAGGAGGGGATCGCCGGGTAGGATTATGCTATGCGATGCTACTTGGAGGACTTCAGTCTACTCTCTTCTATATGCTGCAAGACGGAGGCTGCCGGAAGCGTAGTCTTCGACAGGATTAGATATCACCCTCTTATTCTGGCTTTCTGCAGTTCAGTCCACTGATATGGCCCCTTTACACATATATCCATGCATATGTAGTGTAGCTCCTTGCTTGCGAGTACTTTGGATGAGTACTCACGGTTGCTTTGTTTCCCCCTTTTCCCCATTTCTCTACCCGATTGCTGCAACCAGACGTTGGAGCCCAGGACCCAGATGCCACCGTCGACGACGACTCCTTCTACACTGGAGATGCCTACTACTACGTGCAGCCCGCGGAAGATGACCAGGAGTAGTTAGGAGGATCCCAGGCAGGAGGCGTGCGCCTCTTTCGATCTGTATCCCAGTTTGTGCTAGCCTTCTTAAGGCGAATTTGTTTAACTTATGTCTGTACTCAGATATTATTGCTTCCGCTGACTCGTCTATGATCGAGCACTTGTATTCGAGCCCTCGAGGCCCCTGGCTTGTATTATGATGCTTGTATGACTTATTTATGTTTTAGAGTTGTGTTGTGATATCTTCCCGTGAGTCCCTGATCTTGATCGTATACATTTGCGTGCATGATTAATGTACGATTGAATCGGGGGCGTCACATCTATAGTCGGACTTAGCAAATCCGGTCCCTCAAACGTCTGTGGGCGTGTCCGGTCAGTGTCCGGGCGTGTCCGTTTTGAGTCCTTATTTATGTGTGCATACTCCCATGATTGTCATTTTATCCCTTATGTATCCGCTCACATGCCTGTGATTGATGAAGATGAAAAGAGAGAAAGTAAAAGAAAAAGACAAACTGTGGTCCGGGGTGGCCGTCCTACACGGCGGACTGACTGAACACATTTGGTGCGAATATGAGTGTTTGCCAACAGCCTAAATGTATAGGAATGATATGAGATGTTTGATTGGATCATTTTTTTCATTTTCTCTCATGCTCGACGGATTGACCGGGCGCATCTGCGAAGGATCTAAGGCTGTTTCACAATCTCACGCATGATGAACTGCTAGAGCGAAAGAAAAAGTTTGACCATTTCTCTGGTGCCCAAAAAAAGACAAGAGAGAGAAAAGCTCCTGAAGACACGGTGATGAAACCTATGACCCCGAACAAGAAATAAAACACACGCAATGCCGTATGCATCGCTGTCGCCTTGCTTTGCCCGCCATGTAAAATTCAAGTACAAATGCCTCCTACATATAAATTGCACCTTTTCCCATGAAAGAGAATCCTACCTAGAGCGCCAGACAAGTAGAGAGAAGATGGCCGGCGCGCTGCTCGTGGCGCTGCTGGCCGTGGCCTGTGCCGCCGCCGCCGCCGCCGTCGTCGTCGGTCAGTTTGCACTTGCTCAGTCAGTTAGTTGCAAGCCGGGTGCTGAGCGCTAACGCACGCTCGGTGTTGAATTTGTATTGCAGTTGCAGGAGACACGGCGTCCAGGTGCGACGGAAAAAGCTGCGGCATGGGCACCTGCAAGGAGGTGCCGGTGGTGCCGATCGTGAGCACCGACGGATACGAGTGCGACTGCAGCCCAGGGTGGGCGCGCCTCGACGTCCTCGAGCCAAACACGCCCTGCAACTTCCCTCTCTGTAAGCAACCATGGCATAGATGCTATACGTCCTTACAATTTTTCTGAGCTCGCCCTTTCCATTTCTCCTGCAAATCTTTGTATTTCCGTTATGCATATAATGGAAGAGGATGCGCGGTTCTTACCTGCCTGCCACATCGTCTCTGCCCTTTGTAGGTCCCTCGGATCTTAGCTGCCACATGCCCAAGCTGAAGCCGCCGCCATTTGGAAAGAATTTCACAACTGACCGTAAACTCACGGAATTCAAACCATGATTTACTGCATGCATGCTCGACTATTCAAACCATCATCTCCTCCCTCTCTTCGTGTCAGCCTGCTTAGTCGTCGACTGTGGCCCAGAAGGCACGTGCGTCAAGCAAGAGAGCTCCCCTTACTTCCACTGCCAGTGCAACCCGGGCACACCCAACGCGCGCAACGACCCTTCCCTCTTTTGCACCAAATGTACGAGCCTCTTAATATTTCTTCTTCTTCGTCATCTTCTTCTTGTTGTTTTGCTTAGCCCGAGACCATTTCCCTGAGCTTGTAGGTGCCGTCGGCGACAACGGATGCGCGGTTCCGCCCGCGCCTCCACCTTCTCCTTCAACAGGCCCTCCTCCGTCAACGCCGCCTCCACCGGCTCCTTCAACAGGCCCTCCTCCGTCAACGGCGCCACCTGGTAATGATCACGATTCATCTGCATCGGCTCTTGCCTCCATCACCAAAGGCAATGCAACCTCACTAGGTTCCGTCTGATTCTCCATTATTCCGTCGAGATCATCATCGTATGGTATACACGCGCGTGCACGCACAGCCTTGCATCGACCCCCCTCCCATGTCTAAATTTGGTGTTTGGACCCTTTCGGCATAGTTTAACCGAATCTGACCCCGCTTTGAAAATATTTCGGGATTTGACCCTTTCTCTACCGCCAATAGGTCCGGCGGTAGCCTAACACATCCTACCGCCAAGGGGCACGTGGGTAAGGTAACGGCAGGCCGCTGGCGGCCGTTTACACCCGCTGACGTGGAAAAGGACCCTACTGCTAAGGAAGTTGGCGGTAGGTTGCATAACGGTGGGGTTGCGGTGGGGGTTGTGTTCCCCCACCTAACCATTCACCTCCATTCTCCTCACCTCTCTCCCAGAGCTCAACCCCTATCTTCGTGTGTATCTAGCTAGATCATCCATGTCACTTCTGAACCTCTTCTATCTTCTTCTTCCCTTTTTAGGCACCATGAGTTCAGGATCGGGAACGGTTTGTGGGCCATCATACTCAGCCACTATGACTGATTGAGGAAAGGTTGGAACCGAGGTGCCCATGTCAACCTTGTTTGTTCCAATGCGAACTCATGCAACCGCACGATGGTACCATCAGATACGGGCAAGTTTCTCGCCCTGCCCGCTATCATCACATGCGAGCAAGGCCGATGGTACTTATGAGGCCTCTCGCACTGACACCACCGGTTTTTTAGGTGCACCTTGTACGCAACACAATGTACGGCACACCGTCCCGTGTTGTACCACCTGGCTCGTCGACTTGGGTAGATCATATCTTGTTCACTGAATCTAATGATTTGTTGATGCAAAGACTTGCACGCTTGAAACTTCAACCAGTCATCAACCTTGAAGGGATAGTTTTTCTTTTCACCTATTCATTTGGCGGTGATTCGGGAATGCCTTAGGAAATACTCGTTGAGCTTGAAGAAAGTAGATTTCAATATTGCAGTCACATGCAATGAACGGACACCCTTGAGCACATTGTTGAAGCATTCCACCATGTTGCTTGTCATGTCGTCGTATCTCAAACCTCCTTCGTCGTAAGTGGGTGACCACTTCTGCTTCTCCTCAAGATGCCTTGTCAAGAATTCTCTCCCTCCTTTATTCTTCTCCAACGCCTTGAAATGTTTATCATAGCGGCTTTTGAATGTATCGGTGCTGAATGCCACGCAAACATGGGTAAGGCCTAGAATATCAATGTTTATTGCTTTGAGAATCCCATGATATCGATCTGATATGATGCATACCTCTCTCTTGCCAATCACCTTGGTCTGCACATGGCCCATGAACCACTTCCAGTTGTTGTCGTGCTCGAAGGCATCAAGGCAAATGCTACTGGCAACACGTTATCATTGGGCGAGTGCATTATAAGCGCATGAACTCTTAGAAGGATCTTTTTCCTGTTTAATATAATGAACACACTCAAAGGCGACTAATGCATTATCAGTGATCAACCTCCCTGGAATGAAAGCAATGCTCCGGAGAAATTATACCATCCATCAAAAGCCTTAATTGATTAACTAAACATTTCGATATCACCTTATAGATAACATTACATAAGCTTTTGGTCCTATAATCAGACATTCTGAGAGGGTTAGAAATCTTAGGAATCAGAACAATAGAAGTAGAGTTCGCACCTTCCGGCATAATTTCCAGGCCGAAAGAACTCCTTGACCGCAGTCAGAACACTATCCTTCAAAACTCCCCAATTATGCTGGACAAAATGGGCCGGAAAGTCATCCGGGCCCGGGGCTTTTAGAGGGCCAATTTGAAAGAGGGCATCCGAAATTTCCTTGTCAGAAAACGGCGCACAAAGTTTAACATTATCCTCAACAGAAACCCGTGGCTCAATTAATTTCAAAATATGAGATGCATCCAGAATAGGATCAGCTGAGAAGATATTATAAAAGTAGTCGTTTGCTACCTTTCCCATTGCTAACAAATCTGAATGTACTGTCCCAATGCTATATGTAAGCTCCTTATATTATTTTCCTTGCCCTCCAAACAACCTTGTTTCGATTTTTTTTTGTATTTCTATCTCCTTCCTTAAGCCATGTAATTCTGGATTGCTGCAACCACATCATCTCCTATTGGTACAACAACTGGTTCATCCTGTCCGCCACTCTACGGATATCCTGTAGGTCCGCTTTCATGCTCAATAGCTCTTCTAGTTGAATCCTAGACTTAGCCAGTTCTCGTGTAACGTTGCCAAACTTCATACTCCAAGATTTGAGGGCCGACATAGTTTTGCTAAGGGCGTTTTGCAGCTCGGCCATGTTGCCCACCATCGAACAGAACCCCAAGATTCTTTAATTACATCAGGCAACCCCTTGTCTCTCTCCCAAAAGAGCTCGTAACGTCGCGATTTTGCCTTTACCGGACCCGGGTCCGGGGCTCCCTTGACTACCACAGCCACATGATCTGAACAGGGTGAAGGAACATGCAAAACAGAAGCAAAGGCAAACATGTTGTGCCGTGCATTACTAGCCACCACTCGATCAAGACGAAAACGAACATTACCATGTCCACTTCTTTGGTTATCGTATGTGAACGATGTACCAACAAAGCCAAGAAAAATCGGCCCACAAGTCTCCAAAGTGTCCCGAAATGCTATCATTTGCGGTTCTCCCCTCGGTGTAGCTGACATGTGTTCAAAGCCCCAAAGAGCTTTGTTTTAGTCTACTACAAGCCATGAAAGGTCACTAATTCCTCTCAAATTAAGGAGTGTTGTCCACATGAGGCGACGGTTTTCAACACGCGGCTCACCATGTATACAGATTATCCTCCACTGCTCGGCTCCCTCGTGTAATCAGATAGTTGCCTCTATATACCGCTCCTATTTATCAATTATATCCACAATGCATACTCAGGCCAGTACAAAGATAAACCTCCACTCATATCATTGCTATCCACACCCGCAAACCCTTTAAGTCCCAGTCGGCCACGGATTCTTCTCATCTTGGTTTCCTTTTGCCTTGTTTCACACAAGAAAACAAGTGCGCGGGAACGCGACTATACCATAGTCGCAAGTTCACGAACTGTCCGAGAATTCCCCCCTCCCCGACAGTTCCAAAGAATTAAATTTATTGGGACCGGAGGTCCTCCACCCCGGAGGCCGCCTCGGTTGTCATATCAGTGTCTTCCACAAGCCCGTCCTGTCCCTACTTTCTTGTCTTAACAATGAGTACCTTGCCCGGAGTAGAATTAGGGGGTACAGATCCTTGTACCCCTGCCAAAACCCCATTCTCTAGGAACAACACATTGTTAGAAACTTTTCATGCCAGGTTTGGAATCGCCTAGCCTCGAACATTAATCGTGCCATCATCTTTGATCAGCCTTTTACGGGCACTTTTGCCATCATTCCCCGCCGATAGGTCATTAACATCCTCCATGTCATTGCTAACAGTACTACCTCCCCTACCTCGACCACCAAGTGGTGCTATTCTTCCTCCTCGATCACATCTACCACCAAAGGCACGACAACCACCTCCAGAATTTGTCCAGCTGCCTCCTCTACCACCCCTCACCTTAGCACCAACCGGTTCACTATTCCAATGTAACCAGTCTCCCCACTCGCATGAGCTCGGGTCATGAATCCCATGTTGGGGAACGTAGCAGAAATTCAAAATTTTCCTACGTGTCACCAAGATCTATCTATGGAGAAACTAGCAACGAGGGGAAGAAGAGTGCATCTACATACCCTTGTAGATCGCTAAGCGGAAGCGTTCAAATGAACGGGGTTGATGGAGTCGTACTCGCCGTGATCCAAATCACCGATGATCCTAGTGCCGAACGGACGGCACCTCCGCGTTCAACACACGTACAGCCCGGGGACGTCTCCTCCTTCTTGATCCAGCAAGGGGAGAGGAGAAGTTGAGGGAAAAACTCCGATAGCACGACGGCATGGTGGTGATGGAGCTCGTGGTTCTCCGGCAGGGCTTCGCCAAGCACTACGGAGGAAGACGAGGTGTTGGAGGAGGGAGAGGGCTGCGCCAGGGGAAGGGTGCGGCTGCCCTCTCTCTTCCTCACTATATATAGGGGTAAGGGAGGAGGGGGAGGCGCCCTAGGGTTCCCTTAGGGGAGGGGTGGCGGCCACAGGGGAAACCCTAGATGGGTTTGGGCGCCCCCACCCCCTAGGAAACTTGCCCCCCAAGCCGGGAGGGGCGGCTGCCCTAGGGGTGGCGCCCCCACCTCTCTGGTTACGTGAAATGGGGTTGGGAGGGGCGCTCAGCCCCTTAGTGGGCTGATGTGCCCTCTCCCCTTGGCCCATAAGGCCCCCCAACGCTTGCCGGGGCCTCCGAAACCCCTTTCGGACATGCTGGTCATCACCTGGTACCCCCAGAACAATTCCGGACTCCAATACCCTTCGTCCAATATACCGATCTTCACCTCCGGACCATTCCGGAGCTCCTCGTCATGTCCGGGATCTCATCCGGGACTCCGAACAACCTTCAGTAACCACATACTATTTCCCATAACAACTCTAGCGTCACTGAACCTTAAGTGTGTAGACCCTACGGGTTCGGGAACCATGCAGACATGACCGAGACAACTCTCCGGCCAATAACCAATAGCGGGATCTGGATACCCATGTTGGCTCCCACATGTTCCACGATGATCTCATCGGATGAACCACGATGTCGAGGATTCAATCAATCCCGTATTCAATTCCCTTTGTCTAGCGGTATTGTACTTGCCCGAGATTCGATCGTCGGTATCCCTATACCTTGTTCAATCTCGTTACCGGCAAGTCTCTTTACTCGTTTCGTAATACATCATCCCGCGATCAACTCCTTGATCACATTGTGCACATTATGATGATGTCCTACCGAGTGGGCCCAGAGATACCTCTCCGTCACACGGAGTGACAAATCCCAGTCTCGATTCGTGCCAACCCAACAGACACTTTCGGAGATACCTGTAGTGTACCTTTATAGCCACCCAGTTACGTTGTGACGTTTGGCACACCCAAAGCATTCCTACGGTATCCGGGAGTTGCACAATCTCATGGTCTAAGGAAATGATACTTGACATTAGAAAAGCTTTAGCATACGAACTACACGATCTTTGTGCTAGGCTTAGGATTGGGTTTTGTCCATCACATGATTCTCCTAATGATGTGATCCCGTTATCAACGACATCCAATGTCCATGGTTAGGAAACCGTAACCATCTATTGATCAACGAGCTAGTCAACTAGAGGCTTACTAGGGACATGGTGTTGTCTATGTATCCACACATGTATCTGAGTTTCCTATCAATACAATTATAGCATGGATAATAAACGATTATCATGAACAAGGAAATATAATAATAACTTATTTATTATTGCCTCTAGGGCATATTTCCAACAGTCTCCCACTTGCACTAGAGTCAATAATCTAGTTCACATCGCCATGTGATTAACATTCACAGGTCACATCGCCATGTGACCAACATCCAAAGAGTTTACTAGAGTTCATAATCTAGTTCACATCACTATGTGATTAACACTCAATGAGTTCTGGGTTTGATCGTGTTGCTTGTGAGAGAGGTTGTAGTCTACGGGTCTGTCACATTCAGATCCGTATGTACTTCGCAAATCTCTACTCTATATTTGGAGCCATTTCAAATAACTGTTCTACTTGGAGCTATTCTAAATTGTTGCTCCATTATACGTATCCGGTATCTCTACTCACAGCTATCCGGATAGGTGTTAAGCTTGCATCGACGTAACTCTTTATGTCGAACTCTTTATCACCTCCATAACCGAGAAACATGTCCTTATTCCTCTAAGGATAATTTTGACCGCTATCTGGTGATCTACTCCTAGATCACCTTTGTACCCTCTTGCCAAACATGTGGCAAGGCACACATCAGGTGCGGCACTCAGCATGGCATACCGTATAGAGCCTATGACAAAAGCATAGGGGACGATCTTCGTCCTTCCTCTTTCTCCTGCCGTGGTCGAGCTTTAACTCTTAACTTCATACCTTACAACTCAGGCAAGAACTCCTTCTTTGACTGATCCATCTTGAACACCTTCAAGATCATGTCAAGGTATGTGCTCATTTGAAAGTACCATCAAGCGTTTCGATCTATTCTTATAGGTCTTGATGCTCAATGTTCAGGTAGCTTAATCCTGGTTCTCCATTGAAAAACACCTTTCAAATAACCCTATATGCTTTCCAGAAATTCTACATCATTTCGGATCATCAATATGTCATCCACATATACTTATCAGAAATGTCATAGTGCTCCCACTCACTTTATTGTAAATACAAGTTTCTAACAAACTTTGTATAAACCCATAAACTTTGATTACTCCATCAAAGTGTATATTCCGACTCCGAGATGCTTACTCCAGTCCTTAGAAGGATTGCTGGAGCTTTGCATACTTGTTAGCATCTTTCAGGATCGACAAAATCTTCTGGTTGTATCACATACAACCTTTCCTCAAGAAAATCATCAAGGAAACAATATTTTGACATCCGATCTGCAAGATTTCATAAATAATGCAGTACCCGCTAATATAATTCCAACAGACTCTTAGCATCGCTACGAGTGAGAAAGTCTCATCGTAGTCAACTCCTTGAACTTGTCGGGAAACACCTTAACGACAAGTCGAGCTTTCTCAATGGTGACACTTACCATCATTGTCTGTATTCCTTTTAAAATCCATCTGTACTCAACAGCCTTACGACCATCGAGACGTTCTGCCAAAGTCTACACTTTGTTTTCATACATGGATCCTCTCTCAGATTTTATGGCCTCAAGCCATTTATCGGAATCCGGACCCACCATCGCTTCTCCATAGCTCACAGGTTCATCGTTGTCCAACAACGTGACCTTTTAAGACAGGGTTACCACTTAGAAGTTGTACACACCCTGGTCAACCTATGAGGTTCAATAGTAACTTGATCTAAAGCTCTATGATCATCATCTTTAGCTTTCTCTCCAACTGAGGCAGGGGCCACAGAAACATACTTCCTGTGCTGCGCTACTCTCTGCTTGAAGTGAAGGTTCAACAACCTTATCAAGTTCTATCTTCCTCCCACTAAATTCTTTCGAGAGAAACTTTTCCTCGAGAAAGCATCCGTTTCTAGAAACAATCCCTATTGCTTTCGGATCTGAATTAGGAGGTTTACCCAACTGTTTTGGGTGTTCTATGAAGATGCATTTTATCCGCTTTGGGTTCGAGCTTATCAACCTGAAACTTTTTCTCATAAGCGTCGCAACCCCAAACTTTTAAGAAACGAAAACTCAGGTTTCTCCAAACCATAGTTCAAACGGTTTCGTCTCAACGAATTACGTGGTGCCCTACTTAAGTGAGTGCGGTTGTCTCTAATGCCTAACCCATGAACGATAGTGGTAATTCGATAAGAGACATCATGGTACGCACCATATCCCATAGGGTGCAACTATGATGTTCGGACACACCATCACACTATGGTGTTCCAGGCGGTATTAATCGTGAAACAATTTCCACAATGTCTTAATTGTGTGCCAAACTCATAACTCAGATATTCGTCTCTATGATCGTATCATAGACATTTTATCCTCTTGTCACGACGATCTTCAACTTCATTCTGAAATTACTTGAACCATTCAATAATTCAGACTTGTGTTTCATCAAGTAAACATACAGTATCTACTCAAATCATCTGTGAAGTAAGAACATAACGATATTCACTGTATGCCTCAGCACTCATTGGGCCTCACACATCAAAATGTGTTACTTCCAACAAGTTGCTATCTTGTTCCATCTTACTGAAAACGAGGCTTTTCAGTCATCTTGCCCATGTCGTAAGATTTGCATATCTTAAGTGATTCAAAATCAAGTGAGTCCAAACGATCCATCTGCATGGAGTTTCTTCATGCGTATACACCAACAGACATGGTTCGCATGTCTTAAATTTTTCAAAACCGAGTGAGTCCAAAGATCCATCAACATGGAGCTTCTTCATGCGTTTTATACCAATATGACTTACATAGCAGTGCCACAAGTAAGTGGTACTATCATTATTATCTTATACCTTTTGGCATGAAAATGTGTATCACTACGATCAAGATTCAATAAACCATTCCTTTAGGTGCAAGACCGTTAAAGGTATTATTCAAATAAACAGAGTAACTATTATTCTCTTTAAATGAACAACCGTATTGCGATAGACATAATCCAATCATGTCTATGCTCAACGCAAACACCAAATAATAATTATTTAGGTTTAACACCAATCTCGATGGTAGAGGGAGCGCGCGATGCTTGATCATACCAACCTTGGAAACACTTCCAACACATATCGTCAGCTCACCTTTAGGTAGTATCCGTTTATTCCGTAGCTTTTATTTCAAGTTACTAACACTTAGCAACGGAACCGGTATCTAATACCCTGGTGCTACTAGGAGTACTAGTAAAGTACACATTAACATAATGTATATCCAATATACTTCTATCGACAGCCTTCTCATCTACCAAGTATCTAGGGTAATTCTGCTCCAGTAGCTGTTCCCCTCATTACAGAAGCACTTAGTCTCGGGTTTGGGTTCAGCCCTTGCCCGTCTTGAAACTAGTGGTTTCACTAACCATCAACAATTGATGCTCCTTCTTGATTTCTACTTTTGCGGTGTCAAACATCGCGAATTGCTCAAGGATCATCATGTCTATCCCTGATATGTTATAGTTCACCACGAAGCTCTAGCAGCTTGGTGGCAATGACTTTGGAGAAACATCACTATCTTATCTGGAAGATCAACTCCCACTCGATTCAAGTGATTGTTGTACTCAGACAATCTGAGCACAAACTCAACGATTGAGCTTTTCTCCCTTAGTCTATAGGCTAAGAAACTTGTCGGAGATCTCATACCTCTCGACGTGGGCACGAGCCTGAAATTCCAATTTCAGCCCTCGAAACATCTCATATGTTCCGCGATGTTTCAAAAAACGTCTTTGGTGCCTCAACTCTAAACCGTTTAACTGAACTATCATGTAGTTATCTAAACGTGTATGTCCGATGTTCGCAACATCCACAAACGACGTTTGAGGTTCAGCACATTGAGCGGTGCATTAAGGACATAAGCTTTCTATGAAGCAATGAGGACAATCCTCAGTTTACGGACCTAGTCCGCATAATTGCTACTATCAACTTTCAACTAAATTTTCTCTAGGAACGTATCTAAACAGCAGAACTGATGCGCGAGATATAATTTGCGAAGAACTTTTGACTATGTTCAGGATAATTAAGTTCATCTTATGAACTCCCATGCAGATAGACATCCCTCTAGTCATCTAAGTGATTACATGATCCGAGTCAACTAGGCCGTGTCCGATCATCACGTGAGACGGACTAGTCATCATCGGTGAACATCTTCATGTTGATCGTATCTACCATACGACTCATGCTCGACCTTTCGGTCTCTGTGTTCCGAGGCCATGTCTGTACATGTTAGGCTCGTCAAGTTAACCCTAAGTGTTTTGCATGTGTAAAACTGTCTTACACCTGTTGTATGTGAACGTAGGGATCTATCACACCCAATCATCACGTGGTGCTTCGAAACGACGAACTTTAGCAACGGTGCACAGTTAGGGGAGAACACTTCTTGAAATTTTAATGAGGGATCATCATATTTACTACCGTTGTTCTAAGCAAATAAGATGCAATAACATGATAAACATCACATGCAATCAAATAGTGACATGATATGGCCATCATCACTTTGCTCCTTTCGATCTCCATCTTCGGGGCTCCATGATCATCATCGTCACCGGCATGACACCATGATCTCCATCATCGTGTCTTCATGAAGTTGTCTCGCCAACTATTACTTCTACTACTATGGCTAATGGTTAGCAATAAAGTAAAGTAATTACATGACGTTTATGTTGACACGCAGGTCATAAATAAATTAAAGACAACTCCTATGGCTCCTGCCGGTTGTCATACTCATCGACATGCAAGTCGTGATTCCTATTACAAGAACATGATCAATCTCATACATCCCATATCATTCATCACATTCTTCTTGGCCATATCACATCACAAAGCACTTGCTGCAAAAACAAGTTAGATGTCCTCTAATTGTTGTTGCAAGTTTTTACGTGGCTGCTATAGGTTGCTAGCAAGAACGTTTCTTACCTACGTTAAAACCACAACGTGAATTGTCAATCTCTATTTACCCTTCATAAGGACCCTGTTCATCGAATCCGATCCAACTAAAGTGGGAGAGACAGACACTCGCCAGCCACCTTATGCAACTAGTGCATGTCAGTCGGTGGAACCGGTCTCACGTAAGCGTACGTGTAAGGTTGGTCCGGGCCGCTTCATCCCACAATACCGCTGAATCAAGATACGACTAGTAACGGCAAGAAGAATTGACAATTCGACGCCCACAACTACTTTGTGTTCTACTCGTGCATAGAATCTACGCAATAGACCTAGCTCTGATACCACTGTTGCGGAACGTAGCAGAAACTCAAAATTTTCCTACGTGTCACCAAGATCTATCTATGGAGAAACTAGCAACGAGGGGAAGAAGAGTGCATCTACATACCCTTGTAGATCGCTAAGCGGAAGCGTTCAAATGAACGGGGTTGATGGAGTCGTACTCGCCGTGATCCAAATCACCGATGATCCTAGTGCCGAACGGACGGCACCTCCGCGTTCAACACACGTACAGCCCGAGGACGTCTCCTCCTTCTTGATCCAGAAAGGGGAGAGGAGAAGTTGAGGGAAAAACTCCGACAGCACGACGGCATGGTGGTGATGGAGCTCGTGGTTCTCCGGCAGGGCTTCGCCAAGCACTACGGAGGAAGACGAGGTGTTGGAGGAGGGAGAGGGCTGCGCCAGGGGAAGGGTGCGGCTGCCCTCTCTCTTCCTCACTATATATAGGGGTAAGGGAGGAGGGGGAGGCGCCCTAGGGTTCCCTTAGGGGAGGGGCGGAGGCCACAGGGGAAACCCTAGATGGGTTTGGGCGCCCCCACCCCCTAGGAAACTTGCCCCCCAAGCCGGGAGGGGCGGCTGCCCTAGGGGTGGCGCCCCCACCTCTCTGGTTACGTGAGATGGGGTTGGGAGGGGCGCTCAGCCCCTTAGTGGGCTGATGTGCCCTCTCCCCTTGGCCCATAAGGCCCCCCAACGCTTGCCGGGGCCTCCGAATCCCCTTTCGGACATGCTGGTCATCACCTGGTACCCCCAGAACAATTCCGGACTCCAATACCCTTCGTCCAATATACCTATCTTCACCTCCGGACCATTCCGGAGCTCCTCGTCATGTCTGGGATCTCATCCGGGACTCCGAACAACCTTCGGTAACCACATACTATTTCCCATAACAACTCTAGCGTCACCGAACCTTAAGTGTGTAGACCCTACGGGTTCGGGAACCATGTAGACATGACCGAGACAACTCTCCGGCCAATAACCAACAGCGGGATCTGGATACCCATGTTGGCTCCCACATGTTCCACGATGATCTCATCGGATGAACCACGATGTCGAGGATTCAATCAATCCCGTATTCAATTCCCTTTGTCTAGCGGTATTGTACTTGCCCGAGATTCGATCGTCGGTATCCCTATACCTTGTTCAATCTCGTTACCGGCAAGTCTCTTTACTCGTTCCGTAACACATCATCCCGCGATCAACTCCTTGATCACATTGTGCACATTATGATGATGTCCTACCGAGTGGGCCCAGAGATACCTCTCCGTCACACGGAGTGACAAATCCCAGTCTCGATTCGTGCCAACCCAACAGACACTTTCGGAGATACCTGTAGTGTACCTTTATAGCCACCCAGTTACTTGTGACGTTTGTCACACCCAAAGCATTCCTACGGTATCCGGGAGTTGCAAAATCTCATGGTCTAAGGAAATGATACTTGACATTAGAAAAGCTTTAGCATACAAACTACACGATCTTTGTGCTAGGCTTAGGATTGGGTCTTGTCCATCACATGATTCTCCTAATGATGTGATCCCGTTATCAACGACATCCAATGTCCATGGTTAGGAAACCGTAACCATCTATTGATCAACGAGCTAGTCAACTAGAGGCTTACTAGGGACATGGTGTTGTCTATGTATCCACACATGTATCTGAGTTTCCTATCAATACAATTATAGCATGGATAATAAACGATTATCGTGAACAAGGAAATATAATAATAACTTATTTATTATTGCCTCTAGGGCATATTTCCAACATCCCATCACCACATTCCTCCCACAGTGTCCCATACAGCCACAGAAAAAGCAAAAAACTGGTAATTTTTCATAACTAACCGGGTACTTCTTCCTCCCCTTCAAGGTAATAGGAACAAATCTAACCAGAGGGTTATTCACGTTTACAAAAACTCTCACCCTCAAGTAGCTTGATGGATTGATCTTCCCTTCATTAACCACAACTTGAATGGGGGATCCCCAACTTTCTTGGCCACCTTCTCGGCCAACTCTTTCTTCCTTGTTAACCCATCTGGTAGCCCCTTAATCCTTGCCCACAGAGGATACATATTTAGAGCATAATCAAAAACATTAGTGAAGCCATCGTACTCAACTAGCACAATTGAATCTCTTTGGAACTGCCATGGCCCTCCCTCCATAACACGTTTTCAATCACCTAGACAATAGGATTGAGCCAAGAAAAGATTTGAGCCTTTGATGTGAAAGTTACCCCCTGAGCACATGACCATGCATTTCTCATGGAGTTTAGCAGCGCTGCATGGCTGAATGAACGCATGGTGTGAACCCTAAACAGGGCGAGCCATGGAACTTCCTTGATCAACTCATCCACCAGCTCAGATAGATCCAGGTCCTCTTCCTCCTCACCATGCAAATTAAGACCATCAAACATGTCCCCGAGATCTGGTTCCGGGTCGAATTGGCCCTAGCTTCCATCATCATCGCCCTCCTCACAGAGTGCCTCATCCGCTTCCTCCTCACGATCCTTCTCCCGGTTCTCCATGCATCACCGGTGGGGCAGATTGCCCACTGTTTGAACTCCCATCTACTCGCATCTCTATATCCTCCTGTCCTCCCCTCCGTCCTTCCTTCGTGACCCCCGCGCCCACCAACGTGAGCGGCTGATCCATGCAGGAGCGGCTAGATGATCCCTCGCCGAAGTGCTGCCGATCGATGTTTGGGAACCAGAGAAGATCTGGCAGAATTACGTGGACTCTGTCGTCGTCGCCAGGGGAAAGGGTAGACCCTACGCGGAACTGTAGGGAAATATAATTTTGTTAGCTAACTATGAAGGGAGTATTTGTTACGTCGTTGCTTCTCACTCACGTATGATGAGCTGCCAGAGAGAAACAAAAGATTAGACCATTTCTCTCGTGTCCAAAAACGACAAGGCTTCAACTGAAACAAAGAAAAGAAAAAGAAGAAGAGAAAATGTCGTGAAGACACGGGAAACCCTACACGGATAGGTTGGCACAGGCGATGAAACCTATGTGACCCCGAACAAGCAATAAAACACACGCCCCTAGCTAACGCCAGACAAGTAGAAAGAAAATGGCCGGCGCGCTGCTCGCCGTGGCCTGTGCGGCCGCCGTTGTCGTCGGTCAGTCCTGTCCGACGGCCATGCACTTGCTCAGTCAGTTGGTTGCAAGCCGGGTGCTGAGCGCTGACGCTCGCTGGGTGTTAAATTTGTATTGCAGGAGGCACGGCGTCCAGGTGCGACGGAAAAATCTGCGGCATGGGCACCTGCAAGGAGGTGCCGGTCCTGCCGGTGGTTAACCCCTACGGCTATGAGTGCGACTGCAGCCCAGGATGGTTGCGCCTCGACGTCCTCCAGCCAATCACGCCCTGCAACCTCCCTCTCTGTAAGCTACGCAACCATATTATGCTATAATGTAGGAGTACAATTTTTCTGACCTCGCTTTTTTCCATTTCTCCTGCAAATCATTGTATTTCCGTTATGCATGTAGTGGAAAGGGGCCGAAAAAATGTGTAAATTTCTCTTCATAAAGAGGTGGAGTAAATTGAGGCCAAGTTCATCGTCTCTGCCCTTTGTAGGTCTCTCGGCTCTTAGCTGCCACATGCCCAAGCCGACGCCGCTGCCATTCGGAAAGAATTTCACAACTGACGGTAAACTCTCGGAATTCAAACCATGATTTACGTACTGCATGCTCGGCTGTTCTTCTTCTGGCAATGCCCTTGCTGATCTACCCCCTGATTTACCCCCTTTCTTCCTGCCAGCCTGCTTAGCCGTCGACTGTGGCCCGGAGGGCACGTGCGTCAAGCAAGAGAGCTCCCCTTACTTCCACTGCCAGTGCAACCCGGGCACACCCAACGCCCGCAACGACCCTTCCCTCTTCTGCACCAACTGTAAGATCCCTCTTCTTCTTCTTCTTCTTCTTGCTGTTTTGCTTAGCCCGAGACCTTTTTCCTGATCTTGTAGGTGCCGTCGGTGACAACGGATGCGCGGTTCCACCGCCTCCGCCGGCTCCGTCAGCGGGCCCTCCTCCGTCCACGGCGCCACCCGGTAATGATCACAGTTCATCTGCACCGGCCGCTTCATCCATCACCAAAGGCAATGCAACCTCACTAGGTTCCAGCCGGCATAAATAACGGAGGAAATGGAGTGCTCACAGCTAACTAACGGCGTTGTGTGCGTATTTTGCAGGCTCCGTCTCCTTGCAGAATCTCCCGCGGCTGCTGATGCTGGTGGCCTCGCTCTCCGCGCTTCACATTCTGTGATTACGTGGGCAGGACAGCACGCTCTGTTCGATGCGGACGTGCACTGATCAAGATTACGTGGCGGTATGACCGTGGGAGCAGCAAACTACTCCCTCCGTTCCGAATTACTTGTCTTAGATTTGTCTAGATACGGATGTATCAAGCACTAAAATAAGTCTAGATATATCTGTATCTAGACAAATCCAAGACAAATAATTTAGAACGGAGGGAGTACGTACCTACGTACGCTGCTTCTGGTGCTGTTACTTGATATATGCATGCATGTATTCCTGCGCGTTGTTCACAAGAGAAGACCAGATCATTCTTGTTAGTAAATGTTTGAAGTGATTTGTTTCATCGAAGGACTAAAATTAAAGGCTATTATTTGAATGTTATGTTCCTATGGTGGGGCAGCTAATAAAGGAGAGTTTACAGATTAGCCGGTCACTTTTGGTGGATTAATTTAGATGGTTACAGTGTTGAGGATTCAGCCGTGTATCGGAGCATAGTTACTGAATGAAGCAAAATGTAAGCTCATGTATGTATTTTAATCTTTGAAACCTTGATCCAGATCAATTTGACAAAGAAGTACATATGGGTCGATTGAGCATGAACACCACAACCACGTAAGAGCATCTACAGCCGCAATGTGCAAATCCGGCCCCTCAAACGCCCGGGCGCGTCCGCGGACACTGACCGGTCATGCCTTAAATAATGCAATCCACATCCGGGCATCTCAATTATCATATCTCAAATCCATACAAAATCATGCAACTACGTTGATGCATTACACACATCATCCAGCTACTCCATCACTACTAACATGCTATCGGAGTACCAAAAATTGGCATGTTTGGCTATGGTGGAGATCATCCACGGCTGCCGCTGCCCTTCCCGGCGCCCTTGCGTTCCTTCTCGCGGAAGTACCGGTCGAAGACGCGGTAGGGATCGAGCCGGACCTACTCGTCGCCGGAGCGGTCCTCCTTCTCCTCTTTCAGTGGCAGTCCGGCCATGGCACAGACCGCCCGATTCTGCTCTCGGGCAAGGGCGCGCGTGTTCCTCCGCTGTCGTTTCTTCACAATGCGGGCGCGGATGGCTACCTCCTTTGCGGCCGTCCGCGCCGCCGCCATTTCCGCCGCGATACACGCCTCGGTGGCCCTTATCCTCTCCTTCCCACAACGGGTTGCCCGTTCCCGATGGGACTCATAGTCTGCCCGACCTTTATTTTAATATGTGCGCCTTTGTTTGGAGGATTCTATGTCTAATTATTTAAAAGTCTAATTATTCAATAAATTAGATTGATTGATACGAGTGGATTTTCTATTACGATGGATGGAAGAAAGAATGGATAGTCCAATAGCGGCTTCAGCAGCCACAAGGGCTATGAGGGGTGCCGGTCAGCCCGGGCGTTTGAGGCGCCCGGCTGGGTCAAAATTTGGTGACCGGTCAGTGACCGGACGGTCCCCCCGGGCGTTTGAGGCGGGTTTGGGGTGCCCAACTTTAGATGCTCTAAGCATATATAGGCCATGGACCTCAGCGTGGACCTTTGGAACATTGGTGCCAATGCACCCATTTTTTTTTAAATTACTCAAAAATTTCTGAAACTTTTTGTAACAAACATGGCATAGCTTAATACTAGCTCGTGTGAAAAGTTTCGTGAAGTAATGACTTCCATGGTATTGTGGACCAAAAAAAAATTGCAAGTAAAAGAATATGAATATAATTTTTATATAGTACTTCTTTTTTCCACCTAGAATACCACAAGAGTCATTCCTCCACAAAACTGTTCACATGAGTATTATGCTAGGTCATGTTTGTGACAAAAAGGTGTCAGACATTTTTATTCCTTTTTTTAATCTGGATGCATGGGATCCAAGACCCACCGGTTATTTCCGCCATGGACCTCTATATTTGGCAAAATAAGATAAAAAAACTTTTGTTTAAACAAGAAGGTGGCTGAGTGTCAACCTTATATTTCAAAACAGGCAAAAGCCTGATGAGTAAAGTCTGTTGCACATAGCTTGTAAAGTGCACCGAGGTGCAAAAACACAAGCGTCCTTTTAAGGAAGAGAAGAGAGCTAGGAGAAGAGAAGGATGTTACATCTGGCGTTATACAAAGGTTAGCTACTGATTTTCTGGCTCCAGACCTGAATATGTCACAGACTGCATACCCAGGTATATGTGCCTGAATGTGATAGGGACCTGCATCCTTGATCCCCATGGTTATCGATCTTGGTCGACTCGATGAGCTCCATGCTGGCAATACTGCCATCACCGAGCCATGTCTTATACTGGAAGCAACATGATCAGCCTCAAATATTTGTATTGGGATTTAGGAGCAGCATGTTGAACCACAAACTGGAGTCGTTCTTGTTATTGAGGCTGAGGTACAGCGTGGTGGCAGTCTCTTCGAGGCAGAAGCACTGGAACTTGATTTTGTCTTCGCCAGGATTTTAGGGGATCAGGACCTCATCACACTTCTCAAAATGATCCTCTATGAAAACAAATATGTTAAGACACATTGGAACAAAGCTTTGACAACACCGGGTTTGTTAGCCTGCACTAATCCACTAATCTTTGAAATGAACAAATGTTACCAATTACATCAACACCAGAAGATGAACAACACTACTACTCTCTCCATGACATAAACCGATAAATTCTAGCTCCCCACCTGAATATATTTCTCAATTTTGTAATCCAACGTTTGCCTGATTATAAAGATGAATTACATAAGCACGTGTAATCGTGAGAAGAAGTAGGAACGTCATGAGGAAGCGGCCTGTTTGTGTGCCGGTTTCTTCATCCGGTGCGTCCAGAGCATGAGGTCGTCGATGATTCGCTTAAGGGTGAAGATGCTGTGGTGGTTCTGTTGCCTGAAAGTCATAGCATTTCTAGAGTTCCAAATCTTCCACAGGATGATGAGGATGGAGTGCCAGATTAGTGCATCCACCTGGCTAGGGAGATGGCAGTCCCAAAGGTCGTCAATGAAGCTGGGTGGTGAGAGTCCGATCCGTTGCCATATCCGATGTGCAAGCGGGCAGTCGATGAAGATGTGCGAACTGGTTTCGCCGTCAAAACCACATCGTGGGCAAAGTGAGTCCGAGACGATGTGATTGCGGAGGAGGTTGCTTTTGGAGTTGAGACGTCTGCGGAACAGGAGCCATGCAAAGATCTTCACGCGGTTTGGAATGCATGAAGACCAGATGGCAATAGCATGCACGTCATCATCGTTGTTGCCCATGGTCAGCTGATAGGTGGCCCGCGTAGAGAAACGTAGGCCACCATTGAGGTAGCGCTCGTCCGGTCCTGGCGACAGATGGAAGTCCTATCAATATCAATTAGTAGAGAAGCACTATCAATATATCAATAAAATTTTTGTATCTTTCAGACATGATATTCATTTATTAAGACAGGTGGACATGGCTGAAACGACGATGTGGGGGCGTTCTTCTCACCTTACTTGAGCAGTAGATAAGCAATATGTTAGAGTACGTAATGGGCCTGGGCCCGTTAGTCTTAGGGTTAACTAGAGATAAGGGTCGCTTGCTTAGGGGTCAAGTAAGCCTTGCTTGGGAGTCAAGTAAACCTCTCTATATAAAGAGAGGAGATGTATCAATCTAATCAAGCAAGAATTAAGAAGAAAATCCCTTCCATCTTGCCCGGCCGTGGGCAAAAAGGCCCCCGGCCAGCCCTCTCGCGCCCTCCTTCTAGCAGCGCCATAACAATTTGGTATCAGGTAGCTCAGTTCCGATCATGTCATCGTCGCTGCCCACCCCGTCGCTTCCGTTGCCGACCATCACCACCGCGCCGCTGGCCATCTACACCGCGCCGCTGCCCGCCCCGTCCGCGCCGCTGCCCGCATCCTCCGGCGCCGCCACCGGCCAGATGCCGGCGCCCTCCACCGCACCACCATCCGCCGTCTACACCCCGGAGGAGATCACTGGGGTCCTCAACGACCTCGTCACAGCCGTCCAGGGGATCCGGCTGTACCTGGCCAGCCCCTACGGGCCGCCGCCACCCCTGCCACTGACCGCCACCGCCGGGCCGCCGGCCCTGCCGTGGTACTCGCCGCATCCAGGGGCCTCCGCGGCATTCGCTGGGACGTTGCTGCCCCAGCTGCAGCTGCCGCCCGCCGCCGCCCCGCAGTGGCCGCAGTGGCCGGCGCCGGTTCCCGCCGCGCCTCCAGCGCCCATCGCCGCCCCCGCGCCGCCGTGGCTGCCGTGGCAGCCGCCCCACCAGGTGGCCTTTGCCGCGCTTGCCGGACCACTGCAGCTGCCATCCATCGCCACCACCGCCCAGCCCTGGCTGCAGTGGCAGCCGCCGCTCTTGGCGGCCTCCGCCGCGCCCGGTGCTCCGCCGCAGCAGCCGCTGCAGCTGCAGCAGCCACCGCCGGTCAGCTCCGGCCCCGCATCGACCGCGCCAGCGGGAGTCCCGCTCCACCAAGTCCAGTCCCCGCCGTCGCAGTCACCGCTTCCGTCTTGGACCGCTACCCGCCACGTGTCGGCGGCGGTGAGGCTGCAGGCTACTGCGCGCGGCCTCCTAGCGCGTCGGCGTGTGCGGGCGATGCGTGGTCTGCAGCTGCCGCTCCTCCAAGTTGCCCTTCGCTGCGCAAAGGACCTCGATCTCATCCGCTGCGCCGGGGACAGTGCGGTGCAGACCAACAACCGTCCGGCAGGAAGAAGGCATGGTGTCACCGTCAGCAGCGCACCACGTAGCACCACTGCATTCCGTCACCGGCCGCCGCGAGGGCGCCTCTGCTGGTCACTCTTGCGACCACTTCCAGGTGGTCCTACACATGCACTCCTTTTGTCCAGATGGTGTCCATGGGATCTAGGTGGCTGTACACGTGCACGTCCACCTACACATGCACTCCTTTTGTCCAAATGGTGTCCATGGGATCCAGGTGGCTGTACACGTGCACGTCCGACGTGCGGATGGTGTCCACTTTATGTTCAAGGGTCCAAAATAAAGCGTCTCAGTCCATTTCAGGTTGAGAGTAATAAACCAAGCCGAGATGTAAAAGGCTTGTTTTTAGGTATTAGGTTTGTGTTGCGTCGAGTCATGGTTATAAGTTGGTTAGGCTGCAGCTCGAGGACAAGCTGCATGTCCAGGTGGGGTGTAGTGTTAGAGTACGTAATGGGCCTGGGCCCGTTAGTCTTAGGGTTAATTAGAGATAAGGTTCGCTTGCTTAGGGGTCAAGTAAGCCTTGCTTAGGGGTCAAGTAAGCCTTGCTTGGGAGTCAAGTAAACCTCTCTATATAAAGAGAGGAGATGTATCAATCTAATCAAGCAAGAATTAAGAAGGAAATCCCTTCCATCTTGCCCGGCCGGCCCTCTCGCGCCCTCCTTCTAGCAGCGCCATAACACAATATCAATAGTCTCAATAAGCTTTTTTTTTTTTTGGATATTTCAGACATAGTATTCAGTTCAGAGATGAGGACATGGCCGAGGCTACGTCGCGGTCGGATACATCTTGCTGGCTATTACCTTCCTCAATCAAGTACTATAGAAGCATTATCAACAATCTCACTAAGCTTTTTGTATATTTTAGACATAATATTCAGTTCTGAGAGGCGGACATGGCTGAGGCGAGGTTGTGTATGACTCGTCGTCGTGGGCTGACGGCCGTCCCCAACTGCAAGAACAACAAAACCACAGCAATTCACATTACTACTATTTCAATTACCACTTTACCTTCGTGTAGCCTTACACCATTAAAACAACCACTATCAGTTCTTGCACCTAGGTACAATGACAATGGCATACCTGCAGGCTGCAGCGGAGCATACAATCTCAATGGTATGAGCCCACAGATAAACAACTTGGGCTGCACGAGCTATTGTTTTTTAAGTTCAAAAGAAAAAAAAGAAGTGCTCATGCTCAGATTCAGTTCAATGGCATGCATTCCAGTATGTCTGAACAACATGCTTGCAGTAATAACACAAGAACTCTATGCTTGGAATCACAATCAACCAAAGGCGAGCCAATAGTTCATTAACCAAGCAAGATTATTTCAGCCCATCCAAATTTTGGCCAAGTCACACTGAACATGGAAATAAAAAGAGAAACAAAAGCAGAAAAGGGATATCTTCGCTTCTTCAGTCGGAAGCCAGGACAAACAGTTACTCTACAACAAGAAGTCAGAACAAACAGGAATTATATGGAATGCACTTGTTATCTTCTACAATGAGGGGCAGTCCAAAAGATAGACAAAGGCTTAAACGTTTTAACTAGGGAAGAACTCCCAGGAAATATGAAATAGGGAAGCAGAACTAGAGGAGTGCAGTCTCTATATATAAGATCAGGCAAAGTAAAACTCCACATAGAGTAAGTCCTTGCAGAACATAACAAAAACTGAACCAAGCAGAAATCCCTGTTTCGACATTCATGCATTTCAGCATAAAGAAAACATAGGGGCACCCAATCAATCTCATTCTACTTGCAGTATATATGTAAATAGATAGTTCTCTTTCGAACAAAGTGGCCACATGCACGGCGCCCAATTTCATTTAAGCCCTAGAAGAGAAATTAGAGTTCGATACAGACCGGACAGAACATGAAACTGCAGAGTCATTAACAAACATAGATAGCAGGTTTTTCCCTTTTTCTGCTAAGGCACACATCCAACCATACATAGAGAACTAATCTGAGACATGCATAGATAATTAATTTAGATGTGGTCATCATGCGTCACACTACTAAAGTGCCATGACAATATCCTTGGCAGCTTTCATGTTAGGCGGCAGGAGCCTAGCAATCAACTCCTTGAGGGCAGATGGGCAACTGCTTTTGAGATGCTTGTAGCCATCACTTGCCATCATCGCCTCCAAATTGGAAGGAGAAGCAAGGAACTGTAGACAGGCTTCCTTGAGTCCATTGCAGCAATGCTGCTCAGCTAAGACCAAACTGGTCGCCACCATGTTGGCATCAATGTGGCTGCATAACTTGTGCTCGCATATCAGTTTCAGCCTCTCGATATTGTACCTGTCTGCTGCCACGAGTAGATGGCTAGCCATCATCACATCTAGATGTGCTTCACCTTGGTTGCTAGCCATTTGCAGTGAGTCGGTGTATATGAAATGGAGCAAACACTTGAACACATCAGCTTCCATGTCATGGATTTCAATGGGACCGCCGGCTTTCTCCTTCATGGCTCCAAGGAACTCCGCCCTGAAAACAGGTGACCTCGCGGCGAGAATGAGCCTATGGGCCGAGAACATCTGCCCGGCGACATGAAATGTCACGTCCGCTCCATCCATGCTCTCTAGCAGGTCGGCGAAATGCAGGTGCAGGTTGCTTGGAGGAACCACAACAAACTGTTTATCCATAGTCTCTTCACTGAGAGTCAGAACACACCTAATGCTGAAACAGTCATCTATTATATCACCTGATTGCTCCAGCTCCGCCTGATCTATGAGGAAGCGATAATATGAACTGAGGCCAGACAAAGTAGGGTATAATGGCTTTGAATAGATGGTGCTGACGACGTATGGTGGTTCTGGTTCCCCATCTCTATCACGCAGATCAATGGGTGGTCTTGGTAGGTCATCAATAGCATCAGAACATTCAACAACCAGGGATACGTAACGGCCAGAATCACCGATTTCCGATCTACCACCGTTGGGGTAATACCTCAGAATCCAGTCGTGCCCTTTGAAGCTGAGAAGGGGAGAAGCCAGGCACTCGCCGGTCTTGAATCGCTCCTTGGCGCTCGAGTACCCATCTACCTTGAGCAAGTACGACCTTTCCACAGAATCGGATACAATGGCAGCAGAAAGCTTACACCGATCTGCCATTGCGGTGGCTGGCTAGGTCGCTAGCTTTTCCGACCCAGGGCCCGGATCGAGGATCGGGGCGAGTGCCCAGCGAAGGGCAACGCTTCCTCTGCTTGCCGGCGGCGCAGAAGAGGAGAGTGGGAGCAGGGCGGCAGCAGCAGCAAAAACAAATCAAGGGAATGCGGCGGCGTGAAGAAGTGCTCCGCGTGAGGTAGGGTGATGGTCACGGGAAGAAGTTCGTTTTTGGGCTTAGATGGGCTTCCGTGAGCAAACGGCGCACAACCCGTGTTCGATTTTTTTTAAAGTTAATAACAGCTCAAAATTACATCTCTGACCTCCCTCTACCGAAAAAGGATTTCGCCCCGCTTTATATATAAAGCAAATGCCCAACATCCAACAAGGTTCAAGAACAAACACGCACACACACGAAAGTTCCAGACAAATAAGTAACGATAGGGTTAATGCTGAGGGCACAGCTCAACAAGCCCTAAAAGAAAAACAAAAAGGCACACACGCCGGGAGAGACATAGTGTCTAGTCTGGCTCTGGTGGTGGCGGGGGGAGCGGGGGCGCCAGGCGGAAGACCATCGAACGAAGGTCGGCGAGGAGGGTGCTGATGACGTCCCGGTCCTGTGGGCGGCTAAGCGGCCGCCAGAGCTGCAAGTAACCACACAATTTAAAGATGGAGTCAGTAGCACGCCGAAGAGGCACCTTCTGGATGACTAGCTTATTGCGGACAGTCCAAAGCGTCCAGGCATGGATCCCCACGCAAAGCCATCTAATATGCCTGTAGCGAGGGGGAGATGCCTGAATTTCCGCGAGCAGGTCAGGAACGTTGGTGTTGCGCCACTGGCCCCCAACCGTTTCGCGGAAACAGGACCAAAGGAACTGTGCCGTGTAGCACGAGAAGAAGATGTGGTTGGTATCCTCTACCGTGCCGCACATGGGGCACATCCCATCCCCAGGTCCGTGGCGTTTAAGGACCTCCACGCCGGACGGGAGGCGGCTGCGGATCCATTGCCACAAGAAAATCCTGATCTTCAGGGGCAGGCGGATGTCCCAAATCAAACCGAAGGGCTCGGGGGCCGTCGATGGAGCGATAGCCGCGTAAAGAGATCTTGTGGAGAAGCGGCCGCAGGGTTCCAGTCGCCAGGAGATGGCGTCCGGAGAGTCGGTAACGTCTATAGGCAGGAGGGCGATGTCCTAGAGTAGGGTATCCCAAGCCGCAATCTCAAGGGGGCCAAAGGGGCGGCGGAAAGCGAGGCACCCTAAGTCAATAAGGGTCGTCTCGACAGAGACCCGAGGGTCTACAACAATGTCGAAGAGGACTGGAAATCGGGCAGCTAGGGGGGTGTCTCCCAGCCATCTATCAAGCCAGAACAGGGTCGAGGACCCAGTACCCACCGAGATGGAAGTGCCAATGCGCAAAACAGGCAGCAGCTGGACGACGGCTTGCCAAAACTGGGAGCCGCCAGAGCGCTAACAAAATGCGAGAGGCTGTCCACGCAGGTACTTGCTCTGGATTATAGTAAGCCAGAGACCCCCATCTCCATTGGCAATGCGCCAGAGCCAACGTGTCAGGAGGGCAATGTTCATGCGCCGGGAGGACAAAATCCCAAGACCGCCCTGGTCCTTGGGTTTGCATATATCTGGCCAGCTGACCATATGGTACTTCTGCTTATCCCCTTCGCCGGCCCAGTAGAATCTGGATTGGTATTTGGCAATCTCCTGGTGCAGGGTTTCATGGAGGCTATAGAAGCTCATGAGAAACCAAAGGAGGCTAGCAAGCGAAGAGTTGATAAGGATCACTCGGGCCGCCTTAGACAGCCAACGCCCTTTCCAAGGCTCAACGCGGTGTTGCATACGGGTCACCGTGGGGCGAAGATCAGCCACGGTGAGGCGCGAATCACTAATGGGGATCCCCAGATAGGTCGTGGGGAAAGAACCCAGCCGACTGTTTAGTCGGTTAACGATGGCCTGTGCTTCCTCCAAGGGGAACCCGAGGACCATCAGTTCGCTCTTATCGAAGTTAATGGTTAGGCCCGACATTTGTTGGAAGCACAGGAGGAGGAACTTCAGGTTAGTAATATCTAGTGCGGATCCCTCAACCATTATAATGGTATCATCCGCATATTGTAGGAGGGAGACCCATCCCCCTCCTACTAGGTGGGGAACTAAGCCGTGAATATGGCCAGCAGCCTTAACCCTATCCAAGATGGATGCCAGGGCATCGACCACCATGTTGAACAAGAACGGTGAGAAGGGGTCACCCTGACGTACCCCACAGAGGGTGGGAAAGTAGGGCCCAATGTCCCCGTTGATGTTCACCGCGGTGCGGCCACAGGAGACAAGCTGCATGACGCGGGTCACCCAACGATCGTCGAAGCCCTTGCGAAGCAGTACATCTTGCAGGAATGGCCAGTGGACCGTATCATAGGCCTTATGAAAGTCTAGCTTTAGAAAGACCGCGCGATGGCATTTTACTCGGACCTCGTGGAAAACTAACACACCATCGAGAATGAATCGGCCTTGTATGAAGGCGGATTGATTCGGATGGGTGATTGTGTCAGCTAAAAGGGTCACCCTATTGGCGTACCCTTTGGATAAGATCTGAAAGATCACGTTAATCACCGTGATTGGGCGGAACTGGCGAATATCCGAGGCGCCCGGGACCTTGGGGATGAGGATCACGATCCCATAATTGAGACGTCCAAGGTCCATTGAGCCCGTATAGAATTCTTCGAACAGAGCCATGACCTCCGGCTTGATGGTATCCCAGAACGTTTTAAAGAACGTCACGGGCAAACCGTCCGGACCCGGGGCCGAGGAGGGGTTCATCCCCTTAATGGCTGCGAGGACCTCGGCCTCATCAAAGGGGCCACTAATGCCGTGTTTGCCTCAGCCAAGACCAATTGCACACCTGACCAAATGTCGGGGCCAGACTAGCCCCACCCCGCGGGGTGGGGGTAAATAGGGCTTTATAGAAGCCGTCTACATGGGTACGGATGGCCAAGGGGAGAATGATAGGGGTGTCGCCATCCCATAGGCAGTGGATGGAGTTACGACGACGCCGGCCGTTCGCCACCGCCTGAAAGTAGGCGGTGTTGGCATCTCCCCGAAGGACCCACCTCTGGGTGCCCCGAAGACGCCAGTAGGCTTCCTCATCGGTGTAAATGGTGGATATCTGGTCCTCCAGGTCGTAACGCAGCATCCACTCATCCGGGGAGATCCCGGTCGAGTAGGCGCGGGCGTCCAGGGCTTGGATAGCTAACAGGAGGGCCTTTTTGCGCTCTCTAAGATCCCGGCCAAGGTTTGCCCCCCAGCCCTTCATGAATTGGCGGGCAAGCTTGGCGCAGAAATGCCACGAGTCGATGGCGGACATGGATCGATGGGGAGCAGAGCGGGAAAAAATCCAGCGGGCGACGACAGCCTCCCGGAAGCCGGTCTGATTGAGCCAGAAGGGCTCGAACCGGAATCGCGGCACGATGGCGGGCCACTCGTCAGCGGTGGAGAGGAGGAGGGGGACATGGTCGGACCCGATCCAGGTGACAGCCCGGAGCGAAGCCAGGGGGCAGCGTAATTCCCATTCCGAGGAAACTAGGACACGATCCAGCACGGATTGTGTCGGGACAATCTGTCGGTTCGTCCAGGTGAACCTGGCACCCGTCCGATCAAGTTCGCGGAGCCCCAGTTCCACGATCCAATCGTTGAATAGTTGCATCCGAGGAAGGTTGATCCGGTCATTATTCTTCTCATGCGGGGATCAGATGAGATTAAAGTCTCCGCCCACTAGAACTGGGAGGAGGGAGTTAGAGATCTTCAGCCGCAGCTCTGTTAGGAAGGTCGGGGAGCGGCGGTGGTCCTCTGGCCCATAGACAATAATGACCTCCCATTTGAAATTTAGGGCGCGCTCGTAGATCTCCATACTAACGAAGAATTCACCCCGGTCCATGCCACCCACCTCAAAGCTGGCATCCTTTACCCCTAAGAGGATGCCGCCAGAGTGGCCTGAGGTCCCACTAAAAGGGAGCCAGTGCCAAGCGAAGAGGTGGGAGCTAAGGCGCTCAAGCTCCTGAAGGGCGAACTCAGTGCGTATGGTTTCCTGGATGGCGATGATGTCAATGCGTTCGTCACGAATGTACTCTATGAGTTGGCGGCGACGACCATCATGGCCGAAGCCGCGGATGTTCCAGAACAGGGCCCGCATATAAGCCCCCATCGGCAGGCTGCTTGACCCCAGAACACGGGAAGCGCTTTGCGCGCGGAGGGCTGCAGTGTGCAAACGGGTGCGTCCACGGACTATTCCGTCGGCCACCGGAGGGGCCAGGCCCGCGAGGGGGATGGTCGTCCCTTCAGGGGGCCGAAGCAGGCGGGCCCGGGTTTCGGCAAGCTTGCCATCCAGGATCTCCCGGGCCCTAATGGCCGCAATCTGTTCTAAGGGGGGACCAACTTCCCCCCTAAAAACTATGGCCGAGTCATTGGCCACCTTAGCGAGGTGGCCAAGTGGAGCGGCCTCAAGAGCGGAAAATGAACAACTGGAGGAACTGGGAAGGTCGGAGTCCGCACCAGACTCGAGGTTACGGACCGCCGCGCGGAGCTCCGCGCGATCGGCGATGGACGGCGCCGGAGAGTCGGCCGGCCGTGCCGCCTCGAGGCGGGCGCTGCGAGGGGAGGACGTCACCGGCGTCGAGGTGGAGTGGGTCCGCCTGGCGTACGCCACCGTCGGAGGGGGGGGTGCGCGGAGGCCGGCGAGGAGACATCCACAGCCACCGAGGCGGACGGGGAGGTCGGCGAGGTGAGGAGGCCGACGGAGGCCACCGGCAGAGCGGGCGGGTCGGCGAGCTCCCGGTTGGCACCGGCCGCGACCCCCGCAGGAGGCAGGAAAGGTAGGTGCAACGGGGATCTCGCCTCCGCCTCCACCAGTGGGGGCCGGGGAGGTCGGGCCGGCGGGGGACGGAGGGTCCGGTACTGGCGGCGAGGAGCGACGAGCGGAGACGGTGCAGGGGGAGCGAGGCGACGACGGAGGGGCGACGAGAAGCCCCACACTGGAGATGTCACTGGCCGACCCCGACGGAGACAGAGAGGGCCTGACCATTGGGGTGGCCAAGCGGAGGGCCACCGCGAGGTCTACGGCCGACACTCGAGTGCGCCCCGCCCCGGAGCCACCACGACCCGCTGGGGGGTTGGATGGCTCGCGGGAGGGGGAGCGGGAGTGCTCTGAGCCGTCCTCATCATCTCCTGGGTCGTCGAGGCGGGAGTGGCGTGAGCGTCGGTGGTGGGAGTCGTCGGCATCAGCTGGGCCACCCCCCAGGTGGCTATCATCCGAGAAGCGGGGGCGGCCGACGTGGTTCGGGGGCTCGGGGCAGATCTGAGGTCGTAGCCGTCGTCGTTGAAGAAGACTCGGATCGTGACATGGAGCTTGGAGGAGTCCAGGCATTTCACCTTGACCCGGACCTCCTCCTCCTTGCGTAAGGAGAGCTCGTCAACCACCACCACCTTGCCGAGGATCTTCGACATGCTGCGGATGACTCGCTCAGACCGGGCCACATCTGGCAGGCCGGAGATGAGGAGCCACGCAGTGTCCAGGACAACGACGGCCTTGGGATCCCAACGCGGCTCAGAAATGTTCACCACAATGTCGTTGAGGGCCAGGGTGATGTTGTTGCTGCGGGTACAGAATCTCATACTCATGGCGTCGGGGAAGATCACCGAGAAGGCACTGGAGGCGGTGGGGGTCACCTGCCAGTCCCACGTGCATCTGCACAAGTGGTTGAGCTCGGCCTCAAGCAGCTCCGGGGTGGCGACGGCCTCGCCCACGACCGTCACAATCGCCATCAGCGAGGGGGAGGGAGGGGGGATCTCTGGCACCTCGATGTGGAAGAAGGCCATGTCCTCGATGCCGTGGCCATACATCATGATCTCCTCCATGACCGGGCGATCCGGACAGAGAATCGCTGGATGCCCGGAATCCTTGCACAGGTAGCACCTCGGGGGATTGGGGCAAGCCACCTGAAAGTGGCCGGTCAGGCCACAGTTGAAGCACGGCGGGCCGTCAAGAGGGGCATTGGAGCCCGGAGGGGGAGCTGCGGCGGCGGTGGATGCGGCAGCCTGAGGGCGCGGGGGACCCTTCTTCTTCTTCTTCTTGGGCCCCGGGCGCCCCCGGTTGCCATTACCGCCGTTAGACGGCGGGAACGCAGCCTGGGTGTGGGGCGGTTGGTACCGCCGAGTGGTCTGCGTGTTGTTGGAGTTGGCGACGGGCAGGGAACGGGGCGGGGAGCGGGACCGGTCCCGGCGATGGGTCGGCGACAGGGACCGCCGACGCGAGGACGGCCGCGTCTCCCCGGCCGGCGACCGCCCACGATCCCGGGACTCCGCTATAGGGGAGGAGCGGCGGGCCGGGGACCGCGAGCGACGGTCGTCGCGGACCGGCGAGCGGCGCGAGGGGCGGGGGGAGGGGCGGCGAGACTCGCGCTTCGGGGAGCGCCGAGCCGGCCGGGAGGCGAGCTGCTGCCTCAGATCGTCTTCGCGGTGTTGGCCATCGGGGGAGGGACGGGAAGGGTCGCGGCGGTTGTCCGCCCGACGCTTGGGGCGCCTCGCGTCATCCCCCCACTCCCGAGTATTGGGTGGTGAGGGGGGAAAGCAGGCGGGAGGAGGACGGCGGCGCCGGCGAGAAGGGGTTGGGACGGGACGACAGAGATCGGGGCGAGGCAGGAGGCTGGCGGCGCGGGAGGAGGGAGGAGTGGGGGCGTGGGAACCCTACGGGTGGCCAAATGGAACGCCTAAATGGGCCCGCGGTCGCCAGGGGGCGAGATTGGGCCAGGCGGGACATATCCGGCCTGCCTAGCCGGCCCCCTCCAGCCGCCGAGGCCGGATTCCCATGGGCCGTACCCGCACCCACCACCCCGAGGAGGGGGCCTGCAGCCAGGCCCGTGGGCCGGCCCAGGATCAAAGCGGCCCGGTACGACCGTCCCAGGGTGACCAAACGGGGCGCTAGGGTTTCCCCGAGCACCACCGCGGTGGCCGCCGGCGGGGGCGATCGAGGGCGGCGAGGGGAAGGCGGGGCGATGGGGCGGCCATGAGGTTGGGGCCCGGCGGACCTACGAGAGGGGAAGAAGGGCCGGAAGGTGGTCCGACGGGAGAGGACCGGCGCGAGCTCGGGCAGGATCGCCGGAGTCGGACCGGCCGTAGCATAGGAGGGTGGAGCAGAGGAGGGCACGGCCGTGGTCGCGGGTTTGCAGGAGGCGAGAGCCGGGCCCCGGTCAGCGCGGCGGGCAACACCCCAGCTGCCAGCGCGACGCCGCCGGGAGGGCAACCCCGACCCAAAGGCTGCGCCTTGCATCCCCCGCGCCAGGGAGGCGGCAGGAGGAAGACGACGGCGCCGTCCCGACCCACGGGCGACCGAACTCCCACCCCTGGGAGTAGGGCCACCAGCGAGGTCAGGTGGCGGCCGTGGCGGGGCCTTGGGGGGCACCCGATCCCGGCACACGACGGGGCGGCCAGCGGCAACGTTGTCGGCCTCGGCGATGTCGGCCCACAGCAGTCGCGGAGAGCCGGAGGAAGGGGCCGGTGAGGGGGCGGGGGAGGCGGACGCCGGCGGAGGGGGCGGGGCTCGAGGGCGGGGGAGGGGGGGCGGCTGCCGGGCAACCGCAGCGCCCGCGTCGCGAGGGGCGTCGCCAGTCGCCAGCGCCAGAGCCATCCCAGTCCTCAGGCCGGTTTCACCTCCCTCTACTATGCAAGTATGCTTGTATTTCAGTTTCAAAAAAATGTATGCTGGTATTTGCCCGTCAAAGAAAAAGTATGCTTGTATTTAGATTGACCTCCCTCTACTAGTCAAAATTTAAAGCATTAGTTGGCACGCAAGTCACCACTTTATCACATGGCACTGTTATATACTCCCTCCGTTTCTAAATATAAGTCTTTTAGACATTTCATCATGAACTACATACGAAGCAAAATAAGTGAATCTACACTCTAAAATATGTCTATATACATCCGCATGTAGTTTCTAGTGGAATCTTTAAAAAGACTAATATTTAGGAACAGAAGAAGTAGCATTGTTGTCCTTTGGGTATTATGAGGTCCAGTTGTGGGAAAATGAAAAATGTTCCAAAACTGACCCTTATCTTACGTATCTACCTTAAGAACAAACAGAAGATAATAAAGATAAATAATGACATAGACCCATCACATATAAAAGGTGCCCACACCCCAAGTGTAGAAGGTGTTGGACAGCCTTCCTATATTTAGGCATCAGTTACAATACCAGTTTACAAATCTATGTGCCGCCCATTGAACAGAAAACATAACTGTGTGCTGCTACCAATATATAAGAATGAATCATTTTCGAGTTTCATGTATCTTACAATCCACATAAATCCCTTTGATCCTTCAATAGATACTGTGATGGGTTTGTCCCCAAATCTTTTTATGGCCGTCTTCATCCTACTTCTCATAGCCACAGGTGCGTCTAACATCATGAACAATCCCTCAAAATACGTGCCTCTCGAGTTTGTGCACAAATATATGGATGGTGCATGTTTTTTATTTTCTTTGTTATTTTTATGCGAAATCCAAAAGAAGCCTTATTTTCTTTGCTCATGCAATACTTTTTCGGCATGCCGCTCCACACGGCTCCTCTTATTTGTGTTGCCATATCATTGAAATTTTCATCATCTTGCTTGTTGCCCTATGCCATTCTCTGCCATGGCAGCCGGTGTTTTCTTCTCCTACTCTTGCTTGTAGGCCACAACCATGGTACCACCTCCCTAACCCTCCCACTAGAACTAGAATGAGAAATAAACATATAGTGAACTATATGAGTTCATAGCCATCTTATATGACTTTGCACCATATGATAACGTTGCTATTGCACCAATCTTTGTTAGCAGATAACGTTCCCATGCATACATGTTCCTAGTAGGTAATAAATAAAGCCCATGCGTGCATGTCTTGTACTACTATTTCAATGAAGATGTTCGTTTTGTAAACCGCGCGAGTCCCTTTCCATCAGTTACTCAACAGATATACAATAGTTCCTGCAAACAGGGAGAGATTCTGAGTTGGAAAATACAGTACTGTAGTAAACTTGTTGTGAGTCACCATATATTGAAACACTCTTTACGGCGCAAAATCTGAATAGTAAAAATTATAAGATCGCATATGGAGAGTTATAAGCAAGATAACGGGTAGTACTACTTCCGTAGAAGTAGCAACCCCCAAGTGACAGGGATGAAATAGCCTATTTAACAGCGGCTGTGGCCCACGCCTCTCCAGCGTGGCGAGATCCTCTTGCCGGGCCCGGCATCAGTGAAGGAGCTAGGAAGGTTGACTGGGTCTTGGCTGACCTGGCTTGAGCCCTTCTCTGTAGGTGTGGTGTCGCTAACATTCTCTCCCTCTTGCAACACAGCTTGTCCCCGATTAGCTGCAGCCCGAGGAAATATTTGCTTCAGTTCATCAAGATCTTCCCTAGTCGCCAAATCTTCTGTTTGCCCAGACCACCGAATCAGCCCCTGTGGCACGGCTGCAAACATCGCCAGCTCGCCCGAAATGGGCGCTGCAACACTCTGATTGCAACAGATATAGGAGCATCACCAGGAGGTACAACACGGGTTCTACCTGACAGTGGGGCCCAATGCCTTCTTCAACTGGGAGACATGTATGACCGGATGGATGCGCGACTTGGGAGGAACTCATATGGAGTTTGACACCTGACAGAGAAGCCAACTGCCGCCAAAAAATGACTGGTGAAAATTCGATCACGATCTGACACAATCGACTCTGCCATACCGTGCAACTCATGCACATTGTCCATGAACGCAGCTGCCACTCCAGATGCATAAAATGGATGTGACAAGCCCACAAAATGAGGGTAACGAGACAGCTTATTCACAGTGACCATCATACAATTGAAACGGCCTGAACATGGCAATCCCTCCACGAAATCCATATCCATCGTGAGGATCTGCCAGAACAAGCAATGGTTCATGCACTCCTTCACATATGTTTGCACTGATGCACGCATACCTTTCCAATAGAAGCTTTGCCTGATACGGCGCGACGTGGCTCGTATCCCAGAGTGACCGCCGATAGGCGAATCATGAAGAGCTGCAAGAATTTTTCCACGCAGAGCATCATTACCATGAATCCAAATACGGTCCTTGTGGTGAAATCAATCCATCACGCAGAGCATACCCGTCTTCATTTGAAGAAGACAGAGCTAATTCCCCCTACAAGTATTTTGCTACCATGTCTGTGATGTACACTTCCACGATGTCCATCAGCCAAGTAGGACGAGACTGAGTTACAGTCAGTAACCAACTGTCCGGAGTAGGTCGATGCGACAGTGCATCAGCAGCACTGTTGTTGACATTTTTTTCGAAAAGGAGGAATACCCCCGGCCTCTGCATCTGGTCGATGCATACGGCCGCTTTATTAATTATCAGCACAAAACCTTACAAAGTCGTACAACAGTAAGACCAAAGCCACCATCTTCGCAACCTCTGTCGCTACTCCTATCTAACTGATGAAGGGGCGCTGATGGTCTGGGCCTAATACCAAACAAACCTCGCAGCCTAACCTAACATCTAAGACTTGAGGTCCCAACCTGGACGCCTGTCGGGTATGGGCACCCCCCAGTCCGGCGTGCTCCTCAACCAGGCCGCCCGCCAGGTATGAGGCCGCCACAACCACCTACCACATATCCATCTTCAGAGCTGTACTGTTGTAACGGCTTTGCCCGGTCTCGCTGCCGCCGACGCCACCACGACGCCAGACAGCGTCGACCTCCTGCGCGTGTCCGTCACCACACAATATGCAGAACGAAACACCGCTTCACCAAAGGGAGGCAGCACACCCCCACCCCTCACCTGCAGACCCTTCCATCCGATCCCAATGTCCTTGGTGTCGCCTCCAGGAAGGTTACGGTGCACAGGGCGCCGCCGACGTCCGATCCGCATCGGATCTTGGGCTTTCACCCGGACATGGGTTGGAGAGGAGAGATGATGCCCTCAGCAACGCCCTCAAGGAGGAAAGCGGCGCCAAAAATCAGCGTCGCCGCTGCCGGTCAGCCTGCAGCCAAGGTTTCCCCCGGACACCGATCTGCTCCATCAGAACACACCGGAGGTGGATCCGGCAAGTTCCAAACCGAACCGGGGACTGGGAAGGGATGCATGGAAGGGAGAGGGGCAATACCGCCAGATCTGGCACGCCTACGGCTCGCCGTCCTCACGGCCGAACCCATAGGCACGCCGCACGCCACCAGATGCGCCGCACCAGATCGATGATGGCCAGCCTCAGCGCCGTCCCCCACTCTCCCGACGAGGGAGAGGAGGAAACAGCGCCGCCGCCGAGCCCGGGGCCGCCGCCCCGGCTTGCCCGCGCCTGGCCAGACGCACCCGCCGCCGGATGCAGGCCTTCGTCCAGGGCTTCGTCCAGCACTGTTGTTGACATTGTATTTGATCTGAAACTTCAGCCCAAGGAGTTTAGTGAACACTTTCTATTGCCACGGAGTATGAAGCTGCTGATCGCCCCAAGTAAGCCAAGCTGCAGTGACCTGTCATGATCAAGAACTCTGCATGTTGCAAATACATCTGCCATCGTTCCACGGCTAGCAAAATCACCATATAATTTTTTTTTTCATATGTAGAACGGCCTCTAGTTCGCGGACCCAGGCCCTTGCTCATGTATGCCAATGGATGCCCCCTCTGCATTAGTATGGACACCCACACCAGAATCACCCGCGTCTGTTTCCACAACAAACTGAACACTGAAACCGGCAACATTAGTACTGGAGCACTGACTAGATCATGTTTCAATGTGTCAAAGGCCAGCTGTGTATCTGATGTCCAAACCAAAGGAATATGCTTGCGCAGCAGGTGTGTCAGAGGCTGACTGATCACACCGGTCTGGCGGATGAACTTACGCTAATATCCTGACAAACCGAGGAAACCATGTAGTTCTTTAACATTGGATTGAACCAGCCAATTCTGCACGTCAAAGATCTTCTCAGGATCCGTAGCCACACCTTCAGCAGACACCACGTATCCCAGATAGGTGACAGATCGTTGGGCAAACGTGTACTTCGACCCCTTGACTTTTCACTGGTGCTCTGATAGTAATTGAAGAGCATGTCGCAAGTGTTGAATATGCTCGTCATAAGTTTTATTGAACACCAATATGTTGTTGAAGAAAACCACAGCGCAGTGTCGAAGTACAGGGGACAAACCTGTGTTCTTGACTGACTGAAAAGTGGCAGGACCTCCCATGAGACCAAAAGCCATCACTGAAAACTCGAAGTGCCCGTTGTGAGTATGGAATGCCGTCTTAAATTCCTCGCCAGGGAACAATCGAATCTGGTAGTAGCCGGCGCGAAGGTCAAGTTTGGTAAACCAAGACGCGCCTGCCAGTTCACCCAAAAGTTCATCAATAACAGGCAATGTGTATTTGCTCTTGAACGTCAAAAGATTTATGTGACCATAATCCACACATAGGTGCCACGAGCCGTCTTTCTTCCTGACCATAATGATTGCCAATGCAAATGAACTAGTGTTGGGTTTCATAACACCAGATTGCAACATTTCAGTTATTTGTTTCTCAATCTCAGTCTTCAGGTAGGGCCTTATATTGACAGGTTGCGCGCTTGCTATAAGAGAAATCTTGTGAGCACAATCTCTTTGAGGTGGAAGCTGGGTAGGAGTAGTAAAGACTTCAGAGAAATGATCCAGCAACACTTGAATTTCATTAAGAACTTCTGTGGCAGGTTGGCGTTGAACTAATTGTAATTCAACCACAGTGTGATCAAATTCAGCCGGAGGATGGCCATGCAGAACAATCCGTTGCCCTGAATAATCGAAAACAAGCCATTTTTGGTCCCAGTTAACTGCATAGTACCTCGAGCTGCGATTCAATCCATACCTATAATTCTATCATAGAATTGCAAGGGCAAGATCTTGAAGTCAGACTAGAAAGTGTGCCCATCAGCTGACCGAGAACAATTAGGCACCATATGAGTACACTTCAGATGCCCCACCAGCTATACGAATTCACTGTGTCCAAGCTAACAATGTGTGGCTAGGTATCTTTGATGCGACCTTGTCATTGAGAAAAGAATGGGAACTTCTGGAGTCCAAGAGGAAAATGAGTCACTGCCCCTGTAACTGACAGGTCAATCTGATAGCACTTGGTTCAGATGTATCAGTCTGTCATTCTATAGATAAGACCATCAAATCATCTTCACTGTCCTCTGTATCCGGGGCCGCAATATCACAAAATTTAAGCATCTCTTGCACCACATGCAATTGGACTGTGGTGTTGCACTTGTGATCACGGTCCCAGCTCTCACCACATACATAATAGAGACCTTTAGCTTGGTGATATGCTTTCAGTGTGACCAATTTATCGTCAGAGGCGGCCTTGAGGCCACTTACGAGCTTCATCAGAGGATTTAGTTTTGTACTGAGGGCTCCAGAAGAAATCGGGCACCGATTGTAACTAGAAGAATTGAGCTACGTTTCTCCCTCTCCCACTTCTTCCTAGGTAGCAGTAATGCAATACGTAATATCAAGGTCAGGAGCACGCTGAACAATAACAATAACACGAATTGCAGGTTTTAAACCATCTATGAAAAGAGTAGTATAGTGCATCATGTAAGGATTAGGTTCATAAGCAACTAGTTGATCCATCAATGCAGAGAACTCTACGTACGACATATTCCTAAACAGAATCTGTCTGGCACAAGCGATAGAGATGCCGCACTAAGGTTTGGTGCTGATTACACCCAAACCTTTGCACTACTACAACACTAAATTACTTCCAGGACGCATGCGCAAACTTATGCTCTATGGACGAAAGCCTGCGCACTGCTGACCCTTCAAACTGCATCGCGGCCACCTCGATCCACAACGCAGGGTTAGTATCGAACATAGCAAAGTATTCCTCACACCTAGCTTGCCAGAACTTAGGATTGTCACCATCGAGATGAGGAAAATCAAAGGACGGTGTCTGGACATGGTGATACCGAGGGTGCGACACACGATGCTCCTGATTGATCAGACTAGCGAATGAAAAGGATGCAGCCGAATCTTGGATACCTCGTGTCGAAGGCGGAACATAGGGCAGAGATGCCCCGAATCCCAACCCCCCATGTAGGCGTTGGATCCGGCGACGACGTCACTTCTGTGTCGTTTTCTTCTTGAAGGCGTCGCTTTTGAAGAACCTTCTTCGTGGCCCTTGTGTTCTCATGAGATAGTTGGTGCCGATGGTTATTGTTGTACATCGACTATCGCTGCTTGTATCGCTCCATGACTTATTTATCTTTACTTATGCATAGTTTCGGTCTTGTACGAATTAGCTTTTTGCCGGCGTGATCCTATGGTGTGTGTGTGTTGGCTATGTGCATCCATTTTATGCAGAGGCCGGGTGTGTCTCATTGTAATTGTATTCCTCGATGCTATATTATGAGTCAATAAAAATACTCTTTATCGAAAAAGATACGGAGTGCTTATCCGCTGGTTGCCAATCATATTTATATGGATTTCATGAAACCATTTTTTTCCTCTGCCGCTGCAATGTTCCCAAGTAGCTACTATAAATTCCACGACTCCTAAAATTTGATGCTTTGACAAGCTTGTACGAGCAGGTCAATATTGGAGAGAGAGAGAGAGAGAGAGAGAGAGAGAGAACGCAATAGGAGAGAGAGGAGGAAGAGAGGGGGCAAGTTTACCATGGTTCAGTCAAAAACTATAAGCATATTTTGCAAAGATAAGCACAGTGTGAAAGATAACACAGTTGCACGCTTACATGTTTGAAATTCAAAGTGTGTGTGGCGGGCGTGGAGGGGGATTGTGAGTTTGATGTGCCATTAAGAGAGGTGGCGAGCTTTCATTGGGGAGGTGGAATATTGGGTAGAAGAAGAAAAGTTATTTAATGAGAAAAATGTAGAAATGCCGCCTGATGTGCACAAGGATTCTAAAGCTATATGTTAGATTTTTTATTTTATTTTTGCGGGTGAGCTATATATGGTAGATACGATTGATGTTGAACTAGCAGTATATAGATTCTAGTACATGGTTGATCATGTCCTGCTTCTCTATGTCTTTGCAAGACAAATCTGGCATGCTTGTTTTGCTAAGCCTGGAGTTGACCGGCTGTCCTGGCGCCTCGAGCCCTCCGGCCGCTTCTCCACGAAATCCCTGTACCAGGCCATTGCGCCCTCTCCTAGCCCGGTAGTCCTTGAGTATATCTGGACCATCCGCTTGCCCCTCAAGATCATAATTTTCATGTGGCAATAGATCCGTGGCCGGTTCCCCTCTGGCGTCGAGGTGATGAAACACCATTGTGATGGTATATGCCGCCTATGTGGGATGGAAGAAACCTCGAATCACATCTTCTTCTCGTGCGTGTCCGCCCAGTTCCTCTGGGGCTGCCTCCGTGAGGTTGTCCGTGGCAGCTGGTGTAAAACCAACTTCCCAGGTCTCCCCACTGAGGTTCAGGCCTCCCCCATAACGGGCGGCCACATTAGGTGGCTGCTCATTGGGGTGCTCGCATGGACGCTCTGGACTGTGCGTAATAAGCTTGTCATTCAGCGGGTTTGACCATTGTTTGACCGAAGTTTGACCATAGTTTGACCATACTTGACCAAAATTCGAAATAACTAAAATAATTATTTAGTAACACTAATATTCTAGAATAATTAGTTTGACCACAATTTGACCACAGTTTGACCAGATTTGACCACATTATTTCCAAAAAAAAATGAAACTATATTTTTTCTGTTACTAGTGGCGCACCTAGCAAATTGTGCGCCACTAGTAAGTTTGAAATTTTTTCGATTTTTTCCACTCTAGATCTTAAAAGCCCCGTAACTTTTTTTCTGTTAGGTTTTTGAGGATTTTGAAAATGTTTAATCCGAGTAGATGATTTTTCATATAAAAAACTTTTTAATCCGAGTTCGTATGCAAAAGTTATGCCCATTTTACAAATTCTAGAGAGATTTTGCAAATAAAGTCGAAATTCATATTTATAAATTTTCCCAACAACTAGACCACATATCACATGGGAAACTTATTTTATTTTATTTTATTGACATTTCCATCATTTTCTTTTGTTTTTTCTAAAACTGAAAAGGCGGTCCACGGGGGTGGGGGTGGGAGAGTTTGAAAATGGGACCTTTAGTACCGGTTCGTGGCATGAACCGGTACTAATGCCTCAAAGCCCATTAGTACCGGTTGGTGGCACCAACCGGGACTAAAGGTCTAACCTTTAGTCCCGGTTTGGTGCCACCAACCGGGACTAATGGGCATCGCACCCTTTAGTCCCGGTTCGTGGCACGAACCGGGACTAAAGGGCCCAGGTGAACCGGGACTAATGCCTTAGCCGCACAAACCGGGATAAATGCTCACATTAGTCCCGGTTCGTGACTGAACCGGGACTAATGTGAAAACTGCCCTGTGACCAAAGCCCTGTTTTCTACTAGTGGGTTGACCCGCCTTCGTTTTTTTCTTTTTAGGGCTTGTTGAGCTGTGCCCTCAGCAAAACCTCTTTGTACTCTATGTTGTGTGACTGCGTGTGCGTGTGTGGATGAACTTATGTTGTACCGTTTGGCTGTGGTGGTTTGCCTTATTTATAAAGCGGGGCGAAAGCCTTTTTCGGTAAGGCTGGAGTTGAGCTTCTGTTGCTGATGTCCACTGAGGACTCGCTGCAGAACTGGTGGATGAATGTTCGCAAACGGATCCCAAAGACGAGAAGGAAGAGTTTCGACTCCTTTGTGTTACTTACTAGATCATGGTTGGCGCGCTTTGTTGCGCCCGTCTATTTATGTAGTAGAATGATAGGAGTTTAAATAGAATACGGACCAAAAGGTGGGTACAATATTCAATATTTTGTTTGTTAAAACTTTATGAATACTTCAAAAAAGTTACTACTTGGAATAAGCTACATTTAGATCTATCAATAGTTAACTAATCTTTCTGAGGAACCAAACGATCCTTAAGTACACAATGCATAGAACCAAGTGTTAGTTGATCTTTTATTGTTCTATAAGAGCCACAAGAAAGATATGTCGGTGGATCATACGTAAACTCTTTTCAGCTAGGCAGAACTATGTGCACATCTAGGCATGCCACTTGGAATCAAAGTCAATCTACATAACATGGAAACACGATATGAACGAAAGCACGTAACTTCAATGGTTTATTAGAAAAACCTTTCATATCAGCTCTTCAGTATTTTCCTTGTCTATCAACATAAGTAGTACATCAAGCATTTACCCAGTGCATCAAAAAAATTGAGAGCTAGTTATGCTAGCAAAAAATTTGGAAAACCAAAGCCGAAACAACAACTATGCGGCATGTGATATTGGCAAGCGGATCTTGTGTTTCCTGCAAAGATGAGAAGAGCTATTAAACAAATCGCAAATGTCTTGCACCATACATGTAAAATTTCGGTGCTACTGCATGTTGTGGAATGGTCAAGTGGAGTAATATTATCTATACGAAGCATTCAAATTTAATTGATTGAAGGAAGCGGAAATAATGGATCCAAAGACATCACTATACAGAGTTCCAAGAACCAATTGGCAACATACCCGGAATGTTGAGATAGTTGGAGTTAAAAACTAATAAAGAATATTCCGCAAAAAAACTAATAAATAATAAACAACGATGTCAATACAGAATAACCGAGGATAATGTAAATGAGACATGCATGCAAATGAAAAAAATCTATACAGTTTCCTTTTCGCAACTCTAGTTCATATCTTCCTTTAGTGATAATGAAATCAACTTTCAAAAACTCACCTCTACTATAGTTTGTTGGAAATCAAGTAAAACTCTGATAGTAATGTATATCATGAAAAGGCGGCCTAATAGACAAAAAACAAAGAATTAGTAACCTTGGCTGGAAACCAACAGGAAAGAATCTGTGCCCGGCCGGGTTGTAGCAGGCTAATAGCAATGCCGAATACAACAAAAACACAACAAATAAATTGGAGAGCACAGGTGGAGTATACAATATGATGATCGGTGTGTTTCCATCGCTTAACAGGTACGGGTCCCGAGCCTTTTATTCTAATTGTTTCCCTTTTGTTTATTGGCATCTTCTAGTTAGAAGGTCAATTCACCTATAGAAGGCATAGTATGTTGCGAATTCGAGAACCACTAACATAACATGTACAGATTCCATGCTAATCGACATCATTCGAATAAATATGTGGCGTCACCCATACGTCAGTTTAATAGTCTTTTTAAGAAGGGATTCCACCCCGATTTCATTAACGAAACCACATAGATTCAAGTTACAATGGAAAATAAGAAACTAAATCGAAATATTTGTTTTGAGCTCTACAGAACAATCACATTCTCTGAAATGTACATCACTGAACTGGCTTGGAAATACCATCTGACAGCAACATGATCAAAGTTTGGTCACCCTTTCTACGGTGACACCTTCAATACATATAAATTACAAGGCTATTAAATATTGCGCAGAGTAGACTCACTGGCCTTGCTGAATTACTATCTTGATTTGAGATTTCTTATCATCTCATGTGATGTCCTGTAAGCACAGAAGCAACCTCTATTGCAGCAAATAAACTATTATCAGAAGAAAATTGTACAGTTAAGAATTGACTTGGCATGTGATTCGTAAGTTATTGCAGCTATACATAACCAAAAAAAAAATACATGAAGCAAACAAGCATAGCAGATGTTTCAGATCAAACCAAATGCTGATTGAAGAATCTAAGAATTGCAGAAGTGTATCGGAGCTCACCAACAACCAGTCGTTGGAGGTATTTTGAGAGGTTTTGATAGAGCAATATGACGGCAAGGTGGTCCAGTAAAAAAAACCTCTGGATCCACCGCCCATGACCATCTCAGATCCTCTCAAGTGACTGGTGGAGCAGCGCAGCGGCCATATTGGAAAGTAGCGTGCATATAGGAACTCCAGCGGCCCTAGTATTTTGCGGCAAGCAGCAAAGATCCAGCAAGACCCGACATGAAGGTCACATGAAGAAATCATGGGGATGGAGTTGAAGATAACCTGGAGGGAATTGGGATCTCTAGGAAAAGGTTGGAAGAAAAAGGAATGCACACCTCCATTTAATTGCAGCCGGTGAGTGGCGCACATCAATTGTGATGAATGCTTCCTGAAACTGAAGATTGATTGCCGGATTCATCACCGAACAGTCCACCGCCGCTTCGCCTACAACCTCGCCTCCCCATGGACCGGTCTGAGATGCCGATCGAGCGGACTGCTCGTCGAGCCACGCCTGCGCTTCCCAAGGGACCGCATCTACCCAGGCGATCGGCGCATGTGCAGCGACACCTAGCCCATTTGGCCCAAATTCACAGAATACGTCCAAAATAGTTCCCGGAGTAGCGGCCCACTCCAATTGATCGCTATGTGGTCTGCGTACATAGCTCATGGGGTCCAGAACAACATCCAATGGACAGCAAAGGCCGAAACAACATATCTGACGGTTAAAACCTCTAATGGCCTGAGAGGGCTGGATTAGTGCTCAGTTATAATGTATTTAAATATGCTGGCAGCTATGGAAGCTTCATAACAGCTTTGTTTTTGGGCCTATATCCTCTCTGGACACGATACAAAGATTTACCTCAGATTTTCGAGGCGCTGTGTATGTGGATGAGGGCCGGTGGCCATGGAGTGAGTGTATTCTGTGAGTAGTCGTGCCAGGGTTTAGGAGTGGCAAGTGCGGAGTCTGGCAGTGGATGGTGTTGCCAGTTGCCTCGTGTGTTCATGTAACTCTCTTGTACATTGTTTTCTATCTTCTATAAAGTTAAGATACGCGATTGCTTACTCTCGAAAAAACGCACGGTGAATTGACTGAATTCCCCTTTTTTAAGAAAACGGAAAGCATGATGGAGATCCGTAGTTTTGTCCGTTGCACTTGGGCTTTGCAAAACCGCATGGTTCACACTCCCAATTAACTAAGAAAAAGCACGATGGAGATCGGCAGTGTTGTCTGTTGTACTTGGCTTAGCAAAATCGCGTGGTTCATGCTCCCAATACAATATCAGACACTTGGCAGCAGATTAAATTAATTAATAAACATACTGAAAAGAAATCCATTAGTCGTCCGGCTAAATTATATGGGACCCATGGTTGTCCGGCATCATATGAACGATTTTTCTTTTTTCTTCACCATGTATAATTAATAAGCAGGTGGCGTGCCCCACGTGTTCTCTTAAAAGAATGATGGACATTTGGCAGAGGATACATGCATGGCGAATATACCTGGCTTTCCCATGTAAATATCTCACGCGTGTATCTATAAATGCAGTCACCAGCCTCCCCCTTCTTCAATCCATTGCCATTCATATCTCGTGTGAGCAGCTATGGAGTTCATTCACAAGGGTGGGGTTTGGTGGTTCCTCCTGTTCGCAATGGTGTTGCTGGCTCCGGCGACGGTAGGCGCCGAGCAGGAGGATGGGGCCACAACCATCGCCACCTTGCAGGTCGAGGAGGAGGTCGGCTTGCGTGCCGATGATCACGGCAACGACTGGTGCGACATCAAGTGTGACTATCAGCAAGATCCGGTCAAGAGACAGTTCTGCGTGGACCAGTGCCACAGCCAGGAGCATCATCATCCTAGCAGAGAGTTCTGCGAGATGAAGTGTCAACACTGGCAAGACCCAACAAGAAAGGAACAATGCGTGCAGCAATGCATGAGCTTTGGCGTCAACCTCCATGTTGGCAACAACAACGGCGTCAACGGGCGACCCCATGCCTTGGAGGAGGAGGTCGGCTCGCGTGCCGATGACCATGGCAACGACGATTGCGACATCAAGTGCGCCTATTACCAAGATCTGGCCAGGAGACAGTTCTGTGTGGACCAATGCCACAGCCAGCAGCATCATCATCCTAGCAGAGAAGACTGCGAGTTGAAATGTCAACACTGGCAAGCAGATCCAACAAGAAAGGAACGATGCGTGCAGCAGTGCATGAGCTTTGGCCTCAACCTCCGTGTGGGTGGCAGCAGCAGCGTGGACGAGCACCTCCGCGGCTGGGAAGCGGTGGCCGGAGCCATCATCGAGGAGGTGGTGTGACGTCCGCGGTGTCGCATCTATAACTAGTAAGAGTGTATATGTAAGTTATAGTGCGTACGTGTCACCGGCGACCGGCGAGTAGTAGCTCTATACGGAGACCTACCTCGACCGACTATGGCTCGTGCGTACGTACACGCCCGCGTATACGTCTAGCTTGTTATAGCTACGACGACAAAGGCGTGAGAATAAAACGCCAATAGCGCGCGGCAGCTGCATGTTTGGCGATGCCTCTCCTAGAAGAGAGCTGCATGTGTATGTGTATCTATATGTCAGTGTATGTGTTCCGTGCATTTGTTCCATCCCTACGTGTCTTTCTGGTTACACTGCTTTGTCCAAACAAGTATTCCCTCTGTTCACTTTTATAAGTAATTCCTTATAGAAGTGAACAGAGGGAGTAGTACTATTAGTTCGCTTTAGCGAGAACTAAAGCCTTTGTGGTTTACAAGGTTCAACGAGCGCAAGCGCAACAAGGTCGTAGGTTCAACACACTGACGATACGCACACACGATACTAAGGCTTATAGTCTTGGTTCAGGCCAAAGTGCTAACAAACAAAGGAGTTCAGTATTTTTTAGCCCTAAATGTGGGGTTTCTACAAAAAGAGGGGTGCGTAATGTGCTACAAATACAGAGAGGCCCTCACTGAGAGAGAAGCCCTCACTGAGAAGTATCTTGGCTTGCCCACTGCAGCGGGGAAGATCACCGAACAAAACTTTGAGCATACTGTGGAGTCAGCAAGATCGAGGGCCCAAGGATGGAGTTTTAGGAAAGCTTCTTGTGCAGCAAGAGAGGTTCACCTTAAGTCAGTGGTCCAAGGTCTACCGACCTTCTCTATGAGTTGCTTCAAACTCACCAAAGGCTTGTGTAGCAAAGTTGTTTTAGTAATGTCCAAATATTGGTGGGCTGGATCGCTTGACAAACAAGGTATGCATTGGCAGTCGTGGTCAAAGATGGCTACCCCGAAGTCCAAGGGAGGTTTAGAGCAAGTACAATAGAGCTGAGTCAACGGGCTATAAGAAATAAACTAGTGTATTTCTGCTTAGTTGGAGGAAAGAGAAGAGGAGAGAGAAGGTAAGCGGGTTCTTCATGAAGAGCCGGCTCTAGCACGTGCTCCTAGGCATTTTGTGAGAATGAAAGATGGGCCACATAATAAAAAAAGTAGTGCACTCTTTTGATCTACTATTGTGCTTGTTGGCTATAAGATGGGCTGTAGATGACATGGCACTCGCTTATAGCTAGCAGCTGGCTATACTATTAACCATGCTCTTAGGCTTCCGTGACCTCGAGCACTTTAATGACGCCTTGCTGGCTAAGCAGGCATGAAGGCTGTTAGATAATCTGGGGAGCCTATGTGCTAGAGTTTTGAGGGGCAGGTACTATCCAGATGGAAACTTTGTACAAGCTGGGTGTCCTGCCAATTCATCTCGAACTTGGCGGGCAATTATACAAGGACGAGAGGTCCTGAAGCAAGGCTTGGTACGACGAGTGGGCGATGGACGAACAACGGAAATATGGCATGACCAGTGGATCGGAGGGTCACCCATGATGAAACCGTTATGTAGGCTCTCTAATGAGCCGGTTCAGTTAGTTTCAGATCTGCTGAATGAGGAGGGAGGATGCAATACAAAACTGCTTCTCATTAAATGTTCATACAGGCGTATGTTAATCACATTCTCAATATCCCACGTCCCAGAGTAGAACAACCAGATTTCTGGGCGTGCGCATGGGAAAGATCGGGCCTGTTCACACTCCGGTCGGCGTATAGAGTCTTGAAAGAAAGGCAGTGCAATGGTCTTGGTGCACCGAGCAGTTCGACGGGCGACCAGGGGACTTGGAAGAACCTTTGGAAACTAAATGTGCAGCTTAAAGTACGGGTGTTCTGGTGGAGGATGCTCAACGGATACCTTCCGGCGCGAGCTGAGCTGTTTCGGAGGCACATTGGTGATGATGCAATCTGTGGTATGTGTGGTTCTGGCGAGGAGACGTTGTTTCACTCTCTAGTAACATGCAATCAGGCGAAGCTGTTTTAGGAAGAAGCAGCCGGTTCTTTGGAGTCGAACTTCCCGGTTTAAATCACTAACATGGGCGAAATGAAGGAAATATGCCCTAGAGGCAATAATAAAGTTATTATTTATTTCCTTATATCATGATAAATATTTATTATTCATGCTAGAACTGTATTAACCAACATAATACTTGTGAGAATACATAGACAAACAGAGTGTCGCTAGTATGCCTCTACTTGAGTAGCTCGTTAATCAAAGATGGTTAAGTTTCCTAATCATAGACATGAGTTGTCATTTGATTAACGGGATCACATCATTAGGAGAATGATGTGATTGACTTGACCCGTTCCGTTAGCTTAGCACTTGATCGTTTAGTATGTTGCTATTGCTTTCTTCATGACTTATACATGTTCCTATGACTATGAGATTATGCAACTCCCGTTTACCAGAGGAATATTTTGTGTGCTACCAAACGTCACAACGTAACTGGGTGATTATAAAGGTGCTCTACAGGTGTCTCCGAAGATACTTGTTGGGTTGGCGTATTTCGAGATTAGGATTTGTCACTCCGATTGTCGGAGAGGTATTTCTGGACCCACTCGGTAATGCACATCACTATAAGCCTTGCAAGCATTGCAACTAATGAGTTAGTTGCGGGATGATGTATTATGGAACGACTAAAGAGACTTGCCGGTGACGATATTGAACTAGGTATTGAGATACCGACGATCGAATCTCGGGCAAGTAACATACCGATGACAAAGAGAACAACGTATGTTGTTATGCGGTCTGACCGATAAAGATCTTCGTAGAATATGTGGGAGCCAATATGAGCATCCAGGTTCCGCTATTGGTTATTGATCGGAGACGTGTCTCGATCATGTCTACATAGTTCTCGAACCCGTAGGGTCCGCACGCTTAAAGTTACGATGACCGTTATATTATTAGTTTATATGTTTTGATGTACCGAAGGTAGTTCGGAGTCCCGGATGTGATCACAGACATGACGAGGAGTCTCGAAATGGTCGAGACATGAAGATTAATATATTGTATGACTATATTCGGACACCGGAATGGTTCCGGGGGTTATCGGATATATACCAGAGTACCGGGGGGTTACCGGAACCTCCCGGAGGTTATTGGGCCTCATGGGCCCAATTGGTGGAAGAGGAGAGGCGGCCAAGGGGTAGCTGCGCGCCCCTCGCCCCCCAAGTCCGAATTGGACAAGGAGGGGGGCGGTGCCCCCCTTTCCTTTCCCCCTCTCTCTCCTTCCCTCTCCTCTCCTAATCCAACAAGGAAAAGGGAGGGAGTCCTATTCCCGGTGGGAGTAGGACTCCTCCTGGCGCGCCCCTCCTAGCCGGCCGCCTCTCCCCCCTTGCTCCTTTATATACGGGGGCAGGGGGCACCCTAGAGACACAACAATTGATCTGTTGATCTTTTAGCCATGTGCGGTGCCCCCCCCCACCATAGCCCACCTCGATAATACATTAGCGGTGCTTAGGCGAAGCCCTGCGTCGGTAGAACATCATCATCCTCACCATGCCGTCATGTTGACGAAACTCTCCCTCAACACTCGGCTGGATCGGAGTTCGAGGGATGTCATCGGGCTAAACGTGTGCTGAACTCGGAGGTGCCGTGCGTTCGGTACTTGATCGGTCGGATCGTGAAGACGTACGACTACATCAACTGCGTTGTGCTAACGCTTTCGCTTTCGATCTACAAGGGTACATGGACAACACTCTCCCCTCTCGTTGCTATGCATCACCATGATCTTGCGTGTGCGTAGGAAATTTTTCTAAATTACTGCATTCCTCAACAGTGACATCCGAGCACTAGTAGAAAAAGGGTCAAATGTCAAGCACATTAGTGCCGGTTTGCTTCTGAGCCGGCACTAATGTGTGCATTAGTGCCGGTTCCAACGGCTAGTCGGTCGCTCTCATTAGTACCGGTTCGTGGCCGACCTTTAGCACCGGTTCGTGCCACGGACCGGTACTAAAGTGAGTGGTGGCAGGATGTTGTCAGTCCGGGGCCCCTCCAGCACCTTTAGTACCGGTTCGTGGAACGAACCGGTGCTAAAGGTCGTCCTACATAAACCCTTCGTCCACCCGAGCTCGCTCTGTTCTTCCCCTTTCCCCTCTCCTCTCTGTTCTTCCCCTCTTCCTCTCGAGCTCATCACACATTTTGCCCAAGATTTGAAGGCCCCCATCCATCCAAATGATCACAATGGTTAGCAACTTTGTCCTTGCATCTCTCATTGCTAGATTAGCTCTTGCAATGCTTTGTATAGTGATTAATTTATGAGTTTAGTAATTTGGGAGGAAATATATGTGCTAGTATTTGATTTATATGCAATTTGAGGTAAAAAATAACACTTAGTTTGAATATGTAGGTGTGGTTTACTTAGTGCCTTCTAAATCTCCGTCGTAACCACAGTCGATCGCCCGCACCGTTCCGTCGCCGGCACCACCTTGTGGTGAGCCTCTTGTTCATGAATGTTTTACATTACCAAATTGATGTTTGTGTGATTTGGATATATAGTTACTCGTATAATTATCTTACCCGTACGTTCTTTGTTATAAATAGTGCCATGGTTTTGATATCCGTCCCCGTCGGCCCTCGTCCTTGTTATGATTCGGATGTGGTATATTCTCTTTTAAAACTAGTTGTTGCATTTCGTGTTTATGAAAAATTATGCCCATCAAGTTGACATAGATATTTTTTTCTAGGAGGTTTGTGAACCGGAAATTCCAACCGAACCTATTGTCGAGAGGTTAAATTTAGTTGAAAGAGAAAACAAGTATTTGAAAGAAAAATTAAAAAGAATTAAGGGGGAGAAGATGGAATTGGAGTTGCATGTTGTCGATGTCGTCGATGATCACAAGATCAAGATGGAGAAAATGCGCTTGAAGATTAGAAAGATTAGAAAATATGCCATTGATAGTGAGGCTTGGTATCATTATGCTGTTGGATCAATAGTTACCTTAGTTGCGATCTTGATCGCATTTGTTGTTGCATTTAAATGCTTTAGCTAGAGAGTTATTTGTTTGTTGCATTTAAGTCTTGTATGAACTTTATGTATGAACTTGTATTAATTTGGTCTTTTCGGTGTTGTGAAATGAAGATGAGCCGACAATAGAAAAAAGAATCACTAAAAAAATCTATTTTCAAAGTTAAGTTATTCACAAACTAGTGATTCACACAAATTTTGAATAATTCAAAATATAAACTATTCGAATTTGTAAACTACCAGCACTAATAGAAAGTTTGTAATTTTTTGTACCTAAAGCAAAAATATTCACAAAGAAACTCTAAATACAATAAAAAACAACTCAAAAATAAATAAAACCAAAATAACTAAAGCAAAAAAAATAAGAAAATAAAAAAGCCCGCCTACTGCGGCACAGCGGCCTGCATACGACTAGAAACCCAACCTGTAGTTGGGCCAGGATGCAGGCCCGCAAGCCCAGTAGGCCCACAGGTAGAGTAAGAGAGGTAGGCCCAGAAGGCCTGCTATTGAGAGGAGCTCAATGCAGTGCCCGCGCCGGGGCTTATAAACTGGTCCTGGCGCTCCTCAACTAGCGAGGTGGGACTAAACTTCTGTGCCCCTCGCCTGGCAGCGCACACCCTTTAGTACCGGGTCGTGGCTCCAACCGGTATTAAAGGGGGGTCTTTAGTACCGGTTGGTGCTACCACCCGGTACTAAAGGTTGGCGCTTCCCGCCGCTTGGCCTGGCCAAAACAGACCTTTAGGACCGGTTGGTGGCTCCAACCGGCACTAAAGGGGTGTTCTATATGAGAAAACCCTTCAAAAAAATTGTCATTTTCGTTCTCCCTCTGCTTCTTCTCCTCTGCCCCGTCGCCGCCACCCCTCGTCGCCGTCCGTCGCCATCGCCGCCACCCTCGTTGCCGTCCCCGTCGCCATCCCCGTCCCCGTCTTCCCCGTCGTCGCGCCCCGCCCCGGCCCCCGTCGTCCCCGCCCGGCCCGTCCCCGTCCCCGTCATTGCCGGCCCGTCCCCATCGCCGTCGTCACGGCCTGTCTTCGTCCCCGTCGCCGCCCCCCGTCGCCGCGCCTCGCCGGTGAGCTCCTGTGCCCCGGCCGCCATCCACACACACACACACACACACACATTGTTATAGAAATGTTAGCAATTTTTCTGTTTTTTAGTTATAGAAATATTAGAAATGTTAGTTATATAGAAGTGTTATAAATTTTTCTGTTTTTTAGTTATGGAAATATTAGAAATGTTATAAATTTTTCTGTTTTTTAATTATAGAAATATTTATAGAAATGTTAGAAATTTTTCTATTTTTTAGTTATAGAAATATTAGAAATGTTAGTTATATATATATAGAAATGTTAGAAATTTTAGAGTTAGTTTTAGCTAGATGAATTAGATTAATGTCAAATTGTTAGAATTTGCATATAGAATTTTAGTTATCACAATCCAATCACATTTAAAAAATGTTACTTTTTGCGGGCATATAGTATTTGTTCTCGACGATGCCCGGCCCGCATCCTCGCCGTCGACGCGTTCGCCACGACGTCCGGCTGACCCATGTCCGGGACTGGGCTCCGCCGAGCTGGCACTGGGAGGTGTTACTTGGAGGGGCGCGCCACTTGGTGAGGAACCCAGCCTCGGATCCCGTCGTCGACCCTGATCTCCTTTGGTGGCGTTCGCGTGGGCCACATTCGGTGCAGAGGGAGCCGACCCCGCCGGAGGTGGTGCGTCATCGTGTCAGGGAGGAGGACGAGCACGTCCATCGCTACATGGCTGCTATGGACGTCAGGTTCTCCAATACCTGGCAGGTTCTTTGGGCAGATGACCGGAGATATGATCCTGTGATGGTTCCTTCTCTTTGGGTGTCCACCGCTCGCGCCTCAGGAACCGCGAGTGACCTAGATTCTTCTGTAGTATTCGATATTTATTAGCTACCTAGCGAGTGATATATTCGATATATAATATTTGAGACGATGTATTCGAGATTATATATATTATTCCAGACGATGTACTCGAGATTATATATCATTCGAGGCGATGCATATTATGTACTATATGATTCAGTTTTTCCTTATTGATTGCATCCATGCATTGTAATTTGAATACTAAATTGTTTTATATTTCTTCTGTATTAGTTAAGTAAAAGCTATGGCGGACAATACCGGCAGAGAGAGAGAGAGAGAGAAGAGGAATTGTTCGAGATCATACGCAGCCCTCGCAGGCTAGATGATCCGAATGAAACTGATGACGGCTCCCAATATCTGAACAATACCGGGGAGGGTGATGATAACATATTCGATCTCGACGACCGAGCTGATGAAGTCATGAACTATGATTATGATTATGATGACGCAGACAATGTTTATGATGACACAGACAATGTTGATCTTGAAATAACAAAGACTACCGGCGAGGTATATTTATATAAGCAGGCATCTGGTGATCATCACATGTTTTTTTATTTGAAGATATATATATTAACGAATCGATCTTTCTTCTTTCAGCCCTCCGGATCGAGCAAATCTGCTTCTACAGACAGCAGGACAAAGCGAGGCCCGGGCAAAAAGTTGAAGGAGGGTGTAACGTACAACATCGACTCCATCAAAGCTAATGGCGAACCCCTCACACCTAAGAACATTGCGAGCAAGTGGACTCCTCAGTGCGGAGTTCTTGTGAAGGACCAACTCCCGATCTCCATTCAAGAATGGAAAGAGCCAAAAACTAAACGTCTAGATGTTACTTGGGTCGACGACAGAGCAAAAAAAATCTTTGGGAATCTCTGATGGAACATTTCACTCTACCAGATTATTTCACTGATGCAGATGTGCAGAAAGTCAAGGACGCCGATCTTAAGAAGATGGCAATTGCATTCAACACCCACAAGAAAACTGTATGGGCCAACTACCTCGCTGCAAAAAACAAGACTCCAGAATTCAAGGGAACACTGGACAAGCAAAGAGAACACTGGCCTGCTTTCGTGAAATTCAAGGAATCAGAATTATCTAAGGAACGGTCGAGAAAAAACAAGGCCAATGCCGCAAAAAAGACACAGTCTTTCCCCGAACAGGCTTCTTAAAAATGGTGCAAGCATCTCGGAGTTGGAATATACGCTTTGATAAGTTGATCAAAGCATATAGTTTTATACAGACTTGCGGTGAAGCCTGTATTTACAAGAAAGTGAGTGGGAGCACTAAAGCATTTCTGATAAATATATGTGAATCACATATTATTGATCAGAAATAATGTAGAATTTTCTGGAAAGCATAAAGGAGTATTTGAAAGGAGTTTTTCAAAGAAAGACCTCGGTGAAGCTGCTTACATATCGAGCATCAAGATCTATAGAGATAGATCAAGACGCTTGATAAGTTTTTTCAGTAAGTACATACCTTGACAAGATTTTGAAGTAGTTCAAAATGGAACAGTCAAAGAAAGAGTTCGTGCCTGTGTTACAAGGTGTGAAATTGAGTAAGACTCAAAGCCCGACCACGGTAGAAGATAGAAAGATAATGAAAGTTATTCCCTATGCCTCAGCCATAGGTTCTATAAAGTATGCCATGCTGTGTACCAGATCTGTTGTATACCCTACACTGATTTTGGCAAGGGAGTACAATAGTGATCTAGGAGTAGATCACTGGACAACGGTCAAAATTATCCTTAGTGGAATAAGGATATGTTTCTCGATTATGGTGGTGACAAAAAGGTTTGCCGTAAAGGGTTACGTCGATACAAAGTTTTGACACTGATCCAGATGACTCTAAGTCTCAATCTGGATACATATTGAAAGTGGGAGCAATTAGCTAGAGTAGCTCCGTGCAGAGCATTATTGACATAGAAATTTTCAAAATACATATGGATCTGAATGTGGCAAACCCATTGACTAAAATTATATCACAAGCAAAACATGATCACACCTTAGTACTCTTTGGGTGTTAATCACATAAGCGATGTGAACTAGATTACTGACTCTAGTAAACCCTTTGGGTGTAGGTCACATGACGATGTGAACTATGGGTGTTAATCACATGGTGATGTGAAATATTAGTGTTGAATCACATGGCGATGTGAACTAGATTATTGACTCTAGTGCAAGTGGGAGACTGAAGGAAATATGCCCTAGAGGCAATAATAAAGTTATTATTTATTTCCTTATAGCATGATAAATATTTATTATTCATGCTAGAATTGTATTAACCGAAAACATAATACATGTGTGAATACATAGACAAACATAGTGTCACTAGTATGCCTCTACTTGACTAGCTCATTAATCAATGATGGTTAAGTTTCCTAACCATAGACATGAGTTGTCATTTGATTAATGGGATCACATCATTAGGAGAATGATGATATTGACTTGACCCATTCCGTTAGCTTAGCACTTGATCGTTTAGTATGATGCTATTCCTTTCTTAGTGACTTATACATGTTCCTATGACTATGAGATTATGCAACTCCCGTTTACCAGAGGAACACTTTGTGTGCTACCAAACATCACAACGTAACTGGGTGATTATAAAGGTGCTCTACAGATGTCTCTGAAGGTACTTGTTGGGTTGGCGTATTTCGAGATTAGGATTTGTCACTCCGATTGTCGGAGAGGTATCTCTGGGCCCACTCGGTAATGCACATCACTATAAGCCTTGCAAGCATTGCAACTAATGAGTTAGTTGCGGGATGATGTTTTACGGAATGAGTAAAGAGACTTTCCGGTAACGAGATTGAACTAGGTATTGAGATACCGACGATCGAATCTTGGGCAAGTAACATACCGATGAGAAAGGGAACAACGCATGTTCTTATGCGGTCTGACCGATAAAGATCTTCGTAGAATATGTGGGAGCCAATATGAGCATCCAGGTTCCGCTATTGGCTATTGAACGGAGACGTGTCTCGGTCATGTCTACATAGTTCTCGAACCCGTAGGGTCAGCACGCTTAAAGTTACGATGACCGTTATATTATTAGTTTATATGTTTTGATGTACCGAAGGTAGTTCGGAGTCCCGGATGTGATCACAGACATGACGAGGAGTCTCGAAATGGTCGAGACATGAAGATTGATATATTGGATGACTATATTCGGACACCGGAATGCTTTCGGGGGTTATCGGATATATACCGGATTACCGGGGGGTTACCGGAACCCCCCGGAGGTTATTGGGCCTCATGGGCCCAATTGGTGGAAGAGGAGAGGCGACCAAGGGGCAGCCGCGCGCCCCTCCCCCCCCCTCCCCCGCAAGTACGAATTGGACAAGGAGGGGGGCGGCGCCCCCCTTTCCTTTCCCCCTCTCTCTCCTTCCCTCTCCTCTCCTAATCCAACAAGGAAAAGGGAGGGAGTCCTACTCCCGGTGGGAGTAGGACTCCTCCTGGCGCGCCCCTCCTAGCCGGCGGCCTCTCCCCCGCATTGCTCCTTTATATACGGGGGCAGGGGGCACCCTAGAGACACAACAATTGATCTATTGATCATTTAGCCGTGTGCGGTGCTCCCCTCCACCATAGTCCACCTCGGTAATACTGTAGCTGTGCTTAGGCGAAGCCCTGCGTCGGCAGAACATCATCATCGTCACCAAGCCGTCGTGCTGAAAAAACTCTCACTCAACACTCGGCTGGATCAGAGTTCGAGGGATGTCATCGGGCTGAACGTGTGCTGAACTCTGAGGTGCCGTGCGTTCGGTACTTGATCGGTCGGATCGTTAAGACGTACGACTACATCAACCTCGTTATGCTAACACTTCCGCTTTCGGTCTACGAGAGTACGTGGACAACACTCTCCCCTCTCGTTGCTATGCATCACCATGATCTTGCGTGTGCGTAGGATTTTTTTTGAAATTGCTACGTTCCCCAACACGAAAGACCTCCTGGATTCAGACTTTGTAAGTAAAGATGAGGCGGCTACTATTGTTTCTGTAATGCGGTCAATCTGGAGCAACCGAAACAAGTATATGCATGGCGCTATAAAATATCAGCCTGAACGGTCTATGGAGATAATCCAGGAACACTTTAGAACTGTGGATATCCCAGACAAACAGAAAGTGCCAGATGTGCAGAAGGATAAGTGGACTAAACCACCAATTGGTATCATGAAGATCAATGAAGATGCAGCAGTTAATGCTGCCGAAGGAAGAGCAGGGGCTGCAGTGGTAGCCAGGGATCACGAGGGAAATTTCCTCTCAAGAAAATTTGTAGCATATCATGGTATGTGCCCGACTCCAGACTCCTCCTGTGTCGCCCCCCCCCCGCGGCGACCGGGGGGAACCCTAGCGCTGCGCGTCCTCATCCCTCCCCCGACCTCTCCTCGTCGCCGCCGCCAGGGCGTGCCGCCGGGCAAAGCCCGGTCGGCGGCGGGGCCGGGATCTCTTCTCCCACGACTCGCTGGATCTGGCGCGGGCGCACCACGGTGGTTGTTGGCGGCGCGCTGGAGGCGGGGCGCGCCGGCGCGGGCTTGGGGGCAACGGCAGGGCTCATGCTCGCGGTTTCCCCAGGTGTGCGTGGGAGTCCGCTCGGGGCGCGCGGCGGCGGCCCTCAGCAAGCGGTGGCGGGCGCTGGGCTCTCGACGGCGCTCCGGCGTGTGCAGGCGGCGGCGGTCCCTGTGCGCGGTCGGCGGTTCCATCTCTGACCCGGACGGCGCAGGGGATGGCGGCGGCCCGGTGTGGTCGGCGATCTGGATGCGGTGGTCCCGGCGGCTCGCTGATCTTCCGGTGCTGTAGGGTTGTGCCTGGTGGTGCTGGTGGTTGATAACCCACAAGTATAGGGGATCGCAACAGTTTTCGAGGGTAGAGTATTCAACCCAAATTTATTGATTCGACACAAGGGGAGCCAAAGATTATTCTCAAGTATTAGCAGTTGAGTTGTCAATGCGACCACACCTGGATAACTTAGTATCTGCAGCAAAGTATTTAGTAGCAAAGTAATATGGAAGTAACGGTAACGATAGCAAAAGAAATATTTCTGGGTTTTGTAGTGATTGTAACAGTAGCAACAGAAAAGTAAATAAGCGAAGAACAATATGTGAAAAGGTCATAGGCATTGGATCGGTGATGGAGAATTATGCCGGATGCGGTTCATAATGTAACAATCATAACATAGGGTGACACAGAACTAGCTCCAATTCATCAATGTAATGTAGGCATGTATTCGTAATATAGTCATACGTGCTTATGGAAATAGAACTAGCATGACATATTTTGTCCTACCCTCCCGTGGCAGCGGGGTCCTAGCGGCAACTAAGGGATATTAAGGCCTCCTTTTAATAGAGTACCAGACCAAAGCATTAACACATAGTGAATACATGAACTCCTCGAACTATGGTCATCACCGGGAGTGGTCCCGATTATTGTCACTTCTTGGTTGCCGGATCAGAACACATAGTAGGTGACTATAGACTTGCAAGATAGGATCAAGAAATCACATATATTCATGAAAACATAATAGGTTCATATCTGAAATCATGGCACTCGGGCCCTAGTGACAAGCATTAAGCATAGCAAAGTCATAGCAACATCAATCTCAGAACTTAGTGGATACTAGGGATCAAACCCTAACAAAACTAACTCGATTACATGATAAATCTCATCCAACCCATCACCGTCCAGCAAGCCTACGATGGAATTACTCACGCACGGCGGTGAGCATCGTGAAATTGGTGATGGAGGGTGGTTGATGATGTCGACGGCGATGAATTCCCCTCTCCGGAGCCCCGAACGGACTCCAGATTAGCCCTCCCAAGAGGTTTTAGGGCTTGGCGGCGGCTCCGTATCGTAAAACGTGATGAATCCTTCTCCCTAATTTTTTTCTCCCCGAACACGAATATATGGATTGGGAGTTGAGGTCGGTGGAGCGTCAGGGGTCCCACGAGGCAAGGGGGCTCGCCCAGGGGGGCAGGCGCGCCCCCACCCTTGTGGACAGGGTGTGGGCCCCCTGACGTGGATTCTTCTTCCAGTACTTATTATATTTTCCAAAAATATGTTCCGTGGAGTTTCAGGTCATTCCGAGAACGTTTGTTTCTGCACATAAATAACACCATGGAAAGTCTGCTGAAAACAACGTCAGTCCAGGTTAGTTCCATTCAAATCATGGAAGTTAGAGTCCAAAATAAGGGCAAAAGTGTTTGGAAAAGCAGGTACGACTTAGACGTATCAACTCCCCAAGCTTAAACCTTTGCTTGTCCTCAAGCAATTCAGTTGATAAACTAAAAGTGATAAAGAAAAACTTTTACAAACTCTGTTTGCTCTTGTTGCTGTAAATATGTAAAGCCAGCATTCAAGTTTTCAGCAAAGATTATAACTAACCACATTCACAATAACACTTAGGACTCATGTTTACTCATATCAATGACATAATCAACTAGCGAGCAATAATAATAAATCTCGGATGACAACACTTTCTCAAAACAATCATGATATGATATAACAAGATGGTTTCTCGCTAGCCCTTTCTGAGACTGCAAAACATAAATGCAGAGCACCATTAAAGATCAAGGACTGACTAGACATTGTAATTCATGGTAAAAGAGATCCAGTCATAGTCATACCCAATATAAATTAATAGTAATGGATGCAAATGACAGCTGTGCTCTCCAGCTAGTGCTTTTTAATAAGAGGGTGATTACTCAACATAAAAGTAAATAGATAGGCCCTTCGCAGAGGGAAGCAGGGATATGTAGAGGTGCCAGGGCTCGGCTTTAAAGCAGAGATAAATAATATTTTGAGCGGTATACTTTCATTGTCAACATAACAACCAAGAGATGGCGATATCTTCCATGCTGCACACATTATAGGCGGTTCCCAAACAGAATGGTAAAGTTTATACTTCCCTCCACCAACAAGCATCAATCCATGGCTTGCTCGAAACAACGAGTGCCTCCAACTAGCAACAACCCCGGGGGAGTTTTGTTTGCAATTAATTTGATTTAGTTTGCATAAAGCATGGGACTGGGCATCCCGGTGACCAGCCATTTTCTCGTGAGTGAGGAGCGGAGTCCAATCCTCTTGAGAATAACCTGCCTAGCATGGAAGATACGGACAACCCTAGTTGATACATGAGCTATTCGAGCATACAAAACAGAATTTCATTTGAAGGTTTAGAGTTTGGCACATACAAATTTACTTGGAACGGCAGGTAGATACCGCATATAGGAAGGTATGGTGGACTCATATGGCATAACTTTGGGGTTTAAGGGATTGGATGCACAAGCATTATTCCCGCTTAGTACAAGTGAAGGCTAGCAAAAGACTGGGAAGCGACCAACTAGAGAGCGACAACAGTCATGAACATGCATTAAAATTAATAAACATTGAGTACAAGAATGAGTAGGATATAATCCACCATGAACATAAATATCGTGAAGGCTATGTTGATTTGTTTCAACTACATGTGTGAACATGTGCCAAGTTGAGTCACTTAAATCATTCAAAGGAGGATACCACCCCCACTATACCACATGACAACCATTTTAATAGCATGTTGGCACGCAACGTAAACCATTATAACTCATAGTTACTCAAGCATGGCACAAGCAACTATGATCTCTAATTGTCATTGCAAACATGTTCATTCATAATAGGCTGAATCAGGAACGATGAACTAATCATATTTACAAAAACAAGAGAGGTCGAGTTCATACCAGCTTCTCTCATCTCAGTCAGTCCATCATATATCGTAATAATTGCCTTTCACTTGCACGACCGAACGATGTGAATAATAATAAGAGTGCACGTGCATTGGACTAAGCTGGAATCTGCGAGCATTCAATAAACAGGAGAAGACAAGGCAATCTGGGCTCTTGGTTAAATCAACAATAATGCATATAAAAGCCACTTCAACAATTTAATTATGGTCTTCTCCTATCGACCCCCAAAGAAACGAAAAGAAATAAAACTATTTACACGGGAAAACTCCCAACAAGAAAAAGAAGAGCGAGAAATATTTTTGGGTTTTCTTTTTAATTATTACTAGTACAACAAGAAAGTAAACTAGCTAGAAGCTATTACTATTTTTTTGGTTTTTCTTAAAGTTTATCAAACACACAAGAAGAAAGCAAGAAAAATAAAATAAACTAGCATGTATATTACAGAGAAAAAGTATGAACACCGACATCTAGCAATGAGTGTGTGAACATGAATGTAATGTCGGTGGGAAATACGTACTCCCCCAAGCTTAGTCTTTTGGCCTAAGTTGGTTTATTGCCACGGATGGCCTGGCGGATATCCATAGTTGTAGTCGGGGTCGTACTGCGATGAAGAAGACCCTTATTGCGACTGGTTGGCAATCGTCTCCGGATCCCACTGGTAATTAGACTGTCGTGGAGGCTCAAATTGTGGTTCCGCCTCCGTGGCTGGTGTAGGGTTCCGGTAGGCGTGAATGGCCGCCGGCGGAACGAGATACGGACCTGCAGATAAATTAAACAAGGAGGGAGTAGGCATGATAATAGTCTCAGGGTGATGTTTATCAAAGAACAATTTGTATTTAAGCGCCCCTTCCCTATTCTTAACGATAAACTCATGCGCTACCATACTCTTATAATCTAAATAAGCAGTGGGCAACAATTTTTCTTCTTTTTCATAGTGCCTAATAGGTATGTTATAGTGTGCAGCAAGGCGTGAAGCGTAAATACCTCCAAAGATGGGGCCCTTTGTACGGTTCAAACTTAACCGTTTAGCAATAATACCGCCCATACAAATAGTGTTATCACATAATAAACCATGGAACAAAATGATAATATCAGGAACACTAAGGTTTCCACAGTTTCCGCGATCAATTAAGCAACGACTAGCAAATATTGCAAAGTAGCGTAAAACAGGAAAATGTATGCGAGTGATTCTTGCATCGGAAACCTTCCTAATTTCCCCTACAACAATAGTGTCAATAAATTCGTCCACATCTTTACGGTGTGGTTCCTCTAAACTACCCTCGAAAGGTATTTTGCAAACCTTGCAAAATTCATCTAATGGCATCTTCTTAACCACATCATATAAATGAAACTCTACTGAAGGAGGTGATTCCTTAGGATAATAGTAGAAGTTTTGCACAAAAGTATTGGTGAGTAAGAGATACTGTTCGCGTTGGTCGCGGAGGAAGTCGGTGAGGCCGACATTCTCAGCCAATTTATAAAATCATCATAAATCCCGGCTTCTCTCAAGAAATCATTGGAAGGCCACTCACATGGCCGAACCTCCGCGATGCGAGGCAAATTATATTTGGGCCTCTATGCTTCTTCACTTTTCTTTTCGTTCGAGCTTCGGCTCGATGAGCCCCTCAAAAATCTCTTCATTATTTTTTGAAAAATTCTGAAATTTTTAGTAACTTCAAATAAAAGTGAACCAAGCCCAACCAAATTGATAGTAACTACTCCTACTAGTGCCTAGAGCCTATATCATGCATTAGGTCACTTCGGCAGCACAAATTTGCAAAGAATAAAGTACTAGAACAAAAACTAATTGGACCAATGGAGGAGTCACATACCAAGGAACAATCCCCCAAGCAGTTTTGTGAGAGGTGATCTGAGCAAGGAGATCGAAAATCGCAGGAAAATGAGCTAGAACTCGTGCTTGAGCTGGATGGTGATTTTTTTGGGAGGAAGAAGAAGTGTGTGGGTGCAGAAATAAGTGGAGAGGAGCCACCGTGGGCCCACGAGGCAGGGGGCGCGCCCTGTAGGGGTGGGCGCGCCCTGGACCCTTGTGGCCAGGTGTTTGCTCCCCCTGCTATGTTTTCAGTTCCAGATATTCTCAAATATTCCAGAAAAAATCATATTAAATTGGCAGGGCATTTGGAGAACTTTTATTTTTGGGGTATTTTTATATTGTACGGATAAATCAGAAAACAGACAAGAAAATACTATTTTTACTTTATTTCAACTAAATAACAGAAAGTAAAGAGAGAGTACACAAGGTTGTGCCTTTTAGTTTCATCCATCTCATGCTCATCAAAAGGAATACACTAACAAGGATGATCAAGTCTTGTTAACAAACTCATTCTGAATAACATGGAACCGGAGAAATTTCTAATAACACTATGTTACCTCAACGGGGATATGCACATCCCCAATAATAAGAATATCATATTTCTTTTTGACAGTAGGTAGAGGAAATTCAAAGCCTCCAAAAATAATCGATGGTATTTTTCCAATAGAATTGATACTATGAACTTGAGGTTGTTTCCTCGGAAAGTGTATCGTATGCTAATTACCATTAACATGAAAAGTATCATTGACTTTGTTGCAATCAATAACAGCCCCTGCAGTATTCAAAAAAGGTCTTCCAAGAATAATAGACATACTATCGTCCTCGGGAATATCAAGAATAACAAAGTCCGTTAAAATAGTAACGTTTGCAACCACAACAGGCACATCCTCACAAATACCGACAGGTATAGCAGTTGATTTATCGGCCATTTGCCAAGATATTTCAGTAGGGGTCAACTTATTCAAGTCAAGCATGCGATATAAATAGAGAGGCATAACACTAACACCGGCTCTAAGATCACATAAAGAAGTTTTAACATAGTTTCTTTTAATGGAGCATGGTATAGTGGGTACTCCTGGATCTCCAAGTTTCTTTGGTATTCCACCTTTAAAAGTATAATTAGCAAGAACCGTGGAAATTTCAGCTTCCGGTATCTTTCTTTTATTAGTGACAATTTCTTTCATATACTTAGCATAAGGATTCATTTTGAGCATATCAGTTAAACGCATACGCAAAAAGATAGGTCTAATCATTTCAGCATAGCGCTCAAAATCCTCATCATCCTTTTTCTTGGCTGGTTTGGGAGGAAAAGGCATGGGTTTCTGAACCCATGGTTCTCTTTCTTTACCGTGTTTCCTAACAACAAAGTCTCTCTTATCATAACGTTGATTCTTTGATTGTGCGTTATCAAGATCAACAGCAGGTTCAATTTCTACATCATTATTATTGCTAAGTTGAGCTTCATCATGAACATTATCATTAACGTTTTCATTAGGTTCATGTTCATTACCAGATTGTGTTTCCGCATCAGAAATAGAAATATCATTTGGATTCTCATGTGGTTCAGCAATAGGTTCAGTCGAAGCATGCAGAGTCCTATCATTTTTCTTTTTCTTCTTTTTAGAAGGACTAGGTGCATCTATATTTTTTTTTTGAGAATCTTGCTCAATTCTCTTAGGGTGGCCTTCAGGATACAAAGGTTCCTGAGTCATTCTACCAGTTCTAGTAGCCACTCTAACAACATAGTCATTTTTCTTACTATGTAATTCATTGAGCAAATCATTTTGAGCTTTAAGTACTTGTTCTACTTGAGTGGTAACCATAAAAGCATGTTTACTAATGAGTTTAAGTTCACCTTTAACTCTAGACATATAATCACCCAAGTGTTCAAGCGTATCAGAATTGTATTTCAATTGTCTACCAAAATAAACATTGAAGTTTTCTTGTTTGCTAATAAAATTATCAAACTCTTCTAAGCATTGTCTAGTAGACTTATAGTGAGGAATATCACCTTCATCAAATCTATAGAGATAATTTACCTTTACTACCTGTGTCGGGTTATCAAGACCATGTGTTTCCTCAATGCGTGAGTGATTAAGATCATATATTTCTTCAACAGGCGGTAAATTAAGACCATGTATTTCTTCAATAGGAGGTAAATTCTTAACATCTTCAGCTCTAATACCTTTTTCTTTCATAGAATTCTTTGCCTCTTGCATATCTTCAGGACTGAGAAATAGAACACCTCTTTTCTTCGGAGTTGGTTTAGGAATAGGCTCGGGAATTGGCTCAGGAAGTGTCCAATTATTTTCATTTGTCAACATATTATTCAATAGAATCTCAGCTTCATCCGGTGTTCTTTCCCTGAAAACAACACCAGCACAACTATCCAGGTAATCTCTGGAAGCATCGGTTAGTCCATTATAAAAGATATCAAGTATTTCATTTTTCTTAAGAGGATGATCAGGCAAAGCATTAAGTAATTGGAGAAACCTCCCCCAAGCTTGTGGGAGGCTCTCTTCTTCAGTTTGCACAAAGTTGTATATTTCCCTTAAAGCAGCTTGTTTCTTATGAGTAGGGAAATATTTAGCAGAGAAGTAATAAATCATATCCTGGGGACTACGCACACAACCAGGATCAAGAGAATTAAACCATATCTTAGCATCGCCCTTTAATGAGAACGAAAATATTTTAAGGATATAAAGGTAGCGAGATTTCTCATCATTAGTGAACAGGGTGGCTATATCATTTAATTTAGTAAGATGTGCCACAACAGTTTCAGATTCATAGCCATAAAAAGGATCAGATTCAACCAAAGTAATTATATCAGGATCAACAGAGAATTCATAATCCTTATCAGTAACACAGATAGGTGAAGTAGCAAAAGCAGGGTCAGGTTTCATTCTAGCATTAAGATATTGCTGCTTCCATTTAGCTAATAACCTCTTGAGCTCATATCTATCTTTGCAAGCTAAAATAGCTCTAGCAGCTTCTTTTTCTAGAACATAATCCTTAGGAACAACAGGCAATTCATATTTATTAGGGGGAGAGTCTTCATCATCACTTTCTTCAATATTATCAGTAATTTCATTCTCTCTATCCCTAGCAAGTTGTTCATCAAGAAATTCACCAAGTGGCGCAGTAGTATCAAGCATAGAAGTAGTTTCATCATAAGTATCATGCATAGCAGAAGTGGCATCATCAATAACATGCGACATATCAGAACGAATAGCAGAAGCAGGTTTAGGTGTCGCAAGCTTACTCAAAACACAAGGTGAATCAAGTGCAGAGCTACATGTCAGTTCCTTACCTCCCCTCGTAGTTGAGGGATAAACTGTTGTTTTCGCGTCTTTCAAGTTCTTCATAGTGACCAACAGATATAAGTCCCAAGTGACTCAAAGAATAGAGCTATGCTCCCCGGCAACGGCGCCAGAAAATAGTCTTGATAACCCACAAGTATAGGGGATCGCAACAGTTTTCGAGGGTAGAGTATTCAACCCAAATTTATTGATTCGACACAAGGGGAGCCAAAGATTATTCTCAAGTATTAGCAGTTGAGTTGTCAATTCAACCACACCTGGATAACTTAGTATCTGCAGCAAAGTATTTAATAGCAAAGTAATATGGAAGTAACGGTAACGATAGCAAAAGTAATATTTTTGGGTTTTGTAGTGATTGTAACAGTAGCAACGGAAAAGTAAATAAGCGAAGAACAATATGTGAAAAGCTCATAGGCATTGGATCAGATGGAGAATTATGCCTGATGCGGTTCATCATGTAACAATCATAACATGGGGTGACACACAACTAGCTCCAATTCATCAATGCAATGTAGGCATGTATTCCGAATATAGTCATACGTGCTTATGGAAAAAAACTTGCATGACATCTTTTGTCGTACCCTCCCATGGCAGCGGGGTCCTAGCGGAAACTAAGGGATATTAAGGCCTCCTTTTAATAGAGTACCGGACCAAAGCATTAACACATAGTGAATACATGAACTCCTCAAACTATGGTCATCACCGGGAGTGGTCCCGATTATTGTCACTCCGGGGTTGCCGGATCATAACACATAGTAGGTGACTATAGACTTGCAAGATAGGATGAAGAACTCACATATATTCATGAAAACATAATAGGTTCAGATCTGAAATCATGGCACTCGGGCCCTAGTGACAAGCATTAAGCATAGCAAAGTCATAGCAACATCAATCTCAGAAAAGAGTGGATAGTAGGGATCAAACCCTAACAAAACTAACTTGATTACATGATAAATCTCATCCAACCCATCACTGTTCAGCAAGCCTATGATGGAATTACTCACGCACGGCGGTGAGCATCATGAAATTGGTAATGGAGGGTGGTTGATGATGACGACGGCGACGAATTCCCCTCTCCGGAGCCCCAAACGGACTCCAGATCAGCCCTCCCGAGAGGTTTTAGGGCTTGGCGGCGGCTCTGTATTGTAAAACGCGATGAATCCTTCTCCCTGATTTTTTCTCCCCAAACACGAATATATGGAGTTGGAGTTGAGGTCAGTGGAGCGTCAGGGGGCCCACGAGGCAGGGGGCGCGCCCAGGGGGGTAGGCGCGCCCCCACCCTCATGGATAGGGTGTGGGCCCCTAGACGTGGATTCTTCTTCCAGTACATTTTATATTTTCCAAAAATATGTTTCGTGGAGTTTTAGGTCATTCCGAGAACGTTTGTTTCTGCACATAAATAACACCATGGAAAGTCTGCTGAAAACAGCTTCAGTCTGGGTTAGTTCCATTCAAATCATGCAAGTTAGAGTCCAAAACAAGGGCAAAAGTGTTTGGAAAAGTAGATACGACGGAGATGTATCAGTGGTGACGGCGGCCTGTGCATGAGAGTTGGATCCCTTCGAACTAATCTGGGTGAAAACTTGCCTTCGGCGTCTGCTAAGGCCGGCTGTGGCGGCGCTATCTGCGTCGTTCCCTTTTTGAAGGCATCGCCGTGGAGAAGTTCAAGGCCACTCCGGGGGAAACCCTAGATCGGATGACGGCGACGCTTTGGTGTGGTTCCTCCCTTGGGGGCGTCATTCTTGGAGGTACACACGTGATCGAGGGACCAGAGGACGGATTCTTTGGTGGAGCGGTGATTCATCGTACACACTGATGGCGACGGATCTTGACGGCGTGGCGCAGTGCAGATTCGGAGCTCGTTGTGGGAGGATGGACTCGCACAGGAGGACGACGCTCTCGGGCGTCGTGGTGGCGTCGATGGCAGAGAGACCTGGCACGGTACATGCAACAATACAGCTCTAAAGATGGATTGGTGGCAGGTGGCTGCGGCGGCCTCATACCCGGCTGGCGTCCTAGTTGAGGAGTGCGCCAGACTAGTAGGTGCCCCATACCAGGCAGGCTTCCTAGTTGGAACCTCAGGTCTTAGATGTTTAGGTTTGGCTGCGATGTCCACTACAAAAAAAATACACTTCCGTGATGATACATGTTTGTCACAGTAGGTCGCGTTTTTTCCCATGCATGTACATACATGACAAATTTATGACAGAATCAAGATAGTCATACTTGTGTTGTCGTAGAAGTGTTCCATGACATTACCAAAATTATCATCACGGAAGTGTCCACTTCCATGACGATAAATCGCACGTCACAGAAGTGCTTTCGTCAAGGGTGACCAACACGTGGCATCCACCGTAATGGAAAGCCATTAAGCTATCGGGTCGGGTTTTGGATCCGATAACCCATTAACAGCCCCGACCAACGGGAAATTTCCACGTGTAAAATTCTTATTGGCCGAACGAAACACGTGTCAGCTCGTCAGTGGGTCAGATACGCGCCTATGATACGTCGACATGTGGCACGGCCCAACAGAGGCCCATTCCTGTGAAAAGGCCGGACCGTTTGACTTGGTCAAAAGGTGGCGGGTCGGCCCATGTAAAGCCTGTTAACGGCTTGTTTGCATATAGCCCATTTACAGCCCGCTAACCCAAGGCTCGTTACGCCCTATCCGAATTAGGCCCAGTAGAGTCATCTAGGCCTCCCAATATGATTCCAGCCCGTTTTCACTTCTGGCTCATGTATGGCCCATGACGTCTTTCGGCCCATATGAGGCCCTATGTAACTCTTGGCCTATTAACAGCCCGTGGTGAAACTGGCCCGTAATGAACAGTGTATCACTTTACACCCATTAACGGCCCATGGTGAAACTGACCCGTGATGAACAGTGTATCACTTTATACCCGTTAACGGTCCTTTATTCCGTTGGGCCGTTTCCAGCCCATGTTATCGTTCAGCCTTCTCAAAGCCCATTTATTCTTGGGCTCATTTCCAGCATTCGTTTACTTACGGCCCGTTACTGTCATTTTCTGCTTGTGGGCCAAATTCAGCCCGTGGTTACAGTCGGCCCGTTTGTGGTCCGTTAATACGTTGGGCCGTTTTCATAGCGTCATCAAATACGGCCTATTAATGATGGCCCATTATGGTCGGCCCATGAACGGACGATTCCAACTCTAGCCCGTTTACGGCCATAATGCGGTCTGTTTGGCCCATGTTTGGCCAATCGATCATACGTCCCGTATAAGGCGCGTTGATAATACAGCCTGCAGAAGTCCCATTGTTTCTACGGCCCGTAGAAGGCCCACTGTTTCTACGGCCAGTAGGAGGCCCAGTGTCACTATAGTAAATATTAGCCCATGGTTATTGTGGCCTAGTTTTAAAAAATAGGTTATTGCAGCCACTACCTAACCGCGGAAAAAGAACTGCAATGACTACAAGCAAACAAATAAACAAGACAACAAGGAAATATATAAGCAAGCAACTAACGCTAGGCTATCACGGCTATTACACATATTACAACCACCTGGCATCAAAGTTCGCCACCAGTGCAAATATAGGGAACAAAGCAGCATATCATATACACTGGTTGTCAAAGTTGGCGACCAGCGCAAATAAACGCCGCAGCAAAACAAATCCAGAACTGAAACCACTTCAGAAGATCTCAAGAAACAATATCCTGGGTACCCATAATGCTGGCAAGATGCTTAGCAAACTTATTAACTTTCTCTTGTTTGGCGCTTAAATCCTCCAGCGCTTGCTGTGCACCAGAAAATATGCATCTGAATTCTGCAGGGACTTCCTCAATCCTTCAGCTTCCTGTCGCAACACATCTGATCGATGTCTTTCAACTTGAAGTTGAGACTCAAGAAGACGAACTGATTCAGGCAGCGAGTTCGAAGAGCTTGTGCCAACAGTAGTGGCCAGTAACTCGAACACTACATCAAGAAGGACTTTTGGGTTCCCTCACTGTCATCAAGATAGTTTTTATCAGCTTTCTTGGAGACCAACATGGATGTCTCACTATCTTGAACCTTATCTGCATTACTTCCTTTACCATTGGATAACGCGGTACTGTTCCCCAATATTTTGTCCGCATTCTAAAAGAGAAACAAGCAGACACATCACATGTTTACCATGTTGTATATGAAACTCATTTTGGTAAATGAGTTCAGTAGTAAAGTGGACAGGATAACAGCATGAAACAAACATATATCTATGTACCATGGTCACTTTATGGTCTATAGCATTCTAGTTTTTGTTGCCAAATCAAGATAGAGACACATTTCAAATAATATTTGTTCAAGACAAAGCAGAATAGACATAATATAAGTGTGGGTAACTATAGAGCAATAACAACACTTGTAATGTGCATGACATGAGAACATAACTGTTTATTCAATTGAAACTGAAATCAACATAGAGCAGGTTACAACAGCAAACCAATTAAAGAAACAGGTTTAAAACATACCTGTTGCGCCATTGGAGTTTCAATTCCATCCTTCAAATTTGAAAATAGTTGGTATGAGTAAATACAGTCATGCAAGAGCAAAGGAGTATGAACCATAGCTACAGAACCTGACCTGAGAACAAATATTCTTCTCCTTTAAGCGTTGAGTTGGGATTCAGAGTGGTGGTCCTCGTGCTTTGGGCACTGCAGTTCCCTTACTAACTGCTCGTGTTTGGGTGCTCTGTGGTGGAGACGGTGCTGTGTGAACTGGAACTGGGTTACTATCTGCCGGGGTTGGGGTTAGAAGGGGTGTAGCCGGTTCTCTGTCCAACTGGGTAGGGGTACAATCTGCGAGAGTCTGGGTTATGTGTGGTGGATCTGGTCCTTGGGCAAGTACAACTGTGGTTCTATCCGCATCAACTGGTAGCACTATCTTTTCTAAAGACCGTGTTGTTACTCCCTTAGATACTGCCATCATGCTCTCCATTTTAAATGGCTGATAAACAAGAAAAATAATTGAAAGTATAGACATTGTATGATAGACAGGTGCAATGGATAGTGGGGAATAAAAGAGGGCATGAAATAATTCATATTTATGTTGTCTAACCAAACAGGATAGCATGACACAATCTCACATATATGATGGCTAACTAAACAGGATAGCATGACACAATTTCACATTATGATGGCTAACTAAAAAAGATGGAAAGACATAGTTAAAAATATGAGACTATGTAAACAGGATGACATGACATAACTATATAATGTGTTTATTAAATAGGTTGGCATGCCATAATTCACATACATTCACGGATAGAATGCCATAATTCAAAATATGATGACTGTAAACACTAAACAGGATGAGATGATATAACTATATGATGTCTTTATTAAATGGGTTGCCATGCCATAATTCAGATAGATGATGTGTATGTACTATGTAAACATGATGGCATGATATAATTCAAATATATGATGTGTATGTACTATGTAAACATGATGGCATGATATAATTCAAATATATGATTTATATAGTAAGCAAGTAAGCACATGGCAATCCATATATGATGTAAAAACTAAGCAATGCAAGACAACATGCTTGACATGGGTAATATAACCCTGCCAAGTTTGAGCATAGACCTCAGGGGGAAAATAGGACTGGTCATCAGTCTCTGAATCCGCCTCTGAGGAGCTCTCTGTAACCAGCAAGATGTCTGCTTCAGCAGGTAGCACTGTCTGCTCTGAATACCTTGTTTTCACTCCAGATACTTCCATCACCGCTTCAAATGGCTGATGCACAGGAAGAGTAGTTGAATATACAAACGTTGTCGACAAATGGAACACATAATACAAAAAAATGATAGCATGATATAATTCACATACATGATGATTGGCTAAACAGCATGGCATTGCATAATTCACATATATAATGCCTTTGCAACAAGATAGCATTGTATAATTCACATATATAATGTCTTGCAACAAGATGGCAATGCATAATTCACATATATGGTAATTAGACACTGAACAGGTGGCATTCACACAAAGCATGTCTAAACTAATCAAATGACATAGCAATGCGAGACACCATACGCACGATATGAGCAACATAACCCTGCCAAGTTAGAGCATACACCTCGGGGGGGGGGGGAATAGGACTGGTCATCTGTCTTTGAATCCTCCTCTGAGGAGCTATCCATAACTAGCGAGATATGCGCTTCGTCAGGTAGCATAGTCTGCTCTGAAGACCTTGTTTTCACTCCAGAATTTGCCATCACCGTGTCAAATGGCTGATGCACACGAAGAGCAGTTGAATGTAATAACATTGTTGACAAATGTAATATGTAATGAAAAAAAAGGATGGCCTGATATAAATTTACATATAAGATGACTAGCTAAGCAGGATGGCATTGCAAAATTCACATATATGATGCCTGGCTAAACAAGATGGCATTGCATAATTCACATAAACGATGAATAAACTAAATAGATGGAATTCGCACAAAGGATGTCTAAACTAAGCAGATGACATATTTGATGTATAAAGTAAGCAATGCAAGACACCATATGCATGATATAACCAACATCAGCATGCCAAGTTAGAGCGAAGACCTCAGGGGGTAAATAGGAGTTGTCTTCTCCTTCTGAATCCCCCTCGGAACAGATATCTTCCTCTCGATTACAATCCGAAATGCGTGGAGGGGGGCTGCCTTTGTGCCTACCATGGAGCGACGTCTGCATGAAATTTTATTGCCACGCAAGGCTCGTCTCTTTTGCTCTACATGTTCAGTTCCATTGTTTACAATAACTGTCATGCATAGGAATAAAACATAGTGAGATAATGTAAGGAGTGCATGTAGAAATCCAGAGTGATGGTAGCAACCTGTGGATAGACCCAAAACCAATAATAGCAGGCAGATAATGGCTTCAGTTAAAAAATACAGATAATGGCTTCTTTACTGTTCGTTTCCCACCCAACATGAAACTCATAGTAGACACCGGAGATTAACCAGATAGTAGATATATACTATTGATAGCGGCCCCAATATGTACCCCACAACCATTTAAAAACTCAAGTTTGGCCATTAGTTTGGATCTGACTCAGAGTCTAATCGGTGAACAGGACGATAAAGTAGCATGTAATATTAAGCGATGCATAACGTAAGCAGACACGAAAGAGTGCGACCTCTCTTGCGGACCCGTGTAGTCCTCGAGGTCATCTGCTCGGTTGATGATAGTAATAAAGTTTTCATGGCTGCGAGCGGTGGGGAAGAAGATCTGACACTAGTAGAAAACCGGCCTATTATCCCGGTTCGTAAGGGCCTTTAGTACCGGTTCCTGAACCGGGACTAAAGGGTCGTTACTAATACCCTCACCCTTTAGTCCCGGTTCAAACCAGAACCGGGACGAATGGGCCTCCACGTGGCCTGTGCGCCGAGCCCAGGCAGGAGGGCCTTTGGTCCCGGTTGGTAGCACCAACCGGGACCAATAGGCATCCACGCGTCAGCATTTCTGTGGCTGGGGTTTTCGGTTTTTTTTAAAGGGGGGAGGGGTTTGGGGGTTTTGGGGGGTTAATTTAGGTATTTCATATATTGTGTTAGCTAGATAGCTAATTAATAGAGAGAAGTGTCCTCTCTTATGTCCGTGCTTGGTCGACGTTACGTACTAAACATACGTATAGAGAAGACTAGTCATATGCTAGCTAGCTAAGCAAACGAAGGAAACAGAAGATCGTCATGAACATATATGCATACAGAGAGAAGTGATATCGACCACCTCTCCTTCTCTGAGAGATTGGTCGAACAACAAGTTCTCGTATATCTATCGTCCGACACTACCGGCTACATATATACAATAATTATCTTTTACAAATATAATCTCTTAAATTATGGACGCATAGTCCACATAGTATTCTCCGTCTTCAGCGATCACGTGGTCAAGAAAGAATGCCGCCAATTCCTCTTGAATTGCTCGCATATGATCTGGTCCTAGGAGTTCATTCCGCTGCCGAAACATCTAATTTGAAGAAGGGGGTCAATACATATATATATATATATATATATATATATATATATATATATATATATATATATATATATATATATATGAATGAATGAAACTCAACACAAATGATGGTAATAAACAAAAAATGTGAATATTATTTCTTACGCACTTCATATTGTTTCTCAGAGTACCCGCCCCGCTCACAGGTCGTGTGGCGGATGGACTCGCAGACGTAGTATCCACAGAAATCATTCCCTTGTTCCTGCCACAACCACTTTACAAGAAATAGAGGTCAATCAAACAGATAAGCAAGAATGCCAAATGGTATTGATGAAACTAGCTCTTGAATCAATAGCTAGGAGACGCGCGGAACATGGTACTATAGTACTTACTTTCGGGTATCTAAATTCCAGCTCCTTCGGGAGTCCCGGGGAATTTGTGCTGAATTTTCTCCAAACACTGCCAGACAAAAGAAAACAATTACTTGATATCAGGAAATGAACAAATTTGCTGATATGGTGGATAATGATCGATTTAACTTACTTCTTGAGGATTTCAGTCATGTCCGCATACTCCTGGGGCTCTTTTCGTCTCGAGTCCAAGATAGTTACTACTCCCTTCTCAAGCCTAATCTCCAGGAGAATATAGTGGAAACTGCGCACGCATGCATAACTCATCAATTACATTACTATAACCTGGACTAATATATAAGGGAAACCGAATATGCACAAGACAACACTCACTTGAAGTTGTACGGAAAGAGTATTATATTTTTGTGTTCATTTATTTTGAATGATCGTAGCAAGTTGGCCTCGGTTTCTGTGGCATGATCTTTAACCTGAACTGCATCTATGAGATTTGTGTTAATCAACCCAATATCACCGATTTGTCTTTTCTTCAATTTGGCGATTTTCAATCTGCATAATATAGTGAGGATAATTATAAATACATGCAATGAAAGAGTTGCCCTATGTAGAGAGACTTAATGACAGAAGTAGTAGTACTTACAGACAGTAGCAGGTGACCGTTGCTTTATCGAGGGACAATTGATTGAAAACTGATAGAACTCCTCAAATGGAACATGCAACAGTTCAATTCCAACGAGGTCATGCTCCGGTTTAACTCTCATATACAAAGTATTCCTCCCCCCAGACTCTCTGCAGGTTTTCATGTACCAATCATGCAATCTTCGCATCATCGTTGTCAGAGATCTTTCATCTTTGACGAGAGGCTTCCCGTACTCGTATCTATGTATCTACACGTCCAGGAAATCATAATCTACATCGTCGGGCAGGTAATCGTCAAGATTGGTATAACCGGGAGCCATCCTCGGATCGACGCTAGGCACCTTGAGCGGGGCGCACGATTGCTTTGCTTGTTCGCCGAGCTGGGCAATTTGTTTCCCAGCTACTCGTCGTTCTTTCAGCCTTTGATCACTGACTGTACTTCCCGACCGCGACGCTTCCGCCCATGTCTTTGCAATAATGCGCTCATAGTTGCCTTTCGGTGGAGACTTGGGTGGTTTTGCCAGGGCAGCAAGAGTGCGCTTCACTTTCACCGAATCTACCTTCTCCTTCAGAGGTGGATGTCTCTGTGCTTTCAACCCTTGAAACCAGTCATCCTTCTCGGTTCGCGCGATCTTCGCGTTCTCCTCCGGGCTCATCTCGTATGGTAACTTCTCTGGAGACTTCAGAGAAGGACCGAATTTGTATTTTCTCCCGCATCTGGCTGTACTGCTAGACGCCGGCAGAGCAGACGGAGCGGTAGTCTTCTTGACTTGCTTACGAGGCGGAGGAGAAGGACTACGACGCGCCGGAGCAGCTGCCGAAGCAGCGGCGGGTCTCTTCCGCCCTTGCTGACGAGGCGGAGAAGGAGTAGGTTGGCTGCTCGGGCGCGCCGGCGCAGGCGGAGAAGGAGGCGGAGTGCCGCCATGCGCCGGAGAAGGAGCCGGCCGAGGGCCCTGATCGTCACTCGCCGGAGGAGGAGGCGGTGGAGGAGGCGGAGTCCCCTGACTCGCCGGAGGAGGAGGAGGCGGCGGAGGCGTCCATTTTGGAAGGTTGATGAGCTCCTTCCGCCATAGGCATGGAGTCCTCAGAGCAGAACCGAGCCGAGTCTCCCCTTCTCCGGTAGGGTGGTGAAGCGGGAGGTCCTCAAATCCCTCCGTTATTTCATCCACCATCACCTTAGCATATCCTTCTGGAATCGGCCGGCAGTGAAAAGTTGCGCCGGGTTCATTAGGATAAACAGAGCCAACAGCCGCCTTGACCTTCATATTCATCCACTGCGTCATAAGGTGGCAATTTTGAGCCTACGTGATAGCATCCACGGGATAGCTGGCAGGAGCCGTCAAGACAAGCTCTGGCTGAAGCAGCTCGGTGGAAGCCACGCTGCTTCTCCGCTGAGATGGCGGGGTAGCTTCAGGGGAAGCTTCGGCAGTTCGTTTCTCCCGGTCTGCTTCTCGTTCCTCTATCCCGAGTACCCTTTCTTTAAGCGCCTGCAGTTCGGACTGTTGCACTTTCTTCCTTCTCTCCTGGCTTTTGTAACCACCTGCGTCCGGAAACCCAGCCTTCCACGGAATGGAGCCTGGCGTGCCTCGTGTCCGTCCAGGGTGCTCAGGATTCCCGAGGGCCTTTGTGAGCTCGTCGTTCTCTCTGTCTGGAAGGAACGTCCCTTCCTGCGCTGCTTTGATATAGTACCGAAGCTTCTTCAAGGGAATGTCAAGTTGCTCGTCCGTCCAAATGCACTTCCCTGTTACAGGGTCCAAGGTTCCGCCAGCCCCGAAGAACCAAGTCCGGCAATGGTCTGGCCAGCTCATTGTCTCTGGTTCAATCCCTTTTTCAACCAGATCATTCTCAGCCTTGGCCCACTTAGGCCGGGCTACCAGGTAGCCACCTGACCCCGTGCGATGGTGAAGCTTCTTCTTCGCAGCATTTTTCTTGTTTGTCTTCGACATCTTCTTACTCTTTTCTGATGTCTTGTGGGCCACAAATGCAGGCCAGTCATCTCTGATCTTCTCATATATGCCCTTGAATTCTGGTGTCTCTTTTTTCTCGACAAACCTATTCAGGTCTTTCTTCCACCTCCTGAATAGGTCTGCCATCCTCTTAAGAGCAAAAGACTTGATTAATTGCTCTTTAACTGGCTTCTCCGGATCATCCTCTGGCGGTAGGGTGAAATTTGACTTCAGCTCAGTCCAAAGATCATTTTTCTGCAGATCATTGACATAAGACACCTCAGGGTCTTCGTTCTTAGGCTTATATCATTGCTGGATGCTGATCGGGATCTTGTCCCTAACCAGAACCCCGCACTGAGCAACAAATGCCTTCTTTGTTCGGATGGGTTCAATAGGTTGGCCGTCAGGCGCGATTGCTATGATCTCAAACCTTTCATCCGAGCTCAACTTTCTCTTCGGGCCTCCTCTCTTTACCTCAGTTGTGCTCGATCCGGAGGGCTAGAAAAAAGAACAAAGACTTAATTAATATGTGTACATACCAAAACAATGAATGCATCAATTAGCTAGTCAGCACAGGCTTAACTAATATATATACCTGGCCAGACTCGGCTCGGTCGCGAGACTCATTTCGGTCACCGGACCCGTCCTCACGTTCTTCTTCTTGCACCGGCATTAGGTCACCAGAGCCAGCTTCTTCACCCTCTCCTTCCAGAGTACCATCGGTGTCGTTGAGATACAACGAGACGGCATCACTTCCTTCTGCGATTATGTCCCTCAATAACGCTTCTCTTGCTTCGTCTCGGGCGATAGTGTCCATAGTTTCTACAAATATTTACAACATGGCAATTATTATTCAAACATGACAAATGGATATATTAGTGGCAAACGTAGAACTAGCTAGCTAATCATAGTAAGGAATCATATATATTAATTAGTGGCCTCGACGCTGCTTCTCTAGGGTTTGGGGTGGCCTCGACAACGCTTCAAGGGTTTTGGGTGGCCTCGAGAGAGTTTGTCGGGTAGGGGCGCGACGGGAGGGGGTAGGAGACCGATATATTTTTTTCTAGGGTTTGGGTGTCCTCGAGAGTTTTTGGTCGAGCGAGAGGGTTGGGGGGTGCTCCCGCGGTATAAGTTATTATCGCAGTCGAGAGGGGGTATATATATCGACCGCCCCTCATGTCGAAGTTATCCGAGGGGTATATCGACCCCCCCTCGTGTTGAAGTTATCGGGAGAGGGAAATAGAGAGGAGAAGAAGAAAGGAATAGAGGAGAAGATCAAAGAAAAAAATAAGAAAAAAAAGAGGAGAAGAAGAAAGGAATAGAGGAGAAGAAGAAAAAATAGAATTTGTTTTCTACTTTCTTCTTCCTCTCCACTATTCCTTTCTTCTTCTCCTCTTCTTTTTCTTCTTTTTTCTTCTTCTTATTTATTTCTCCTCTTCTTTTCCTCTCCTCTTCTTCTTTCTTTCCTCTTCTTATTTTCTTCTTTCCTATCCTTCTTTTTCTAAAATTGTAACTTTTGCATATATAAAACTTTTCTAAAATTGTAACTTTCTATATATGAACAAAAAACTTTCTATGAACAAAAAACTATTTTTAACATATATATTTAGCAAATTCTAGCCACATACATCACATACACGTATACATTATAGCCACATACACATATACATCACATATGAACAAAAAAATAAACTAATAAAAATAAAAAAAATGTATTGCAACATATGAACAAAAACATATAGCCACATTAATACACATACATTATATATATATATATATGAAAAAAATTAAACTAATAAAAAAATGGTGGCGCCGGCGGGGCAGGGCAGGGGCGCGGGAGCGAGAGGCAAGGCAGGGGCGCGAGGCAGGTGCTCACAGAGGGGTGGCGGAGCACGGCGGGCGGCGTCGGGGCGGGAGGAGCGGCGCCGGCGTCGGGGCAGATGGCGTCGAGGGCGGCGGCGACGGCAAAGTTGAGCATCCTGACGGTGTTAGAGGCGGCGACGACGGTGAGGTGGACCAGCCTGACGGCGTCGGAGGCGGCGGCGACGACGAGGTGGAGCAGCCTGACGGCTCGGCAGCGACGACGACGAGGCAGAGCAGCGGGCATCGGGCGAAGAAGAAAGGGGGATGGATTTTGGAGAAACTGCTAAGTGCTTCTTATATAGCAAAGCCTTTAGTCCCGGTTCGTGAAACCAACCGGGAGCAATGCACATCTTTAGTCCCGGTTGGTGCCACCAACCGGGACCAAAGGCCTTTTTCAGCAGCCCAAAGGGCGGGAAGCGGCGGCCTTTGGTCCCGGGTGATGGCACCAACCGGGACTAATGAGGGGGCATTGGTCACGGTTGGTGCTACGAACCGGGACCAATGCCCCCTTTGGTCCCGGTTCGTCCCTCCAACCGGGACCAAAGGCCTGTGCTGCCCCGAACCCAAATATTTAGTCCCACCTCGCTAGCTGAGAGGGAGGCGCACCTGTTTATAAGGTGCGGTGCGCCATCCCTCTCGAGCTCCTCTCTAAAGCAGGCTTTCGGGCCTAACACTGCAATCTGTGCCTGTGGGCCTACTGGGCCTCCCTCGGGCCTGAATCCTGGCCCATGGTAGGGTTTCTAGTCGTATTCAGGCCGTGGGGGCCCAGTAGGTGGCATTTTTTTTTGTTTTTTTTTGTTTACTTAGAACTAAATACTTATAGTTTTGTAGTGATTTCTTTTTTATTTTAGGTCACAAAAATTATAAACTTTCTGTTAGTGCCATTAGTTTTAAAATTTGAATAGTTTAACTTTGAATTTTTTAAAATTTGTGTGAATCACTAGTTTATGAATAACTTTGCTATAAAAAATTCCGGCTATTTAATATTACTGTGTTTTATCATTATTCGTCTTGCTTTATTTTTGAATTCTTTTAGCTTTTAAACTTTTTTAGTTTTAGAAAAATTATAAACTTTTAAACTTTCTTGCTTTATAGTTTTAGAAAAATTATAAACTTTCTGTTAGTGCCATTAGTTTTCAAATTTGAAAACACTTTTTTAGTTTTTTTTCTTTGTTGCTTTATTTTGTTGTTGCTATATTTTTTAATTCTTTTTGCTTTTAGGTCAGCAAAATTATGAACTTTCTGTTAGTGCCATTAGATTTCAAATTTGAATAGTTAAAATTTGAATTCTTTGAAATTTGTGTGAATCACAAGTTTGTGATTAACTTTAATAAAAAAATTAACATAGATGCACCTACTCGTCTGTTTTCAAATGAACTCTAAAATACTTGGCATAACATACTCGTCTGTTACAAATTTGGCATGGTATCATCATAATAGTTGCGGGAGAATGTCCTCACTTTTTCTTCGCTTGTGTCATTTGCTTATTGCGCCGTAACCATGGATAATCTTCATCGTTTATCATGATGCTTGGGTCAGCCTTGACATTGAAGGGAGGAATTTCATGAAACCTTTCATAATCTTCAGACATGTCTGTCTTGCCCTCCACTCCCAGGATGTCCCTTTTTCCTGAAAGAACTATGTGGCGCTTTGGCTCATCGTATGATGTATTCGTTTCCTTATATTTTCTTTTTCTCGATCTGGTAGACATGTCCTTCACATAGATAACCTGTGCCACATCATTGGCTAGGACGAACGGTTTATCAGTGTACCCAAGATTTTTTAGATCGACTGTTGTCATTCCATACTGTGGGTCTACATGTACCCCGCCTCCTGACAGATTGACCCATTTGCACATAAACAAAGGGACCTTAAAATCTTGTCCGTAGTCAAGTTCCCATATGTCCACTATGTAACCATAATATGTGTCCTTTCCCTTATCGGTTGTTGCATCAAAGCGGACACCGTTGTTTTGGTTGGTGCTCTTCTGATCTTGGTCAATCATGTAAAATGTATTCCCATTTATCTCGTATCCTTTCCAAATCAATACAGTCAAAGATGGTCCCCTGGACAACAAGTACAACTCATCACAAACAGTGTTTTCACCTCTGATACGTGCTTCCAACCAACTGCTGAAAGTCCTGATGTGTGGTGGGCCAGGAGCCAGCCATTGGTCCCGGTTCATGCCACGAACCGGGACCAATGGTGGTGGGCCAGGAGCCAGGCACATTGGTCCCGGTTCGTCCCACCAACCGGGACCAAAAGGTCCAGACGAACCGGGACCAATGGCCCACGTGGCCCAGGCGGCCCCCTGGGCTCACGAACCGGGTCCAATGCCCCCATTGGTCCCGGTTCTAGATTGAACTGGGACTAATGGGCTAACCCACCCTGGACCGTTGCCCCCTTTTCTACTAGTGTGAGGCGGTGAAAGACAGTCTGGAGGCCGGATCCCTGCTTTGCTGGACCCTTCTGTCGTTGGAGCAGCTGAGCTGGGGTGGACGACGGCGCAGCAGGAGCGGGACAAACCACGCAAGGTTTTCTTTGACAACTATATGTAAGAGAAATAATTCTGTAAGGGCTCGTTTGAATTGGAGGATTCCAACAATGCAGGGATAGGAAATAGACAGGAATAGGATAGGAATGCACGTGCAAAACAGAGAATTTAAAAACACAGGATTTCTGCCAATCTGGGTGTTTGATTCACAACAATTGGAAGATCACAGGATGCAAAGAAGCATGGTGAGATTAAGTCAAACCACAAGAAAATGTACGGTTATAACGCTATTATGCTACTATCTCTTATTATTGTGCTTCATGAATAGGAATTTGAAAAGGAGGACAAGTGAAAATTAAAATTCCTACGTTTTTTCTTTCAAGGAGACACTAAAGGAACAAATCCGTGTGCTCAGTGGACAATATATAATACATGTAGAGTAAAAAAGAGATGCAACAAGTGTACAACCTCTTTGGCGAAGCCATGTCGATCTCAGCGTGATTGGGTTGGCCGGTGAGGATGCTCCGGCTGACTTTGCTGTCGGAGGAGGGGAAGAAGATCTTATGCGTCTGGACATGGAGCCCGAGGTACCGCTCTGCTGTGATGGAGGGTTTCGTCGTTGGAGCAGCTCTGGTGAGTTGTACGACGCCGAGGCTAAAGCAGGACAAGAGAGACAACGAACAACGTTAACTTGAGTGGAATTCTAATAGCATCTCCAATACATGACGTAAAATACATAACCACAAAGTGCTAGATGTAAAATACACCAGCCGCTCATCTCTGAACTTAACTGTCAAAACTGAATTTAACTGTCGAAACTGAACTTAACTGTCGAAACTGAACTTAACTGTCGAAACTGAATTTTGCTGTTGAAACTGAATTTTGCCGTCGAAACTGAACGCACTAGCAAGGTGAGGCTACACGTCGGTCGACTGACTTTTTCATCTCTGGTCAGTCGATTTTGCAGTCGTTGGATACGAAATCAAGGGCCTGCGGTTCATCTTCAACCTCCACCCCCCTGAGCCGGCCAAACAGCAGCCCCCTGCCGCCCGCGGCCGGCGGTGTGCCGCCCCGCCTACCCCGAAAAGACTTCCCACCGCCGGTCCGCCGCCGCCCCGCCATCCCTCTAGGCCCCTCCGTGTCGAGCTTTTTCTCCCGCGATCCCCACACCACCGCCCCGCCAACGCCCCTCCACCGCCGGCGACTACCGCCCCCATCCTGAACCCTAAGATAGATAGTAGGGTACCTCTCCGGCGAGCCCCCCTCCCGCTGCGGCTGGTTCTTCCTTCACCCCGGCGAGCCCCCCCCCCCCCCACACAAGACCAAACTAACTTCAGCTCGGAAGGACTGACAAAATCTCAATTTTTTGTTGTGATGCGCGAGTGCAATGTTGTTCTAGGATTCTTTCTGGTGAGTTCCATTTTTCTAAAAGTGTGCTTTACATGGACCATGTATGTGCCTGTTGAAACTGTCAATTCATAGTACAGTTTGCTTTATGCTAATCACTTTTTTGTATTTGTGCAAACAGGGGTGCTCAGCTTGATTTCAATGGGAACTGCACAAAATGTTCATGAATACATCAAATCATTCATTTCGACCACAAGAAAGGAGGTGCCGACAAGTTCAAGGCGTTGCAACATATAAGGGTGAAATCATACAAGCTACGCGCGAATTTGGTTGATTTTGGTGGAACTGCACAAAAAGAACAGCTAGTTTATTTAGCACGAGGTGCCATGTCAATGTCCGAACTGATGGCAAACCCTGCCCATTCCACAATCGTAGGCATTTGATATTTTGGAATGGGATAACCTTGTCAAATTTTTCTCATTGATTTTAGCAAGACATGCATTTGATATTTTCGAATGGGACGCCCTTTGCTGTTAGCAGCGTCGATCAATTTTTTTCTTTATTCTTTAGTTGTGAAGTAAATATTGCCTCTAACATGTGAGTCGCTGAGATGCATAATCATCGATTGTTTTGAATGTTTTCTATGAATTTCCAGCCATGTGTGTTTGATGGCAATGTACGGAAACGCTAAAAAGCTGCTCAAACTCTTTGTACTCCTTCTGTTCCTTTTTACTTCGCACATTGTGAAAGTGCATACTTTTTTGTATAAGATTGGTCAAAGTAGAGATACTTTGACTGCAGACAAAACTTGTATGCAGACTAGAAAGGACCGGAGGGAGTACATGTGAAACTGTTGCAAACGAGGTGATCACCCTGGGAATAATGCTTGTACGTATTGTTTTGCATGTTCATCCAATGCCAGTGATACAGGAATTCGAACTAATCAAAATAAATGCATTCATACACAGTCGGATTTCATTACATTTCATACATTCTTCAACTAAAAAGGGGTGCGCTGGAGGTATAATTAATTAACCGAAGCTACCCACCTGTGTCCCGCTAGCCGAACAGAAGCTTCAGTGACTAAACTGCAAGTGCAGTTGCGTAACTGACATGTGGCCTCTTGGGCCCACGTGTCAGTCAGCCAACTGCACCAGCAGTTAAGTAGAAGCAGCGTCCTTCTCAAGCGCAGCTCTCCGACTCCACGTCGCTGCCAAGAAGCTAACCGGCCGTCAATGGTTAACCCGCCTAGCTTGGCTTCAACCGGAGGGTAGCAGCGGTGGCCTTACTTGGACCCGAGCGGCGACGACCTACCGTGTTCTACTCTTCCTTGTTTTCTGTGTGGCGCGGCCTCGTTGGCAGCGGGGCGGAGCCGGCGATGTCCTCTGTCTTGTTGCCGGCGGGCGGCGCCTCAGCGGAGTGGTGGAAATCCTCCCCCACGTTGCCGGCAGGGTGGGGCCTCGGCTGAGCCGGCGATGTCCTCTGCCTCGTTGTTGGCGGGGCGGGGCCTCGTCGGAACCGGCGGTGTCCTCTGCCTCGTTGTTGGCGCCGCGGGGCCTCGGCGAACAGGGCCTCGTCGACGCCAGCGGAGCGGGGACTCGTCGGAGCCAGCATTGTCCTCTGCCTCGTTGTTGGCGCCGCGGGGCCTCGGCGGAGCAGGGCCTCGTCGACGCCAGCGGAGCGGGGACTCGTCGGAGCCGGCATTGTCCTCTGCCTCGTCCTCGGTCTCACCAAACAGCGCCTCACCCGCTTCATCGCCCTCTTTGCTAGCCTCTTTGTAGGCGGCCGCAGCCTCCGCCACCCGCATGCGGTACCCGCCAGCGCTCGAGGCAGCCCTTGCGGGCGGAGCGGTACGAGTCGAGCAGCGCCTCCTACTCCGCCCGCTCCACGGCGATCTGCTCCTCCGCTTGCAGGTGCTCCTGGAGGAGATGGTGGTTGTAGGCGGCGTCGGCCTGTGCCTCCCGGAACTGCTCCTGACGCATCTGCCTCAAACTGTCCATATATTGGGCACGGGCCTCGCCGATGGTCATGGTGCAATGCACCGGCGAGGATGGCGCGGAGGAGGGGGTTGGCGCCGGATCGTCGACTACCATGTTCTCCATTGGGACATCGTCGTCCTCCGGCTGCCTGCCGGCCAGCCGGTCGGCAGCTCCTTGTGGTCCGTCGTCCGCCCGTCCCGAAGAGCGCTGGAGCGTGAGGAAGCCATGGTGGGCAGTAGTGGTGTGGACAGGAGAGAAAGGGAACAGATGCGGATGACTGCGGCTATGGAGGCGCAGCAGTTTATATAGCAATGGTGGGCGGGCGGAGGGACGGACGTGTGGTGTCAGAGTAGCCGCCTCGGCAACCGTGTATCATTAATGTGGGCGACAGATGGACGGACGGACGGCACTTGTGTCGTTTGAAGGCGGAGCAATCGCCTGCACCGGGAAGCGGCGCGGGCGGCGCCGACTGTTTCGGGCGAAAAGCGCGCGCGGGCGAGGAGATGACTCTACTTGGAGAGGATGACAATGAGGACCCACCAGGTCCATAGCCTCACGTACGCAAGTGCCTCCTTATTTTATATATATATATATATATATATATATATATATATGTATGTATGTATGTATGTATATATGTATAAAGCTATACTCCCTCCGTCTAGGTGAATAAGTCATACTAGAAGGTGCATCACGACCTAGGTGCAAGCAGATTGGTGGAAAAGAAGAATATTTCTCTCTTCTAAACACAACATTTAATCAAAGCAGTTAAGAGGATGCCTTATTAGCTACCCATGCAGGCCATCGTCATTCATAGCATGCAAAGCGCTTTTATTTCTTGCCTAATAGCCGCATGGACGTGCTGCATACATTGGTCCTTGTCCGAGCAAAAAAAGGGAGGAAAGGGGTTTCCACGGGAGACAACAAGGCAGAGGTGGAAGCGCTCGCTGGAGTAATTTATTTTGCTTCCTCCTAGTTTCCTGACATCACGGTCCCACACCATTGTCAACCTATGTAGTAGTCAATAAACGAGAGAATTGCACAAGAAGCGGCCAACTCGAGCAGTATTTGTGTTTTTGAGGTGTGAGCACTGCAGAGTTTTTTGATGTTTAGCCCAGATATTAATTTTTCTCCTCTGAACAACAACGAAAACATCGCTGCAGGTATTAACTAGGCGGGATGTGGCCCGTCTAGCCCAGATATTAATTTTTTTCAAGCTGAAAATGGCTAGCCCAGCTATACTTTTTTTAGGAATACCCAGGCAAGGTCAAGTTGTTATTCTCCGCCCCGCTGGGCTGCAAATCTTTCCTAGGAGGGATGCATTACGCTTAACAAGAAAATGGGCTTTAAGAAATAATAAATGGGATGTAATTATAAAAACTGGGCAGTAACTATAAAAAAACTGCACCAAACACGTGATTACTTTATAAAAAATTATTTTTGGATATTGAAATTATTATTTCATTAATTGTTGCGAGCGCAATGTTCCGTTGGATTTTTATCGTAATATAAATTTATATTGAAATTGTATTTAATCTGACTAGAAATTTTGGGATAAAAATATTTCGGATCCCATCAAAATGTGGGAAATTTTATTGAATTCTGTTTTGAACGGTTGGTTGAAATGGGTTGTACTTTTAACAAACTGTAAATGGGTTGTAGTAAATTCCATTAGAATTCAAAAATGGGCTGCACATTCTTAGAAATCTCAAATTGGCTATAAGTTCTCTGCCACACACTTCTGGCCTTACTAAGTTGACGCGTCCCCTAAAAAAACAGAGTTGACGCGTATGCAAGGCTTTGTCAACTTATAGTCAACACACGGTTCTAGCAGCAGTGGCCATTGGATGTCCATCCAACGGATGCCGTGCTTCTTCTTTAATCTCGGATATTCTAGCTTCACCCGCCCAAAAAATGATTCCTCCCCCCTGACATCTGGAGCGCACCGTTTCGGAAGCTGGCCTGCACGTACCAAGGGCTTTATCAATTTAGACAATATAAACGATTCTAGCTGCAGTGACCGTATGATGTCCAACCAACGGCCGTAGTGCTTCTTCAACCTCTGGTCTTGTTGCTCCAACCGCCCAAAGTAGCGCCGGTCGTGCCGCCTGCTCCTGCCTCCCGTGGTCGGCTGTGCTGCCACGGAGGCCTCATCGCCCCCTACTATTCCCACCGCTGGCCAGGACCTGCGGCGACGGCAGCCTCACACCCGCAGCCGAATGAGTGAACCCTCATACTCCTCTCCGCATGGGCATCCACTGTCGCGTCTTCACCGGCTCCGCGTCGTCCCCTTCCTAGGCCTCGCCGTCATCCACCGTCCTGGTGCTCTCGGCGCGGCGTGGTCAACGTGGTCAAGGAATGACTTCCATCGGACGTGGACTATACATGGAGAGGCTGACAGCTGGGTCCATGGCGGCAGTAATGATTCCTCCACATGACAGCAAGGACCCACCGGACGGGCCACCGTATTTCGCGAAAAAAACGTTTCCCCCCTGACTGATAGGACCCACCAGCTACACCTTCGCACGCAAGGAAGTGCGTCCAGGCAAAAAAACGATTCGCCCCCTGACTGCTGGGACCCACCAGCTACATCTTCGCACGCAAGGAAGTGCGTCCGGGCAAAAAAACCAAAACGATTCGCCCCCCTGACTGGGACCCACCAGCTACATCTTCGCAGGCAAGGAAGTGCCTGACAGTCGGGACCCACCTGGTCGAAGCCTACGTAGCGTTGTCATTCTGGTCGCAAACGTGTATGTACATATATACTGGTCGATGTAGAGGCACGCACATGTCATAGTAGAGGTGCGTACGTGTCGTAGTAGAGGCGCGCACGTAGCATGTACACGTACATACAGCGGCCAGGGTGCAAGAAAGAAAATACGGCCACATACGTACATACAGGTAGGGTCTCGAACGCCTACTCGCGCATACGTACGACCATGGCTCGTGTACATGGCTGGGTCGGAACAGAGAAACAGCGTCGTCATCTGCGTCGCGTTCATGGGGAGGCAACGAAATGCATCGTGTTCATGGGGAGCCAACGGAATGCGTCGTGTTCATCGGGAGGCAACGGAATGCGTGGGAGCCAACCGGCTGGGTCGGAACGGAATGCGTGGTCGTGTTCATCGGATGGGCTTGGACGGAGCAGGCGATGGAAACGAGGCCTGACGTACCGCACAACGGAGGAAACGGACCTCCTACGTTCGTAATGGGGTCCTGTTGATCGGGAGGGGTCTGGCCTACCGCAAAACGGACGAAACGGACCTCCTACGGTCGAAACGGGGGTCCTGTTGATCGGGAGGGGTGTGGCGTACCGCAAAATAGGACTCCACGGGATATTGTTCATCTCCACCGTCAACCTCCTCCAGACTCCACGGGCTCCTGTTCATCCAGCCTCCACGAGCTCCTGTTCATCCAGCCTCCACCGCGCGCTACTCCATCGGCTACTGTTCAACCACCCCTCCACCGTCTACTGTTCATCCAGCCCTCCACACCACGGGGTCCTGTTCAACCACCCCTCCACGGGCACCCCTCCACCGTCTACTGTTCATCCAGCCCTCCACACCACGGGCTCCTGTTCAACCACCCCTCCACGGGCACCCCTCCACCGTCTACTGTTCATCCAGCCCTCCACCACACCACGGGGTCCTGTTCATCCAGAGGCAATGCCACCGCTCACTGTTCATCCTAACCCCCCCCCCCCCCCCCCGCAACGCTCACTATTCATCCCAGAGGCACCATCGACCGGCTTCAGTTAGCAGCAGTAGCGAAGTAATCGCTTGATCGGGTTCAGTTAACAGCCATCGATCGATCGCTCGGGTTCAGTAACGCGTAGCCTGCAGTGCGATCGCTCGGGTTCAGTTAGAGCCCAACGCCTCGCTCGGGTTCAGTTAGAGCCAACGCCTTGCACACCGCGCGTACGTGTACGAGAGAAACGCGCATCACTCGACCCCCGACCTCCCACCGTAACCGGGAACTCTCCGAAATTTTCCTCCCCCTCGCTTCTACCACGGTTTTTCCCATCATGGACGGCCCAAAGAATGTCATGCAGCTGCGTCTCCGGCCCGCCCAGGACGAAAAGCCCATTTTCTGTCATGATTTTTTTGTCATGGAAGTAGGAGCCCACCACATCTATGATGATATCGGGTTTTGTCACAATTATCGTCATAGAAGTGTCATATGTATGACAGAAAAAAAATCGTTCGGCCCAAAATGTCATGGATGTGTCTTTTTTTTGTAGTGGTCTGTTTGGTATTAGGCCCAGACTATCTGCGCCCCTTCATCAATTGGATAGGTGTAGCAACAGTTGTTGCTTAGACGGTGGCTTTAGTCTTACTGTTGTTTGGCTTTGTAAGGTCTTGTGAGAATAATTAATAAATTGCCGTATGCATCGGCTAAATGCAGAGGCCGGGGGTCGTCCTCCTTTTCTAAAAAAATGGTAGTGATCCATTTGTATGCGAGGATCTAGGTTGCAGACATGCCATGCTAATGGCAAAAGAAAAAGGATGGACGAGGGTTCAGTTGGTCACCGATAGCAAAAATGTGGCTGAGGATTGGAATGCTAAGCGTGATCGTTCAAGTTGTGGCCCGGTTTTTAGAGAGATGGCATCATATATCTCTCAACTTTTCAGGGATTTGAAGTGAAGCATTGTGGAAGGGAGGCAAATGTAACAGCACATGTTTTAGCAAAGCACTCTCTCCACTAGAGCGGTGAATGTTACGTAGCTTTGCACTTGGACTGTGTACGGTCTTTGATTGAATAAAATGTCGGATGGCCGTTGCTCAAAACAAAGTCAGGGTTAAGGCTCAACAGCGCTCGGTAGCTGCATGCTTGGCAATGCCAGCTCTCCTAGAAGAGAGCTGCATGTGTATCTGTATGTCTATTTATGTGTTTCGTGCACTTGTTCCGTCGAGAACGAAAATCTACGTATCTTTCTGGTTACACTCCTTTGTCCAAATAAGTACTGTATTTCTTAAACGAGGCGTTTGCCACGCTTTAGCGAGAACTGAAACTCCCTCGCCCAACACGCTCCTGTGAGAGGCCCGTCTGCGCCGCCACTAGCCCTCCTCTCCCCTCCTCTTCCCCTCGCCGCCGCTGGAACACGCCAGCCGGGTTTAGGCGGCGGCGGGGCCCTAGTCTCCTGTCCCTCGAGGTGGTATGACGCGAGGCTGCCCCCCTCCAGCTGATGCGTGGCGCTTGGCGGGGCGTGACGGCGCGGCACCGGCAGCAGCCAAGGCGACGGCGGCGGCTGAGGCCAGTGGCGTGCAGGGCTGCTAGGCCTTGCGGGGCATTGTGCTTGGGGGCTAGCATGCTTGGATGCGGTGGCAGGTTGTGCTCGGAGTGGCGGCAAGGTGGCGAGGGTTTGCCAGATCTGATCTGGACGATGGTGGATCCTTCGTCCGCCGCTTCGTGGGCGGCACGGGCTGCGGTGGCTAGGGCCTGCCGGTGGCGTGCGGGGGCTGTTGTGCTCGTCGGCGGTGGCATGGTGGTGGTGGTGGTGGTGCGTGCCGGCCGGATTTCGCCTTTTTTTTGGCCTGCGGCGCGGGTTTGGGGCCCCGGCCCGGCGTGGCTGCGGTCCCGGCTGTGGAAGGCGACGGCGAGGTGGCTTCGCCGTGCCGGCTCCACGGCAGCTCAACGGGTTGACTGGGGCGGCGGCTGGCTTTCCGGCGTCGGCTCGTCTGTTGGCGGCCCGTTTCAACCTTCGGCCCTCTCCTTGTCGTCTGGTTGCTACCTCTGTAGTCGAAGGTTCGGCCCTCCCCCGACTATGGTCCATCGCTCGTCTCACGTTCGGCAGCAGGACCGAGCTCGTCTCACGCTCGGCAGCAGGACCGACCTCATCTCGCGCCCGTCAGCAGGATCGTGCTCGTCTCACGCCCGGTAGCAGGACCATTCTCGTCTCGCGCCCGGCAGCAGGATGGGTCGATGGAGGCCAATTTTGTCCGACCTTTGGGTTTTGGCATTAGGGGCAGCCTAGGGGTGCGAAAGGCGATTCCTTTTCGCTCCTATCTTTGGTTGAGGTAGCGGTGGGTCTCGAGTAAAGTGGATTATAGGTAGGGATGGCAATGGGGCCCCATACCCGCCAAACCTATGGGGAATTCATCTATTAGGGGGTGGGGATGGGTGAAAATTTTCCCCATGGGGATATTTACTGAACTAATTAATTCCCTGTATGGTACAACGGGATGGGGACGATATCCTATTCCCCAGACCCAATACCCATCGGGGCCCACTTTTTAACTATGATACTGCGGTCAAGCTTAAAACATTCACACAAAACCTTGCCAAAACAAAAAAAACCGGAAGAAAACCTTAAACCTACCTCACATCCTCATCTCAGTCGCCACCATGACCAAGAAGTCAATACAACTTAGATCAGCATTAGCAGGACAAGGGACAACACCATGTATGTATGTTGATTATAGTTTGTGATATTGTGTATATTAACATCTATTTATGGGGATGGGGACCTAATGGGGCCCCGTTCCCCAGTGGGGGCATGGGTATGGGGAAATTTCATCCCCAATCAGGTAAACGGGGATGGCGATGGGATGATGGGGAATAGATGGGGACGGGGATGTTCTTGGGGTCCCCATAGGGGATTGTCCCCATTGCCATCCCTAATTCCAGGTCTTGGATGCTAGGGCGGCGGCCCTGGGGGTGGCTCCACGGTGCTCTTGGGCAGAGCCCGTGGTTAGGTGCTGCCCGATGGCTATGGCTGTGTGGGCAGCATGGTCAACGGGATGTGGCGTCCGGTGGTGGTGAGTTTTGGCCGGGGTGAAAACCTGATCTATCTTCGGACGGACTAGCGGCGGCGAAACTCGCTCCCTTATTGAAGGCATCGTCCCGGCTCTCATTTCTCGTCATGTTGCTCCAGTGGAAACTCTGATCCTCGGGTCGGACGGTGACGGCGCTCTGGTGTCGTAACCTTCCTGAAGGCGCCGCTTTGGAGCACACGTTTGTCATATGCGGCTTCTTCTCTTCGTGTTGGCGTGTCCATGGTTGAGGACTCCTGTTGAACATGACATATTTGTATTGCTTATCATATCTTCTCTAGCCTTGTATAGTTGATATGGTAGGATTAGTTTCCTTGTCACGCAAGACATCCTATGTATATATTGTGACCGACTCCCTAGAATACAATTGAGTTGCACCAAATATTCTCTCTACATGGTACCAGTTTTACCGCGATCTTCCCTCGCTTCCGCACCCCGCAGCCGCCGCGCCTTCCTCTAGCCACCGCTGCGCCAACTCCAAAACCCTACCGCCGCTGTCGTCGCTACTTCTCCCATAGCCACCACCGCCGCCTACTCCTGCCCAAACCCCTCAAGCCGTTGTCGCCGCTGCCACCTCTCCCGTAGCCGCCGCCGCCGCTTCCCTTCTTATCCCTGCCGCCACCACCTTCCTCCCAAAACCCTAAAAGCCGCCGCCGCTACCTTCTATCTCCTGTAGCCGCTGCCGCTTCCTTCCCAAACACCCATCGCCACCGCCGTTCCTTTCCTCCCTTCACCACCACCAAACCCTAACCACCCGACACCACCATGGCCAAGGCTGACGCATCCGACGTCGGTTCCTTTTCCGGCGCCATGTTCACCTCCGACCGCCTCAACATGCTTCACATCAAAGAACACGTACCCGTCATCCTCGACCTTGACTCGCTGTCCTACAACGCATGGTGCACCTACTTTGCGCTGATGTTCCGCTCTTATCGTCTCATCGAGCATGTTGACGGGAGCGTCGACTTCCGTGACATGAAGGACGACGATGAGTGGCTTTCTGTGGACTCATGCATCGTCAAGTGGCTCTTCCTCACCATCTCCGGCGGCCTCTTCAACATGGTGAACGCCCGCGATCCGTCTGCGTATGCTATGTGGACGCGCCTGTGTGATCTCTTCCTCGACAATCAACTCCAGCGCCGTGTTTTTCTTCAAGGGGAGTTCTTCACTATGCACCAAAACGATCTTTCGATCGATGAGTACTGCACGCGGCTGAAGGTCCTCGCCGATGAACTGTGCGACACCGGCATGACCATCGACGACTCCGTCCTCCTCACCAACCTCCTCCGTGGCCTCCACCCCGACCTTGGCCAGTCCGCCGCCAACCTCTCCCTCGTCACGCCGACGTACGCGAAGGCGGTCACATATCCTCCCGTAGTCACCACGATAGCGATGTAAACAGTGAGACTGGAGAAGAACCTGAAGGCAAGCCGACGGACACACACCCCCACAGTCGTAACGATCGATGCATCGCGGAGTCGTGAATGGAGTGGAAACCGATGAGGTTGCTCAAGCAGGCAGTAGCCCTTTGTTCCGGCTTGTCTTGTATTCCAAGTTGATCATTGTACTCCTATATATATGCCCACGAGGCTCAAACAATACAACAACGATTCCACCACATCCCTCTCTCCCACTTTCGGTCCATGTTTAGGCCTGAGGGAGCCACAGGTGAGGGGGAGTGTTGACGTATAATGTGTTGCCTAGTCTCTTCCATTAGATCGGTCTTTTGGTTGCATTGGCTAGAGCATGCACTTCTACATGGTATCAGTTTCCAAGTTCTAAACCCTAGCCGCCCGTCGCTTCCGCTCCGCACGCCGCCCCCGGGGCGGTCGGCCTTCCCGACCGCCACTGGGGGCCGCGCCGCCCGTACCTAGGGTTCATCTGTCGGTCGTGTCGAACGGCTGCCCTAAAGAGTCTTTTTCCCGATCCTTTGATCCTGGTTTTCTCTCTCTCGCCGGTCGCTTTGATCGGCGTCTACTTTTTTGTTTTCCGATCTATGATCGGTTCGCGTCGCCCGCCGTCATTCGTCATCTTCAACACGCGTCTACTCCATTGTCTCCGGCTGGATCCGGCGTTGCACGAACTTAACGCACAGCCGTGGAAGATGCTCGTGTTGTCCTGCGTCCCATGCTACATGTCCTCCGGCTATCTGCTCGAGCGTTGGACGCTGGCCGATTCTCTGCGTGGCCCCGTGTTCGTGCATGTCGGTTACTGCGCTCCAGCCTCGCGAAGCCAAAGGAGGTGCTGCATCGGCGTGAGCCTTGATCGCCCGTGCATCCCGCATAGCAACGTGTGCCTAGCCTGGCCGGTTCCATGTAGGTGCTTGTGTTGGCACCCGAGATTGCACCTAATGGCTGCGTATGTGCACCCACTCCTGCCAAGTCCTGCCCCTAGTGGACGATTCATCTTCACGGCAATCAGATTGATCATCCGAGTGCACGTGATTTATTTTCGCGGACGTCGTCAAGTACAACGCGTCTCTTCCCGATCGAGCAACGGGTTGCAGCTGCGTCGTCCCTTTGGACCGTAGCGTCGCCGCCCCGTGGTTCTCCCCGTGGCTGCATCGATCTGCGCCGCCGCCGTGTCGCCCCTTCAGGTCGTAGTGTCCCGGCACGTGATCCCCGCCGCCGCCCTGAGGCCGTTCCCGTGGTTGCACCACCTCGCGCGCTGCCGCTGCGTCGCCCCTTCGGGCCGTAGTGCCGCGGCCCGCGGTCAACCGCCGCACCGAGGTCGTCCGCTCCAGGCCGTCCCCGAGGCTGCACCGACCCTCGTGCTGCCGCTCCGTCGCCCCGTCGGGCCGTAGCGAGCGTGGCACGCGATCCCTGTAACCGCCTTGAGGAATTCCCCGCCGTCGCCCCGACCTGCCCGCCGCCGTTGCGTGGCCCCTTCGGGCTGTAACGCTGCGAACTGCGGTCGACCGTCGTTCACGCGTGTTGACTTCCACGTGATATGCACCGCGCCGCCTTGTTGGAAATATGCCCTAGAGGCAATAATAAAAGCATTATTATTATATTTCCTTGTTCATGATAATTGTCTTTATTCATGCTATAATTGTGTTATCCGGAAATCGTAATACATGTGTGAATAATAGACACCAACATGTCCCTAATAAGCCTCTAGTTGACTAGCTCGTTGATCAACAGATAGTCATGGTTTCCTGACTATGGGCATTGGATGTCATTGATAACGAGATCACATCATTAGGAGAATGATGTGATGGACAAGACCCAATCCTAAACATAGCACAAGATCGTATAGCTCGCTTGCTAGAGTTTTCCAATGTCAAGTATCCTTTCCTTAGACCATGAGATCGTGTAACTCCCGGATATAGTAGGAGTGCTTTGGGTATACCAAACGTCACAACGTAACTGGGTGACTATAAAGGTATACTACGGGTACCTCCGAAAGTGCCTGTTGGGTTGACACGAATCGAGACTGGGATTTGTCACTCCGCATGACGGAGAGGTATCACCGGGCCCACTCGGTAATGCATCATCATAATGAGCTCAATGTGATCAAAGTGTTTGATCACGGGATCATGCATTACGGTACGAGTAAAGTGACTTGCCGGTAACGAGATTGAACAAGGTATTGGGATACCGACGATCGAATCTCGGGCAAGTAAAATACCGATTGACAAAGGGAATTGTATACGGGATTAATTGAATCCTCGACATCGTGGTTCATACGATGAGATCATCGTGGAGCATGTGGGAGCCAACATGGGTATCCAGATCCCGCTGTTGGTTATTGCCCGAGAGCCGTCTCGGTCATGTGTGCATGTCTCCCGAACCCGTAGGGTCTACACACTTAAGGTTCGGTGACGCTAGGGTTGTGAAGATATGTATATGCAGTAACCCGAATGTTGTTCGGAGTCCCGTATGAGATCCCGGACGTCACGAGGAGTTTCGGAATAGTCCGGAGGTAAAGAATTATATATAGGAAGTGCTGTTTCGGCCATCGGGACAAGTTTCGGGGTCATCGGTATTGTACCGGGACCACCAGAAGGGTCCCGGGGGTCCACCGGGTGGGGCCACCCATCCGGAGGGCCCCATGGGCCAAAGTGGGGAGGGGAACCAGCCCATAGTGGGCTGGTGCGCCCCCCTAGGCCCACCCCATGCGCCTAGGGTTGAAACCCTAGGGGTGGGGGCACCCCACCTTGGCTTGGGGGCCACTCCAGCCTTGGCCGCCGCCCCCCCCCCCCCCAGGAGATCCAATATCCTAGGGCCGGCGCCCCCCCCCTAGGGGGCTATATATATGAGGGGGGGAGGGGGCAAGAACACCTGAGTCCTGGCGCCTCCCTCTCTCCCTGCTACACCTCTTCCTCTCGTAGTACACGGCGAAGCCCTGCTGCTGTGACGCCCTGCATCCACCACCACGCCGTCGTGCTGCTGGATCTTCATCAACCTCTCCTTCCCCCTTGCTGGATCAAGAAGGAGGAGACGTCACGCTGACCGTACGTGTGTTGAACGCGGAGGTGCCGTCCGTTCGGTGCTAGGATCTACGGTGATTTGGATCACGTCGTGTACGACTACCTCATCCCCGTTCTCTGAACGCTTCCGCTCGTGATCTACAAAGGTATGTAGATGCATCCGATCACTCGTTGCTAGATGAACTCATAGATGGATCTTGGTGAAACCGTAGGAAAATTTTTGTTTTCTGCAGCGTTCCCCAACACGCCTCCCTTGGCGCGGGAACATCACCTTCTGCACCGGTCTTCGTCACGCTGTCAGGTTCATTATCGCCTTCTTCGAGCACCGCCGTCGCGCTCCTTCTCTAGCCGCCGCCTCCTTAGGCCGCAGCCGCCGCTGCTCTTCCTCCGCAGCTCCACGGCGACTACCTCGACACCGGCGACCCCCGACTTGACACTGACCACGGCGTTCTTCGCACGGCTACCTCGACTACGGCTACACCACCTACGCTATCGGCTACATCGACAACCGGCACAAAGGGCTACCGCCTGCTTGAGCGACCTCATCGGTTTCCACTCCATTCACGACTCCGTGATGCATCGATCGTTACGACTGTGGGTGTGTGTGTGTCCTATGACGATCTTCATGTCTTTGGTTGCTTGTGTTGCCCCAACATCACCGCCACTGCTCCACATAAGCTTGCACCTCGGTCTCTCGCTTGTGTCTTTCTCGGCTATCAACCAAACACCAAAGGATTTCGCTGCTATGACCCGGTCTCTCGTCGCGTGTTTGTATCACGGCATGTTTACTTTGATGAGGTTGCTTTTCCCTTTGAGAAGGCTACACCGACAACAATTCCGTCTTCGGATGATCTCCCTCAACGGCCTCGTGGAGCCCTTGCGCTTCCTCCGCCACGACCCCGTGCACCTCCGACGGGTCCTTCGGCGGGGCCTCCCTTGCCGGCTCAGGTGGAGCCGGCCTCGCCCATCCAGGCTTCGGCTCCCTCTGGTCTGGTTGGCTCAGGCGGAGCTGGCTTCACCCCTCCTGGTTTCGGTGCCCGCCCTCGCTGGCCTGGCCCAGGAGGCGTCTCGGACGGGCTCTCTCCCGCTTCGCCCGCACCCATGTTGGAGGCGGCCTTGCCTGCCCCCGCGTCGCCTGCGGCCTCGCCTGCCGCCTCGTCCGTCTCGGCCGCGGTGTCCTCTTCGCCACCCGCAGCCTCGCCTGCGGTCCTGTTGCTGTCACCCGCGGTCGTCCCCGCGGACACCTCTTCGCCACCCGCGGCCTCGCCCACGGTCTTGACGCTGCCGTCTGCGGTCTCGGTTGAGGCCTCAACCGCAGCCTCACCAGCGGTCTCTCCCGCGGCCACGTCTTCGTCCTCTTCCGTGGTTGTGCCGCCACCTCGACGCCGGGCTCGACCCCCGCCTCCGCCGCCTCATTATTCCATGGTGATGCATGCTAAAGACAGGATCCATCAGACGAACCCTCGCTACCACAATCTCAGCGTCACGGTCATCTCTCCAGTACCGTGCTCGGTGCGTTCTGCCCTGAGTGATCCGCATTGGCTAGTGGCTATGCGTGCTGAGTATGATGCTCTCGTTGCCAACCAGACCTGGACGTTGGTTCCTCGCCCCCTGGTGCCAACATTATCACCGGCAAGTGGGTTTTCAGCATAAGCTTCTCCCCGATGGCTCTATGGACAGGTACAAGGCCCGCTGGGTTGTTCGTGGGTTTGCACAACGTGCCGGTGTTGACTTCTCGGAGACCTTCTCCCCGGTCATCAAACCCACCACGATTTGTGTTGTTCTTCAGCTCGCCGCATCTCGCCACTGGCATGTTCATCAGCTCGACATCAACAACGCTTTCCTCTATGGTCATCTTCAGGAGCGTGTTCTCTGTCAGCAGCCTACTGGTTTTCTCGATCCCTCTCGGCATGATGATGTTTGCCTGCTATCACTGTCTCTCTACGGTCTGAAGCAGGCGCCCCGTGCGTGGTATCATCGCATTGCAGCATTCCTCACTGCTCTCGGTTTTCGCAGAACCACCTCCGACACGTCGCTGTTTGTGCTTCATCGAGCTGATCATGTCGCCATGCTTCTTCTACATGCTGACGATATTGTCATCACCGCCTCTCGGGCGGGCTTACTTCGCGACATCATCGGTCGTCTTGGTTCTGAGTTTCGGCTTAAGGACTTGGGCGCTCTGCACTTCTTACTCGGCATCAATGTGCGACGTGACACTTCCGGGTTTTTTCTTCATCAAGGACAGTATGCTCTTGATCTCTTGGATCGTGCTGGTACGACCGATTGCAAACCTGCTGCCACTCCTGCCGAGGCCAAGCCGAAGCTCTCTACCACTGCTGGACAACCTCACGCTCACTCGAACAGACATTCAGTTCGCCGTGCAGCAGGTTTGCCTGCACATGCACTCGCCTCGTGATGCTCACTGGTCTTTGGTTAGGCGCATTCTCCGGTACATTCATGGCACATCGACATTCGGTTTTCGTCTTCGCGCCTCCGCCTTCACTGAGCTCTTTGCTTACACTAATGCGGATTGGGCCGGATGCACCGACACTCGACGATCTACGTCGGGATACTGTGTCTTCTTCGGTGACTCTCTTATCTCATGGTCCTCTAAGCGGCAGCCCACCGTCTCCCACTCGAGTGCTGAGGTCGAGTATCGTGTCGTTGCCAACGTTGTTTCCGAGACATGTTGGTTACGACAACTACTTGGCGAACTTCGGGTCTCCATCCCGAAAGCTACGGTGGTTTTCTGTGACAATGTTTCGGCCACCTATCTCGCGGCGAATCCGGTGTAGCATAAGCACACCAAGCACATTGAGCTTGATGTTCACTTCATTCGCGAGAAGGTTCAGTTGGGTCAGCTTCGTGTTCTTCATGTACCGACCACCCAACAGTTTGCCGACATTATGACCAAGGGGCTTCCAACCACTGCATTCCAGGAGTTCCGTTCCAGTCTTTGCATCGCCGACGCCGACGCTTCGACTGCGGGGGGTGTTGAACGTGACATATTTGTATTGCTTATCCTATATTCTCTAGCCTTGTATAGTTGACTCCTAGAGATATGGTAGGTTTAGTTTCCTTGTCACGCAAGACATCCTGTGTATATATTGTGACCGACTCCCTGGAATACAATTGAGTTGCACCAAATATTCTCTCTACAACTCCGGTTGCTATTGTACTACTAGGGGTAGTGTTGCCGCGTTCAGCGCCTATGTATCCAGCCTTGGGTGTGTGCGTGCGTTGTGATGGCGTGCGTTTGTACCTGCTGTGGTCGGTCATTGCTTTATATATATAAAGCGGGGTGAAAGCCTTTTCAATAAGCCTTTGTGGTTTACAAGGTTCAACGAGCGCAACAAGGTCGAAGGTTCAACACACTCTCTGGCGATACGCACACACAATACAAACCCAGTAAGGGTTAAGGCTCAAAAAAAAAGGCTCAACAGCCAACATACACGATACAAACCCCATGGGGTCCATGACTCACAAGCCGAAACGCACACACACAACCACCACGGTGAAGATGAAGAGGGACATCAGGCTCCATCACTCCGACTCCCTTCCATGAGTGTCGAAGCATGAAGGCGAAGCTGTCGAATGAAGGGATCAATGAGCTTATGTATATAGTCTCTTCGTTTCTAAATATAAGACCTTTTAGATATTTCAGTATGAACTACATACGGATGTATATAGACATATTTATGGTATAGATTCACTCATTTTGCTTCGTGTGGAGTTTATAGTGAATCTTTAAAAGGTCTTATATTTAGATACAGAGAGAGTAGTAAGTACCATTCTTACCGCCACAGTGGTCGTGGTCGTGGTCGTAGCAGTAGGTGTCGACGTTTTCACAACGCCACTGCTCTCCTTCCGTGTCTCCGCCAACTTTAGAGGTTGTGTGGTGGCGACGGACCCGTCACCGGCCTTGGTAACCTTCAAGTCCGTCCCTTTCACGCTAGCCACGATGGCCAACCTCGACCCAGGCTTTGACTTCTTCGGCTGAGTAATGGCGGATACCTCGCTCACACTAGTAAACACCTGATGGCCACCATTGACCATGCCCTACCCGCCGGCATGGTCGCCATCGCTTTTCCGTCTAGCCCGCGCTTGCCGGCCGACTCTCCGACGACCCGCTACACAACTACTCCGCACTAAGCTGTCCACCGTTGCCGTGCCACCTCCCTGTAGCTCGACCGCTTGATTTCGACCTTGCCCTTGGAGTGTGCCTGATCGGCCACTCACCGACGCTTCAGTGGGAGGAGGTCCATGATGGAGGGTGGAGATGGTGGTAGAAGCGGAATAGGGAAGGGCCAACGGTCCCCGGTGCAGGGCTGCTGGTGGCATGGGTGATGAGGGGACTCATACGGGGCGGCGGCGTGGGGATGGAAGATTGGATGGTGTCGACTGGTGAGAGACTGCTTGAGAATCAAGGGTGGGGTCGGCATTCTTGCATGGGTTTTCATCGTTGATTTTTTAGAGTCAAGTACACCGGTGCCACAACTTGGCGCGAAAAATCAGTTTAGTGCTAAAACTTGCGGCATACATTAAATTGGTACCATAACTTGGCTTTAGCGTGCATATATGATGCAAATCAAGTTTCTATACAAACATGGTGCTGAGTAGGTGTGCCAACGTAGCATAAGACCCGATGTTAGTGACTAGCGGCAAAGATGACGTGTGCTTGCTATTTTGAAAGAAAACATCTTAGAAATTTTTCTCTCAAAAAAGCCCCTACCACGGCTGAAGGATCCACTCGTCAACATGACAGAAAATAACGGAAACAAACTGGGTCTGCGGGATTTGAATCATTGACTTGAAGCACGTATGATGCGTTTGGTTACCTGCATCGTTTTTAGGCACTTTGCATCTTGTCCCAACTGGGCATGGTTGAGCATATGCAGGCAAAAAATCAACATCTGCATGTTGATTGCTTGCCCATCCCCTCTAGCTTGCATGTGCCGAAACCAAGGCCTGCTATTTGGTTGTGGACTTGTTTGAGGGGAAACACAAGTCTGGTTGTTTGGTTACATCCAGGACAGTTGTGTGGTAACCTCCTGCTCGATGTGGTGAGGTTACCAGAGGCACACATGGAAAGAACTAAACTAGACAGAACAAACTTAGCCACAAACACAAGTCTTAACCATGCATCACAAATTTTAAACGAACATAGTATGATAACTTTTAAACGAAACCCAAGTCTTAAAACAAGAACCAACAAGGAATGGCCAACAGGAGCTCAGGCGGTCACGACGAAGGCGTTGTCGTACTCCTTGCACTTGGCGACCACCTCCACGCCCTCGTCGTTGAAGACAATCACCTTCATGGTGTCGGGGGTCAACAACTTGAACGTCAACATGTACCCGATCATGATCTGGTGAACGGCGGCGAAGGTGGCCCAACCCTGATCAAGGGTGACCCTGCCGTTGATCACCCTCAACGTCACCCTCCATGCGCAGCCGGTGTTCGTCTTGAGCTTGAACTCTGTAGGGAGGGAAGTACTTCGTGAAGTCCAGAGGCAATGGCAGACTCTCTAGCTTTGGACCAAGGATAACCTTATAGAAGTGGTTTGGTCCTGACTCCCGATGGTAGTGGCGATAATTCCTCCGCTTGGCCCTTGGGTGATCCTGCACCGGCACTTCAATCAATGGTGGCACAACCTCCTTTCCCTTCTCCAATGGTGGCACGACCTCCTTGCTCTTGTCCGTGTGCATTATGAACAACACGCAGTTCAATGGTCAACATTCATTCATATCGGCCTAAGTCTCCTATATTAACCCACCCTACTAACCAAGCACCGCACTCAAACCCCCTCTATTTCACCACCTCTCCTCTTCCTCCTCTATGTTTCACCACCTCTCCTCTTCTTCTTTTCTGCGGGGTCACTGCCTCTAATTCACCACCTCTCCCTCGCCATAAACTCCAACCCCAACCCATTCCCCTTAGGCATTGGATATGGAGGGCCTTCTTCCTTGGGTGCTCGTTCGGTGACCGCAAGAAGTTTGAGCGCACCATGGAAGTGTGCTCGAACTTCAGCAGCAACAATGACATGCACAAGAAGGACGATGTTGTGATGAAGAAGGCTACGCCGGACGAGCTCAAGACACTGATTCCAGACCCAACCAAGGGCGCAATGTCAGTGGACATCCTGAGTTGGGCCATGAATCAGACAGACTCCGGCGACGCTGGGCAGCGGGCAAGATGGGCCAAGTACAGTCAGTACAAGGCGCCTCAAGAACAGCGTTTCGCGGTGTACTGGAGTAGGATGTTCGGGTCGCCGGAGGCCGACAATGACGAGGTGCAGATGGTGGCTAGGACACCGGCGGCAGGCGACTGTGCAAGACCCATCGTTCTTGACGAAGACGATGAGAACGAAGATGATGAGGAAGAAAAGAAGATGGCTACGCCCCCTCCCGCCGCTCCACGTGACTCTAGGGTCACCGCGGGTAGACAAGAAAGTTTGTACCCCAATCCCGACCCCCAGTGTAATCGAAAAATAACCTATGAACCCTAGTAGCCGTCGATGCAGAATCGATTGATGGCAATCCTCCACCTCCGATATGTTCAATCCCCTCCCGAAATCTTCAATCGCGTGCACTCATCTAATCTAACCTGAGTCGGAAGTAGTTAATCTACAGAGAGGACGAGGACTTGCCGCCATGGCCGGTGCGCTCCGGTGGAGGTCTGCAGACGCTCCGGTGGTTGCCCCGTCTTGGATCCAATCACAGTAGAGCTCCAGTGGTCGCCGCCGCTGGTGTGAATGGGGAAGAGCCAGAAGGGAGAGAGCGGTGAGGAAGGGAGGTGAGGGTAATTTATGACGACACATTTGGAAACAACGCGACTTCTCGGGACCGCACCCACGCGTGCAACCGCCCACGCCCACGTGTCTAGGGTTGCATCACGGGGCCTGGCTCCACAAAAACGGCCAATTTGAGCGTTCCTCTGGATGCAGGCCCAGAGGTGCTTTAATGTTCGTGGTATGCAGGCCCAACAATGAATGTGGGTAACCAAACAGGTCATTTTCTTCCTACGCGGGCTTGGTTGAGGTATATGCATCCTACCAAACGCGTCCGTAGCTGCGCTCACCCAACCAACTGACCCGAGTGCTTTACACATTATAATCGCCTCTATATATTCTTTTAGATCTAAGTGGGCCACGGTCCCTACAACCTATTTTCCACATTTTTTAGAAACTTGTACAATGTATGCAAACAATAATCCTGCATTATAAATAATGTCAAGATAAAATGAATAACTTACATTGTGAAATAATCATGTATTAATTTAACATATAACCATATAATTAAATTATAAATTTCCAAATTATTCATGTAGTAATTCACATATTTAATGAAAACATATATTCAATAAATGCTTATGTAATTTTAAAATTGTTCACAGTTTAGAAAATATATTAATGTAATATATAAAAGTATTCATGTTTTAGGAAAGCATTTATTTTTCATATATTTCAATAAATTCTTTTATAAGTATTAAAATGTTCACAGTTTTAAAAAATATTCATGTAGTATATAAAAGTGTTCATGCCTTAAGAAATTTTTTATTTCTCTATACATTTTCATAAATTCTTATGTAAAATTTAAAATATTCAAAGTTTTAACAAAATATTCATGAGGATATAGAAGTGTTGATGCTTTAAGAAACATATATTCATATAATGTAAGAATAGTTGGCTGAGATTCAAAGCAGCTACATGTAGTCATCAGGTGCGAGTGGCCAGCACACCACCCAGCAGCATTACTTTTTGGGTAATTTATAAAATATACGTAAATTATATTCTTATGTTATAAATGATAATAATAATATGGCAAATTGTAACATGCTCCCTCTTAACCCCCTGAATAGTATTACATTATAAAAATATTCTGGTATTATCTCAAAAAATGTCTATATAATTAAAAATATTTATGTAGTACATAAAAGTGTTCATTGTTATTTTGAAATTTATTTTATTTATAACACACGGTTACAATTTACATGTATTTTATAAAGTTTTTTCAAAATAACAGTGCAAAATGGGCCGCTGGGACTCGAGCCTGCTAATACAGAGGCATCCACGAATAACGTGAAATGAATGTCTCAAAAAAAAAAAGAATAACGTGAAATGATCATGGGCTAGGTGGTTAGCCGAGCGCAGCTGCTCGCTATAGTTTGTCTCCCCAGGGGGGCTAATTATTTCTGTGGCGCTGTCAAATGGACCCTTGTGGCAGGGGCTCTTTTGTGAGATCAAATTTTGAGTTTTTTTTTGGCAAAATATCAAGCCACAGGTCCTTTCTGTCGTCCAGTCGCTGACAGCGAGCCCCATCCCATGTCCGCGCGTCTAGTCAGCACCTTGTTCGTATAGAAATGTGATTTACACCGCGTATGCACGTCAAAGCCAAGTTATGAAAACAGTTCAATGTACACTGCAAGTTTTAGCACTAAACTAACTTTTCATGCCAAGTTGTGGCACCAACGGTGTAATTGACTCATTTCTTAACTCTTTTTTGCACGCGGATGGGGTCGAGCGAGAGGGTGGATTTTTTTCCTTCAATCAATAGTGGTGTTACTAAGCGAAACAAACATGACGTCTTTTAACAACATGGAATAGTAGGGATAAGAGAGATTTAATATGGAGACATCCATAAAATTTTAGATTTTGATAAGATTTAATCTTATTTGAGTATGGATAGGAGAAGGCAATGAAAGTTTTGGTTTAGTTGAGGTTTTGGCATGATTTAAATTGATTTGGGTATGAGTAGTGAAAGGCAAGAAAAGTTTGGTTTAGTTGAGATATTGGCAGGATTTGATTTGATTAAGTTAATACATGACATGGTTAGCAGCAGAAAACCAGGGAAGGAAGGAGGCATGAGTAAAAAAACAACTCTTTTTTAGAGAAACCAACTCCTTTTTTTAACATCGCTACAAACACAAGCACTCATATATATGCGTATACGCTCACCCCTATGAACGCAAACATGCACACCCTACCTCTATGAGCACCTTCGAAAGACTGAGCCAGCATATCATTTTAAGATTTTACGAAGTCACCGTAGGCGCCTCGTAATCGACGAGAAAGTCTCCTCCCGCGTATTGTCGGAAATCCTGAAATAAATCCAGAATAAATGCGAGCACCGGGACTAGAAACCTAATGAGCTGGGAATACCACTTTCCACCTAACCATCCACCACATATTTGTTCGCAAATCAACTCCTTTTTAATAATAGAGATTCATGCATTTGTCCCGCGGTGTGCACACCTACCCTTGCCAAATGAAAAAAAAAAGATGTCTCAAGCTTTCTCAGTTTACCCTTAGATTAACTTGTGGCCTGTATTGAAAGGTACGATTTTGATGATTGGAATTTTGTAACTACACATGAATATATCGTAGAACTTTTTAATGGTTGAAGATTGAACTTTTTTCACATTTTGCTTTGTACTGATCAGACTCGGGTCATTAACGAGTCCCGCAACAATTTATGAAAATAAAATAAAAAAAGAATATTTCTAGAACACCCCAATTATTTCAAAGTTTTCCAACACATGGTATAAATTTTCATGAAAAATTTCATGCATGCATTATGGTACAGTATTGGGCACTGGACTGTTTAAATAAGTTTCAATGGAAGGAAACGTTTTCGTGGATAGTGAATCATCTATGGTGACTTTCTTAATATCAAAGCTCCGATCTCGAAGAAACCATTCATAACGTCTCGTGGAGAAAGGACCTGAGGCGACTGAAACCCTAGGCACCGCCCCATCTACTCCCTTTCTCACCGTCGCCACGGAGCGTCGCTGGGCAAAGCCCGTGTGGCACTGGTGGAGGCGGGGAGGTCCTGATCTGCGAAGTCCTGCTTGTGGAGGAGTTGGAGGGTTGCTACTGATGGCGAAGCAGATGTGTGCTCAAGTGGTGGTCTTCATTAGGCGATCCTCGATGGCGGCGTTGGTGATCTAGCATGGCGATCTTGAACGGTGGCCCAGCCTGGCTAGGTCACCAGAAAAGAAGGAGTCGGTGCATGGTCCTGCACAGTGGCAAGCTGCCAAGCTCCACATTAGACACAGATCTGTAGTGTGGTCTTCGAAATTTATAGACCCTTATTTTTGTAAACTCAAGTTCTTTTTGTAGATTTGAAAAATGTTTGCTACGATGAACTTATTTCCAATAGAAACCGAATTTTTAAAAACTATTTTTTAACATACACTGAACATTTTTTCTATATACACTGAACTTATTTAGTGATCATTGAACTTTTTTAGTATGTGTTAACCTTTTTTATTCGAACTGTAATTTTTTAACACACGGAAAACCTTTTCTATTATAGGTTGACAACTTTTTTATGCATACTGAAAATTAAATAATGTACAGTAAACGTTTCCAGGAAATGTTGATCTGAATTTTAAAAAAATCATGAATGAGAAAAGTCCATGAATTCAAAAAAATATAATTTTGAAAAATTTTCATCTTTTTTTATGAATTTGAAAGAGAAGAAACGAAAAGAAAAGGTAACAAAAAATAAATAATAAACGGAGCTGAAGGAAAAGAGGAACAAAAATAAATAGGATTTAAAAATGAAAAAAAAAAGAAAAATTAAAAACCAAATCAAAAATAAGAAAACTGGACGAGGAGAAAGAAAAGAACCGTGGAGACGAAGGTGGCACGCACCGTCCGTTGGTTATGTGCACCCATGCCTGACCGTCTCTGGCGGTTTCGCTTTTGGAAGGCCCAAGAGTGGAGCAGAGCGTGTGTGTGCGCGCCTCTGCTCAGCCGTCAGCTATGACACCACGGCACAAGTAGTGGCACCACTTGCTCGACTCATGGATGGGCAGGTAGGCATATGCGGTTTTTGCTCTCGGTTTGTCGCTGCACACCCAGTGCTAGGCGGGCACGCTTCTTCTGGCCAGGCGGCTTGTTGTGTTGTCATTCATTGCTGCGATTGCCACCAAGCTTAACAAGCGCTTCACTGCTGCGATCGCACAATCCACGGACAACAAATCGGCACCGGGCCCGGAGTGTCAGTTTGGTTATTAGCGACGCGATGCTCAATTCCGCGTGCAAGGTGGTCAATACGATGGCTGTGGATGGTCACTATATATACATATACTCCCTCTATAAAGAAATATAAAAACGTTTAGATTTCTATACAGAGGGAGTAGATGACAGTTCTCAGCTTCTGATGAGTGTCATCTTTGATCTGCTGTCGGCTGAGCACGAGTCATCAACACGTAAGTACATGTGGCGCGTAAGCAGGGGCGGAGCCAGAAAATTTAGCCATTGGGTTCATTTGTTGACTTTGCTGTGAAGATTTGATATAAATTAATTAAGTAAAAACAGGTGTATCTAGTGTTGGAAACACCCATGCAAGATAGGCTACCCCAGCATAATAATTCTGCAAGGAAGCTGGTTGGAACTCAGGATCTCCATGCCATAGTGGAGAGACTGTACCACTTTGGTAAGTGTAAAATCTAACTTCACATCATCTTACAACAAAGATTATAACACTAAAAATAACTTAATGTCTGGAAATATGATATCACTTATCATATATCATGTTACATAAATACCAAAGAGTGCACGACATACCTGTTATAGCCAGTTCATGACCAAATGACTTCATAGCTTCAGATAAAGCGTCTCATCTTCTTGTAAGCAAGAAAATGACCATTAATTTCTAATGACTCACTCTTATTGTTATCCCTAAAAAGATAGCAGCAATAACAAAAGGTCGTATGCATCTTGTCACTATACTAAGTCAACCACCATATTCATAAAATCATTCTAGATTAAATCTTGGTGAAGCATCTCCAACTCCAATAAAGCTCTAGGAATAATCACAGGTGGTATCCCGTAATGTCTTATGGTTAGATATGTTCACCTAATCTCATATTGCTTCTTAGATTTTTTCGATCAGCCGGATTGCTTGCAACATCGGTATTTGATGCACTTTGCCTGGGTCTAACAACTGGACTTGATGTGTCTGTATCGTTATCTATATCTGGAAATTGATTTTTAGTTGAGAAGTATCGTTCCACAGTATAGATCAATGAAAGTATAGGGGATAAGCAACTAGAAAACTAGGGCAAAAATCAATATTATAGTGATATACGAGACTAGAGAGGAGATGTGGAGATTGTGATTCATTACCACGAATTTGGATTAGTTCTTGGCCTGTCGCTCAATAGCTGGCATCTGGCGACCAATCCACGACGGAACGCCGAGCTAGAGAGACGACATTTTTGAGTTATTTTGGGAAGTCATTGAGCGATCAGGAAAGACGAGAGGCGGCTGCCGAGTATTCGTACAGGGAATTGGCGAAAAAACAGACGACCTAGGCACTCAACTTGGGCTTTTGGGCTTTCGATTGGATAATACGTGGGTGGGTGGGATCCTGTTTTTCTTGGTGATGATGTTTTTAGTGGTGATGTTTTCTTAGTGGTGATGTTTTCTTCTCCATGACGTTGGTTTGACAGGACCGCAGCCTTGGTGACTTTCTATTTGCGATCAACAACGACATGGTAGTAGAAGCTGTACCGAATTGTTTTCATATGATCTCGCTAAGCGGCGGCCGCGACATCAGCATATCTAGTTCCTTTTGGCTCCACCAGCCATCACATATGGATACTCCTCTCCATTAGGTTAGGCTTCTTTCTCACGAGGACGGCGTTTAGGCGGATAACGGGTTCTCATCTCTGAGCTGGTTTTCCGGGTTCCGATTCTCCACAAGTCCGTCCATCAGAACGAAGCTCCGGCGTAGATTACTATCGTTTTCTTGGGCAACGAGGTTATGGTTTTTCACTTTGCGTTCGTGACTGCGATCTATGATGTTGTCAGGTCCTTCAGATTGATTCAAGGGTTAAACAGTGATTATTGTGTGTCCATGACGTTGGTCCTTAGAGGCATATGCATGAATACAAAAAACTTTTCGGTTATGAATGATGAGGTCAGGCTCAGCTCCGGCTCAAACTGAGGTTAGGGGCTTCAGAGCATGTACAACCGGGCACCCCAAACCCGCCTCAAACGCCCGCGCAGACGGCCCTGTCACGAAATTTTGATCCAGACGGGCGCCTCAAACGGGTCTCAAATGGTCGGGCTGACCGGCATCCCTTATATCCCACATATATTCATCCCATGCGTTTGCCGGACCAAACCCTAGCCATTTCACTCCACTTCACTTCCCTCTGCCACCAAACTCACCCCGATGATTTACCGCCGTCTCCGGCATGGGAAGCAAGGGATCTGACTCCGGACAATCCAGATTCGTGGACTGGGGTGCCATCCCGTGCAGGTTGGAGGAGGCAATGGCCACCCGCGTTGCACTTCGCCGCTCCTGGGAGGACGACACCCGACCGAGGACATGATCTGTACGGTGTGACTCAATAGCGTTGGCTCAACGGGTGTTCGGATCCTCTGGGGCTGGATCATTGCGGTCCTGGCAGCCTTCATATCTTTCTTTCCCCATCTTCGGTCAGGCAGAGTATGAGTCCCATCGGGACCGGAGTGTCCGCTATGGAAAGGAGAGGATAAATGCCGCCGAGGCCCGACCAGCTGTTGACATGGTAGCGACGGAGCCGGCTGATGCGGTGGCGCGGGCGACCGCAGAGGAGGAAGTCATCAGCGCCAGCATTGTGAAGAAGCGGTAGCGGAGGAACACGCGCCCTCGCCCGAGAGCAGAATTGAGCGGTACGTGCCATGGTCGGACTGCCACTGAAAGAGGAGAAGGAGGACAACGACGGTGAGGACAACTTCGGTGACAAGCAGATCCAGCTTGATCCCTACCGCATCTTTGGCCCGTACTTCCACAACAAAGACGGCAATGGCGCTACGAAAGGCAAGTGCAACCGTGAATGATCTTCTTCACCATAGCCAAACATGTCAAATTTTGGTAGCGATGCAGTAGCCTGACGATGTGTGTACCGCATCTACATAGTTGCATGAGTTTGTATGGTTTTTTTATTTTTTTTAAACTAGTTTGTATGGATTTAAGATATGATAATTGAGGTGTTCAGTTGTGAGAAGGTAAATTTAAGGCTTGACCGGTCAGTATCTACGGACGTTTAAGGGGTCGGATTTGCTAGATGCTCTCATGCGAGGACGAGCCACCAGCGAAACTCGTTTGGGAGGATGGACATGATTGTTTTTTATTCACCAGGGCAGTTGAACATGCACCCATTTTTCGAAATCTTTCGGCGTTCGACAGCAGGCAAGAAAAGCGAAACCAGAAAAGGCAAGCCGCTGGACGCGGGGGTGGGAGTGGGCCCCCCGCCCCGATAGAGAGAGACCATATATGGACGTCCGTCGACCCGCGATAACGATATTCCCGAGAGAGAAAGAATCCAGCCCCCACCCGCCGCCGCGCCGCTGATAGCGAGCGTGACAGAGTCCTCCCCCATTAAACCCCCCCGCCCGCCGCCGCGTCCACCGCCACCGCCAGACCACGCCGCCCGCAATCGCCGACCCGGTGGGTGGTCGGAGAAGCGCGAGGTCGCCCGACATGGAGGACAGAGCGCCGCTGCTGCCCCGGCGCCAAGAGGCGGCGGCCAAGAGCGGCGGGTGGCGTTGCGGGTCGGCGGCGGCGGCGGAGGCCAGGAAGGTCGCGCACGTGGCGCTGCCGATGGCGGCCGTGAGCGTGGCGCAGTACGCCGTGCAGGTGGCCTCCAACATGATGGTCGGCCACCTCCCCGGGGGCGTCCTCGCGCTCTCCGCCTCCGCCATCGCCACCTCCCTCGCCTCCGTCTCCGGATTCAGCCTCCTCGTACGTCCCCCCTCACACCCCTCTCTCTATAACACACACGCCTTGATTCCGGCTTAAATTGATCGCCGCATTGCCCTGTTGCAAACTTGATTTGCCGGCTTAATAATCAGCATGTGTTTAAGTGTGGCCATTGCACGATCTGGCTAGAAGCAATTGGTACGAGTCGGCCCTAGATTCAGTTTGGAGGTTTGCGGTGCGGTGCTCATTCAGTGTATGAGCCTAGGTGGGCAATCTCGAGTTGAACACAAGCACCTTGCTCTTGCTGTAAAGTGTAAAGTGACCTCACTAGCAACAAAATCCTTCTCTCTTTTTCTCTGTAGCCAAGTACAGTGTTCTTTCCATTATTACCTTATAATAGTAATATATCATAACAAACTTGTGTGCGCTGAACACAGGTTGCTACTGGTAACATCATTGTATTAGTGCCAGTTTACCACGGCATGGCACGATCAACTAAATTATGCTCACATATGTTCAATCTGCCTAAAACTGTTTGGTGAAAGATGTGTGCTGGAAACCGGAAAGGTGCAAGTTTAAGCATTAGTTAAGATCTATCAAGCATATTCCTATAATTTCATTTGAAAGGAATCAATCGGTAGGGGTTGAGTCTTTTGTCGCTGTTTCGTTAACTGGGATATCGCTCCACTGAAGGGTTAATGCAGGAATGGAACCACCCATATCCCGTCAAACTTTCAAGTGAACTTTGTCACTTGGCGTGGTCAAACTTCAAGAACACTTTGATATTTTGATGCAGCAATCTTACAATGGGCGTGGGCTGTTACTCTACATCTTTGTTTAAGAAATTCTGAACAGTTTAAATACAAACTGTTTTCTTTAAAATTGCATATATTTGACCCCAGTAATCCGGATACTCTACTTTGCATGACAGATTGGAATGGCAAGCGGTTTAGAAACTCTGTGTACGAGTCCACCATAGGTTTAGTTTGGGGGTTTGTGGTGCGGTGCTCATTCAGTGTATGGGCCTAGGTGGCCAATCTTGAGTTGAACACCAACACCTTACTGTAAAGTGTAAAGTGACCTCACTAGCAGCAAATTATTCCCCCTCTTTTTTTCTAGGCGAGGGCTGCATTCTTCCCTTTATGTTCCCTAAAACTTGTGTTGATGCGGGGGGTTATCCTCCTTTTTGAAAAAGAACCAAAAAAACAAACTTGTGCGTTCTGCCGCTGAACATTGGCTGTTTATTACCACGCCATTGTGCGATCGGTGAAATTATTCAAACCTCACATATTGCCAACTGAAGCAGAGTACCAACTAAAGAAAAAGCATATTGTCATTACAAGTAGTAGCCATCATTAAAAAGGAATTAGGAGGGGTTTAGTCTTTTCTCATTTTTTCCCACTAACTGGGAGAAAGCTTCACCGAATGGTTAATGCAGGAATGAAACTAACTATGTTGTTTCATCAAACTTTCAAGAATAAGTTTGTTATCTGGCGTCTTCAAAGTTCAAGAACACTTTGTTATTTTGATGCAGCAGTGTTGCCATGTGTGGGCTTAAGGGCTTAAGACTATATGCTATTACTGCACATCACTGTTTAATATTCTGAACGGTGTTAGAAAAACTGTTTTCTTTGAGTTGCACAGTTTTTACATCAGTAATCTGAATACTCTGCTTTGTATACCAGATTGGAATGTCAAACGGCTTAGAAACTCTGTGTGGTCAAGCTTACGGGGCCGAACAGTATGGCAGATTGGGAGTGCAAACCTACAGAGCTATGGTCACCCTGACGGCTGTCAGCATTCCAATCTCACTTCTCTGGGTATTCATGGGAAAACTCCTGACCCTCATAGGCCAGGACCCCGTGATCGCGCATGAAGCCGGAAGATACATAATGTGGTTGATTCCGGCCCTCTTTGCATACGCTGTCAGCCAGCCCCTAACAAAGTTCTTACAGTCTCAGAGTCTGATAATCCCTATGCTTTGGTCCTCCATTGCGACGTTGCTCTTGCACATTCCTGTTTGCTGGTTATTAGTGTTCAAGACCAGCCTTGGGTACATTGGAGCCGCTTTGGCGATAAGCGTATCATACTGGTTGAACGTGTTCATGCTTGTCGCGTACATCGGATGCTCAAACTCTTGTAAGGAGACATTCTCGCCTCCTACACTCGATGCTTTCAGTGGAGTGGGTGTGTTCATGCGCCTAGCTCTGCCGTCTGCACTAATGTTATGGTAAGCACAGCAGTGTGATTTAGGATGGCCACGTGTCACGTTACTTTTCCCTATTGAGCTAACGAGTTTCTGTTCGAATCTTCCAGTTTTGAATGGTGGTCATTTGAGGTCATTATTCTTCTGTCTGGACTTCTACCCAATCCAGAGCTGCAAACTTCAGTTCTATCTACATGGTAAGAATTTCCCATGTTAGGTAATATGCACTGATGATAATATTTGCATTATATTCACGCACGTCTTTTTGTGCAGCATGACAACTATCACATTGATGTATACTATAGCATATGGGATTGGTGCTGCTGGAAGGTAAGTAGAAGCTTAACATACTTCTAGATATTACTTCTTTTTTGGATGGAATTATCATTTGGTGACGGCATTCTGTATTTTTATTCAATGGGCAGCACTCGTGTATCAAATGAATTAGGTGCCGGGAATCCTGAAGGTGCTCGACTGGCTGTCCGCGTTGTGATGTCTATTGCTGTGACTGAGGCAGTTCTCATCACTGGGGCACTGTTAGCATCCCAGCACATCTTGGGCTATGCATACAGCAGTGATAAGGAGGTTGTTGATTATGTCAATGCAATGGTTCCCTTCATCTGCATCTCAGTTGCTGCTGATAGCCTACAAGGAGTTCTCTCAGGTTAAAATTTTCTAACTAGTAATTGATCTGTCAATTTTACCGTCCCTTCAGAATAGTGTGACGTTATAATGATTTCGGCAGCCGTAAGCTATACTTGTTTCCTGCCATGGTACCATACTGTGATATACTATATATCTTCGCCCTGTAGTTTGATTTCGATAATTCAGTATGTAGCTTTTATCCAGTTTGGTAATAAGCCTTGCTAGGTAGCAAGTGAAACTATTATTTGCAAGTCATGCTGATTTCGCAAAGACATTACCAGGTAACGTGCCACTTATTAGATTTGTTAATGTTTCGCTATACTAATGCTATTTTGTGTTGTGGAAGCCGACATTGTTACTTGGGGAGTTACTTGTTTGTTCTTTCAAACATGTGCTCTTATGTGAACATGGATGGCGGTGTTTACATCCACACACATCTGGCTGGGATGTAACCTTAAGTGGGCGCCACCTCACTAAGTATGCAATCACTTGCACCTTTTCTCTAGCTAGTGGAACTGTTGTTTCCTTCACAGGTCTGTTTCACTATATGTGCAAATTCATGCTTGTCGACAGTTCTGGACAGGCCAAAATTATGAACTATACTTGCTCAAACATATGCTCTTGTCTGGCATTTCCAACATAAGCTTAATTTAGGCACAGGCAAGATCCTCATGTATACTGACATCATATCCCCTAAACTCAAATAGAGAAGAGTCTGCTCTTTCTGTTTTTTCTACATAGTTTTAGCACCAGATGCATTCATGTCTAGTGCTAACACACATTGTGCGTTAATCATTCAGGTATCGCTCGAGGCTGCGGGTCGCAGCACCTAGGCGCCTATGTTAACCTCGGTTCGTTCTATCTGTTTGGGATTCCCATGTCCCTCCTTCTCGGGTTTGTTCTGAAGATGGGAGGGAAAGGGCTTTGGATGGGCATTTCCTGCGGCTCCATAATGCAATTCCTGCTTCTGTCCGGCATAGTGTTCTTCAGCAACTGGCAAAAGATGGTTTGCTCCTTCATCTCAAGCTTTCCAGTTTCTCCATCCCAGCGTTGATCGTACGCGAAATAGAAAACCTGATTTATGTGCCACTGAGCTGCTTGATGTTTTTGCAGTCTGACAATGCGAGGGAGAGCGTTTTCGGCGGAACCCCGGCGGAGAAGGAACCTTTGATGTCTGATGTAACGGGCGCTGCCTAATTTTGTCACGGACCTGAACTTGAAGCGGACGACACGGCAGCTGAATCTTGTGGCTGTAGAGGACTGTCTCCAATCTAATGGAACTCCTCATTTTTTTGCTTTCAGAGATGTGAGTGTATAGGGAGGCGAGTTTGCTGAAGAATCGAAGAAATCAAGAACTAACTGGTGCCCGTAGTTGTAATGTTGCAATTTTGCTGAGGTCGGGAAGAATGATACATACAGTAGCAGAAATTGAATGGGTGGAAGTAACACGGGCGTAGTTTCGGTGGCCATCTTCTGAAAAGATGTTGCTAACGGATCCTAAAGCAGAGTACCAGCTTTCTTTAAAAATAAATAAAAAGTGATAACTTTGCCATGGACATCCTTGGGATATGTCTTTTTTTTTTAGGTTCTGAACTTAATTCAGAATTGAATATGGACGGCTGTGTTTATCTTACCGCAAGGTTCTGTTTGCAGATTCGGGATTTATGACTTGCAAATTACTTCCTCCGTAAAAAATATAAGAGCATTTAGATCACTACTTAGTGATCTAAACACTTTCTTGGGTAGATGCATGAGAGAGCATTATTCGTCTGCCGACCTTCCTCACTCTCCTGAAAACAGGAGAATGTTTGCGCCTGCATAGCTCCGTAGCTGCTCCCCCTTCTCTGTTTGAGCCGACTTGTTTGACACAAGTGTGGAGCTTGGTCACTTTAGACGAACCGCACCGCACGTCGCTCCTTGGGGCGGGGAGCATTGACCAAGCCGCCGCCAGGCTACCCCACCCTCCCTCTTCTTCCAATCGCCGCCGTCGGAGGATCCTGTTGGCCAAAGCCCTCACCGACGAACGTCGCAACAGGGTTTCTCTGGCTCGTGGCAAGGCGGTAAGGCGGTGGCTTGCGGGGCACGGTCGGTAGTGCTCGGGTCGTTGCCGCGGCATGAGGGTTGTGCTCCGTGGATTTTGGCGTGAGACGGCTGGTGCGGTGAGGTATTGCGCAGGGCCAGTGTCCTGGCCAGTCCGGCTGCTCGGGGAGGCACAGGTGTGTTGGAAAATTAGCACACAAATGCATTTGTGATTAACCGATAACTGCAGCGAAAACAAGTAATTTCAGCATCAGATCATGTACTAACTCAAGGATCGTTAATTAGCACGGAAGGAAACATATGCAGCAACATATATGGAGGCAGAAAATGTTACTCAACAGGCAAGACACTCCTCAGCCTAGTGTCTTATGGTAGGAGTAAGTTTTCCTGACAGCATCAAGCATCAACAAAGAGACACCAGATTTTTACGTGGAAAACCCCTCAATTTGAGGGGAAAAACCACGGGCTGAAGCCACCTAAATCCTCTTCCACTATTATCAAATATGGGATACAACAAGTTCTTCTCTAGACAGCACTAGAGGATCTCATACATCAAGATTTCTGAATCTTGGATGAACACAACAAGATTTGGGGTTCAAGAACTAGGGATTGGAACAATCTCATCAAAGATGGTGGAATTGAAGCTTGAAGGAGACAAGGTAGCGGATCTGGACCATCACAACCTTGGGGAGGAGCTCCCTTTGCTTCTTCCTTCAATCTTCCTCTTCTTCCCTTGCTTTGTTGGTTTTCTCTCTTCTTCTTTCTTGGAGGATGAACTGATTTTCGTCACTCTTGGTCAGTGGCGGAGCTTGGGCTGAATTTGTGGAGGGGCAAATGGGCTGGAGGGGCAAAAAGCATAACTTTGGGCTGATTTTAACTAGACATATGGGCTGAATACTAGGGGATATATGCTAAGCTTCTCATGGGCTGGGGGGGGGGGGCAACAGCCCAGGTTGCTCTCCACTAAGATCCGCCACTGCTCTTGGTGGTGGCTGCTGGATGGAGGGTAAAGCATCCCCATTCTCTCATGTGCAAAGTCCAAAATGACCGTAGGTTATAACCTTAATGGGTAGTGGGCTTCTGCACCTCTTTGGGCTGCCTAAAAGGCCTTAAATGGTCATCTCCTCACATCCCACATGAGAAGGATATCCCAACAAGGTGGATGGGCCGGGAGCTCACGTTGAGTCGTTGACGGTGCGGCGGCGAGCCTTAGAGCACGGCGGCTTGAGCATGAGGCATGGGCATCTCTCCGGTGCTCTTCGTTCTTTGGTGGGCCCTCGAGGTAGGTTAGTGAGCTTGGTGACTCGGTGTGACATGCATGCGACTCCGAGCAAATGTTCCGTGCTCCGGCATCTACATCGCTTGTGGGTGTCACTTCCCCCTTGGCGGCGGCATTGTGGTCCTCCTCTCCATGCCAGGACTTGGGGGTGAAAACCCTAGGATGTCGTTCCGGTCTTGATTGCGACGGCGTGTTGCATCGTCACCCTCTTGGGAGCTAGATAAGACAATACGGTGACGAGTGTCCAGCAATGCCCGCCACAACTGAGTTAAGGTGGTGGGCGAGAATAAAGACCCGCCACTTCAAACTTTTGGTTATTTTAATTTTTTTTGCAACGAGATATTTTGTTTCTTTTTGAGTTCTGTTGGCACTAATTTGAGCCCACCTGTAATCCATTTCTCAGTAGTGTAATTCGCTAGGATATTGAGGCTTTTTTTTTCATGGCCAACATGTTTTATGTGTCGCAAGCTTTGGACTTTTGATCGGTCAACTTCCCACCTGTTCAGAACATGTTTCTATTAAACGGTGAACCTCTCACGTTGTTAAATTTACTAACTCGGTTGCTCGTAGCAGACTGGTTTGGTTTGTTTCTTTGGAAGGGGCTAAGCTCATCACCCTTTTCAAGGTAAATTGTGAGTGCCTAAACCTGCCATCATGGTCACTTTGATGGCCGCAATTGTAAAATACATGCAACTAGTGCTGAAACTTATTCGGCCATGCAATTACGACGCTTCCTCACGTATCCGGGTGTAACGGATACTTTAGTGTCTAAAGTTACAAAATACATGAAATTGGTACTCGAACTTGTCTGATCACGCAATTGTGGTGCTTCCTTCTTTATCTGGGCGTACGCCCTACCCGGCCCCACCTGAGGAACTTTTTTGCAACCCCCCATGCGAACAGGGACTGGTGGATGTCAGTATAATCTATTTTATTTAACATGTAATTAGGCCTGCTGACCATATCCCAAGCGGCTATGCGAAGGATTAGCTTTGTGCATCACATTTTTTTTTTCCACATAGGCAATGCCTCTACATTTGTCAAAGTCGGCATTCGACAATATTGATGGTCAATGCAATAACCGTCAGCACCTTTTTTTATGGGTCTTTCCATCAGATGGCATGGATCGATCAAGCTGAACCGCATGGACCTTTGGAGCCCCATGCCCCCATCTTTCATTCTCAACAAGGATATAAAGAATAGTGTAGTCACTTCAGTGCACATGGTGACATGCATGTAGCTTTCTACTCCTTCCGTTCCTAAATATTTGTCTTTTTAAAGATATTAGCAAGTGACTACATAAGAAGTAAAATAAATGAATGTACACTCTAAAATATGTTTATATACATTCATATGTGATAGTCCATTTGAAATCTCTAAAAAAACAAATATTTAGGAACGAAGGGATCGGAGTGTATAAGACATGCATGAAGTTAGGAGCAGGGCTAATCGGCAAGGGCACCCTATGTGCATGTTTGGGCTCGTAGAATGGACACTCCCTCCGTCTCATAATATAAGAGCGTTTTACTAATACATATATCAGGTAACTTTTGGGTTTGCATTGTGTTTCACAGCAAAGTGAAACTAGCCGCTAACTGTACACTACTACCGCAAATGGAATGGACTGGCCTTTTTTTCTTTTTAAGAAAGACTGGGCTATGGGTCAATGGGTGTGTGGTAGCTGGCAATGGCATCATAGCAGCATTCAGCAGTGAGAACAAGGCAGGAGGGAGCTAAAGCGAGCTAGCTAGCCTTTTACGCGCTGTCCGCGTGCAACACCCCGGTTCTTTCCTGTGCCCCTGCAACGTCGCTGCCATGAGACGACATCACATGCCGCCGCGCCGGACTCTAGACCGGAAACTGCTCGACACGTGGCGTCGTGGGTGTTGGGCGTCTCATCGCAGGCTGGCCACTGTGTTGCTTGACTCGATCGGTAAATGGGCAAAAATGGGAGGAGCACGCAAGACTCTAGACGAGAAACAAGAAATCCTTACTGTGCAAAGGCTGGGCAGCGCCTGCTCGACACGACGACACGTCTCGCCAAGGTTCCAAGAAGCATGCCAAGGTTCAAAAAGCACTCCAAGATTCAAAGAAGCGTTGCTCGGTATAAATAGGAGGGGCACACCAAGGTTCCAAGAAGCACACCAAGCTTGCAAGCAAACAAGCTGCAGGAAGCGCCGACCAGTTGACGCCTTGACGGACGGTGAGTGAGTGACATCTTCATCTTGGGCTTCTTCTTCCTCTGTCTTGTATATCTTTCTTGCTGATATCTTACGGCCGGTCAGGCTTCGATCCATGGACTCCCGGCAGAAAAACCTTGGATCCATGGATGCCAAGATGCCTCTTCTACTGCTTGTGATCCTGGCCAAGAAGCCGATGGCCGCTCGTCCGCTCCAGGATGCTACCCGGCTGGCCAGCGCTTGGGCGCTTGCCAATGCAAGCATCTTCATCGTCTCCTACGCCTTGAGCTCCGCCATCGTCCCTGCACTCTGCCAGGTAATAATTAACTGTGACCCGTGCTCCAGTCTACTACCCCGGCCCCTGGATCATTCTGAGTTCCCGATTGATCTATCATGCGCCAATTTCGTCTTCGTCTTCGTGCAGCTGCCGTGCTGCGATTTATGCAGGGAGGACGCCATGGAACGCGCCCTCTTGATCGGGCTGTGGTGTTGCGTCGCACTGCAGGCGGCCGCGGCGGCGCTGGCTCTGCTTCTTCCGTGCCGCCGCCACTGGATCCGCCGTGCCGTTGACTACCTCGCCGTCGCGGTCGCCATCGTCGGTCACTGTTTGTTGGCCAGCATCGCCCCCCTCACCGCCGACGCCGGACTAGGACCCGTCTTGCTCTTCCCCTTGATCGTCTACGCCGCGGCGGCGCTGGTGCTGCTACTCCCGTGCCGTTGCCGCCGGATCTGGCATGCCCTCGCCTACCTCGCGGTCGCGGTGGTGGCCGTCGTCCTCGGCTGCTGTATTTTGGCGAGCTTCGTCCCCATGGCCGTCGACCCAGGACTAGGCTTCACCCTTGCGGTGGGCGACCTCAGCTTCCTGGCCCTCCTCCTGGGAGGGGAATTCCCATGGGACTGCTGATTGGTCAGCCCCAAGCTCATGCCCATGGATCAGCTCATGAGGTACTCACGTACGTACGTAACGATCGACTTGCGGGGAATATTAATTAATATTGTGGTGCACTTCATCTGCCTAGTATTGGGCCTTAATAATTTGATGCTGAATTAGCCTGTTATTTGTGTGATCGAGATATGCTATTGAGTTCGTATTACTGATGAACAAGCTACATATATGGAGTCTGCTTTGATGCAGTATTGGACCTTTTTCTCTGCATGATCACCGGTATATGCCTAGCTTCGGTATAATTGATGTTGCTGAAATCGTCTATGTATGCATGCACTCATGTTGTATTTGGTGTTGAGCATTTCATTATGCTGGCAACAATTGGCGTAATATCAATGTTTTTTTCTGTCGAATATGTACGAGTGTGCATATCATATATTGATAGAAGAAAGGTAAAGAGCGCTTCCACCCGTTATTTACAACATATTATGTTACAACTCACAAGAACACATACAACTCCACTCCACCCTAACATAGTCTACTCCTCCCCAATGCTCCACCGTATTAGACCTGCAAACACATGATCCACATTTCCTTTAATGAGCCCAGCCATCAACCATGTTCTACCTTCCGAGGAGATTTTGCGTAGAAGCTCAGCAACCAATGGCATTACCCCATCAAACACGACTGCATTCCTATGTTTTCAAATTTCCCACAACGTCAGCAACAGTAATGTGTGTAGATCCTTCTTGGAAATGGTGGGGAGTCCTTGTTTGCTGCATAACCAAGTCCGGAGGCACTCATCCGAAGTGGGTGTCCAATCCAACTTTTCCAAGGCCTGACATAGCCCCGCCCAAACCGTCCTAGCAAAGGCGCATGTTAACACTAGTAGAAAACAGGCCTATTGTCCCGGTTCGTAAGGGCCTTTAGTCCCGGTTCCTGAACCGGGACTAAAGGGTCGTTACTAATACCCTCACCCTTTAGTCCCGGTTCAAACCAGAACCGGGACAGATGAGCCTCCACGTGGCCTGTGCGCCGAGCCCAGGCAGGAGGGCCTTTGGTCCCGGTTGGTAGCACCAACCGGGACCAATAGGCATCCACGCGTCAGCATTTCTGTGGCTGGGGTTTTTGGTTTTTTCTGAAAGGGGGGAGGGCGTTTGGGGATTTTGGGGGGTTAATTTAGGTATCTCATATATTGTGTTAGCTAGATAGCTAATTAATAGAGAGAAGTGTCCTCTCTTATGTCCGTGCTTGGTCGACGTTACTTACTAAACATACGTATAGAGAAGACTAGGCATATGCTAGCTAGTAAGCAAACGAAGGAAACAGAAGATCGTCATGAACATATATGCATACAGAGAGAAGTGATATCGACCACATCTCCTTCTCCGAGAGATTGGTCGAACAACAAGTTCTCGTATATCTATCGTCCGACACTACCGGCTACATGTATACAATAATTATCTTTTACCAATATAATCTCTTAAATTACGGACGCATGGTCCACATAGTATTCTCCGTCTTCAGCGATCACGTGGTCAAGAAAGAATGCCGCCAATTCCTCTTGAATTGCTCGCATGCGATCTGGTCCTAGGAGTTCATTCCGCTGCCGAAACATCTAATTTGAAGAAGGGGGTCAATACACACACACACACGCACGCACGCACACACACACACGCACACACACACACACACACACACACACACACACACACACACACACACACACACACACACACACACATATATATATATATATATATATATATATATATATATGAATGAATGAAACTCAACACAAATGATGGTAATAAACAAAAATTGTGAATATTATTTCTTACGCACTTCATATTGTTTCTCAGAGTACCCGCCCCGCTCACAGGTCGTGTGGCGGATGGACTCGCAGACGTAGTATCCACAGAAATCATTCCCTTGTTCCTGCCACAACCACTTTACAAGAAATAGAGGTCAATTAAATAGATAAGTAAGAATGCCAAATGGTATTGATGAAACTAGCGCTTGAATCAATAGCTAGGAGACGCGCGGAACATGGTACTATAGTACTTACTTTCGGGTATCTAAATTCCAGCTCCTTCGGGAGTCCCGGAGAATTTGTGCTAAATTTTCTCCAAACACCGCCAGACAAAAGAAAACAATTACTTGATATCAGGAAATGAACAAATTTGCTGATATGGTGGATAATGATCGATTTAACTTACTTCTTGAGGATTTCAGTCATGTCCGCATACTCCTGGGGATCTTTTCGTCTCGAGTCCAAGACAGTTACTACTCCCTTCTCAAGCCTAATCTCCAGGAGAATATAGTGGTAACTGCGCACGCATGCATAACTCATCAATTACATTACTATAACCTGGACTAATATATAAGGGAAACCGAATATGCACAAGACAACACTCACTTGAAGTTGTAAGGAAAGAGTATTATATTTTTGTGTTCATTTATTTTGAATGATCGTAGCAACCTGGCCTCGGTATCTGCGGCATGATCTTTAACCTGAACTGCATCTATGAGATTTGTGTTAATGAACCCAATATCACCGATTTGTCTTTTCTTCAATTCGGCGATCTTCAATCTGCATAATATAGTGAGGATAATTATAAATACATACAATGAAAGAGCTGAGCTATGTAGAGAGACTTAATGACAGAAGTAGTAGTACTTACAGACAGTAGCAGGTGACCGTTGCTTTATCGAGGGCCAATTGATTGAAAAACTGATAGAACTCCTCAAATGGAACATCCAACAGTTCAATTCCAACGAGGTCATGCTCCGGTTTAACTCTCATATACAAAGTATTCGTCCCCCCAGACTCTCTGCAGGTTTTCATGTACCAATCATGCAATCTTCGCATCATCGTTGTTAGAGATCTTTCATCTTTGACGAGAGGCTTCCCGTACTCGTATCTGTGTATCTGCACGTCCAGGAAACCATAATCTACATCGTCGGGCAGATAATCGTCAAGATTGGTATAACCGGGCGCCATCCTCGGATCGACGCTAGGCACCTTGAGCGGGGGGCACGATTGCTTTGCTTGTTCGCCGAGCTGGGCAATTTGTTTCCCAGCTCCTCGTCGTTCTTTCAGCCTTTGATCACTGACTGTACTTCCCGACCACGACGCTTCGGCCCATGTCTTTGTAATAATGCGCTCATAGTTGCCTTTCGGCGGAGACTTGGGTGGTTTTGCCAGGGCAGCCAGAGTGCGCTTCACTTTCACCCGATCTAGCTTCTCCTTCGGAGGTGGATTTCTCTTTGCTTTCAACCCTTCAAACCAGTCATCCACCTCGGTTTGCGCGATCCTCGCGTTCTCCTCCAGGGTCCTCTCGTATGGTAACTTCTCTGGAGTCTTCAGAGAAGGACCGAATCTGTATTTGCTCCCGCCTCTGGCTGTACTGCTAGACGCCGGCAGAGAAGACGGAGCGGCAGTCTTCTTGACTTGCTTATGAGGCGGAGGAGAAGGACTACGACGTGCCGGAGCAGCTGCCGGTGCGGCGGCGGGTCTCTTCCGCCCTTGCTGACGAGGCGGAGAAGGAGGAGGTTGGCTGCTCGGGCGCGCCGGCGCAGGCGGAGGAGGCGGAGTGCCGCCACGCGCCGGAGAAGGAGCCGGCCGAGGGCCCTGGTCATCACTCGCCGGAGGAGGAGGCGGTGGAGGAGGCGGAGTGCCCTGACTCGTTGGAGGAGGAGGAGGAGGAGGCGGAGGCGTCCAGTTTGGAAGGTTGATGAGCTCTTTCCGCCATAGGCATGGAGTCTTCAGAGCAGAACCCAGCCGAGTCTCCCCTTCTTCGGTAGGGTGGTCAAGCGAGAGGTCCTCAAATCCCTCCGTTATTTCATCCACCATCACCTTAGCATATCCTTCTGGAATCGGCTGGCAGTGAAAAGTTGCGCTGGGTTCATTAGGATAAACAGAGCCAACAACCGCCTTGACCTTCATATTCATCCACTGCGTCATAAGGTGGCAAATTTGAGCCTCCGTGATAGCATCCACGGGATAGCTGGCAGGAGCCGTCAAGACAAGCTCTGGCTGAAGCAGCTCGGTGGAATCCACGCTGCTTCTCCGCTGAGATGGCGGGGTAGCTTCAGAGGAAGCTTCGGCAGTTCGGTTGCTGCGATTTGCTTCTCGTTCCTCTATCCCGAGTACCCTTGCTTTAAGCGCCTGCAGTTCGGACTGTTGCACTTGCTTCCTCCTCTCCTGGCTTTTGTAACCGCCTGCGTCCGGAAACCCAACCTTCCACGGAATGGAGCCTGGCGTGCCTCGTGTCCGTCCAGGGTGCTCAGGATTCCCGAGGGCCTTTGTGAGCTCGTCGTTCTCTCTGCCTGGAAGGAACGTCCCTTCCTGCGCTGCTTTGATATAGTACCGAAGCTTCTTCAAGGGAATGTCATGTTGCTCGTCCGTCCAAATGCACTTCCCTGTTACAGGGTCCAAGGTTCCGCCAGCCCCGAAGAACCAAGTCCGGCAACAGTCTGGCCAGCTCATTGTCTCTGGTTCGATCCCTTTTTGAACCAGATCATTCTCAGCCTTGGCCCACTTAGGCCAGGCTACCAGGTAGCCACCTGACCCCGTGCGATGGTGAAGCTTCTTCTTCGCAGCATTTTTCTTGTTTGTCTCCGACATCTTCTTACTCTTTTCCGATGTCTTGTGGGCCACAAATGCAGGCCAGTCATCTCTGATCTTCTCATATATGCCCTTGAATTCTGGTGTCTCTTTTTTCTCGACAAACCTATTCAGGTCTTTCTTCCACCTCCTGAATAGGTCTGCCATCCTCTTAAGAGCAAAAGACTTGATTAATTCCTCTTTAACTGGCTTCTCCGGATCATCCTCTGGCGGTAGGGTGAAATTTGTCTTCAGCTCATTCCAAAGATCATTTTTCTGCATATCATTGACGTAAGACACCTCAGGGTCTTCAGTAGCCGGCTTGAACCATTGTTGGATGCTGATCGGGATCTTGTCCCTAACCAGAACCCCGCACTGAGCAACACATGCCTTCTTTGTTCGGATGGGTTCAGTAGGTTGGCCGTCGGGCGCGATTGCTATGATCTCAAACCTTTCATCCGACCTCAACATTCTCTTCGGGCCTCGTCTCTTTACCTCAGTTGTGCTCGATCCGGAGGGCTAGAAAAAAGAACAAAGACTTAATTAATATGTGTACGTACCAAAACAATGAATGCATCAATTGGCTAGTCAGCACAGGCTTAACTAATATATATACCTGGCCGGACTCGGTTCGGTCACCGGAGCCGTCATCACGGTCTCCTTCTTGCACCAGCATTGGGTCACCGGAGCCGTCCTCACGTTATTCTTCTTGCACCAGCATTAGGTCACCAGAGCCAGCTTCTTCACCCTCTTCTTCCAGAGTACCATCGGTGTCGTTGAGATACAAGGAGACGACAACACTTCCTTCTGCGATTATGTCCCTCAACATCGCTTCTTTTGCTTCGTCTCGGGTGGTGTCCATAGTTTCTACAAATATTTACAACATGGCAATTATTATTCAAACATGACAGATGGATATATTAGTGGCAAACGTAGAACTAGCTAGCTAATCATAGTAAGGAATCATATATATTAATTAGTGGCCTCGACGCTGCTTCTCTAGGGTTTGGGGTGGCCTCGACAACGCTTCAAGGGTTTGGGGTGGCTATCGGGGAGGTTGCCTAGTGTCAAAGGATTCAACAAAACCATGTCTTCATCATTAGGCGAAAGTAACAGGAGCATGATGGTACGAAGCTCTCCAAAGTTATTTTGGAACGGAGTCTCATATAGGATAATTCGCTTTTTGGTACAAAGTTCAGCAAGAACCCTCGGCGGAGAAGAAAAAAGAGGAGAAGAAAAAAGAGGGTCGCCGAACGGTAGAGGAAACCCTAAATAGCAAGTATCGTGGGTGTGAGATACAAGTGGCCGTCGGTGTCGGGCACTACATCCACGTCCCACAAGTGACGTGGGCGTCGAAGCCCGCGTCACTTGTGGGACGTGGATGCAGTGTCCGACACCGACGACCACATGTATCTCACACCGACGATACTTGCTATTTAATTAGGGTTTCCTCTACCGCTCGGCGACCCTCGTTCACGATAAAAAAAGAGGAAGAAGAAGAAAAAAAAGAGGAGAAACAAAAAAGAGGGTCGCCGAACGGTAGAGGAAACCCTAAATAGCAAGTATCGTGGGTGTGAGATACAAGTGGCCGTCGGTGTCGAACACTACATCCACGTCCCACAAGTGACGTGGGCGTCGAAGCCCGCGTCACTTGTGGGACGTGGATGTAGTGTCCGACACCGACGGACACATGTATCTCACACCGACGATACTTGCTATTTAATTAGGGTTTCCTCTCTACCGCTCGGCGACCCTCGTTCACGATAAAAAAAGAGGAAGAAGAAGAAAAAAAAAGAGGAGAAGAAAAAAAAGAGGAGAAGAAAGAATAGAGGATAAGAACTCCTCTATTCTTTCTTCTCCTCTTTTTTTCTTCTTCTTCCTCTTCTTTTTTTTATCCTGTTCTTCCTGTCATGTTCGACGACCCTCGTTCCCGATAAAAAAAAGAGGAAGAAGAAGAAAAAAAGATGAGAAGAAAGAACAGAGGAGAAGAAGCTCCTCTATTCCTTCTTCTTCTCCTCTTTTTTTTCTTCTTCTTCCTCTTCTTCCTCTCCCCGTCTTCTCCTTCTTCTTCTCCTTCTTTCTCTACTTTTTTTTCCTTTTCCTTATTTTACTTTTTCCTCTCCACTAACATAAAATGCACTAACCTAAAATGCAACAAACATAAAATGCACTAAATCGATCAACTAACCTAAAATCAGTGATAAAATGCACTAACCTAAAATCGATATCTACTAACAACTTAAAAAATAATACATGTGTGAAAAAATGCACATATGAAAAAAAGACATCATCATATCTAAAAATCTATCTTTTGCATGTATACATCAACATATATATACACTAACCTAAAGTACACACAAATGCTATCGGAGAGGGGGTATATCGACCCCCCTCATGTATCCACATACATACATATATACTTGCATATATGTAAAAATTTTGCATATATAAAGTTTTTCTAAAATCTAACTTTTGCATATATGAACATATATACACAGAGAACATATGCATATATACACATTTTTATAATAATGCAAAAAATAAGAGAAAAGGGCGCCGGCGGCCGGACCGAAGGCGGCGGCGTGTGGTCGGGGCAACGGCGACGGGGTTGGGGAAGGCGCGACGGCGACGGCGACGGGGTCGGGGAAGGGGCTGGCGCGCGCGGCGACGGCCACGGGGTCGGGGAAGGGGCTGGCGCGCGCGGCGACGGCGACGGGGTCGGGGAAGGGGCGGCGCGCGCGGCGACGGCGACGGGGTCGGGGAACGGGCGGCGCACGCGGCGACGGCGACGGGGTCGGGGAAGGGGCGGCGCGTGCGGCGACGACGACGGGGTCAAGGAACGGGTGGCGCGCGCGGCGACGGCGACGGGGTCGGGGCAGGGGCGGCGCGCGCGGCGACGGCGATGATGTCGGGGCCGGCAGGGGCGGCGGGCGTGGCGATGGTGTCGGGACAGTGGCTCGGCGGCGGCGACGGCGAGGTGGACCAGCCTGACGGCGTCGGGGCAGGGCTCGGCGGCGACGGCGACGAGGAGCAGAAGGCGTCGGGGCGAGAAGAAACAGATGGATTTGGTCGAAAACTGCTAAGTGCTGCTTATATAGCAAGAGCATTAGTCCCGGTTCGTGAAACCAACCGGGACTAATTCCCCCCTTTAGTCCCAGTTGGTGCCACCAACCGGGACCAAAGGCTTATTTTCAGCAGCCCAAAGGGCGGGAAGCGGCGGCCTTTGGTCCCGGTTGTTGGCACCAACCGGGACTAAAGGTGGGCATTGGTCCCGGTTTGTGCCACGCACCGGTACCAATGCCTCCCTTTAGTCCCGGTTGGTGGCACCAACCGGGACCAAAGGCCTTGTGCTGCCCCGCGCCAAAACTTTAGTCCCACCTCGCTAGCTGAGAGAGCTCGAGAGTGGTTTATAAGAGCTGCTGCGCCCACCCTCTCGAGCTCCTCTCGACTTCAGGCTTTCGGGCCTAATCTGTCACTGCAATGCCTGTGGGCCTGCTGGGCCTGCTGCGGGCCTGAATCCTGGCCCATGGTGGTTGGGTTTCTAGTCGTATTCAGGCCGTGGTGGCCCAGTAGGTGGCATTTTGTTTGCTATTTTTTTCATTTCTACTTAGAACTAAATACTTATAGTTTTGTAGTGATTTCTTTTTTATTTTATGTCACAAAAATTATAAACTTTCTGTTAGCGCAATTAGTTTTAAAATTAGAATAGTTTAAATTTGAATTTTTTAAAATTTGTGTGAATCACTAGTTTATGAATAACTTTACAATAAAAATTGATTTTTGAGTCATTGTTTTTCCTGCTATTTAATATTACTGTGTTTTATCATTATAGTCAATTTGGTAATTTTAGTTAGTCATAACAAATATTATAGGCATTTTTTTCACTTTGAGTGGAGCTCAACAACGCAGAGAGGGACGGGCTTTTGTTTTTGTTTTGCTTTCTGTATTATTTATTTACTTTTGTTTTTTATTCTTTTTGCTTTTAGGTCAGCAAAACTATAAACTTTCTGTTAGTGCCATTAGTTTTAGAAAAATTATAAACTCAAATTTGAATAGTTAAAATTTGAATTCTTTGAAATTTGTGTGAATCACAAGTTTGTGATTAACTTTACTAAAAAATGAACATAGATGCACCTATAGAGAAAATTCGACGTAAATTCATAGTTTTCAAATGAACTCTAAAAAAGTTGGCATAACATGCTCGTCTGTTACAAATTTGGCATGATATCATCATAATAGTTGCGGGAGAAAGTCTTCACTTTTTCTTCGCTTGTGTCATTTGCTTATTGTGCCGTAACCATGGATAATCTTCAGCGTTTATCAGGATGCTTGGGTCAGCCTTGACATTGAAGGGAGGAATTTCATGAAACCTTTCATAATCTTCAGACATGTCTGTCTTGCCATTCACTCCCAGGATATCCCTTTTTCCTGAAAGAACTATGTGGCGCTTTGGCTCATCGTATGATGTATCCGTTTCCTTATCTTTTCTTTTTCTCGGTCTGGTAGACATGTCCTTCACATAGATAACCTGTGCCACATCATTGGCTAGGACGAACGGTTCATCAGTGTACCCAAGATTTTTCAGATCCACTGTTGTCATTCCGTACTGTGGGTCTACATGTACCCCGCCTCCTGCCAGATTGACCCATTTGCACTTAAACAAAGGGACCTTAAAATCTTGTCCGTAGTCAAGTTCCCATATGTCCACTATGTAACCATAATATGTGTCCTTTCCCTTCTCGGTTGTTGCATCAAAGCGGACGCCGCTGTTTTGGTTGGTGCTCTTCTGATCTTGGTCAATCGTGTAAAATGTATTCCCATTTATCTCGTATCCTTTGTAAATCAATACAGTCAAAGATGGTCCCCTGGACAACAAGTACAACTCATCACAAACAGTGTTGTCACCTCTGAGACGTGCTTCCAACCAACTGCTGAAAGTCCTGATGTGTTCACATGTAATCCAGTCGTCGCACTGCTCCGGGTGTTTGGAGCGCAGACTGTTCTTGTGTTCATCGACATACGGGGTCACCAAGGTAGAGTTCTGTAGAACTGTGTAGTGTGCTTGAGACCAAGAATGCCCGTCCCTGCATATTATGGAGTCCGCTCCTAGCGTGCCTTTTCCAGTCAGTCTTCCCTCATACCGCGATTTAGGGAGACCTATCTTCTTAAGGCCAGGAATGAAGTCAACACAAAACCCGATGACATCCTCTGTTTGATGGCCCATGGAGATGCTTCCTTCTGGCCTAGCGCGGTTACGGACATATTTCTTTAGGACTCCCATGAACCTCTCAAAGGGGAACATATTGTGTAGAAATACGGGCCCCAGAACGACAATCTCGTCGACTAGATGAACTAGGACATGCGTCATGATATTGAAGAAGGATGGTGGGAACACCAGCTCGAAACTGACAAGACATTGCGCCACATCACTCCTTAGCCTTGGTACCATTTCTGGATCGATCACCTTCTGAGAGATTGCATTGAGAAATGCACATAGCTTCACAATGGCTAATCGGACGTTTTCCGGTAGAAGCCCCCTCAATGCAACCGGAAGCAATTGCGTCATAATCACGTGGCAGTCATGAGACTTTAGGTTCTGGAACTTTTTCTCTGGAACATTTATTATTCCCTTTATATTCGACGAGAAGCCAGTCGGGACCTTCATAGCAGGCATTCAAAGAAGATTTCTTTCTCATCTTTCGTAAGAGCGTAGCTGGCAGGACCTTCATACTGCTTCGGAGGCATGCCGTCTTTTTGGTGCAAACGTTGGAGGTCCTCCCGTGCCTCGGGTGTATCTTTTGTCTTTCCATACACGCCCAAGAAGCCTAGCAGGTTCACGCAAAGGTTCTTCGTCACGTGCATCACGTCGATTGAAGAGCGGACCTCTAGGTCTTTCCAGTAGGGTAGGTCCCAAAATATAGATTTCTTCTTCCACATGGGTGCGTGTCCCTCAGCGTCATTCGGAACAGCTAGTGCGCCGGCACCCTTTCCAAAGATTATGTGTAAATCATTGACCATAGCAAGTACGTGACCACCGGTACGCATGGCGGCCTTCTTCCGGTGATCTGCCTCGCCTTAGAAATGCTTGCCTTTCTTTCGACATTGATGGTTGGTCGGAAGAAATCGACGATGGCCCAGGTACACATTCTTCCTGCATTTGTCCAGGTATATACTTTCAGTGTCATGTAAACAGTGTGTGCATGCGTGGTATCCTTTGTTTGTCTGTCCTGAAAGGTTACTGAGAGCGGGCCAATCGTTGATGGTCACGAACAGCAACGCCTTTAGGTTAAATTCCTCCTGTCCGTGCTCATCCCACATACGTACACCATTTCCATTCCACAGCTGTAAAAGTTCTTCAACTAATGGCTTTAGGTACACATCAATGTCGTTGCCGGGTTGCTTAGGGCCTTGGATGAGAATTGGCATCATAATGAACTTCCGCTTCATGCACATCCAAGGAGGAAGGTTATACATACATAGAGTGACCGGCCAGGTGCTGTGATTGCTGCTCTGCTCCCCGAAAGGATTAATGCCATCCGCGCTTAAAGCAAACCATACGTTCCTTGGGTCCTTTGCAAACTCATCCCAGTACTTTCTCACGATTTTTCTCCACTGCGACCCGTCAACGGGTGCTCTCAACTTACCGTCTTTCTTACGGTCCTCACTGTGCCATCGCATCGACTTGGCATGCTGTCCGTTTCTGAAATGACGTTTCAACCGTGGTATTATAGGAGCATACCACATCACCTTCGCAGGAACCCTATTCCTGCAGGGATCGTCGTGAACATCACCAGGGTCATCTCGTCTGATCTTATACCTCAATGCACCGCATACCGGGCATGCGTTCAGATACTTGTATGCACCGCGGTATAGGATGCAGTCATTAGGGCATGCATGTATCTTCTCCACCTCCAATCCTAGAGGGCATACGACCTTCTTTGCTGCGTATGTACTGTCGGGCAATTCGTTATCCTTTGGAAGCTTCTTCTTCAATATTTTCAGTAGCTTCTCAAATCCTTTGTCAGGCACAGCATTCTCTGCCTTCCACTGCAGCAATTCCAATACGGTACCGAGCTTTGTGTTGCCATCTTCGCAATTGGGGTACAACCCTTTTTTGTGATCCTCTAACATGCGATCGAACTTCAGCTTCTCCTTTTGACTTTCGCATTGCGTCCTTGCATCGACAATGACCCGGCGGAGATCACCATCATCGTGCACATCGTCTGGTTCCTCTTCATCTTCAGCACCTTCACCCGTTGCAGCATCATTGGGCACATCATCTGGTTCCTCTTGATCTTCACCAGCTCCCCCCGTTGCAGCATCACGGTATTCAGGGGGCACGTAGTTGTCATCGTACTCTTCATCTTCGTCGTCTTCCATCATAACCCCTATTTCTCCGTGCCTCGTCCAAACATTATAGTGTGGCATGAAACCCTTGTAAAGCAGGTGGGTGTGAAGGATTTTCCGGTCAGAGTAAGACTTCGTATTCCCACAATCAGGGCATGGACAACACATAAAACCATTCTGCTTGTTTGCCTGAGCCGCATCGAGAAACTCATGCACGCACTTAATGTACTCGGAGGTGTGTCTGTCACCGTACATCCATTGCCGGTTCATCTGCGTGCATTATATATAATTAAGTGTCCAAATTAATAGAAGTTCATCATCACATGCATTAAAAGCAAAGTACATACATAGTTCTCATCTGACAACATATAGCTCTCCAGAGCATCTAATTAATTAAACCATACATTAATTAAAACAAAGGCGATCATAATCGCAACCAAGGTAACAATTGATCCAACGGCATAGTGATACCAAGCCTCGGCATGAATGGCATATTTTCTAATCTTTCTAATCTTCAAGCGCATTGCATCCATCTTGATCTTGTGATCATCAACGACATCCGCAACATGCAACTCCAATATCATCTTCTCCTCCTCAATTTTTTTTATTTTTTCCTTCAAGAAATTGTTTTCTTCTTCAACTAAATTTAACCTCTCGACAATAGGGTCGGTTGGAATTTCTGGTTCACATACATCCTAGATAAATAAAATATATGTCACGTTGGTCCGCATAGTTATCATAAACAATAAATGAACCAATAGTTATAAAGATTAATATATATACCACATCCGAATCATAGACAGGACGAGGGCCGATGGGGGCGGATACCAAAACCATCGCACTATATAAGATGCAATAATAAAAGTAAGAAAATGATACAAGTATCTATCTAAACATACAAGTAAGAATATTTTTCCTTTCAGAAAAAAGATAAGAGCAAGAGGCTCACCACGGTGGTGTCGGTGATGAGATCGGCGCGGGTGATCGACGGCGGTGAAGACAGGGGTGGGGCGTGACGGACCGCTAAATCTAGACAAATCTCGAAGGAAATGGAGCTTTGAGGTCGAGCTTCGAGAGGAGAAAGCTTAACTAGTGTGGCTCGGGCATTTCATCGAACACCTCATGTGCATAGGAGGTGAGCTAGAGCACCTAAAGCCCCTCCTCTCGCCGGCCCAGAAAAACAGAGCACTGAGTGCTCTGCTCCGGCGCGAGGGGTATATATAGGCTGCACCACTGGTCCCGGTTCGTGGCATGAACCGGGACTAAATGGGTACCTTTGGTCCCGGTTCATGCCACCAACCGGGACCAATGGTGGTGGGCCAGGAGCGAGGCCCATTAGTCCCGGTTCGTCCCACCAACCGGGACCAAAAGGTCCAGACGAACCGGGACCAATGGCCCACGTGGCCCGGCCGGCCCCCTGGGCTCACGAACCGGGTCCAATGCCCCCATTGGTCCCGGTTCTAGATTGAACCGAGACTAATGGGCTAACCCACCCTGGACCATTGCCCCCTTTTCTACTAGTGTAAGAGCATGTGCTCTATTGTTTCTTCCTCCTGATCACAGAGTGGACACTTGTCTTGGTGTGGTAGTCCCCTTCTGGCCAGCCTATCCGATGTCCAACATCTATTGCTCAGGGCTAGCCAGGTAAAAACTTGCATGTTACCGGGGCTCTCGATTTCCACGTGAGGTTCGTGGTGGGTATGATCTCTCTGCCCCAAAACCTGATGGCATATGCCGACCTGACTGTGAACTTTCCGCTTGTCTCCCACGACCAAGAGATGTTGTTCGGGGTATTCTTCATTGGTTCCCAATCTTGAATCCTCTGCCATAGTTGTAGGAATTGGTGCATGGCTTCCTCCCCCAAGTTTGGGCCAACACTTGTAGCCCACGCTTCCCGCACTTGCCCAAGCATGCATGCTCTTCTCACGCGGCTTGGCACCAGATCATAGATGGCCGGTGCAAGCTCCTGTATCCTCATGCCGTCAAGCCACCGATCCTCCCAGAAGAGGGTGTTCGTTCCATCCCGAGCAATGCATCTAGTAGCTCCTTGAAAAAGCTTCATTGACTCATTAGGAACCTTTATTGAGAACTCGCTCCCTGGTCTGCTGCTATCTGTCCGTTGAAGCCATGGCCACCTCGCCTGCATAGCTAAGTTGAGCCACCTCAAATTAGGCAGCCCTAAACCTCCTGCCCACTTCGGAGCACACACCACCTCCCACGCCACAGCACAATTGCCACCATTTGCTTCGGCCTTATGACACCACAGAAATCCCCGGCACACCTTATTCATTGCGGCAATTGTTTTGATCGGCAGATCCAAAACCATCATGGCGTGAATGGGCATGGCACACAAAACAGAATGCACCAGAGTAAGTCTACCGCTCTTTGGTATGAGAGCGGCCTTCCATTTTGGCAGTCGGTTTGCCATCTGATCCACGAGGTACTGGAGTTGTGTAGCAAAGAGTTTCCTCAAAGACAGTGGAAGTCCAAGATACCGAACTGGAAACGAGCCCACTGGACACCCTAGCTCCGCACTAGCCATGTTGATACATTGTTCAGAGCAACATATTGGCAAGGCCACCGATTTGCTCATGTTTATATGCAAGCCCGACGCTTCTCCAAACAGATAAAAAATGCACTTGCAAACTGCAAGGTCCATGGGCTCCGGACTGACAAACAGAACCACATCATCGGCGAAAATAGAGATCCTTTTCCTCATTCCATTTGTTGCCAGGGGGTGCAAGAGCCCTCTATCAACTGCCCAATCAAACAACCGTTGCAGTGGCTCCATAGTAAGTATAAACAACATCGGTGAAACGGAGTCACCCTGCCGCAAGCCTTTGCAGTTGTAGATTGTGTTTCCCGGGTCTCCATTCACCATGACCCTAGTGGTCGATGTGGCTAGAATCCCACATACCCAAGCTCTCCATCGTGGTCCAAAACCAAGCTGTTCCATGACCTCGAGGAGGAACGGCCACTGAACTGAGTCAAATGCTTTAGAAATATCCAGCTTCAGAAGGACTGTAGGGTTTTTGAGCGCGTGCAATTGCCTCGCCATACTCTGCACTAGCATGAAATTATCATGGAGTGACCTACCTTTGAAAAATGTGCTTTGATGATTCCCCACCAGATTTGGCAGTTCCACCACAAGCCTCGAGGCAAGCTGAAAGTGCTAGTTATCGACTAGAGGGGGGGTGAATAGGCGATTTTTATGAAAGTCTTCAAACATGAAAGTTTCGAAGACAAACAATAGAAATGAACCTATTGAGATGCAGCGGAAGATAGACTACACTAAGCAAGCAATAGTCAAGTATGCAATAACGTGAGAGTACGAAGACAAATAGCAGCTAGGTAGTAAGGATCAGGATGGAAGATGGTATGAAGCCAAACAACAATAGATGTCAAACAGTGACGACAAATAGGTAAAGCAATTAGTCAATGACTTCACGAAGACAAACTCTAAGTAAAGAGAGGGAGAGGATAGAACCAGTCACTTGTTGAGGACACATGATTTGTTGGACCAGTTCCAGTTGTTGTGACAACTGTACGTCTGGTTAGGGAGGCTGAGATTCAACTCAGAAGACCGCGTCTTCACCTTATTCCCCTTGAGCTAAGGACACCCAGTCCTCGCCCAATTACTCTGGTAAGTCTTCAAGGTAGACTTCCAAACCTTCACAGACTTCATTCACCGGCGATCCACAATGACTCTTGTATGCCCAGAACGCGATGCCTAACCGGCTGGAGGATACACAGTCCTCAAGTGTAATAAGTCTTCAGGTCACGCAGACAGAAAGACTTCAGTGATGCCTAACACTCTTTGGCTCTGGGTGTTTGGGCTTTGTCCTCACAAGGATTTCTCTCTCTCAAAGGCTTCGGGGTGGGTTGCTCTCAATACGACAAAAGCCGTGCACTAACTCTGAGCAGCCACCAATTTATGGTGTAGGGGGTGGGCTATTTATAGCCACTAGGCAACCCGACCTGATTTCTCCGAAATGACCCTGGGTCACTAAGGAACTGACATGTGTTCCAACGGTCCGATTTCAAACACACACGACAACTTTACTTGGGCTACAAGCAAAGCTGACTCATCCAGCTCTGGATAAGATTTGCTCTCATAGTCTTCGCTCGAAGACATAGAATTTTGGTTGAGCATCACTTCAGTCACTCTGACTTTGTTCACTTGGACCCCACTTAACAGTACGGTGGTTCCTATGACTCAACAAAGAAGAAAAGGAAACAACGAAACGACTGAGTCTTCGTGCTCCATAGTCTTCACTCAATGTCTTCTCATGTCATAGTCTTCAATGTGAATATCTTCATATACCACCATTGTCGTCAATGTCTTCATACATTTTTAGGGGTCATCTCCGGTAGGTAAACCGAATCAATGAGGGACTACTACCTGTGTTATCCTGCAATTCTCAGAAACACATTAGTCCCTCAACCAGGTTTGTCGTCAATACTCCAAAACCAACTAGGGGTGGCACTAGATGCACTTACAGTCTCCCCCTTTTTGGTGATTGATGACAAACTGGTTGAAGTTTTCAACAGGGATTAAAGTATGTGAAATGTAAAGGATTTAGGTATTGTCTTCATAAGTGGCAAAGGCTCCCCCTGAAGATGTGCATATAAGTAATTTGCTTTTGGAATGCAAATGCACATGGCAGGTTGTACTTGTGGAGATCCTCTTCAACTTATGAAGACAATGCATGATTTGATATAACGAAGATAATGACATGCATAAAGAAAAATGGACGTCTGCAAGATGACCTAAGTGCGGAAGTTATCATCGCACATGCGGAATTTATCATCGCATCACAGAACAACAAATAAGTGGCAGACGACCATCGAGTTTAAGTGTTACAACTCAAAGAACCAAATGTATCAAAAAGCGAGAGTTGTAAACATTAGGCAAAAAATAAAACCACCGCCCATATGGACCCACTTGAAGACTATCAAACTCATATGCTTCTCCCCCTTTTGTCAGTAAGGACCAAAAAGGTTTGAAGACATAGAGCATCTACTCGTTCCTAGAAGGAGTAGGTGAAGCAGCAGGGTCGAAAGTGTTGGTTGGCGGTGCAGACGAACTTGGTGCAGTGTCGATTCACGCTGAAGGTGGTGAAGAAGTAGCATCATCTTCATCGTCAATCACTCTGGCATTCACCGTTGCAGCAGAGGAAGAATAGTCAGAGTCTTCAAGGGATGGAGTTCGACGTAGGACATCATTCCGTGGAGGAGTGGAGTCAAACTTGAATCTTTCAGTGAAGCCATCGTCTTGAAGATCTGCTTCAGCACTGAGCAGTGTCAAGCTCTTCCATGAACGCCGACAAGTCTCATGAGTGACAAAAGCATTCTTGGTGGCAAGATTGCGAATGCGATTGACGTCCACCAATAGACTTTGCATCTGTCGCTTGAGCCAGAAGTGATGCTTGTCTTGTTTCTGATGCAGTGCCACAAGAAGTTCTCGGTCATTCAAAACACGAGAGCGCTTGCGAGGCCTTTGAGCAATGGTGCTTTCAGTAGCTTCAGTCTGCGAACGGTGAGGCAAGCGAGTATTTCCAGCCAATGGATAGACACGAGCGACAGCTTGAACTCCTTCAATGTTTTGCGAGAAGCTTTGGTGGTCAGCATTCTGAAGACTAAGAGGCTCCTTGGCAGGCTCTGGATATATGGCTTCGACAGACAGATCAACCTCCGGCAAAAAGATGATATGATTGCGAGCAGAGGGCTGATAGTTGAAGGCAGAGTGGAGCTTGATCAGACGCATGATCTAGGGAGCATAAAACTTTAGACCAAAAATGTCAGATCCTGAAGTCTTGGTTGGTGGATAAAGAAGTCTTGTGCATTGAAGATTTTGCCGTGAAGAATATGGAAGACCAAAGTCTTCATTGCACCTTCCAGCTTAGCCCGTGGAGAATGTCCTTTGATGGGCCAAAGAGTTCGCCGTATGATATGATAGATGGTGCGTGGCAGATACTCAAGGTCTTCAACAAAGAACTCCTTATGATATTCTGCATCTGGAGGCAAAGGCTTCATCATGCTGGGCATCTGACTCATGTTGGGTTCAGGCTTGTGAAAAATGCTCTCCATAGCAGCACTGTGAAGCTGACAACCAGGTTCATAAAGATCACATGGAGTGGGCAGGCCAGTGAGCTCAATGACATCAAAGGCTTTAGCTTCATGATGAACATTGCCTGTCATCCACCCAAGGATCCAAGTCTTCGGATCCCTGTTGTAGCCACGAATGTGAAGAGTGGCATAGAATTGGAGCAGCAATTCTTCGTTCCAGTGCTCCTTGTCAGTGATGAACTGCAATAGGCCAGACTCTCTGAAGCAATCCAACGCTTCTTCCAAACAGGGCAGACCAGTTATGGCTCCAGTATCAAGACGCATATGTGGGAAAATACGACCTTGATTGTATAAGATGCATGAGTAATAACTGCGCTGCTGATAGCTCCAGAACCGATCAAAAGAAATTCTTGCCTTAGAGTAGGGGTTCTTGGCGCTATCAAAGAAGGTGTTGTGTGCTTTGAAGCCATTGATATTGAATGATCCGGGTGCAGATGTAGTGCCTGGAAACCTAGGCAGCCTTGGCATTGGCTTCTGAACCTGAGGCCTGCGCTCGACGTGATAGTCAAATTGGGGACCAACAGCAGGTGGAGGAACAAGAAGAGGCCATTTGACAGTGATAAGTTGGCCATAGTTGTATGCTTGCTCGATCGTATGTGGCCTTGGTGGCGGAACAGGAGCAGTGGCATCAACAGAGGCGTCAGGCTGCACATCTGTTGCAGGTGCATCATTGGCTTTATTGGCTTCTGGCACAGTGTTTGGTGCAGGCTCCACATTGTCTTCAGCCATGACCACGTCATTGGCTTCAGTGGTGTTAGTAGTGGCAGCCTCGGGATTCTCAGCCTCCACTCGAGGAGCTGGAGGGTCGGGCACAGACACGTTCACTTCAGGAACAACTTCTTCAGTGATGGGGGGAGTAGGGACACGTTCTTCTGCTTGTTTGTCTTTGGCTGATGCAGCCGGATTGTCTTCAACAACTTTAGCTTCAGACTCGGAGACATTCACAGTAGGAGTGGCTTCTGGAAACACCTGACGTGCAACAGATTGGTGGTGCACTTCTCCTTGTGGAACGCTCGAAGGAGGGACTTGGTGCCTTGGTCCTTTGTGAAGCCTGCGTAACGTTGGCGACGCCTGTGGAGATGGAGTTGGCTGGGCCTCAAAGTCATCTTCTTCTTCTTGCACTGGTGGGGTGACTTGTTGTTGGGGAGTACTCCGGGTGTCTTGTTGTTGTGGGTGATCAACCCATGAAGCATCCTGAGTAATTGGTGTCAGAGGACGACCAATGCTGATGAGTTCGTTGTTCGTGAGAACAGGCGATGATACCAAGTTGTGCTCGATCTGAGGAAGAACTACATCATCTTCAACATTGTCATGGGGACCAATGTCTTCAGCAGCGGTGGGGTCAACTGCTGGAATGTCTTCAGCTTCAGGAGCCTCTGGGGAAGCAGTCTCATGAACTACCATCTGTCGTTCTTGATGCGAAGAGTTAGGGCGAGCAACCGAGATGGGCTCGACAACAAGGGGCTCTGTGGGAGCAGCCCGATCTTTCTTGGTTCTGCGCTTCTTCTTGGAAGGAGCGACATCAGAAGCTTCATGATATTTCCTCTTTCTAGCTTCAGCCTCGACAGCCCTTGTCTTCTTCAGTTTTGAAGCGGTTGACTTGACCTTTGGCTTCGAGCCGGACATGCTGCTTGGAAAGACAATGCGAGGTTCTTCTTGCCTTGAAGGTGCAGATTTGTCAGTCGATGGCTTCTTCTTCTTTGCAGCCATTCTGGGGTCAATGCCAGGACGCCTAAGAGCCTTGCGCTTCTCAGCTTCATTGTAGGCTTGCACACACTTGTCTGCCAGACACTTCATACGCTCACGAGAACCTTTAGCTTCTTCTCGTTTCTTGAGAAAAGCTTCCTTGAGCTCGTGCAGCATAACCTTGATGTTTTTGACATCTTGCACGCTGAGCCTTGCCATGTGCTTCTTGAACTGAGCTTTCTCATAGTCGATCTTGTGCTTCAGTTCAACGATGCGCTGAGCAAGAGCTAGCTCAGAAGCAATGGCGCCATTGAAAGAGACGCTGAGGCCAATTGGAAGTTGCAGATCTTCAAAGCTGAGATTGGGGGTTTCAAACCACTTATCAATGAAGTTGTGGGTGATTGCCACGTCAAAGAGAGGCAAATCATTGAAGATTTCTGCTTCTTCCTTGCTCTTAATCAGTTGCTCAAGAGCGTCATCTGCAAGATCTTCATCACTGGACAGATCAATGTGTTCGTCTCGCAGTATGGCAGCAGGGGTCAATGCCTGATCAGTATTCTTTTTCATCTCCGTCTTCTTGGAGATACGAGATAGATCTTCAGACTGCACATTGTCTTCAGGAGGTGCAGTGGCCAGTGGCTTCGCACGTGAAGCCTTTCGAGGAGCAGTTGACTTTGAAGCTTTAGCCTTCTTTTGCTTCTGTGGCTTTGGAGTAGGAGCTGGGGCTTCATCAGTGTCGGCATCATCATCAGAATGATCCAGTTTGGCACCTTGAACAGAAATGTGAGTGATAAGGCCATCAAGGTTGTAGAAAGGTCTGATGATATTGGGTTCAGCATCGCGTGTGCCGTCAGCCCGGGGAGCAGAAGGACCAGGGTTGAAGTCTAGTCCCAATGACTTCTTGTTCTCCTTGGCCGAGTTCTTTGCAAACTGAAAATTGCGTTTGAACAGATTGTCTTCGCGACACCATAGTAAAGACGATGGGTCAGCGTCAGCTGGTTGTGGTCCATGGACCATGCAAGGATAGAAGCCTTGATCAATGGCTTCAGCTCTGGTCTTGGGTTGAAGATTTTTATAGAGAATATCTCCCCAAGGACGCTTGATGGCATTTTTCTCAGCATACTCCTTGGTGACGAATCTGTATTTGAACCACTATTCTGCCCAATATCTTCGAATCCATTGGATTCGTGTCTTACGCTGACCATAGCTTTCATCGGGGTCAGTTTTGTACAGTTCATATAGATCTTTGGGCAGATCCATTGATGTACCCCCACGACGCTGTCTGCCACCCTTCCTTGATGATTTCTCTGTAGCCATGAACTTCAAACTGAATGGCTTCAACACGTTCAAAGGCTTCAAAGGCTTCCACTTGCTGATCAAACGCGAACTGGCTTCGGGTGAGTTAATGTGATGCTGTAAGAATTCTACAAACGAATGCAGACTATGAGAACCAAGGGATTCTCCCACGGACATGTACCTGTGACAGCATTAGAGATGCAAGGGAAGGGGAGATGTCATATGCATTCTCAGAAGATTTTGAAGATAAATCAGTTTGAAGACATTGACCTCATGATGCGAAGACATTCACTTATGTGCTGAGAGTTGGTTCCAGATTTGTACGAATCCACAAATAAGTACAAGTGAGGAATCTAACTAGATGTGAAGCTTAAGTGAATATACTAGGCATTATATGAGATGCAGATAGGATAGATCTAACATTGAGTAGGCAGAAACCACTTTCGGTAAACAGGATGAATCTTTTAGGATAAAAAAGATGGTAAGAAGAGAGTTTTATTTACCACATGATGAACTGCTAGATGGGAAGAGTAGGAGACCAAGCAGTTCAATCCACCGTGCCCTAACTTGGCGACGGAGGACACCTACGGCGACGGCGGAGAGGACGATGTCCGCGGCCGGCGTGAGGACGGCGTCGGTGAAGTCGCGACAGCTAAGCGCTTCGTCGCTGGCGTCGTCGAGAGCTAGCGGTGGCGCTAGGGTTTTGACAAGGTGGAGAGGTGGAAGAAGGTTTTCTTGACCACAGGGGACATGTATTTATAAGGAAGTATGCGGCACAGCGCAATTATGCAGGTGCCCCTGGCGGTTCACATCTGAGGGACACGTGGCAAGCATGCAACCCACTCGGAGCTGTCCCACGTTCCCACGCCCGCCCGAACTGTCGGATGGTCGTTCCGGCTTCTCCGAATTTCATGCAATAAGGATAGAGCATTTAAAATAGACTTAATGTTTGTCTTTGTATCTTCTGCTGACAAGGACGCAGAGAAGACATTTGACAGTTTCAATAGAATGCATATGATTTGGACAGATAGAGTTTGAGATAGAAAGCATAGAGAGATCAGGGTCCGATCACATTCACTTAGTTCAAAAGATTCAACAAGGAAGACATAGCTATAAGTGAATGCTGTAGAGGACAGAACACTAATATGTATATATCAGAAGACAATCAAATCAACATAGTGAAGATAATCATGAAAACAGGTTGAAATGAAGACAAATCAAATATGAAGACATAGCAGATGTAACACCATGGATAAAACACTTCAAACAGAAGAATTTGGTGGTGGCGTTACCCACCGTATAGGAAGTATTAGACCCAGACACGGCGCACAATTATCGTGGCGCTCCGAAGTCAAATTCCATGTTAATGTATTCACACTCAGAATGTAAGTCTTCATTGATTGAAGATATACTTTACTTCGTGTGTTGCACATCTAAGTCATCAACATGCATAAGTGTTAGGATGTGTGCCTGATCACAGGACATTTGAGGATTCCAAGATATTTAGCTCACACCGTAACTTGCAAAACCTTTTCTCATCCAAGGGCTTTGTGAAGATATCTGCCAGTTGCTCTTCAGTGTTGACGTGAATGATATCAATATCTTCCTTCATGACATGATCTCTGAGGAAGTGATGACGAATTTCAATGTGCTTTGTCTTTGAGTGCTGAGCTGGGTTGTTGGCAATCTTGATGGCGCTTTCGTTGTCATGGAAGAGAGGTACTTGTTTCATATGGATGCCATAGTCCTTGAGAGTTTGCTTCATCCATAGAAGCTGACCTCAGCAAGATCCAGCAGCAATGTATTCAGATTCAGCAGTGGAGAGTGATACACAGTTCTGCTTCTTTGAAGACCAACAGACAAGTGATCGTCCCAGAAAGTGACATGTGCCCGATGTAGACTTGAGATCCACCTTGTCACCAGCATAATCAGCATCCGAGAATCCAACCAGATCAAACTCTGAGCCCTTTGGATACCATAATCCTAATGTTGGGGTGTAAGCCAAATATTGAAGAATTCGCTTCACAGCTAAGTGATGTGATTCCTTTGGTGCCGCTTGGAATCGAGCACACATGCAAACACTAAGCATAATATCTGTCCTAGATGCACATAGGTAAAGTAAAGAACAAATAATGGAGCGGTATACCTTTTGATCGAACTCTTTACCATTGTCGTCCGGACCCAGTTGGTGTTTGGCTGGCATTGGCGTCGTGTAACCTTTGCAATCTTGCATTCCAAACTTCTTCAGGCAATCTTTGAGGTATTTATCTTGAGAAATGAAGATGCCATTCCTTTGCTGACAAATTTGAAGACCAAGGAAGAACTTCAGCTCACCCATCATGGACATCTGATATTGCTCTCGCATCATGTATCCAAACTCATCACTATATTTCTGATTGGTGCGGCCGAAGATAATATCGTCCACATAGATTTGGCACACAAACATTTCACCATCATATGTCTTCGTGAAGAGTGTGGGATCGAGGGATCCAGGTTTGAAGCCTTTGCTCTTCAGGAAGTCGTTGATTGTATCATACCAAGCGCGAGGAGCTTGTTTGAGGCCATACAGTGCTTTGTTTAGCTTGTACACCATATCAGGATGTTTTGGATCTTCACAGCCAGGTGGTTGTGCGATGTATACTTCTTCTTCAATCTTGCCATTGAGAAATGCACTTTTCACATCCATTTGATATAGCAAGATGTTGTGATGATTTGCATAGGCCAGCAGTATCCGAATAGCTTCAAGCCTAGCCACAGGAGCAAATGTTTCAGCAAAGTCAATCCCTTCAACTTGAGTATATCCTTGGGCGACGAGACGTGCTTTGTTTCTGACGACTTGACCATGCTCATCTTGCTTGTTTTGATATATCCATTTTGTGCCTATTATGTTATGCTTGCGAGGGTCAGGACGCTTGACAAGTTCCCAAATGTTGTTCAGCCTGAACTGTTGAAGCTCTTCTTGCATAGCTTGAATTCATTCAGGTTCCATAAAGGCTTCAGCAACTTTCTTGGGTTCTGATATTGACACAAAGGCGAAGTGCCCAAAGAAATTTGCTAACTGTGTTGCTCTTGAGCGAGTAAGTGGACCTGGTGCATTGATGCTATCAATTATCTTCTCAATCTGTACTTCGTTTGCAACACGAGGATCAACTGGACGAAGATTTTGCTCTTGCTGAGTATTATCAACATTGGAAGGATTGTCTTCAGGCTGAGCATTGTCTTCAGATTGGTTAGGCGTAGAAATGATAAGTTCCTCTTCAGGCTGTGCTTCAGAAGGCATGATTTCACCAGTTCCCATTAGCTTGATAGATTCACTAGGTGGAGCTTCGTCTAGTGTACTTGGCAGGAGCTCTCTTTGTGAACCATTGGTTTCATCGAACCGTACGTCCACAGTTTCGACGATTTTGTAGAGATAGAGGTTGAAGACTCTGTAAGAGTGTGAGTCCTTTCCATAGCCGAGCATGAAGCCTTCGTGAGCTTTAGGTGCAAATTTTGATTTGTGATGTGGATCCTTGATCCAGCATCTAGCTCCAAATACTCTGAAGTAACTGACATTTGGCTTCTTGCCAGTGAGTAGCTCATAGGATGTTTTATTCAGAAGCTTATGGATGTAAACACGGTTGATGACATGACATGCTGTATCAATAGCTTTAGGCCAGAACTTTCTTGGTGTCTTGTATTCATCGAGCATTGTTCGAGCCATCTCAATGAGGGTTCTGTTCTTGTGCTCCACGATGCCATTTTGCTGAGGCGTGTATGGAGTAGAGAACTCATGAGTGATTCCCATTGTATCCAGATAAAGATCAAGTCCAGTGTTCTTGAACTCAGTGCCGTTGTCACTTCTGATATGCTTGATCTTGACGCCAGAATTGTTCATGGCATGGTTGGCGAAGCGTATGAAGACATCGTGCACTTCAGTCTTGTAGAGTATTATGTGCATCCATGTATATCTTGAGTAATCATCAACAATGACGAAGCCATAGAGACAGGCAGTTATTGTGAGGGTGGAGTAGTGAGTAGGGCCAAATAAATCCATGTGTAGCAGCTCGAAGGGTTGAGATGTCGTCATGATTGTCTTCGAGGGATGCTTTGCCCTAGTCATCTTTCCAGCTTCGCATGCACCGCACAAATGATCCTTCTTGAACTTGACGCCCTCGATTCCTATGACATGCTTCTTCTTGGCGAGAGTGTGTAAGTTCCTCATGCCAGCATGTCCCAGCCTCTGATGCCAGAGCCAACACTCTGAAGCTTTTGCTAGTAGACATACGGCAAGCTGTGGACCTGCTGATAAATCTACCATGTACAGATCATCTTTCCGGTACCCTTCAAAGACTAGAGACTTGTCAGATTCCATAAATACAAGGCAACGATATTTTCCAAATATCACAATCATGTTCAAGTCACAAAGCATTGAGACAGACATTAAGTTGAAACCAAGGGATTCAACAAGCATCACTTTATCCATGTGCTGATCCTTTGAGATTGCAACTCTACCTAGACCCAATACCTTGCTTTTACCAGTGTCAGCAAATGTGATGTGACTCTTGTTAGATGGATGTTAAGTTGAGTCCATAAGAAGACTTCGATCACCAGTCATGTGATTAGTGCATCCGCTGTCCATAATCCATTCTAAAGCATGAGGTGTCATACCCTACGGTACATTTAGGGGGATAGGCTTCACCAAGAGCATTGTGAAGCATAAACATTTGACGGGCAAAAGGATTATTGAAGCTCAGATCGATTAGGACTGATAGGATGAATGGCAAACGATTCAGGAACCAATTACATAGTAAGACCATTTGGGCATTTGATCTTGCGCCCTACAAGATGTTTTAGGTCCCCAGCAATAGCATCAGACGCCTTTGATTTCAAGCTCGATACCTTTCCCTGCAAGAGAAAGTTAATTCTTCTTAACCACCCACATCTTCAGGGGTGGCTTAGAAGCAGTGAGTCTAAGTGCAGCATATGAGAACTTCGGCTTTGGAGCCCTAGCAAATAGCCTTGCAGGAGATGAATGATACTCATATGAGTAAGCAGAAAAGTTCTTAGTTCTATGAACATAGAGGTTTGAAGACACACGCTCATATTCATAAGTCTGAGTATGGTTTCCCTGCAAAATATTAGCGTTAGGGTGACTCAGGTGAGTCCTCTGTCTGTATAAAGCCTTTGGACCATATGAAACCTTAGGTCTGGGGTTTGTCTTCTTCCCAGGTGGTGTCATGATGACATTCACTGGAAGATTCTCAAGACAACGTTAACCCAGATCTTCTTCATAGGTGGCCCATTCCTGCTGTTAGTACCAATATACCTGGCAAACACTTCACCATTCTGATTCTTAAACAGTTTATAGTTTGCATCAAAGGATTCATCAATGACAACAGGGTTAGCATAGGTGAAGCCAGATAGGTGGATGGGTCCACTAAAGGTCCCTTTGCAGCAACCCATGTGGTTTTGGGATAATGCTCAGGCTTCCAGTAGGAACCATCAACAATCATTTTCCTCTCGAACCCAACACCCTCTTTCCTAGGGTTTCGGTTCAGGATCTGCTTTTGAGGACATCGCACAGTGTCTGATGCCCTTTCAGAGTTTTGTACATCCCTGTTTCAAGCAATGTCTTCAACCTAGCATTTTCATCAGCAATAGTAGTGGTATCCTCAGCAGAGGGGTTAGTTACCACATCAGTAGTTGAAGACAATGCAACAGTAGCAGCAGTAGAACATTCAACAATAGAGGTAGCGTTGTCACGCTCAAGGCATTTTAGACATGGTGGTTCAAATCCATCCTGAGCGGAACTGATATGTTGAGCGCGAAGTGACTCATTCTCTTTTTGAAGATCTTCATGAGTCGCTCTCAATTTCTCAAGCTCTTGCTTCCTTTGAAGATAATCATAGGAGAGCTTTTCATGAGTGGTTGAGAGCGTTTCATGACGACTTTCAAGTTCTTGTTACTTAGCATGAAGATTTTTTATGTCTTCAACTTAGGACTGTGAACGGGTCATTTTCGCGTCCAACAGGTCATCGCTTTTGTCTAACAGTTTTTGACTATGTTCCATAGCCTTTTGTTGTTCAGTTGCAATTTTAGCAAGTGTTTTGTAGCTGGGTTTGGATTCACAATCAGAGTCATCTTCACTAGATGTTTGAAAGTAAGCATCACGTGATTTTACCTTGGCACCATGTGCCACGAAGCAGTAGGTGGGAGTAGGGTCGTCCTTGTCATCAGCTTCAGCGTTGGTGTGGAAGTCATTGTCTTCAGTGTTAAAGATGGACTTGGCAACGTAGGCTGTGGCTAGAGCCAGACTTGCGACGCCAGGGTCGTACTCCTCCTCCGACTCCACCTCCACCTCCTCAGAAGTAGACTCCTCCTCTGAATCCATCTCCTTGCCAACAAAAGCACGAGCCTTGCCAGATGAGCTCTTCTTATGAGATGAAGACTTGGATGAGGACTTGGAAGAAGACTTTGAAGATTTCTTCTTCTTCTTGTCATCAGAATCATATTCCTTGCTCTTCTTCTTCTTCTTCTCATTGTCCCACTGTGGACACTCAGTGATATAGTGTCCAGGTTTCTTGCACTTGTGACATGTTCTCTTCTTGTAGTCGTGAGTGGAAGCTTCATCATTTCTTGAGCTGGATCGTGAAGACTTTCTGAAGCCCTTCTTCTTAGTGAACTTCTAGAACTTCTTCACAAGCATAGCAAGTTCCTTTCCAATGTCTTCAGGATCATCAAAACTACAGTCAAATTCTTCTTCAGATGAGGAAACAGGTTTTGACTTCAAAGCACGACTGCGGCCATAGTTGGGACCATAGATATCTCTTTTCTCAGATAGCTAGAACTCATGTGTGTTGAGCCTCTCAAGTATATCAGACGGATCGAGTGTCTTGAAGTCGGGACGTTCTTGTATCATGAGGGCAAGGGTGTCAAAGGAGCAGTCAAGTGATCTCAGTAGTGTCTTGAAAATTTCATGCTTGGTAATCTCAGTAGCGCCGAGAGCACGAACCTCATTTGTGATGTCGGTGAGGTGATCAAATGTGAGCTAGACATTTTCATTGTCGTTTCTCTTGAAGCGGTTGAAGAGGTTGCGAAGAACACTGATCCTTTGATCTCTCTGGGTTGAGACGCCTTCGTTGACCTTGGACAGCCAGTCCCAGATTGGCTTCGATGTTTTTAGAGCACTCACGCGGCCATACTGTCCTTTGGTCAGATGACCACAGATGATGTTCTTGGCAGTAGAGTCCAGTTGAATGAACTTATTGACATCATACCAGAGGTCGACATCAATGGCTTCAAGATGCATGCACATCTTATTCTTCCATTAGGGATATTCAGTTCCATCGAACACGGGGCAAGCAGCGGAGACTTTGATTATCCCTGCAGTCGACATAGCTAAAACTCCAGGTGGTTAAATCGAATCACACATAACAAGGGAGTACCTTGCTCTGATACCAATTAAAAGTGCTAGTTATCGACTAGAGGGGGGTGAATAGGCGATTTTTATGAAAGTATTCAAAACATGGAAGTTTCAAAGACAAACAATAGAAGTGAACCTATTGAGATGCAGTGGAAGATAGACTACACTAAGCAAGCCATAGTCAAGTATGCAATAACGTGAGAGTACGAAGACAAATAGCAGCTAGGTAGTAAGGATCAGGATGGAAGATGGTATGAAGCCAAACAATAATAGATGTCAAACAGTGAAGACAAATAGGTAAAGCAATCAGGCAATGACTTCACGAAGACAAACTCTAAGTAAAGAGAGGGAGAGGATAGAACCAGTCACTTGTTGAGGACACGGGATTTGTTGGACCAGTTCCAGTTGCTATGACAACTGTACGTCTGGTTAGGGAGGCTGAGATTCAACTTAGAAGACCGCGTCTTCACCTTATCCCCCTTGAGCTAAGGACACCCAGTCCTCGCCCAATTACTCTAGTAAGTCTTCAAGGTAGACTTCCAAACCTTCACAGACTTCATTCACCGGCGATCCACAATGACTCTTGGATGCTCAGAACACGACGCCTAACCGGCTGGAGGATTCACAATCCTCAAGTGTAATAAGTCTTCAGGTCACGCAGAGAGAAAGACTTCAGTGATGCCTAACACTCTTTGGCTCTGGGTGTTTGGGCTTTGTCCTCGCAAGGATTTCTCTCTCTCAAAGGCTTCGGGGTGGGTTGCTCTCAATACGACAAAAGCCGTGCACTAACTCTGAGCAGCCACCAATTTATGGTGTAGGGGGTGGGCTATTTATAGCCACTAGGCAACCCGACCTGATTTGTCCGAAATGACCCTGGGTCACTAAGGAACTGACACGTGTTCCAACGGTCCGATTTCAAACACACACGACAACTTTACTTGGGCTACAAGCAAAGCTAACTCATCCAGCTCTGGATAAGATTTGCTCTCATAGTCTTCGCTCGAAGACATAAGATTTTGGTTGAGCATCACTTCAGTCACTCTGACTTTGTTCACTTGGACCCCACTTAACAGTACGGTGGTTCCTATGACTCAACAAAGAAGAAATGGAAACAACGAAACAACTAAGTCTTCATGCTCCATAGTCTTCACTCAATGTCTTCTCATGTCATAGTCTTCAATGTGAATATCTTCATATACCACCATTGTCGTCAATGTCTTCATATATTTTTAGGGGTCATCTCCGGTAGGTAAAACGAATCCATGAGGGACTACTACCTGTGTTATCCTGCAATTCTCACAAACATATTAGTCCCTCAACCAGGTTTGTTGTCACAGCCCTAGTTTAGCCTTTGCTTGTCCTTGCATGATCATCATGTCTAAATTCTGAAATTTGAATTGAGGGGATTTTCAAAGCCTCAGAAACCTTTTAAAAATAATCAACATTTAATTGTCATCAAATGAGTCCAAAGAAATGTTCCTGTTACTCTGTGGAAATATTGGTAAGAGGTAAAATTCAAACCAATATTTTTGGAATCACAGAAATATTTATTTTTGGGCCTTTGACTTAAATCAATAACATATTTGAGTTGAATTTATTTCTGTTATATAAGAAATAAAGTCCAAATATTTTGTAAGTTGCTTGTGACCTTGGACTAGTTTCTGAGCTCACATAACAATTTACAGAAAGTTCAAAAATGATTTGATGTTTTAAATCAAATCAAAACCAATTGAAGAAAATAGAAAACATTAATAAATAGAAAACCAGAGAGAGAGAGAGAGAGAGAGAGAGAGAGAATAGAAACTTACCTGGGACAACTTACCTGTGCAGCCCACCTGGCCCAGCACTGTGGGTGAGGTCCAGCCCAACTCCCACCGTCTTCAACCTCTGAAAGGAGGCAGAGGTGTGTCGACGCGCGCGCGCCCGAGCTCCACCTCCTGCTTCCACCTGGGCCCCGATCCTTCCCTCGTTGTCGCTCTGGACCCCTCTCTCCTCTCCCTCACTCGCTGCTCTCCCTCCTCTCCTCTGCTCCCTCTCCCCCGCTCGGACCGAACGCGTCCGTTGCCGCCGTCTGAAACCACTACGGCCACAACCACCTCCTCGCCTCTCCGAGCTATCCCCGAGGTCTGCCGTGATGCCCTCTTCCTCATCGCCGAGTCACATGACGCAGGGAGCCCCATGACGTCGTCCTCGAGCTCGCCATCGCCCTCTGCATCCGACAGCCGCCGTCCTCGATTCGCCGTTGTCAGCACCTCCCCCGAGCCGCTGAGCCTACCCGTAGACCCGTCGTGAGCTCCTGGTCTGAACCCCTCTCTTCCCCGTGTCTATTTCGTCCCCTAACTAGCTTTCCCACCATGGCCGAGCGCCGCCGTGCGCCACGGCCGGCAAGTTCTGCGCTCCCGAGCTCTACCGCTCGCAGGTGAGCATATCAACGCACTCGGTGCGTTTGCAGGATCCCAAAACACCCAACCGCCGCTCCTACAGTGCTCTGTGGCGTCATTTTAGTCGATGCCCGAACTCCGGCAGCCGCCGCGGGCTCCACCCCGCGCCCTCCCGCGTGCCTCCCCTGGATGCGCGTGAGCAAGGGCAACCCTCTGGTGCCCTTGGCTTGGCCCAACACCACCCATAGCGCCACTCCGGCGAGCTCCCGCCGCGGTTTTGGTCGTCGGCGGCCGAACTCCGGCGAAATTGACGTGTCTGGCTTAATTAGCCACTAGCCACCATGTTTAGTTTAACACTAGACACTGACATGTGGTTCCCGAGCATAATTAGGTTAGTCTAATTTTCTGTTAAGATTAGTACTAATACGTGTGGACGCCACGTGTCAGCTTTGACTTTGGTCAAGTCAACGTTGACCGGTCCCACCTGTCATCCACCCAAACCAGCCTGAGACACTGACGTATGGGTCCCATAGGTCAGGTTTGTCCTGGCCAGCCCAGTTGACCAGCTGACGTCACAATGACGCAGTGCTGACGCAATAACTCATATTCTGGATTTATTCTTATTCAGGAAATTCTAGAAAATAGTGCTAACTTCTAAAAATCATATAAAATCAACCGTAGCTCAGATTGAAATAAGTTATATATGAAAAATGATCAGAAAAATTTAATCTTTCTATCTGTACCATTTTCATGCATGTTTGAACAACTTAAAGCTGTTGTATAAGACAATTTGAATAAATGGCATTTGAAATGCCTCACATGGAGTTTGAATTTGAACCCATGGTTCAAACCAACTTCATTTAATATGGTTGCTAGTTACATTAGCTCAATCAACAGCATATTGCCATGACATTATCATGCATCATAATTGTTGCATTGCATTGATTGTGTTCCTCTTTGTTTGCCGGTAATTGTCCCCTCTCGATAGACGTGGTTCCGACGATGAGTTCGATGACACCGATGAAGAGCTATGTTATCTTCAGAAGTTCCAGGCAAGCAAAACCCCCTTGTTCATTCCGATATAATCCCACTCTCTCGCTCCTGCTCTCTTTTACTGCATTAGGACAACAACGATTCAACTGTTACATGCTGCGGTAGTTGAACCCCTTTCCTCTGCATGACCTATCATTGCCACAGTAAATAGATGAAACCCACTAGCATGAGTAGGAGTTGTTTGAGCCCTGATGTGCCTACTCATTCATGCTTGTTGTCATGCCTGCTACTGCTTAGAGTTGAGTCAGGTCTGGTTCATCGGGGATGAATTGGAATGTGGTGAACTGAAGGAAATATGCCCTAGAGGCAATAATAAAGTTATTATTTATTTCCTTGTATATCATGATAAATGTTTATTATTCATGCTAGAATTGTATTAACAGGAAACATAATACATGTGTGGATACATAGACAAACAGAGTGTCACTAGTATGCCTCTACTTGACTAGCTTGTTAATCAAAGATGGTTAAGTTTCCTAACCATAGACAAAGGAGTTGTCATTTGATTAACAAGGTCACATCATTAGCTGAATGATCTGATTGACATGACCCATTCCATTAGCTTAGCACCCGATCGTTTAGTATGTTGCTATTGCTTTCTTCATGACTTATACATGTTCCTATGACTATGAGATTATGCAACTCCCGTTTACCGTAGGAACACTTTGTGTGGTACCAAACGTCACAACGTAACTGGGTGATTATAAAGGTGCTCTATAGGTGTCTCCGAAAGTATTTGTTGGGTTGGCGTATTTCGAGATTAGGATTTGTCACTCCGAATGTCGAAGAGGTATCTCAGGGCCTTCTCGGTAATGCACATCACATAAGCCTTGCAAGCATTGCAACCAATGAGTTAGTTGCGAGATGATGTATTACAGAACGAGTAAAGAGACTTGCCGGTAACGAGATTGAACTAGGTATTGGATACCGACGATCGAATCTCGGGCAAGTAACATACCTATGACAAAGGGAACAACGTATGTTGTTATGCGGTCTGACCGATAAAAGATCTTCGTAGAATATGTAGGAGCCAATATGGGCATCCAGGTCCCGCTATTGGTTATTGACCGAAGACGAGTCTCGGTCATGTCTACATTGTTCTCGAACCGTAGGGTTCGCACGCTTAAGGTTTCGATGACAGTTATATTATGAGTTTATGCATTTTGATGTACCGAAGTTAGTTCGGAGTCCCGGATGAGATCACGGACATGACGAGGAGTCTCGGAATGGTCGAGACATAAAGATTGATATATTGGACGACTATATTCGGACATCGGAATGGTTCCGAGTGGTTTCGGATAATAACGGAGTACCGGGGGGGTTACCGGAACCCCCCGGGGGGTTAATGGGCCCATATGGGCCTTAAGGGAAAAGAGGAGGGGCGGCCAGGGCAGGCCACGCGCCCCCTCCCCCCTAGTCCGAATAGGACAAGGAAGGGGGTGCGGCGCCCCCCTTTCACACAATTGATCAACGTGATCGTTCCTTAGCCGTGTGCGGTGCCCCCCTCCACCATATTCCGCCTCGGTCATATTGTCGCGGTGCTTAGGCGAAGCCCTACGTCGGTAGTACATCAAGATCGTCACTACGCCGTCGTGCTGACGGAACTCCTCCCCGAAGCTTTGCTGGATCGGAGCCCGGGGATCGTCATCGAGCTGAACGTGTGCTAAGAACTCGGAGGCGCCGGAGTAACGGTGCTTGGATCGGTCGGATCGGGAAGACGTACGACTATTTCCTCTACGTTGTGTCAACGCTTCCGCTTCGGTCTACGTGGGTACGTAGATAACACTCTCCCCTCTCGTTGCTATGCATCACCATGATCTTGCATGTGCGTAGGAATTTTTTTGAATTTACTACGTTCCCCAACAGTGGCATCCGAGCCTATGTTTTTATGGTTTGATGTTTTGCACGAGTAGAACACAAGTGAGTTGTGGACGATATAAGTCATACTGCCTACCAGCATGTCATACTTTGGTTCGGCGGTATTGTTGGATGAAGCGGCCCGGACCGACATTACGCGTACGCTTACGCGAGACTGGTTCTACCGCCGTGCTTTGCACACAGGTGCCTGGCGGGTGTCAGTTTCTCCAACTTTAGTTTAACCGAGTATGGCTACGCCCGGTCCTTGCGAAGGTTAAAACAGAGTCTATTTGACAAACTATCGTTGTGGTTTTGATGCGTAGGTGAGATTGGTTCTTGCTTAAGCCCGTAGCAGCCACGTAAAACTTGCAACAAACAAAGTAGAGGACGTCTAACTTGTTTTTGCAGGGCATGTTGTGATGTGATATGGTCAAGACATGATGCTAAATTTTATTGTATGAGATGATCATGTTTTGTAACCGAGTTATCGGCAACCGGCAGGAGCCGTATGGTTGTCGCTTTATTGTATGCAATGCAATCGCCCTGTAATGCTTTACTTTATCACTAAGCGGTAGCGATAGTCGTAGAAGCATAAGATTGGCGAGACGACAACGATGCTATGATGGAGATCAAGGTGTCGCGCCAGTGACGATGGTGATCATGGTGGTGCTTCGGAAGATGGAGATCACAAGCACGAGATGATGATGGCCATATCATATCACTTATATTGATTGCATGTGATGTTTATCTTTTTATGCATCTTATCTTGCTTTGATTGACGGTAGCATTATAAGATGATCTCTCACTAAATTATCAAGAAGTGTTCTCCCCGAGTATGCACTGTTGCCAAAGTTCGTCGTGCCCAGACACCACGTGATGATCGGGTGTGATAAGCTCTACGTCCATCTACAACGGGTGCAAGCCAGTTTTTGCACACACAGAATACTCGGGTTATACTTGACGAGCCTAGCATATGCAGATATGGCCTCGGAACACGGAGACCGAAAGGTCGAGCGTGAATCATATAGTATATATGATCAACATAATGATGTTCACCATTGAGAACTAATCCATTTCACGTGATGATCGGTTATGGTTTAGTTTGATTTGGATCACGTGATCACTTAGAAGATTAGAGGGATGTCTATCTAAGTGGGAGTTCTTAAGTAATATGATTAATTGAACTTAAATTTATCATGAACTTAGTCCCTGATAGTATCTTGCTTGTTTATGTTGATTGTAGATAGATGGCTCGTGTTGTTGTTCCGTTGAATTTTAATGCGTTCCTTGAGAAAGCAAAGTTGAAAGATGATGGTAGCAATTACACGGACTGGGTTCGTAACTTGAGGATTATCCTCATTGCTGCACAGAAAAGTTACGTCCTGGATGCACCGCTAGGTGCCAGGCCTGCTGCTGGAGCAACACTAGATGTTGTGAACGTCTGGCAGAGCAAAGCTGATGACTACTCGATAGTTCGGTGTGCCATGCTTTACGGCTTAGAACCGGGACTTCAACGATGATTTGAACATCATGGAGCATATGAGATGTTCCAAGAGTTGAAGTTAATATTCCAACAGAATGCCCGGATTGAGAGATATGAAATCTCCAATAAGTTCTATAGCTACAAGATGGAGGAGAATAGTTCTGTCAGTGAGCATATACTCAAAATGTCTGGGTATTATAATCACTTGATTCAACTGGGGGTCAATCTTCCGGATGATTGCGTCATTGACAGAATTCTCCAATCACTTCCACCAAGCTACAAAGGCTTCATGATGAACTATAATATGCAAGGGATGGATAAGACAATGCCCGAGCTCTTCGCAATGCTAAAGGCTGCGGAGGTCGAAATCAAAAAGGAGCATCAAGTGTTGATGGTTAGCAAAACCACTAGTTTCAAGAAAAAGGGCAAAGGGAAGAAGAAGGGGAACTTCAAGAAGAACAGCAAACAAGTTGCTGCTCAAGAGAAGAAACCCAAGTCTGGACCTAAGCCTGAAACTGAGTGCTTCTACTACAAGCAGACTGGTCACTGGAAGCGGAACTGCCCCAAGTATTTGGCGGACAAGAAGGATGGCAAGGTGAACAAAGGTATATGTGATATACATGTTATTGATGTGTACCTTACTAGAGCTCGCAGTAGTACCTGGGTATTTGATACTGGCTCTGTTGCTAATATTTGCAACTCAAAACAGGGACTACGGATTAAGCGAACACTGGCAAAGGACGAGGTGACGATGCGCGTGGGAAACGGTTCCAAAGTCGATGTTATCGTAGTCGGCACGCTACCTCTACATCTACCTTCGGGATTAGTATTAGACCTAAATAATTGTTATTTGGTGCCAGCGTTGAGCATGAACATTATATCTGGATCTTGTTTGATGCGAGACGGTTATTCATTTAAATCAGAGAATAATGGTTGTTCTATTTATATGAGTAACATCTTTTATGGTCATGCACCTTTGAAGAGTGGTCTATTTTTGATGAATCTCGATAGTAGTGATACACATATTCATAATGTTGAAGCCAAAAGATGCAGAGTTGATAATGATAGTGCAACTTATTTGTGGCACTGCCGTTTAGGTCATATCGGTATAAAGCGCATGAAGAAACTCCATACTGATGGACTTTTAGAACCACTTGATTATGAATCACTTGGTACTTGCGAACCGTGCCTCATGGGCAAGATGACTAAAACACCGTTCTCCGGTACTATGGAGAGAGCAACAGATTTATTGGAAATCATACATACAGATGTATGTGGACCAATGAATGTTGAGGCTCGTGGCGGATATCGTTATTTTCTCACCTTCACAGATGATTTAAGCAGATATGGGTATATCTACTTAATGAAGCACAAGTCTGAAACATTTGAAAAGTTCAAAGAATTTCAGAGTGAAGTTGAAAATCATCATAACAAGAAAATAAAGTTTCTACGATCTGATCGTGGAGGAGAATATTTGAGTTACGAGTTTGGTCTACATTTGAAACAATGCGGAATAGTTTCGCAACTCACGCCACCCGGAACACCACAACGCAATGGTGTGTCAGAACGTCGTAATCGCACTTTACTTGATATGGTGCGATCTATGATATCTCTTACAGATTTACCGCTATTGTTTTGGGGTTATGCTCTAGAGACGGCCGCATTCACATTAAATAGGACGCCATCGAAATCCGTTGAGACGACACCTTATGAACTATGGTTTAGCAAGAAACCAAAGTTGTCGTTTCTTAAAGTTTGGGCCTGCGATGCTTATGTGAAAAAGCTTCAACCTGATAAGCTCGAACCCAAATCGGAGAAATGTGTCTTCATAGGATACCCAAAAGAAACGGTTGGGTACACCTTCTATCACAGATCCGAAGGCAAGACATTTGTTGCTAAAAATGGATCCTTTCTAGAGAAGGAGTTTCTCTCGAAAGAAGTGAGTGGGAGGAAAGTAGAACTTGATGAGGTAATTGTACCTACTCCCTTATTGGAAAGTAGTACATCACAGAAATCTGTTTCTGAAGCACCTACACCAATTAGTGAAGAAGTTAATGATGATGATCATGCAACTTCAGATCAAGTTACTACGGAACCTCGTAGATCAACCAGAGTAAGATCCGCACCAGAGTGGTACGGCAATCCTGTTCTGGAAATCATGCTACTAGATCATGGTGAACCTACGAACTGTGAAGAAGCGATGGTGAGCCCAGATTCCGCAAAATGGCTTGAAGCCATGAAATCTGAGATGGGATCCATGTATGAAAACAAAGTATGGACTTTGGTTGACTTGCCCGATGGTCGGCAAGCAATAGAGAATAAATGGATCTTCAAGAAGAAGACTGACGCTGATGGTAATGTTACTGTCTACAAAGCTCGACTTGTCGCAAAAGGTTTTCGACAAGTTCAAGGGATTGACTACGATGAGACCTTCTCACCTGTAGCGATGCTTAAGTCTGTCCGAATCATGTTAGCAATTGCTGTATTTTATGATTATGAAATTTGGCAAATGGATGTAAAGACTGCATTCCTGAATGGATTTCTGGAAGAAGAGTTGTATATGATGCAACCAGAAGGTTTTATCGATCCAAAGGGAGCTAACAAAGTGTGCAAGCTCCAGCGATCCATTTATGGACTGGTGCAAGCCTCTCGGAGTTGGAATAAACGCTTTGATAGTGTGATCAAAGCATTTGGGTTTGTACAGACTTTTGGAGAAGCCTGTATTTACAAGAAAGTGAGTGGGAGCTCTGTAGCATTTCTGATATTATATGTAGATGACATATTACTGATTGGAAATGATATAGAATTTCCGGATAGCATAAAGGGATACTTGAATAAAAGTTTTTCAATGAAAGACCTCGGTGAAGCTGCTTATATATTGGGCATTAAGATCTATAGAGATACATCAAGACGCTTAATTGGACTTCCACAAAGCACATACCTTGACAAAGTTTTGAAAAAGTTCAAAATGGATCAAGCAAAGAAAGGGTTCTTGCCTGTGTTACAAGGTGTGAAGTTGAGTAAGACTCAATGCCCGACCACTGCAGAAGATAGAGAGAAGATGAAAGATGTTCCATATGCTTCAGCCATGGGCTCTATCATGTATGCAATGTTGTGTACCAGACCCGATGTGTGCCTTGCTATAAGTTTGGCAGGGAGGTACCAAAGTAATCCAGGAGTGGATCACTGGACAGCGGTCAAGAATATCCTGAAATACCTGAAAAGGACTAAGGAGATGTTTCTCGTGTATGGAGGTGACAAAGAGCTCGTCGTAAACGGTTACGTTGATGCAAGCTTTGACACTGATCCGGACGATTCTAAATCGCAAACCGGATACGTATTTACATTAAACGGTGGAGCTGTAAGTTGGTGCAGTTCTAAACAAAGCGTCGTAGCGGGATCTACATGTGAAGCGAAGTACATAGCTGCTTCGGAAGCAGCAAATGAAGGAGTCTGGATGAAGGAGTTCATATCCGATCTAGGTGTCATACCTAGTGCATCGGGTCCAATGAAAATCTTTTGTGACAATACTGGTGCAATTGCCTTAGCAAAGGAATCCAGATTTCACAAGAGAACCAAGCACATCAAGAGACGCTTCAATTCCATCCAGGATTTAGTCCAGGTGGGAGACATAGAGATTTGCAAGATACATACGGATCTGAATGTAGCAGACCCGTTGACTAAGCCTCTTCCACGAGCAAAACATGATCAGCACCAAGACTCCATGGGTGTTAGAATCATTACTGCGTAATCTAGATTATTGACTCTAGTGCAAGTGGGAGACTGAAGGAAATATGCCCTAGAGGCAATAATAAAGTTATTATCTATTTCCTTGTATATCATGATAAATGTTTATTATTCATGCTAGAATTGTATTAACAGGAAACATAATACATGTGTGGATACATAGACAAACAGAGTGTCACTAGTATGCCTCTACTTGACTAGCTTGTTAATCAAAGATGGTTAAGTTTCCTAACCATAGACAAAGGAGTTGTCATTTGATTAAAAAGGTCACATCATTAGCTGAATGATCTGATTGACATGACCCATTCCATTAGCTTAGCACCTGATCGTTTAGTATGTTGCTATTGCTTTCTTCATGACTTATACATGTTCCTATGACTATGAGATTATGCAACTCCCGTTTACCGTAGGAACACTTTGTGTGCTACCAAACGTCACAAAGTAACTGGGTGATTATAAAGGAGCTCTACAGGTGTCTCCGAAAGTATTTGTTGGGTTGGCGTATTTCGAGATTAGGATTTGTCACTCCGAATGTCGGAGAGGTATCTCAGGGCCTTCTCGGTAATGCACATCACATAAGCCTTGCAAGCATTATAGCTAATGAGTTAGTTGCGGGATGATGTATTACAGAACGAGTAAAGAGACTTGCCGGTAACGAGATTGAACTAGGTATTGGATACCGACGATCGAATCTCGGGCAAGTAACATACCGATGACAAAGGGAACAACGTATATTGCTATGCGGTCTGACCGATAAAAGATCTTCGTAGAATATGTAGGAGCCAATATGGGCATCCAGGTCCCGCTATTGGTTATTGACCGGAGACGAGTCTCGGTCATGTCTACATTGTTCTCGAACCGTAGGGTCCGCACGCTTAAGGTTTCGATGACAGTTATATTATGAGTTTATGCATTTTGATGTACCGAAGTTAGTTCGGAGTCCCGGATGAGATCACGGACATGACGAGGAGTATCGGAATGGTCAAGACATAAAGATTGATATATTGGACGACTATATTCGGACATCGGAATGGTTCCGAGTGGTTTCGGATAATAACGGAGTACCGGGGGGTTACCGGAACCCCCCGGGGGGTTACTGGGCCCATATGGGCCTTAAGGGAAAAGAGGAGGGGCGGCCAGGGCAGGCCGCGCGCCCCCTCCCCCCTAGCCCAAATAGGACAAGGAAGGGGGGGACGGCGCCCCCCTTTTTCCTCTCCCCCTCTCTCCTTCCTTCTCCTACAAGGAAAGGGAGAGGAGTCCTACTCCCGGTGGGAGTAGGACTCCTCCTTGGCACGCCCCTCTAGGCCGGCCGCCCCCTCCCCCTTGCTCCTTTATATACGGGGACAGGGGGCACCCCAGGACACACAATTGATCAACGTGATCGTTCCTTAGCCGTGTGCGGTGCCCCCCTCCACCATATTCCACCTCGGTCATATTGTCGCGGTGCTTAGGCGAAGCCCTGCGTTGGTAGTACATCAAGATCATCACCACGCCGTCGTGCTGATGGAACTCCTCCCCGAAGCTTTGCTGGATCGGAGCCCGGGGATCGTCATCGAGCTGAACGTGTGCTAAGAACTCGGAGGCGCCGGAGTAACGGTGCTTGGATCGGTCGGATCGGGAAGACGTACGACTACTTCCTCTACGTTGTGTCAACGCTTCCACTTCGGTCTACGTGGGTACGTAGATAACACTCTCCCCTCTCGTTGCTATGCATCACCATGATCTTGCGTGTGCGTAGGAAATTTTTTGAAATTACTACGTTCCCCAACATGAACATGTCCTACTGTTGAGAGCTAAGTGTGTGAACACGATTTCGTAAAGGTAGCGGTGAGAGGCCATGTAGGAGTACATGGTGGGTTGTCTCATTGAAGCCGACCTCAGGAACTGAGTTATGTGTTTGTGATCCATGAAACAGTTACTACCACACATTGGGATCCTTAATTGACTCTCTCGGCTTCTTAATCACCCTTGTCCTCTGTCCAGGAGTTGCAAGTAGTTTCTGGTGTTTGTAGTATGATGGGGGCCGTACGCAGCGCTGACCTGAGGGGTGGGCTGTGTTGCGGTAGGCACGTGGCACGGTTTACCGGGCGCCCGTTTGGTGTCTCGGGAACCCTGCACAGATCGTTTGGGGCTGTGAGCGAAACTCCGGCCGGATCTCCTCGCGTATGGAACCCGAATAGGCGATAAAGCTGGACTAGAGACTTGAGTGTTTAGGTAGGCCGTGGCCGACACGCTCGCTGGGCTTCTGCTTGAAGGTTGCCGAGTACATGTCGTGTAAACGGCGATAAGTGGTGAGAGCGTGTGTGAAGAAGTACACCTGAGGGAGTCCTGGATTAGGGGGTGTCCGGATGGCCGGACTATACCTTCAGCCGGACTCATGGACTATGAAGATACAAGATTGAAGACTTCGTCCCGTGTCCGGAGGGGACTTTCCTTGGCGTGGAAGGCAAGCTTGGCGATGCAGATATTCAGATCTCCTACCATTGTAACAGACTTTGTGTAACCCCAACCCGATCCGTTGTCTATATAAACCGGAGGGTTTTAGTCCGTAGGACGACAACTCCAACATACAACAATCATACCATAGGCTAGCTTCTAGGGTTTAGCCTCCTTGATCTCGTGGTAGATCTACTCTTGTACTACCCATATCATTAATATTAATCAAGCAGGACTTAGGGTTTTACCTCCATCAAGAGGGCCCGAACCTGGGTAAAACTTCGTGTCCCTTGTCTCCTGTTACCATCCGCCTAGACGCACAGTTTGGGACCCCCTACCCGAGATCCGCCGGTTTTGACACCGACAACACCCCTGCAGGGTTAACATCATCTATTCGAATAGCCGTATCCGCGGTAATGGACTTCTGGGTTGTCTATAACAGTTCATAGACAAGTGAAAGTGGATACTCTAAAACTCGCAAGATAAGTGTGAGTGCTATGGATGGCCTTCTCGTAGGGAGACGGGAGCGGATCCATAGTGGTGTATTGATATGGTGAATACGTGGACTCGTGTGCGCCACCCCAGAAGAGTTACTTGCAGTCATAGTCTAGGATAGCCACTGAGTCAAAGCTGGCTTGCTGCAGTTAAACTCCACTACCCCCTTTGTTGATACCGATGCATATGTAGTTAGTTCTGATGTAAGTCTTGCTGGGTACATTTGTACTCACGTTTGCCTATTTTATGTTTTGCAGAGAGACGCCAGTCTCGCTAGTAGTTCCGTATGGACTTCGACGTTTAGCTTGATACCTCAGCTACGATCTTGTGCCCTCGGTAGGATCGGGTGGATAGTCAGGCTTCTCAGCCTTTTTCATTTGTAGATGTCTGTACTCAGACATGTTAAGCTTCCTCATGTGCTTTGACTTGTATGCTCTGAATGTTGGGTCATGAGACCCATGTTTGTAATATCTCGCTCCTCGGAGCCTAATGAATAAATACTTGAGTCGTAGAGTTATGTTGTGATGCCATGTTGTATTTGCACATATCGGGCATATTGTGTGTATGATTGAAATGCTTGGTATGTGTGGGATCCGACAATCTAGTTGTTTATCCTTGGCAGCCTCTCTTATGGTGAAATGTAGTCTAGTGCTTCCTTGAGCCATAGTAGTCCGCTACAGCCCGGTTCACCGGAGTCCTGCTAGCCCAGCACTACTGCTCAGGACACTTGACTGGCCGGCATATGTTTCACTTCGTTCCTATCTCGGTCCCTTCAGGGAAATGTCACGCGGTGACATCCGGAGTCCTACCTAGCATGCTACAGCTCGGGTTACCGGAGTCCTGTTAGCCCAGTGCTACAGCCCGGGTTCACACGCTGCTGACCGACATGCTCGAAGTTGATTCATGTATGCCTGTCTCCATGGGTTAGTGCCGCTTTGGGTTAACGACTAGCCATGTCGGCCCGGGTTCTCTGTCATATGGATGCTAGCGACATTATCATATACGTGAGCCAAAAGGTGCAAACGGTCCCGGGCCATGGTAAGGCGACACCCATGGGAATACCGTGCGTGAGGCCGCAAAGTGATATGAGATGTTTCCAGCTAGATCGATGTGACAACATAGAGGCATATGATGGAACAACGGACCCTGGAGTCTCGATCGAGGATTACATCCTCCACATACATATGGCTAGAGGAGATGACCTCCACGCCATCAAATATCTACCCATAAAGCTTAAAGGACCAGCCCAGCATTGGCTTAAAAGCCTTCCAAAAAACACAATAGGAAGTTGGGAGGAGCTCGAGGACGCTTTCCGACCAAATTTTCAAGGGACCTATGTCCGCCCTCCGGATGCAGACGATCTCAGTCACATCACACAACAGCCCGGAGAGTCAGCTCGGCAGTTCTGGAATAGATTTCTTACTAAGAAGAATCAGATAGTCGACTGTCCGGACGCCGAAGCCCTAGCAGCTTTCAGGCACAATGTCCGAGACGAATGGCTCGCCAGACACCTCGACCAAGAAAAGCCAAGAACAATGGCCGCATTAACAAGCCTCATGACCCGCTTTTGCGCAGGAGAGGACAGCTGGTTGGCAAGATGTAGCACTAGCGACCCAAGTACATCCGAAACTAGGGATGGAAACAGAAAACCGCGACGCAACAAGGATCGTCGCCGGACTAAGGAAAACAATCCAAAGAGCACGACAGTTAACGCCGGATTCAAAAGCTCACGGCAGAATGAGAAAAAGCCGACCCTCCAGGATAATAGAGATGATTTATCCAATCTAAACAAAATCCTGGATAGAATTTGTCAAATACACAGTACTCCCGGAAAGCCTGCTAACCATACCCACAGAGATTGTTGGGTTTTCAAACAATCCGGCAGACTCAACGCCGAACACAAGGGGCTCGACACACCAAGCGAGGACGAAGACGAACCCCAAAAGCAGAGCACCAGGAAACAGAAGAATTTCCCACAAGAAGTAAAAACAGTAAACCTACTTCACACAACAAAACATGCGGCGCCCATAAAGGTACGCGACACACGACCTATCCCAAAGGGGTCCCGCCACTGGTTGTCAAAACCAATCATCTTCGATCATCTGGATTATTCTAGAAGTACCAGGAACACAGGCTGGACTGCCTTGGTACTCGATCCAATAATTGGCGGACTCCAGTTTTCAAATGTCCTAATGGACGGTGGCAGTGGACTAAACCTGATATATCAGGACACAATCCGCCACATGGGGATAAACCCAACAAGAATTCGCCACAGCAAAACCTCCTTTCAAGGGGTAACGCCTGGTCCGGACACCCATTGCATGGGTTTTATCCGGCTCGAAGTTATATTCGGCTCAACCGATAGCTTCCGCTGCGAAAGGCTGACTTTCCACATCGTCCCATTCTCAAGTCGCTATCAAGAACTGCTGGGACGCGAAGCTTTCGCCCGCTTTAACGCAATACCGCATTATGCATCTCTCACGCTTAAGATGCCCGGTCCACGAGGCATCATCTCCTTGAAGGGGAAGCATTGAGTGTTCCTCCCCCGAGCGGAGGATCATGCGGCCGCTTTAACAGCCCCACAATACAATGGCTTCACCAGCCAGAACATCCGAACAGGTCATTAAGACCACGGGCATGGCTAGACGAGCCCGACATGCCCTAGGGGCTCCGCATATATAAGAGACAATAAAGCTCAATTTTACATATTTTACTTTATATTTGTTTATTTAATACAACTCTTGTTCGGCACCCCTTTTTTCAACTTAGTTCCTCTCTTTTACAGATGAACATCGTGCTGCGCCCGTCCAGGATACGGCACAACGGAGACACAGGCGCAGACGTGCAGTAGGGACCCGTTCCAAGGATTCTTTTCAGATTAAGACCTTGCGTAAACCTTTTTTACTGTCTCTTGTTGCTACACATCCCCTGGTTCTATAACCAAGGAGGAGGCTGGCGTCTTGGCATGTGGCCACGTCAGAATTCCCGCGTGTACCTAGACACTAGGGGCTTATACCTAAGAGCGTTACTTTGTCCGCTCTAATAAAGACCGAATACCTTAGGGAGTGTTCGGCATCGCGAGTTTGGCCTTATATGCATCAGCTCCGAATCATGATTTTGGTCAATGTTGGGTTGCCCGGCTCCTGTGTTCGGCTGCCTTACATTCCGCTCTATCGGCTAAGGCGGCACCAGGAGAAATACTGCGATTGTGCCCCGGTTCGGCCAGGCGAGCACCTCAGTAGAGAAAGCCGAAAACCGACTGTCATGATATAGCGTGAGACTGGTCAACCACTCGACGACTCTCCGGAATCTATAGGATTCCTCCGCATTAACGAAGGGCCGTTTCCCGGTCAGGCACACACACGCCCCGAATTCAGGCGAGCGCAGTCGCCACCAAGGGCTATCTAAAGAGTCCCACTGTCAAGCTCCTATGGCTAAGTGAAAGTGTTAAAGCATTATAGTCCGGTTGCCTAGCTCGCTGCACCATCACCTCCTTTGTAGGACCAAGACGTTGGATTAAGTGTGAAAAAGCGCCTTCTGCGAGCACCCCCGCAATTTGTGCGTGGGGGCTGAAGCCAACGACTGCCATCTTTCAGATTATATATATATATTTTTTAAAACGACCACACAGGAGGTGTTCCACATACTTGAAGGCACAAGTATAAAAGCCTACTACAATTCATCAAAATACTGCTTTATAATTACATATGCTATCAGAACATAGCATCCTTCGAGCACTGCGTCTCTATTACACGAGCGCCTTCAAAACTTCCTGAAAATAGTGCTCGGAGGGAACTCGGCTTTTGTCCAAATCTCGGGATGCAACAACGGTGGTCTCCATCTCCGCCCAGTATGTCTTGACACGGGCAAGAGCCATCCTTGCGCCCTCTATGCACGTTGACCTCTTCATTGCATTGATACGTGGCATCGCATCAAGGAATTGCTGCACCAAGCTGAAATAACTCTTCGGCTCCGATCTCCCCGGCCATAAATGACCCATGACACACTTCATGGCGAGTACGGACAACCTATTCAGTTCGGCCCACTGATCCAACGATCGTCCACCGCCAGTGGATGCTCTGGATTGTGGAACTGCGACCAGAAAAGTTTTTCCACTTCGCGATCTTCTTGATCTCGAAAGTGTTCGGTCGCATCAGCAGCACTCGCTGCCAAATCCAGATAGGTGTCCTCCACACTCCACATCCGGTCCAACGGAGAAAACTTCGGATCGCAAAACTTCCTCCGCAGCATAAAGGGATTTCCAGCCGCAATCTGTTCGGCCTGACGTACCTCCTCCTTCACAGCTCTCATCGCAGAGCGAGCGTCCTTGGCATCAGCAACGGCCTTCTCTATGTCCGTTTGCCTCGCCCAGTCCTCTTTCTCAAGAAGCTCGCAACGGTCAGCAGCGCTCTTTAAATTCACGGCCATCTCGGCCATCTGCTTCTTGCTTCGGCAGTGAGCAGCCTGTTCGGCTCTCAGCTCTTCAAGGGCCTTCTCGGCAGCCGCATCCCTTTATCTGGCTTGTTCCTTAGCCCGGGCAAGTTCCGCCCGAAGACTCTCCACGGCGGCCGCACCTTCTGCGTCAAGCATACACATTGTAATATATTGGCATAAAGCTCCTCTTACCAGGTGCCGCCCAAGGAATTACATACCTTGAGCCTCATCAAGCCGCTTGTTGACGAGCGTGATGTCAGCATCTGCCACGTCCAGTTGCCGCTTTAGTTCGGCAAAATCATCAGTTCGGCTCGATTCCGGACACCTCGCCACCTACATTTGAAGGCGACGTTTTAGACCTGGGATTACAATCCTCTGCACGCCGTTACTTCTGACAACGCACAGAGTCTCAGGGGCTACTATCTACATAGGGCGCATCTTATTTATGCGCAACTGACAAAAGTGTACATTATCTAAGGTACCTCAAAACCCGTCAGCAAACTTCTGACGGCCTCATGCAATCCGCTTTCCGCGGACGAAATCCTTCCAATCACCGTGCCCATTAATGCACGGTGCTCCTCTGAGATAGAAGCTCGCCCCAGCAGATTAATCAGCTCCTCCGACCGTACACCAGACAGTGCCGGACTCGTCCTATGGCCTCCATCCAAGGCCGGACACGGAGCACCTTGGGGGGCATATGGCTACCTTCTGCCCCTGCCGTATTTGGAGAAACCCTCCGCGACGACACCTCAGGTTCGCCCGCCTCGCTAGGCGGTACGGCAGGGGGAGGCGTTCTGCTCTCCATCATCTCTGGAAGAAGATCCCTCGAAGACGAGCTCTGCTGAGAAGGGCTGAGGTCCGAACTACAAAGTAAAATTTCGGTTAATCTTCTCAGGTTTAAAGCAAGGATCCTTCTCTCAAAAAATACAATATTTCTCTACTTACGGCTCGCTGGAGGGCTGATCCCTTTGAGGGCATAGTTCGCCCGAGGAGCCCCCCGGCATCGGACCCTTTGACGAGGATTCCCCCCCCCCCCCCCCGCTTTGAGGCCATGGTCTCCGGGTCATCAAAGGCGGCCCTCTTCTTCCCCTTAGGAGAGGAATTGTCGGTTCCTCCCTTCGGAACAGCCTCCTTTGAGGAGGGCATAGTTTCCTTGTCCTATCCCTCACTTCCCTCCAGAGGCACAATCTTCAACATCCTGACTAGCACGGGATCCGGCCTGGTCTCAGGAATGGGAGCCGGACACCTGATCAGCTTTGCTTTCGCTATCCACTCCTGTTTAAAAAGGACAGCTCTTTTAGGAGCGAATTTATGACAATTATATGGATAGCGAGTCCGGGCACAAGGTTACTTACTTGAGTATCTGGGCGATTGCAGCTTAGACCTGCGTCCTCGGTCAAATCTGGACACATTGCTTGTGATCCGAAGAACAATTTATACATCTCCACGGGCGTTACACCCATAAAATGTTGGAGAGCTCGTGGTCCCTCCGGATTAAACTCCCACAAACGAAGGGAGCGACGTTTGCCGGGCAGGGTTCGGCAGATCAGCATGACTTGCATCACTTTGACCAGGCTGAGGTCTCTTTCCAAGAGATCCCTGATACGGCCCTGCAACAAAGGCACGTCCTGAGATGGCCCCCAGTCTAGGCCTTTATTGACCCATGACCCTAGCTGTTGTGGGGGACCCGAGCGAAAGGCAGGCGGCGCCGCCCATTTGGTGCCCTTGGGAGCGGTGATATAGAACCACTCCCGTTGCCACAAGCCGAGCTCCTCTTGAAAAGAGCCCTCGGGCCATGGAGCATCAGCATTCTTACTTATAACAGCACCTCCGCACTCTGCGTGTCGTCCCTCGATCATCTTCGGCTCCACTTTAAAGGTCTTGAGACATAATCCGAAGTGAGGGGTAACACGGAGGAACGCTTCACACACGACGATGAATGAGCAAATATGGAGGATGGACTCCGGAGCTAAGTCGTGAAATTCCAGCCCATAATAGAATAACAACCCCCTCACAAAGGGATCCATTGGGAAGCCTAACCCCCGAAGGAAGTGAGATATGAACACCACGCTCTCACCAGGTTGGGGACTGGGAAATGTCTGCCCTTTAGCAGGCAACCTATGCGAAATTTCACCAGTCAAGAACTTAGCTTCTCTCAACTTTAGCACGTCCTGCTCCGTCAGCATCCACCGGCCTTGAAGGTCGGAGCCGGACATTGTCGAAGGTCCGAAGCGCCTGGAATCTGGGGCCTGGGGTGTTGGAACTCGAGGCGACGGGCGAACTCGTTTGAGGTTGGAGAAAGGAGTAAGGCCTTGGTCTCTTTATAAGAGGTTGAATACCAAGAGCCCTCCCCGTGACCGTTTGGGACTCGCTTTTAATCGAGAAAACCTGCTAAGCGGGCACGATTGGGTTACCCACATCTGTATTGATGAGAATCCCATAAATAAAGGGGACACGATCTCTGCTTTGACAAGACGTGCCAAGGAAACCGCCTCGCAAAATGTGCTGAGGTGGAGAAGTGAAAACGATTCGAATAAAGACTTGGCCGCAGTGTGATGTCACGCTACGGAATACGTCAGTAGATTAGATTTGTGTTAATTTTATTCTCTCTATGGCAATATGTGGAAACTTGTTTTGCAGAGCCGGACACTATTCTTGGTGTTTACAATCTTTTATGAAGAACTTGGAGGAGGAACCCGCCTTGCAATGTTGAAGACAATCTGCGCGCCGGACTCATCATCATTGAAGCCTGGTTCAGGGGCTACTGAGGGACTCCAGGATTAGGGGGTGTCCGGATGGCCGGACTATACCTTCAGCCGGACTCCTGGACTATGAAGATACAAGATTGAATACTTCGTCCCGTGTCCGGAGGGGACTTTCCTTGGCGTGGAAGGCAAGCTTGGCGATGCGGATATTCAGATCTCCTACCATTGTAACCGACTTTGTGTAACCCTAACCCTATCCGGTGTCTATATAAACCGGAGGGTTTTAGTCCGTAGGACAACTCCAACATACAACAATCATACCATAGGCTAGCTTCTAGGGTTTAGCCTCCTTGATCTCGTGGTAGATCTACTCTTGTACTACCCATATCAACAATATTAATAAAGCAGGATGTAGGGTTTTACCTCCATCAAGAGGGCCCGAACCTGGGTAAAACTTCGTGTCCCTTGTGTCCTGTTACCATCCGCCTAGACGCACAGTTCGGGACCCCCTACCCGAGATCCGCCGGTTTTGACACCGACAACACCCCTGCAGGGTTAACATCATCTATTCGAATAGTCGTGTCCGCGGTAATGGACTTCTGGGTTGCCTATAACAGTTCATAGACAAGTGAAAGTGGATACTCTAAAACTCGCAAGATAAGTGTGAGTGCTATGGATGGCCTTCTCGTAGGGAGACGGGAGCGGATCCATAGTGGTGTATTGATATGGTGAATATGTGGACTCGTGTGCGCCACCCCAAAATAGTTACTTGCAGCCATAGTCTAGGATAGCCACTGAGTCAAAGATGGCTTGCTGCAGTTAAACTCAACTATCCCCTTTGTTGATACCGATGCATATGTAGTTAGTTCTGATGTAAGTCTTGCTGGGTACATTTGTACTCACGTTTGCCTATTTTATGTTTTGCAGAGAGACGCCAGTCTCGCTAGTAGTTCCGTGTGGACTTCGACGTTTAGCTTGATACCTCAACTACGATCTTGTGCCCTCGGTAGGATCTGGTGGATAGTCAGGCTTCTCAGCCTTTTTCATTTGTAGATGTCTGTACTCAAATATGTTAAGCTTCCGCATGTGCTTTGACTTGTATGCTCTGAATGTTGGGTCATGAGACCCATGTTTGTAATATCTCGCTCCTCGGAGCCTAATGAATAAATACTTGAGTCGTAGAGTTATGTTGTGATGCCATGTTGTATTTGCACATATCGGGCATATTGTGTGTATGATTGAAATGCTTGGTATGTGTGGGATCCGACAATCTAGTTGTTTATCCTTGGCAGCCTCTCTTATGGGGAAATGTAGTCTAGTGCTTCCTTGAGCCATAGTAGTCCGCTACAGCCCGGTTCACCGGAGTCCTGCTAGCCCAGCACTACTGCTCAGGACACTTGACTGGCCGGCATATGTTTCACTTCGTTCCTGTCTCTGTCCCTTCGGGGAAATGTCACGCGGTGACATCCGGAGTCCTACCTAGCCTGCTACAGCCCGGGTTAACGGAGTCCTGTTAGCCCAGTGCTACAGCCCGGGTTCACACGCTGCTGACCGACATGCTCGAAGTTGATTCATGTATGCCTGTCTCCATGGGTTAGTGCCGCTTTGGGTTCACGACTAGCCATGTCGGCCCGGGTTCTCTGTCATATGGATGCTAGCGACATTATCATATACGTGATCCAAAAGGCGCAAACGGTCCCGGGCCATGGTAAGGCGACACCCGTGGGAATACCGTGCGTGAGGCCGCAAAGTGATATGAGGTGTTACCAGCTAGATCGATGTGACTTGGAATCGGGGTTCTGATAGTGTTGGTGTGGGTGTCAAAACCGGCGGATCTCAGGTAGGGGGTCCCGAACTATGCGTCTAGGATCGATGGTAACAGGAGGCAAGGGACACTTTATTTTACCCAGGTTCGGGCCCTCTCGATGGAGGTAAAACCCTACTCCTGCTAGATTAATATTGATGATATGGGTAGTACAAGAGTAGATCTACCACGAGATCAAGGAGGCTAAACCCTAGAAGCTAGCCTATGGTATGATTGTGTATGATGTATATGATCTATCGACTAGCCTGGCCTCGGTTTATATAATGCACCAGAGGCCTAGGATAACAAGAGTCCTAGCCGAATGCGCCGGTGGGGAGAAGTCCTTGTCTTGATCGCCAAGTCTTGTGGAATCTTCCATGTATGCGGCAACTGTCCGAACTGGCCCATGAGTATACGGCCACGGGGGTCCTCGGCCCAATCTAATAGATCGGGAGACGACGTGGTGAGTACCCCCTAGTCCAGGACACCGTCAGTAGCCCCCTGAACCGGTCTTCAAGTTAGGATCGCTCCTCGATTCTTCCGAACTGTTCTGCATCTTTAGTCGCCGGTCTTGAAAACTGGTTCAACAAATCTTCTTTATCTTCGATCTTGAGGATCGCCGAAATGCATTCGATGGGTTTACACGTCGGGTATCCGAGGAGCCCCTTTAAGTTTCCAGCCTTTATCAATGCCTTGTTTATTTTTATGCCACACCTCAGGTTTGAAGTTGTTCCCGGGAGGCAGTGTCCTCTTGCGTCCGAGCTCCAACGCCGGACTGCATTCGAGGTTTCTTTTGCAGCCGAGCACCAACGCCGGACCGCTTCCCAGCTCTAATGCTGGAATGTATCCGAGCTCCAACGCCGGACTATGTATCCGAGCTCCAACGCCGGACTGTATCAGAGGTGTCGTAAATCACCTTGGTTCAAAGAAGTTTGAAGGAGTTTAACCGAGCTTAATGCCGGAAATGCCCTCTATGGAGCCAGCCACTAGCGCCCGAGCTTTATGCCGGACTGCTTCCAAGGTGGTGCACCACCCCGAATGTGGGCCGATTTTTGTCAATATTTTTGATTGGTGCAATTTATTCTCTGCCGAGATATATAGCCAGTATCCCTCAAGGTGGGTATTGGTCAAAAACCCGAGATGCACATGAAGGATGACATAAGACCGCTGATCCCAGTAGCCGCTGATCCCAGTAGCCGCTGAGACTCAGGTCGATTTGCAAAATCAGCCTGAGGATCAAGTCCTAGCTCTGCAGAATACTTCGGGACACTAGAAGCGGCGTGCTCAGTCCTCGAGACTCAGGTTGGGTGCAGCCGACCAACCTGAGGATCAAAATCTCCTTGGAAACTATATTGCACATAAAATTTTCTGTATTGAACAAGCAATGTAGTAGCCCCCGAGACACTGGTCGGGTGGCAACACCAGATCAGGGGATCGATGTGCTCCTTTAATATGTTTAAATAATAAGCCCGAAGCCCCATAGCCCCCGAGCCTTAATGCGGGCACGGGTGGCCGAATTAAGGATCGATATCCATAGTAAAATCACAAATTGTGTGTAATGACTCTTGTATCCAAGTACTTTACGTCATTTAATGCTCGAATCCGCATTGTACAAAACTTTGTTGACCGACCATCGGCTTGCACCTCCCCGGCCTGTAGCCGAGAAGTGTTTGTCTTACTTTATAAAGCCTTTATGAGGATGAAAAACAAGGCAATCTGGCCATACGGTTTTATAAACAAAGGTACGCAGAGAGATATGTTATATTACTGTTGAACAGAAGAAATGTCTTCCAAAGAAAATAGTCCCGCTATCGGTTCCCTTTCTTTGGGTTGTCATGCTAAGCATGATCATAAAACCTCAGCTCCAATGTAAGAGCAAAATATCGAGGATTTAGTTTGGGAGGCTAGTTAATAGCCCCCGGTAGTGTTCGGCGACAGTCGAGGTCAAGCCGTAAACACTTCGGCCAATGTTATGAACGGCCTGTTATTTAACATAGTCATCGGATCGCTGACCAGTTTACGCTTATTGTGACAGTCAGTTTTCGGCTTTCTCCACTGAGGTGCTTAACCATGTGAGCTGGAAGCACAATCGCAGTGGTTCTCCCTTTGCACGCCTAGCCGAACAAAACGGAACGTAGGAAGCAAGTGCAGGAGCCGGGCAACCCAACTATTGACCGAAGACACAATTCGAAACCGATGCATATATAGCAATATCTGAGAATGTTTTTGCCGAATCCCTAAAAGGTGTTCGGCGTTGCACTGCGAGACTAATGCTGGAAAAGCACAAATAGTTTAAAAGTGCCAAAAATCTTGGAAAACCAAGAAACGTCAGTAAAAACATGACGTCCGAACAATATCAAGTGTTCGGTGCCAACCCGAAAATTGGTCTGAGAAAAAAGAAGTGCTTCTGTCGTGCTTTAACATGATACATCCTATCTCAAGACTTCGAGCGGGTCAGCCTACGGCTTCAACCTCCTATCCTGAGGGCGGAGTACTTCTCATCAGGCCAGTTTAGCAAACTAAACTCTAGCGGCTTTTGATAGAGAAATTAGGCTCCCCGGCTAGTGACCGCACACTCGTGTCGAAAAAAGGAGTGATAAATAATAATAACTTTGCAACGACTAAGAAGAAAAAACACTTAGTATGAAACGACTCAAATAAACATAAGAGCCCCCAAGTGACTTGGGTAAAAGTTGACTATATAATGTAAGGTGACATGTAGAATGACTTCTAGCCGGATTGTAGATCGTTTGTCGTAGCGGACCTTTTCGCTTCAACCTCTGGACCCAATAGTCCGGAGTGTGTCCGAATACCCTCGTGGTTATAAAAACCGGGGCATGCGTGGAGACCAGGCGTAGGGGTCATTAGTGCTTTATCAGACAAGTGCCCAACTAGTTATGTTATATTACATGGTTAGTAAGAAACATCTTCCAGAGAGAATAGTTCCGTTAAGGGTTCCTTTCGCTGGGGTGGCATGCCCTAAAGTGCATGTCCGGACTGTAAATGCAGGAAAATCATCTGGGGGCATGTATATTAGTGAGTAAAAAGGTTCATCTTTAGTTCAACGACCGAATATTCCCTTAAGAACGCTAGCTTTCGGCTTCACCCAGTCTGAGGTACACATCCGGCTGACCCGGCAGTAACAATCGCAGAGGTGCTCTCTTTACCACCTAGCCGAACAATCGGGAACGTAGGGGTAAGCACAGGAGCCAGGCAACCTAGCTTGGCCAAAACTTAAGTCATATCGATGCATATACTGGTGAATAAAAGGTACATGCGGAAGTGTGACACATGTGTTGGGCATAAAACCCGTATTAATAAGCTTCTGTTAAAGAAGCCCCCAGGTATAATGAGCGCGGGTAGCGCGTCAAGTGTGTGCGAACAAAGTTTGGACAAGGAAGATTTTTACAAGCAACTCTTTTCCAAAAAAGTATAATGCTTGGTCGAGCCGAACACAAGTTAAAAATTTAAAACTTTGAGCATGAAGGCAACTTAGCTGGTTAATGTGTTCGGTACTAACGACGCGGTCCGAGCTTGATGCGGGACAAGGTTCCATCCCCCAAGCCGGTCCCGAGGTGGCGGAGTAAAGAGCTCGGCACTCCGAAGTGGTGACATAGCACGGGCAATGCAGGACAGCAGAGTGATGCCGAAGTCCCCGACATGGGGTAATGAAGCCCCCCGTCCAGCCGAGGTGACATCAAAGGATATAGTCCAGCTGGATCATTTTCCTGTGCACAAAAAATAGTGCAAACGGGAGATAATAGTAATAATGATAGTTAGAAAAATCGTTGCATGATGAATAATTTATGCAAAGTGAGTAATAAAAGAAATATGGCCTGGCGCCGAAGTCAATGCCGATGCAGGGCGGCGGCGTGATGCGGTAAAGGCATGGCAAGGCCTGAATTAACGGGTCGGTTTGAGTTCCGGATGCGGCGTGCGCCGGACTATGTACGGAAACTGACCGAACCACCATGCGGCCGTCGTTAATGCGGCCATCATTTGATCGACCTATGTAGAGATGATGGACAAACCGGAGTAATAATTCCTTGGGACAAATAAACCCAAACAAGCAAAAAATATTAGGATTTATAGCACCTGGTTTATTTGTTGTAGCAATCCAAAGGAAGATGATGCTAGCAAAGGTTGGCTTGCCGAGGCAAAGCCCTCGGTCCAGCTAATCGTGACGAAGCTGGTCGGCTAGTGACGCCGAAGTGTCCGGAGTAGGTTGATGAAGAGATGATGAATCCTCCGGTCCAGCCGAGATGTCGAAGCCTCGAGGCCAGCCGATGAGTCGAAGTAGTTCGGCGTGATGGACATCGTCTTGAAGAAGCAATAGTGCGGCCCTGCCGATGCAGGTCGTCACGTGGTCGATGCCGGCTTGATGAAGTGATCGTGCGATGATGCCGGTATGCCTGCTCCGTGTAATCCGTGGGGCGGCGATGTTGGTGATGATTCGTCCTTCGCGATTCCGGACTCTTGTTCGGCTTGCCGAGATGATGATCCGAAGAAGTTGAGCTCGGCTCAACAAAGTGACGACGTGTCTAGCGCAGGTCGGCAGCCGTGGAGCAATATTGCTGGACTGGTTTGACACCAGCATGATGCTGAAGATCATGTTCAAAAGATCTTAAAATTAGTGGGATGTGTTCGGGAACAATACACAGTATCCCACACAAAACTTCCTTCAAAAAAGATGTCCGAAATCCCGTTCATAAAAAAGATGAATTCGGGTCGGATTCGTTCTCGCGCAGAAAACAGATCCGAAAAGTGATGCACTAATCGGAAGGTTCCCGGAGTTCGGACGGTCGGATCGAGCTGAAATTTGGAGGGGTGGCAGATATAGGAATTCCGCAGCCGATCAACGGTTGGATCTTCCAAAGGACGTCCGAGCTAGGAGCTGGACACCACGCCCTGAACTCGTCCAGATTCCCGTCCAGATTCGACAGGGCTCCGGTATATCATGGATTGCCAGAGATTCCTCCATCGGAACTCGACGAAATTTTCCAGGGTTGTTGTAGGCTCAATTCCGCACAATTCCACCAAAGCGGTCGTCAAAGCGATACTCGAGGAGGTGGTGGCAGCAGATACGAGTTCGCTGTCTAGAAAAATAGCACGGTCGCTTGAGGGCAATGTTGACATTGAGCCCCCGAGCTCCATGGATGATTCCTCCGTGATCTTGATAGAGATCGGAGTTGATGTTTGATGAAGGCCCTCGTCCGAACATGATGATCCGAACACGGGGCGCAATTCTTGGTCGAACCAAGGTGAACAGTCAAGCTGGTGATGAAGATGCCGAAGTCGCAGTTGATCTGCAGGCGAGCCATCAATCCTTTTGTCGATCACACAGCGGGACTCTCAATGAAAGCACCAATGTCGGTGTCAAAACCGGCGGATCTCGGGTAGGGGTTTCCGAACTATGCGTCTAGGATCGATGGTAACAGGAGGCAAGGGACACTTTATTTTACCCAGGTTCGGGCCCTCTCGATGGAGGTAAAACCCTACTCCTGCTAGATTAATGTTGATGATATGGGTAGTATAAGAGTAGATCTACCACGAGATCAAGGAGGCTAAACCCTAGAAGCTAGCCTATGGTATGATTGTGTATGATGTATATGATCTATCGACTAGCCTGGCCTCGGTTTATATAATGCACCAGAGGCCTAGGATAACAAGAGTCCTAGTCGAATACGCCGGTGGGGAGAAGTCCTTGTCTTGATCGCCAAGTCTTGTGGAATCTTCCATGTATGCGGCAACTGTCCAAACTGGCCCATGAGTATACGGCCACGGGGGTCCTCAGCCCAATCTAATAGATCGGGAGACGACGTGGTGAGTACCCCCTAGTCCAGGACACCGTCAGTTGGTATCAGAGCCTGACTGCCTGTAGGATCACCAAGCCAAACTGGTCGAAGTTGAGTCTAGAAATGCTTTAGTTCTATAAGGGAATTGATTGTGGAAGGGAACGTAAGGCTCTTTTTACTCCTTTACCTTATTCCCTTCTGATCTAAGTCATCCTCTTCTCTTCTACGGGGATTAAGAACTAGGCCTTCGCATCTATCTTTCAGGATGACGTGTTACTAATCCATAGACTTATAAGATTGTTGGATTCAATTCCCAGTTCAGTTCCTACTACTCCTGTGTGTTGACAGTTGATCTCAGCACCTTGATATGATGTTATTGAGTGGTTATACCACCATTTTGCAGGATGTCTCAAATCATTTTTGAGCATTTACAGCCGTTATGTTGTCCAAGTCATCCCAGGTTTCTAAATAGTCTAATGCACTTGCAAATCTTCCCTCCATGTTCCCGTTGTATTTTTGGGCCAGATTAAGCACACTAATCGGTGTGTTGAGGTACTCCGTTGCCTTGACGTGTATGTTGGAGTTAGTATTATGACCCTAGGTGTCCTCGAGAATTTAGCAATGTTTTGTATTCCCGATGTGATGATTCTGGCCATCATTCCCGAAAGCATTCCGTGATGTTATTAGTTAGTAGGTATTCTATTCCTGGGTTCTTGAACCCGAGATTCACCCTACTTACCTCATGTTGACAATGTTGCTAGTTCCTTAGGATATTAGTAACCTTGCATTAGTCCTCGAGGTCCGTGGTATTTCCTTCTAACAAATACCATGAACCATTAAGGCAGAAGTTCTTTGAACCAAAAGATCACAATCAGAGTACTCTTGAGGAGTACTCCATTCATATTGTGATTCTGCCAGTTCTACCTTTCTGCATGGGTTATCCGGAAGAAATATGTTGAATTTGTTCGGCATACTAATCCAGGCATCCACAACTCAAAGTTATATGTCCCTTGGAGTTGTCCCTCCTTAGTGGTCATCCGACCCTCGTCTATCAATTGATAGTCAGGAATAGTTGTGCATTCGTGTTCATTAATGCCTATTATTCTTGTGGTCCGTCAAGCCATTCTATTTTAGAATGACTAGGAGAAACAAACTCCAGTACCTCATCCATTTCTAGGATTGTGTCAAAGCAGTTGTATTCCGCAGATCAAATGCAATCAAGCTTTGATTCTGTTCTACCCTGAAGTATTACCCACTTTATGTCAGGAACGTCATGAGAATTGCACCTTCTCTTATGAATTCTTGATGCAGTGATACTCTCGCCATCATCGTTCATTCCTCGGTCCCGTGTTGTTGCAACCGGAATGTCGACAAGTGAACCATGATGTGTGAAATCTATACTCCTAGTAACTGTGTTGCTTGGTAGTTAATGGGAAATATTCTCATCCTTAGCGTGTTGGTTATTAAATCACCATCCTAAGATTGACCGCGCTACCTAGTCCTTATTTCTGGTGCACTCCTCGATCAATGAGTTAGGATTGTGTCAATCCCTCACTATTTTGATCATATCATCTTGCCCTGAAAAGCAAGGCTATTCTCGATCTTAGTAACATATCAGTGGTTCGTGATTTTCCGAATATCTTCTCGGGAGTATTACCAGGTTGTCCCCTGACTGTTATGTTGAGCTCGTGATCAAGTTGGTTCTCCTCTAAACCAGCCATTCTCCAAGAATCTGTGTTGGATACCCCTGAGCTAGTTGGTTAAGCTAAACAACAACTTGGAGAGTTGGAGGATGAAAGCTGCCTGATTTAGTTCATTTTCAAAGGGATATATCTGTGTGTGTTGAAGAAAGATGATATCTTCATCGATTGGTCCCTGTGATCAGTTGTTGGACCTATTGTCTTATCAACTTTGATTTGAGTATGGGCTATCGTCAAATCAAATCAGAACCAACGATGCTCGTAATGTTGTCTTACTCGTGGTTGATCCCTTGAGCATACACCATTATAACTTTTGGGTTTGACCAATGCTATCACCTTGTTCACATAATTGTGGAATTCCACTTATATGGAAACCTGGATGAATTGTTGTTGAGCTCAGCGGCAACATAATTTTCATCTTGTCCATGATTCATGTTGAACATCTAAGTTAGTGTTGGAAACTTTGTAAGCAATGCCTTCGTGTTCCATTCATGAAGCTTATGCTTGGATGGAAGAAGTGACTTCCTCCAGTTCATGTGCAGTTGATGTAAGTTGTCGCCGTGGATTCGAGAAAGCTTGTTTGCTTCCTGTGGAATCATCCCAAGTCAGTCATGCATGTGCGAAGTATTCTGTGGTTTGATAGACTGATCATCTCCATTCCGTATGTATCCCTAGCACACCAAGCCATTGATTGATTTGTTCAAGGAGAAGGAGTTCCTTCGTAACAACTAGTCATGACTTATGTTAGGACTTCGTTATCCTCGATGATGGTTCCCAACCTGAACTCGGTATTGTTTTATTATAAGACTACTATGTGGTCATGTTTGTCTAGGACAGCGTGTTCACATGTGTGTAGCAGAACTAGCTCATGTTTTGGAGCTTGCTATCGTAGTTCATTTCCCCGAGAATCTGGCAACGTCATCTCGTTGATTTGTGTTGCAAAACTTTCACTTTTCTTTCTAGATTCGATGAGTCTGGAATATCCTGACACCAACCAGATCTAAATCTCAGGCAGATATGATGGTTGGAACGTGTCCCAAGAATTATAATATTGGTCTCCCGGTAACCCGGTAACGTGGATGTCGTGACCAACCCACCTAGACGGAAGGCCTATTATTGTAATATCTTGGTTGAAGAAGTTGGTCACCTCCCCATAAGGATCTCGCAGGATCTGCCTTCGTAGTTATTCCTTATGGATTCTTGAGCTTCCGAAGTCCGACCTTTTACTTGATGCTCTAGTTTTCAAGCCATATCTATAAATGGATTGCGCTAGCACATCAAGGAGAACATTAGAAGCGGGGTGCTAAATGTCTCTCGGTCGATCATCCAAATTTCGTTCCCTTGGCCTCGCTAAGGTGAAATCTGAGAAAGGGGTGTCTTTCTATGCATCTGCATTGTCCACCACTATTCGTCAAGGTAGTAAGATGTGTTCCCAGGATCCTCGACGCGGTTGTTGGTAGAACCTTGATGAATATGGAAATGCTCAAGTTCTTGAGAGCACGCGCAAGCAAAATCATCCCTTGCGTTGTCTTCAACAAGGTAGTCCACATCATCCATCCTAGTCCGAGTATGCCATTTCTTCGAGCTATTTCAAACGATCAATTGTAAATTGCCTTAAGCTGGTATGAAGAGTTCAATGATCTATGGATCAAAAGTAATTCTTTTTGCCACTTAAGGGAATATTTCTGCGAGTCACTTTCCTTAAGGTGTCTCGTTGTGGTATCATGGCAACCCAACTCCTCGCTACGTTGACACCGTTCCCCACCCCCCTAGGTGTGGGAATTCTGCTACTTATTTAAACCTTGTCATATGCTCATTTCCATCATTCTTGATGTGTGTTTCGTGTCTCATCTCGACAGATGCCGCTATGTCTTGTTCTGTGAGTTGATCATCGGTTGCTCGATCTTTGAGAAGATCGATTCTTCTAGATCTCCCTTTTCTTCTTGTTGTCATGTTGGATAGAGTTCTCATAGCAAGACGTCAAGTCAAAGATGATGATTGAATCAAAGTTTTTATGAAGAGCAACCTGGATCGTGAAGATCGTGTTCGCTAGTGTCCCCTCTGTCTTCTTACCTCATGTCTTGAATCTCGAGACGAGATTCCTGTTTAGTGGGGGTGAGTTGTCACAGCCCTAGTTTAGCCTTTGCTTGTCCTTGCATGATCATCATGTCTAAATTCTGAAATTTGAATTGACAGAATTTTCAAAGCCTCAGAAACCTTTTAAAAACAATCAACATTTAATTCTCATCAAATGAGTCCAAAGAAATGTTCCTGTTACTATGTGGAAATATTGGTAAGAGGTAAAATTCAAACCAATATTTTTGGAATCAGAGAAATATTTATTTTTGGGCCTTTGACTTAAATCAATAACATATTTGAGTTGAAATTATTTCTGTTACATAAGAAATAAAGTTCAAATATTTTGTAAGTTGCTTGTGACCTTGGACTAGTTTCTGAGCTCACATAACAATTTACAGAAAGTTCAAAAATGATTTGATGTTTTAAATCAAATCAAAACCAATTGCAGAAAATAGAAAACATTAATAAATAGAAAACCAGAGAGAGAGAACAGAAACTTGCCTGGGCCAACTTACCTATGCAGCCCACCTGGCCCAGCACTGTGGCTGAGCCGCAGCCCAACTCCCACCGTCTTCAACCTCTGCCAGTAGGCAGAGGCGTGTCGATGCGCGCGCGCCCGAGCTCCACCTCCTGCTTCCACCTGGGGCCCCGACCCTTCCCTCATTGTTGCTCTGGACCCCTCTCTCCTCTCCCTCACTCGCTGCTCTCCCTCCTCCTCTGCTCCCTCTCCCCCGCCCGGACCGAACGCGTCCGTTGCCGCCGTCCGAAACCACCACGACCACAACCACCTCCTCGCCTCTCCGAGCTATCCCCGAGGTCTGCCGTGACACCCTCTTCCTCATCGCCGAGTCACATGACGCAGGGAGCCCCATGACGTCGTCCTCGAGCTCGCCGTCGCCCTCTGCATCCGACAGCCACCGTCCTCGATTCACCATCGTCAGCACCTCCCCCGAGCCGCTGAGCCTACCCGTAGACCCGTCGTGAGCTCCTGGTCCGAACCCCTCTCTTCCCCGTGTCTATTTCGTCCCCTAACTAGCTTTCCCACCATGGCCGAGCACCGCCGTCCGCCATGGCCGGCAAGTTCTGCGCTCCCGAGCTCTACCGCTCGCAGCCGAGCATATCAACGCACTCAGTGCGTTTGCAGGATCCCAAAACACCCAACCGCCGCTCCTACAGTGCTCTGTGGCGTCGTTTTGGTCGATGCCCGAACTCCGGCAGCTGCCGCGGGCTCCACCCCGGCGAGCTCCGGCCACCCCGCGCCCTCCCGTGTGCCTCCCCTGGATGCGTGTGAGCAAGGGAAACCCTCTGGTGCCCTTGGCTTGGCCCAACACCACCCATAGCGCCACTCTGGGGAGCTCCCTCCGCGGTTTTGGTCGTCGTTGGCCGAACTCCGGCGAAATTGACGTGTCTGGCTTAATTAGCCACTAACCACCATGTTTAGTTTAACACTAGACACTGACATGTGGGTCCCGAGCATAATTAGGTTAGTCTAATTTTCTGTTAAGATTAGTACTAATACGTGTGGACCCCACGTGTCAGCTTTGACTTTGGTCAAGTCAACGTTGACCGGTCCCACCTGTCATCCACCCAAACTAGCCTAAGACACTGACGTATGGGTCCCACAGGTCAGGTTTGACCTGGCTGGCCCAGTTGACCAGCTGACGTCACAATGATGCAGTGCTGACGCAATAACTCATATTCTGGATTTATTCTTATTCAGGAAATTCCAGAAAATAGTGCTAACTTCTGAAAATCATATAAAATCAACCGTAGCTCAAATTGAAATAAGTTATATATGAAAAATGATCAGAAAAATTCAATATTTCCATCTGTACCACTTTCATGCATGTTTGAACAACTTAAAGCTGTTGTATAAGACAATTTGAATAAATGGCATTTGAAATGCCTCACATGGAGTTTGAATTTGAACCCATGGTTCAAACCAACTTCATTTAATATGGTTGCTAGTTACATTAGCTCAATCAACAGAATATTGCCATGACATTATCATGCATCATAATTGTTGCATTGCATTGATTGTGTTCCTCTTTGTTTGCCGGTAATTGTCCCCTCTCGATAGACGTGGTTCCGACGATGAGTTCGATGACACCGATGAAGAGCTATATTATCTTCAGAAGTGCTAGGCAAGCAAAACCCCCTTGTTCATTCCGATATAATCCCACTCTCTCGCTCCTGCTCTCTTTTACTGTATTAGGACAACAACGATTCAACTGTTACATGTTGCGGTAGTTGAACCCCTTTCCTCTGCATGACCTGTCATTGCCACAGTAAATAGATGAAACCCACTAGCATGAGTAGGAGTTGTTTGAGCCCTGATGTGCCTACTCATCCATGCTTGTTGTCATGCCTTCTACTGCTTAGAGTTGAGTCAGGTCTGGTTCATCGAGGATGAATTGGAATGTGGTGAACATGTCCTACTATTGAGAGCTAAGTATGTGAACACGATTTGGTAAAGGTAGCGGTGAGAGGCCATGTAGGAGTACATGGTGGGTTGTCTCATTGAAGCCGTCCTCAGGAACTGAGTTCTGTGTTTGTGATCCATGAAACAGTTACTACCACACATTGGGATCCTTAATTGACTCTCTCGGCTTCTTAATCACCCTTGTCCTCTGTGCAGGAGTTGCAAGTAGTTTCTGGTGTTTGTAGTATGCTGGGGGCCGTACGCAGCGCTGACCTGAGGGGTGGGCTGTGTTGCGGTAGGCACGTGGCACGGTGTACCGGGCCCCCGTTTGGTGTCTCGGGAACCCTGCACACATCGTTTGGGGTTGTGAGCGAAACTCCGGCCGGATCTCCTCGCGGATGGAACCTGAATAGGCGATAAACCTAGACTAGAGACTTGAGTGTTTAGGTATGCCGTGGCCGACACCCTCGCCGGGCTTCCGCTTGAAGGTTGCCGAGTACATGTCGTGTAAACGGCGATAAGTGGTGAGAGCGTGTGTGAAGAAGTACACCTCTGCAGGGTTAAGATCATCTATTCGAATAGCCGTGTCTGCGGTAATGGACTTCTGGGTTGCCTATAACAGTTCATAGACAAGTGAAAGTGGATACTCTAAAACTCACAAGATAAGTGTGAGTGCTATGGATGGCCTTCTCGTAGGGAGACGGGAGCGGATCCATAGTGGTGTATTGATATGGTGAATACGTGGACTCGTGTGCGCCACCCCAAAAGAGTTACTTGCAGTCATAGTCTAGGATAGCCACTGAGTCAAAGCTGGCTTGCTGCAGTTAAACTCCGCTACCCCCTTTGTTGATACCGATGCATATGTAGTTAGTTCTGATGTAAGTCTTACTAGGTACATTTGTATGCATGTTTGCCTATTTTATGTTTTGCAGAGAGACGTCAGTCTCGCTAATAGTTCCGTGTGGACTTTGGCATTTAGCTTGATACCTCAGCTATGATCTTGTGCCCTCGGCAGGATCTGGTGGATAGTCAGGCTTCTCAACCTTTTTCATTTGTACATGTCTGTACTCAGACATGTTAAGCTTCCGCATGTGCTTTGACTTGTATGCTCTGAATGTTGGGTCATGAGACCCATGTTTGTGATATCTCGCTCCTCGGAGCCTAATGAATAAATACTTGAGTCGTAGAGTTATGTTGTGATGCCATGTTGTATTTGCACATATCGGGCATATTGTGTGTGTGATTGAAATGCTTGGTATGTGTGGGATCCGACAATCTAGTTGTTTATCCTTGGCAGCCTCTCTTATAGGGAAATGTAGTCTAGTGCTTCCTTGAGCCATAGTAGTCCGCTACAGCCCTGTTCACCGGAGTCCTGCTAGCCCAGCACTACTGCTTAGGACACTTGACTGGCCGGCATATGTTTCACTTCGTTCCTATCTCTGTCCCTTCGGGGAAATGTCACACGGTGACATCCGGAGTCCTACCTAGCCTGCTACAGCCCGGGTTACCGGAGTCCTGTTAGCCTAGTGCTACATCCCGGGTTCACACGCTGCTGACCGACATGCTCGAAGTTGATTCATGTATGCCTGTCTCCATGGGTTAGTGCCGCTTTGGGTTCACGATTAGCCATGTCGGCCCGGGTTCTCTGTCATATGGATGCTAGCGACATTATCATATATGTGAGCCAAAAGGCGCAAACTGTCCCGGGCCATGGTAAGGCGACACCCGTGGGAATACCGTACGTGCGTGAGGCCGCAAAGTGATATGAGGTGTTACCGGCTAGATCGATGTGACTTGGAATCGGGGTCCTGACATTTGTCGTCAATACTCCAAAACCAACTAGGGGTGGCACTAGATGCACTTACACAAGCACCTTTTCAAAGATCTTCACAGCCCCGTGCACTAAGTTGATAGGTCTGAAGTCGCCCACATCAAGCGCCCATCTTTCTTCGGCAGAAGGGTCACAAGAGACTTGTTAATCGCTGCCATGCCTCTAACATCTCCAGCATAGAAGCAGCTCATTGCAGCCATGAAGTCATCCCGTATGATGTGCCAGCAAACCGCATAGAAACCACCCATGAATCCGTCCGGCCCCGGCGCCTTGTCCGGAGGCATAGATTTGATCACCTTCTCCACCTCCTCTGGCAAGAACGGCTCTTCCAAATGAGCCAGGTCCCGACGCGGCAGCCCGAGTGCCTCCAGGTTGAGTGCGTGAGTCCGCAGCTCACACGACCCAAAAGCCATGGAGTCCACGGCCGACACTACCTCCTCTTGTCCTATAAATAGGTTTTCGTTATGCCTCACAGTTCTTAGCGTGTTCTTCCTTTGCCGATGGCTTGCCTGCTGGTGGAACAAGCGTGTGCTTCCTTTGCCGATATCTATGTATGTATGCATGCACTCATGTTGTATTTGGCGTTAAGCATTTTATTATGCTGGCAACAATTGGCGTATCAATGTTGCATGGAATAACCAGTCCATCAGGGATGAGTTGAGGTCCTCCTTGATTTTGATGTATTGGTTTACTTGGGTGTCAAAATCGCCATCTGCTTATGGTCAACAGACCCACACGCAGGGCACTTGTATAAGTGAAAGGCCTTCATTACTAGTCACTTTAGTGCACATGCTGACATGCATGCATGTAGCGTTCTACTACTCCCTCCATTCCTAAATACTTGTCTTTCTAGAGATTTCAACAAGTGACCACATACGAAGCAAAATGAATGAACCTACACTCTAAAATATGTCTACATACATCCGTATGTTGTAACCATTTGAGATGGCTAGAAAGACAAGTATTTGGGAACGGAGGGAGTAGAAGACATGCATGAAGTGAGGAGCAGGGCAAATCAGCAATGGTGGCACGCTACGTGCATGTTCGGCCTTGCAAAATGGACAAGTGGTCCGCGGTAACATGCTAATGTACATAAGCCATCTTCATCTTGGGCTTTTTCTTCTTTCCATCCTATGTTTCTTTCGCGACAGAAAATTAAACAACTACCGTGCCTTCCCAACCTTGAGTATTCGGCGGTGAATTACGGCCTATTGCATCCCAATTTGCAGGATAGGAGTAAGCTTTCTCAGAGTGCTTCAGCCTCTTCCGAGACAGCATCAGCATTTCAGCAACTTGCTCGAGTCTTTTCGTGTCTGCACCTATGAAATCACTCAATGATCTCTAACAATAAGTCCACAACCACCTGAAAAGAGTTCATCTGAAAAGGATGCATCAATATTATTCTAGTTAAAATATGTCCAAAATATAATGAATTTCATCCGGTTTATATGAAATACGTTATGTTTGCATGGATTTGTTGTAAAAGTGTTTGTAATGTATGCAGGCAGCGTTGATGATGGCGGCCTCCGGGCCCGCATCCGTGTCCGTGGACTGGTCCTCCCTATCCGCGGACGGATGCGGGTTGCCGTTGGAGATGCCTATAAAAAAGGTCCCGATGGAATTTGTAGACCCCTACAGTTTGCCATTCCTTACAATGAAAACACGATGATCAATCTTCATACCGACTTTCAGAAACAAATCGACTGGGCACACTGCCAACTCACTCGAGCACGCGGTTTCAAAAACTCTGCAACTGAGGATCTGAACCGTGTAAATAGCCCCCTTATGTATTAGTGTAGGTATGTTCTTTTCAATCATATCGGCAACAACCCTTTAGATATTGGTTCGTACTAGTTTTGCTTAGATCCAATTTGTGCTCAAAGAAATCATCGAACAATCTCACCTCATAGTCCTTGTTCACTTGTCAGCAGATCGGATAGAACCCAGTAGAAATTGCATTAGGTCCCAGTGCATTAAGTTTCTCGATCTTAAATAACAACTTTTTTTGAAGTAAAGTTCGAGAAGGCAGGGCTACCTGTATTTCCATATAGAAGAAGAGAGTCACCGGTTTTAGAGTACCCCGAAAGGCACTGCACCACCACAACACAAACACCACCGCGGATGAAGAGAGAGAAACCAAGTCACTATGGGAGGGTCGGGGTTGGGCCGCACAAACATAGGAGGTGATGAAAGGTACCAAGAGAGCCCGGTGTCATCTAGAGTCCGACAAATTCAGGACAACAGCAGCCCGGCAGCCGCCTCAGTATCCAACTAGATCAGGATGGCGCCTTGGCGCAAGGGTGCCAGTCCAAACGATATGATCAATCAAGTAATGTTAATGTTAATAGGAATCCTCGTTTAGCATAGGTATTCAACAAAATAAAATGAAAAAAGAAACATTCATTTGTAATAGAAGCAAGACATCATCTGAGTTTAACATCATCATGAGATTATAAGGCAACAGAGAGTTCAAGTTCAGTGTGTTCATAAGACAACAAAAGATCAAGGTTCATCAAGGTTTAGTACAAATCATCAAGGTTACTAATGGTTTAGTACAAAGCATCAAGGTTCATCAAGGTTATAAGGCACGAGTTAGTAAACACTTACTGATGGTTTAGTACAAAGCATCAAGGTTCATCACACGCAATTGGCAAATCTCATATGAAATATAACATGATATACCAAATCACACTTGTTTTGACAAATATACTCAGAACAATCTGGTCCTCAACTTCTGCTTCTTTCTCCAAGTATACTGGAATTCCAAAGAGCAGTCTTGGGGCGCAGTGCCCTGTCCAGTACACAGTCCAACGCTTAGATACAAACCAAAAAAACAGGACATAGTTTACTACCATAGAAAGATACATAGTCCAGATGATGTTGAGCAAAAAAATCACAATATATTACACGGGAAAGAACATGTCATTCTTGTACATAAATGACCCCTAACAAAGCAATGTCCTAGATTACTTAGGTATCATATTCACACCTAAATGAGACTCCTGGTTGTAGCCTTAAAGATTCATTTAGTTTTAGTTAGATGAAAAGGTTTCAGTTAGTTTTAGTTAAATGAAAGATTCATTTACTCCAACTAAAAAGGTTTTGTTAAAGGAAGTTTTAATTAACTGAAATATTTTCAGTTAGTATTGGAGTAGTTTCAATTAAAGAAAAGGCTTCATTCAGTTTTAATTAAAGAAAAAAATTCATTTAGTTTTACTCCCGACTAAAGTTAAAGAAAAAGTTTCATAGCACAAAAGAGAAGAGAAGATTACAACTACTCCAACTACAGTACTCCTGAGCTACACAACTACTGCATTGCTATACAACAGCGGCACAAAATTCTTTAATCTGAATTTTGCTCATATTGCTGGTCAATCAAATATAAATTCAGGAAGGAAAAGGAAGTGAAAGATAGACAGACAAATAAATTAAGAGTGGGAGAGGTAGGATATAGGCGCAAAAACATATCAGAATAGGCGTTAAATGCATATGTGGGCGACCCTGGGTTCTTTTCCATGGTTCTTTCATATTTTAGAAACATTGGGTAAAAGAAAGCAGGGAAAAGCATGAGAGCAAGCTGGAGAAACAGGGAGAGGCATGAGGGGCATGAGTATACCAAGATTCATCGACCGAGATCCATCGAGAGGGGTAGGTTTTGTACCTTGACTATGTCGAGGTCGATGTAGCCGCGCTTCCGGATCCAGGCGAGGTATGGTGAAACTTAGACATGGAGAGAAGGGTGTCTTCATGACTTCTTGTATTCCTCTCATTTGCTACTATTTTGTAATTGGGCTGAGCACAATCCAGCACGAGTGGGCCTAATAGATTTTGTTGTCTATAGAAAGAAACAACAATCAAAATAAATTATTCAGTTCAGAGGAATACGAATAGCTGACATATGTGATCATATTTCCCCACTTAAAATACCAGGAACCTATTGCCTTTAAAACATAAGGATCCCAATGAAAAGCACCATCGACATAAAAATACCTGAGAGAGACATACAATAATTCATTTTTGTAAGGATCTAAATGCAATGACCATTTTACCCTAAAAATGACATAGGTCTATAACAATGGCATGGTCTTATTCCCAAGTCCCGACACGACCACCGGGCAGACTCACTCCAAGAGCATACAATGGCCGTTGTATATACAACATCAGGAGCGCATGCGGTCTGCACGGCTAGGAGAGAGCTCCTGGGTCGTCGTCCCCAACAATGCCTATGCATCTCCGGCAGCTGGACCTCCCAGCAACGCAACGGACTCCGGCAACTTGGCATGTCACCACCACAGCGGAGGTCTGCAGCTGCGGTAGCAAGATGGTGTGGTTTTCTCCGTGGATTTGGTTCGCTTTGCAGTCGCCTTTGAATAGGTGATTCATTCCCATAGCCTAATTAGTTAGTTTGATTTGGTACTTTTGTGCCTGGTTTTAGTTTATTTATTTTCTGTTTGTGTTTGTTTCTCATTAGCTGATTGGATTTTGGATGAAATACAGAGATGTGACCGAGAGATAAGAATTATTGTACTTTTTTATAATGACAAATACTGATTAGTGAGGAATTAGTTATGTATTTCCTGACTACAAATCTAACCATGTGAGATAGCAGTAATTATGTAGGGAAGAACATGTATGGATTTTTTTCGCAATCAACAACATTGATGCTTCAGATTAATATGGAATTAAAATATAATCATGTAAGCTAGCAACAATGTAGAGAAGCACACATAGAAAATAGCATACCGTGTTTTTGTCAAATGGATAACCCTTGTTAGCAGGGATAAGTTCTGGATTCTTTGTTTTGGAGATTTAAACACCTGAGCTAGCAGCAACTATATAGAGAAGAACATGTAGAGAATGGCATACATACATAAAGTACTTTATATCCACTGTCTCACTACTTGATCAAGATCAAGTTGACTATAGCAAAGGTCCTGGGATTACACAAAATAGATGGCAAGGGGCAAGCCAGTGGGAGACACGGCGGGGACCAGCATGCCAAGTCAATGAGAGGAGGGGCAGACAGAAAGAGACGACAGACAGCGACCTGTACCAGTTGATAAAAACTGCAAATGTGTGTGCGCCCGATTAAATGAGATCTATAAGCATAATTCAGAATAACAAAAATTTCGTAGACAAAAGCCATGTCCCAAGGTAATAATCAGAGGTATCTATGTTCATGTCCAAAACTAAAAACATGCTCCTTTTTAAAATCATAGGATCAAGGAACCTGGATGAACGGGGCTCGGGTTCAGCAGAGGCAGGGTGTGAGGTTGAATCGCCCATAGGAGAGGAACTACTAAATGGTATTGTCATTCGTGGGCCGAAGCTTATCTGCCATTCTTATTAAATTATTAGCAGACCAAAAGTTATAACGCCAATTTCAGTAAAGCTGGCAGACAAAAGAAATAGACGTACAGAGACTATTAGAGGTAGCATTAACAAATATATTAGAGGGAGTAAGCTGTACCAACACATGCTAATCTAATTGATTTTCAGAGATATTAAATGATTCAATGTCGCCTATAATGGGATCCATTGTCTTCAGAAAGACAGGAATGGAGTACTTGCAAAGCATGTACTTATAAGAATGGAACTGACATTTACCGTAGTAGGTAAAATGGTCATTGTCTTAAAGAGAAAATGACCGTAGAGATGTGGTTCTTCTAAAAATAATAGCTATAGATACATAATTTCCCATGTCGCGGCCATCTCTACATGACAAAAGATATAACAATACCAACATTTTGCAAACCGGGATATTAATGCAGAACGTCCATGGGAATTAAGATTCACAAAAAGGGACTGGAGCAATAGGAAAAGGGGGGCACAGTTTCAAGGCAGACCTTTAATTTTCAGATTTGATGGGCTGGAGATATAGTTTTGGAGAGTCGGCGGATTGTAGACCACCTAATCTTGAATCAGGTATCATTGTTATCATTGATGGACACATAATAATTGTTCTGCGAGAATGCTGCGACGGAAATAAAGATATTCTTAGAAAGAATGCTCAAAGGTTTAGAATATGACATCAAATCTCATGACTTGTAAACTTCAAAACTATATAGCAAATGAGTACATGAAGAAAGATAAATCAACATTTGAAAGCAACCGTAGTAACATATCCTTGTGAAACGACTGCTATCTTCACACTTCTCTTTAGCCTACGCATATAATTCAGGATGGCAGTTCATTCAGCTAGTGCAAGCTCCATAGCGCAATTTAGTTAGATATTTGCGCTGCATGATAATTAGACAGCACTGTTACAATGCCAAAGAAATACAGAGCTTAAGATGGTATCATAATTTCTCATTATCTTAAAATAGCATGTATTGGTTCATGTAGTTGAATAAATAGATCACCCATACGACAACAACATTTAGACGGTGGCTGACAACAATATGGCATTGCATATATGTTTTTATAAATGATATATATTCGGGTAAAACCTGCAATGAGATAGCCTTTTTCATGAACCTACGATTTCCATAAAGAACATATAGTTAAGAATGCAGGGTGGCACAACAGAAGGAAATGAAGAACCTCTAATATAATGATGATGGCAGCCACAACCAACAATGTGAGTAAGATGGATAGCAAACTTAATGAATGGGGCAGCGGCCTATGCAGCCAATGCAAAACCTGTGTCGAAGTTGGGTTCGTATATATCCTCCTAATCCTAAGCACATAAAGATGTGAATTGAACAATGGCTGACAGATCACTCAAAGTTCAAGTGCATTGTTCAGCATCAGCTCTCAATAATCTATGCTTAATCCTGTACTAATTATATACCTTGTGGATTACATACTTGAGGCTACACCAAATCCATAAATGAAACAAGAGTGCATAAAAAAAGAGCATATATAAGTGAAGAAGAATATAACCTTGAAACTATAATTGAGGTAAATTTGAGCAGTTCCACTAAGCTTCGTAGGCAAAGTATACATCCATGCATAATTAGCACTCCCACTTCCGATACATAATCAGGAGCAAGGCCAAGGATTGATGCCCAAATCCCTCTATCGAAAAAGGATGATCTGCGCTAGCTCCATGAATAAATGAGTACTCGTCCATGCCATCTGAACCTGCCACAGACCAACGATATGGAAGATAAAACAATTAGCTTTAGGAAAATGGATTATTACATGGGTGAAATTAATTACTAACAACTACAAACATGTTATATTTATTATCATGTCCAAGGCAAGTAATTTAGCGAGCCAGTGCCAAACCTTTCCCTTCCCTTGTCACCACTAATAAGGACAAATCAGGCAGCAGACAAAATAAAAAAGGTAATAAAAACATAGGAATCTAGGCAGACCACAACAATCTCCTACACAACAACAACAATATCCAAGCACCTAATGCATCCAAGCAAGACAAATTAAGAAAGGCAACAAAAACCTACCCCCGGATATAGGTATGAGGCCTAGTCTCCTGCAAAGCAACAACAAATACCAGGGATCCAAACAGAACCAAGTACCTAATCCATCCAAACGAATCCGATCAGATCTAGGATCGAGCAGCAAATGCATCCAAGAAAAAGATTCGGGGCAATCAACACATCCGAAAAGCTACTGGAGCTGCACATAACAACTAATAGCTCTGCTAGACAGGAAGGAAAAGGAAGAGCTCACAACCTAGGAACCTTGCAACCTCTCGACATGGCAGCAGACAGCAGGCTGGCCGAAGCTTCAACAAACAGAACAAACAACAACTACAGAGGACCTGCAATGATAAATCCGACACAAAATCAATGTAAACACGAAAACCTAGAACTGAAAGAGAAGATAGACCGGCATCTCTAGGCAAGAGAATGGATCACCTGGGCGTCGTCGGAGTGGATGTGCTTGGAGAACCGACGTCGACGGCGGTCGTGTCACGCCAGGGAGCACCGACGCCGGCGGCGGCCTTGTCGTGTCGCGCCTCCTCGGCGCTGAAGGGCGCTCCAGCAGCATGCGTGAAGCAGGGGCTCGAGGCATGGTATTGGGGGCCGCTGTCGCCCTGGGCCTTCTCTCCGCCGAAGGGCGCTCTGGCAGCGTCGACGGATCAGGGGTTGGAAGCGCTGGATCGGAAGCCAGCGTGGCGCAGAGGAGAGGAAGAGGAGAACGCACACGGGGAAAGTCGAGGAAGACGAGCAGCGGCGGCATGAGAAGTTTGAGGGCAGCGAGCTGGGCGGCGCCATGGATTGGGTTCCGGGGGAGGATTCAGATCGGGGGGCAGGGGGAAGGGGAACGGGGAGGAGAGGAGAACGGCAGCAGGGCGGCGGCTGCAGGGCTCGATGGGTAGCGACGGCTAGGGTTGGGAGGGGATCGGGGAGGAGAGGAGAGTGGACGGGTGGGGGGGAGAGCGACCCGGTGCCCACCCAATCACCCCCTGGACGCGCATAGCCACACGGGGTGAACCACCGCACGACACGCACGAGGCCTGGACGCGAAATTACCGACGTACCCTCGGCGGGGGCAGGATTTTATGTGCGGTGGCATGAGATCTTTCCCCCGCCGACGCGCGCGTCGGGGCGACCGGGCCGGAACCAAGCCACGGTCGCTGACAACGCTGGCCCGCCCGTGAACGGACCCACACGCCAGCGACCCTAGAACGGTAAAAACGCAGTAAAAACGAGCGGGCGAGGCGTTATAGGGAGTTACTGTTCATTTCAGCAGTAGTTTTTCCCGATCCGACGGCGCGGGTTCCTCCAGATCTAGATCCAAAGGACGAGAACGCATCAAGAAATCTGATCCAACGGCCCAGAATCACTGAGCTCTCACGAGGCTTGTGCATCCATCCATCTTTTATTTATGGATGCACATATGCGTCCTTCGCGCACCACTAGCACCGCCGTCTGAGGTCGTCGCCTCGACAACCACAGCTCAACATGAGCCGCAATGCTGCACGACACGCCCGCCTTGTAGCCAGCGATGCGCCAGTCGACCACTTGCAAACCATAGCCATCGCGCCAAAATCCGGGGCTGCCGCACTGATGTACAAATCAAACCATGCTGGAGGGACACGGTGACCAGGTCGACGAACTCACCACCCATATAGTACAAGGTTGCCACCCATGCCATGCAAGACACAACCCCAGCCCTATGGGGGCATCGCGACATGACAATCTAAGGCCGTCGCTTCGGCATACAACTACAGCCCAAGGCCTTCACCCCGGCTTCCACCCCCCTCACCGGCAAAGCAACTAAGCACGATAGATGATCCATAAGAAAATAAAAATCTTGCTTCCAAGGCAATGCCACCAAGAAGGTGTAGCGATACACACGTCGTCGTCGCCCGCTTCAACGGATCTTGGGTTTTCACCCGGAACACAAGACCCCATGGCGGAGGAAGGAGGAAACACCATGACCATGCCTCCAACAAGGAAAAAACGACACCCAAGGGCGCCATCATGGTCGGCACCAACGACTGTCGGTACTAAGCTTTCTCCTGTTGTCCGGCCTTCCCCGCCAATCTACACGCGCTACTCTGCTGCTGACCACCAAGCCTCGTCACACACCACACTGATCACAACACCTCTATCAGTTCAGCACTCCTCCCAGGACGGCCACATCCACTCGAAGGCACTGGATTTGCGCCACAATGAGGCCCTTCGCCTACACAAACCAAGTGTTGCCACCACAACCTCCTCGCACCTCCTCCCCGATGCCCTCGCAGCCAAAGTAGCTAGTGCCTCCGAGGAGCCACCGCATCAAACCGCTCGCTAACGCACCCCAGATCTGAGCAAGAGCCCTCAGATCCGCCTCCACGTAGCCGCTGCCGCACCCCACCATAAGAGAGGGACCACTACAGCCGCCTCGATATGGGGCCTCCGCCCCAGCGCATGTGCGGTGGCTTCAGTAATAACCTCTAGTTTCCGGTTTGTCCATTTTATCCCTATCTTCGATCGTCATTTACTTTCTCACCATTGTTCCATACATCCTCCCTAAGGTTACAAACAAAACCTGGTCAAAAAGAATACTTTGTAACAGAACGTAGCATGCTCCAAGATGTCAGGTGTCCCCTAGATAATATTGTATTCTTGTTTCCCGTAAAAGATGATGCTTCTCCTTCTTATGCCATTCGTAGCCTTGGAGTGTTGTTATACCCTCTAATTAAGGAGCCAATATTCACTTGATTTCCCATGCCAAAACTCCTCTCTATCAATTCTAAAGCATATCTAGAACTTGATTGCATATGGATTCCCATCTGGCGCAAGCTGCTTTTCACTTAGTGGTTAAGCTTTATGTCGATGATCTTGTTATGCGCCACATTCTTTGCACCTTAACTGTGCTAAACAAAAATTGTCAACCATAGCAATTTTTGTTCATTAAGCTACAAGCATATGACCGACGGACTAATTCGCTAGGGTATTGAGTTTTCTTCTCATTGGCAACATGTTTCATGTGTTGAGTGCTTTGGACTTTTGATCGGTGAACTTTGCACATGTTTAGAACGGATTCTCATTCAACTGTGAGACTCTCACTTTGTTAAAGCAATTAGCTCGGATGCTCTCATAGCAGATTGGTTTCATTTCTTTCCTTCAGGGGGTTAAGGTGATATGGATGATGGGTGCCCGGCCGTGTGCCAATATAATTATCTTCGTTACCTTTTTGTTTTCTTGGGCCATTGGAGCAGATGATATGGGTCAAGCTGAACCCACTCTCAACAAAGATATAAAGAGCAATCTGCAATGGCACGCTAAGTACATGTTCGGGGTTGCAAAACCATCAAGTGGTCCACGGTAACATACTAATAATAATATCTCTACACCTATAAAAGACTCAGTTGACGATGATGGTGTGTCTGTCATCCGTCATTTCTGACCAGTAGATCTGCATCTAACGACTGTGAGGTAAGTTGTGGCATTTTTGCAACAATATGCCAATTCTCTGCTTCAATTTGTAGAAAACGCCTTAGTATCTTGAAACCAACAACATCCCACCCTCATCTCATCAAAACAGCCAGAGGGATATATTTTGAGTGAAATATAATATATTTTTTATTATATATGTACATTAAAACTAGAGTGTTTTCTTTCAAGTTTGTGAACAAGTATTATTCTACTTTGGATCTATGGCACATTGCTAATACGTATTTTACATACTAGTAGATTGGATTTGTGTTGTGTTTCACATAAACAGAAAACTATGACTCTTAACTAACTACCGGGCAAATAGTGTACCACTATATACGTGGTCGATGGAGACCAAAAATAAGCCGGTGAATCCGTTCAATTGATCTTTTTTTTTTGAGCATCAGTACAGACACAAGCGCTCATATACACGCGCATACACTCACCCCTATGAACGCACACACGCACACCCTATCCCTATGAGCACCTCTGAGAAACTGAGCCGGCATATCATCTTGTGATTTACGAAGTCACCGTAGGCGCCTCGTCGTCGACGGGAACGTCTCCTCCCACTGAAAGCGCATCGCCGGAAATCCTGAAATAAATCCAGGAATAATGCAAGCACCAGGATTTGAACCCTGGTGGGTTGGGGATACCACTGTCCACCTAACCAACTCAACCACAGGTTGATTCGCATCCGTTCAATTGATCTGGTAAAAAGAAAAACTACCCGATGATCTGTCACGTAAAGTAAAACGCAATGTTACTCACAGCCGAGGTTTTACCCGCTAACGGCGGCATCCAACGTAACGTAAAAGTAAATGCATGATGCTGTCGAAATTAATGCTGTGCCACTCGCTGGCATGCATGCATGCGTTATTATTGTTTTGATTGCACGAACTGGCAGTATTGCCGTACGTAATGATTCCACGAGCACAGCAAGAACACCAGTGCCGCAAATGGAACGGCCTGGCCTGTGGCCCTGTGGCTGTGGCATCGGTAGCGCACGATGCACGCGGACGCGTGAGCTAAAACGAGCTACGGAGCCAGGCTTTGGCTGCCCTGTAGGCACTGCCAAAAATGGTGTACGCGCTGCCCAGATCACATGCCGCGCCGGACCCTCTCACATGCTAGTGCAGCTAGCTCAGTGCCTGCGCCTGCTCGAGCTCGACACGTCCGTCGTGGGTGTTTGCGCGGGCTCTCATTGCAGGCTCGCTCGCCACCGCGTTGCTCTTGCTCGGTACTGTAACTGGGGCTGGAGGAGCGCGCCAACCTTGCAAGCTAAGCTAGTACGTAGTACTAGGAAGCAAACAAGCAGGAAGCGCCTCTACCATCATCATCCCATCCAAGGTCTTGCTTGGGCTTCTTCTTCTTCTTTCCATTTGATGTCTTTTTCATTTGGTGACCAAAATCACCATCTTCTGTGATCTCTAGCAATAGCTCCACAACCATCTGAAAAGAGTGCATCAGAGAAAGCTATATACTGTGTGTAAGTAAGCTCATGTTCTGCGTTAATTTGTGGGCCTTCGGCCACGGATGAGTTGTCACGTGTGCCATTGGCTCCATTTGTACCGTCAAAAAGACCAGTAATGTTGCTTGGGACCATGGATCAGCCGCACCTATACTCGGTGTTGTACCTAGTCTTCCATCATGTTTGGGGATTTGTGCCTAACGCCTATCATATTTTATGGCAAGAATCACCAACCACTGTTTAACAGCCTAGTGTTGCTAATAAACCTACTGCATGGTTGCCGCGCCAATATCCGGGCCAGCTGCCCCAATGTACAAGCTAGTCCGATCGTGTCGGAGGGACATGACGACTAGGTCGATGAACTCACCACCTGCCTGTACAAGGTACGTAGCCACCCATGTCATGCAATCCACAACCACAGCCCCATGGGGCATCGCGACATGACAATCCAAGGCCACCACCTTGGCATAGAACAACGGTGTTGTCATGGTCAGCACCAACCACTGTCGGTACTAGGCGCCCCTCCAAGCTGCACGACAACCAAGCCACCCACAAAAATGTTGCTCTTTCGCTGACCACCAAGCCTCACCGCACACCACACCGGCCACAGCACATCCGCCGCGATGAGTAACAACACGTTCGCCGCGATGAGTACAACACTCCTCCCGGGACGGCCAGGTCCACTCGAAGGCATCGGATCTACACCACCATGAAGCCCTCCTATGACGCAGACCAAGGGCCACTGCTTCATACTCTTCGCGCCTCCTCTCTTGTTGCCCACAAAACCAGCGCAACTAGTGCCTCCGATGCGCCACCACATCAAACCGCTCGCCGGTGCACCCTAGATATGAGCGAGAGCCCCTAGATCTGCCTCCACACAGTCGATGTCGCGCCCCACCAAAAGAGAGGGACCACCACAGCCGCCACGATTGGTGCTGCCGCCCCAGCACATGGGTGATGGCCTCAGTAACAACTTTGACTTTCTGGTTTGTCCATTTATCACTATCTTTAATCCTCATTTAGTTTTTCACCATTGTTTCATATATCCTCTCTAAGTTTACAAACAAAACCTGGCCAAAAAAATACTTGACAGAAGGTAGCATGCTCCAAGCTGTCAGGTGTCACCTAGATAATATTCTATTATTGTTTCAGACAAAAGATGATGCATATCCTTCTGTCATTCACAGCTCCGGAGTGTTATCATACCCTCTAAGGAGAAGATCTTCACTTGCTCTCCTATGCCAAAACTCCTCTTGATCAATTATAAAGCATATCAAGAACTTCATGTGCATATGGATTCCCATCTTGCACAAGCTGTTTTTCACTTACTGGTTATGCTTATGTCGATGATCCTGTTATGTGCCTTATTCCTTGCACCTTAGCCGCGCTAAACAAAAATTGCCAGCCATAGTAATTTCTGTCAGTGAGCTACAAACATAAGACCGACGGATTAATTCGATAGAGTATTGATTTCTTGTTCTCGTTGCCAACGTGTTTCATGTCTTGAGAGCATTGGACTTTTGACCGATGAACTTCACACCTGTTTGAATTAGGAAATCTAACCGATGATCTGTCACGCAATATGCAATATAACTCACAGCAAAGGTTTTACCCTCTAAGGGTATCTCTAGCCGACCCCCTAAAATTTAGAGGAGTAAACGACCGAGTATTCTTTAGAGGACTATGTTTACTCCTCTAAAAATTGACTGTTTCTAGCCGATCCCCAATACTTAAAGGAGTAAAACAAAATATTAATTTAATTTTTTATTACCGAAATAAACTTCACTACTTTATTATTTTATTAAGCGACATCTTGATAACATACTTCACCGATTCTTCGTCAAGAGAACCGATCCAAAGAAAATCACAAGAAAAATTACAAACTTTAATAGAAATTCAACTTTCATAACTGCTCTCACTAATTATATTAACACTTCCTCTAGGTCTTCATTGCCTACATTGTTGGTTTCTCAATCAGGTTCTCGAGCTTGCACACTTCTTTCTTATCTAGTTTCACATAATTGGACATTGTGTCATCTCTAGTTTCTACTCTAGCAAGTAGTGCACAAACATCTAGCAAACTACACACTATCAATAGATTGATGTACTCTTCTTTCCAATACTAAAATTTGCATCCATCCTACATATAATCTTCAGCAAATAATAAGTTACAAATTGCAAGGAATCCTAAGAACAACCGTACAAATAAGCACTCATCCCGTCCTTTTCGCACATGAAGAACACTCATCTGGAATGTTTCAGCATGCTCGAAACTCGGCACAGCACCAGCTGTAGGCAGTGGTCACACTTGATGACCGGCAGCGGCGAGCCAACGAGCTATTGTCCCCTAATGTGAGGGGGGGGGGGTTCTTACGTACTCTGACAGGTGGGCGGCCTAGTAAATATAGAATCCCACGGGTGCCGAGGTGTATAATTTTTACTTCTCTAACCATTATACGTGTTCGGCTACGTGTTGATTAGAGAAGCAAACTGAAATTTATACTCCTCTAACCAAGATGTTGTGCCACTAGCTGGCATGCATTATTGTACTCCCTCCGTTTCAAAATAGATAATTCAACTTTATATTAATTTTATATTAAAGTTAATATAAAGTTGAGTCATCTATTTTGAAACGAAGGGAGTATTATTTTGGTTGCATGCATGAACTATGCAGTATTGTGGTAATGATTCCACGTCCACAGCAGCAATCACCAGTGCCGCAAATGGAATGGCCTGGCGTGTGGGTGTGGCTGTGGGTGGTAGCTGGCATCCAATAATTACTGTGGAAATGCATGCACGCGAGCGCGGGAGCTAAAACGAGCTACCGAGCCAGCCTTTCACTGATGCGTGGTTTCCTCCTGTGTGAAGCCCATGACCATGACTCCATGAGACGAAACGAGATCGATCACATGCCGGACCGGACCGGACTCTCTCTCTCTCTCTCTCTCTCTCTCTCTCTCTCTCTCAGTGCAGCTCAGCTGAGCCGCGCGCCTGCGCCTGCTCGACACGTCTCATCGCAGGCTCGCCACTGAGCTGCTCGGTACTACGTACAGTATATGCTAGGAGCACACCAAGGTTCAAGAAGCACACCAAGCTTGCAAGGAAGGGCCTCCCATCATCTCATCATCTGACCAGTTGACGCACGTACGGTGAGCCCCCTCCCCTCCCATCTTGTTGGGGCTTCTTCTTCTTCTTCTTCTTCTTCTTCTTCTTCTTCTTCTTCTTCTTGTGTTTCTTTCTTGCTTATCTCTTCCAATCTGTAGCTTGGATCCATGAGCATGAGCATGGACTCCCCGCAGAAGAAGCTTGGCTCCATGGACGGCGGCAAGACGCCTCCTCTGCTGCTTGCGGTCGCGGCCCAGCTGGCCAAGAAGGCGATAGCCGCTTCTCCGTTCCCGGATGCACACCGGCTGGCCAGCGCTTGGGCGTTCCTCACCGCCTGCTTCTTCCCCGTCTCCATCGCCTTGGGCTTCCTCATCTACCTTCTACTCTGCAGCCAGGTACGTAATAATTAACTACGACTACGATCATTCCCAGTTCCCGGTCGATCGACCATGCGCCAACTTCGTTCCTCTTCGTCTTCCTGCAGCTGCAGTGGTGCCATTTTCTGGAGCGCGAGTGGGACCGGCCCATAGACAGCGGCCTCTGGATCGGGCTGTGGTGCTGCCCGGCACTCCAGGCGGCCGTGGCGGCGCTCGCTCTGCTGCTCCCGTCCCGCCACCGCCGGATCCGCCGTGCCCTTGCCTACCTCGCGGTCTCGGTCGCCGTCGTCGGCCATTCTTTGATGGCCAGCCTCGTCCCCCTCACTGTCGCGGCCTACCCAGGGCCAGGGCTAGGATACCTTCTGCTCATCGCCTTGTTCGTCTGCGCCGCGGCGGCGCTGGCGCAGCTGCTCCCGTGCCTCTCCCTCCGGATCCGCCGTGCCCTCGCCTACCTCGCGGTCGCCATCGTCGGCCTCTGCATTTTGGCCAGCTTGGCCATCGCCTCCGACACAGCATTCCTCATCCTCTTGATCGGCTACTCCGCGGTAATCTTCACCCTCGCGGCGGGCGACCTCCTCAGCTTCCTGGCCCTCCTCCTGGGAGGTGAGGAGGAGTAGCTGCTGATCGGCTAGCCGCAAGCTCCATCTCCATGGATCGATCAGCTCATGAGGTACTCACGTACGTCCGACTGATGAGTACGTAGTTGTGAGGAGTGAGGTACTAATTAATATTGTAGTATTGGACCTTAATTTGATGCGTAATTAGCCTGTTATTTGTGTAATGCTGAAGTATCCTGAATTGTGCTCGTCTGATCGAAATATGGTATTAATTGAGAGTAGTATTGACGAACAAGCTATACATATATGGGGTCTTAATTTGATGTAGTATTGGACCTTTTCTCTGTATGCATGCCTAGCTTCGGTATAATCGATGTTGGTGAAATCGTTACCGCAGTTTATATGTATGTATGCATGTATGCAACCATTCATGTTGTATTTGGTGTTGAGCATTTCATTATGGCCACCATTCATGCCTAGCTTGGCATATCGATGTCCATCGGGGAATGAGTTGAGGTCCTCCTTACTTTTGATGTCTCCTTCATTTGTGAGCCAAAATCGCCATCTGCTTATGCTCAACGGACCCACACGCTGGGCACTTGTATGAGCGCTCGAGCAAGCTGCTCCCATGCCCTGTTTTTGTAGGGAAAGACCTTCGTATGGCTAGCTTTATCAACTTCAAATTATAGTTACATCATCCACTAAAAAAATCTGACTATGGGGCTATTCTATTGCATCCCAATTTCCGGGGTAGGAGCTGCAGGCATTCTCGGAGAGCTGCAACCTCTGCTGAGACGACATGAGCAACCTGCTCAAGTCTTGCCGTCGCTGCACCTACGAAATCACCCTCTATATATGATCTCTAACAATAGCTCCACCACCACCTGAAAAAAGTGCATCAACGTTCAGAATTTATGATCTTCTTCCACTTGTTCAGATGTGGGATGGGATTCAAGTTTAGCCGCTCTCATTCTCGCTTCAGTTGGTTGCCTAGGTTGGTTGATGTTGGTTAGCCGACTTGTTTGACACAACTATTGCGTACGAATTCTGAACTGGATTTCATATTCAGTTACTGATCGATGAGCATACAGAAAATTACCGTGTAAGTAAGCTCATGCTCTGCGTTTGCGGGACTTCGACCACTGATGAGTTGCCATGTGTGCCAATGGCTTCATCTGGACCGTCTAAAAGACCAAAACAAACTGAACTGAAGCATTAAAGCCCGTGTGCCAGGCGTGGATAGCTACAGATGTTCAAGTAGAACTGATATACAGAGAGCAGAGTAGCTCATGGGTGACTTCTTCCACTTGTTCAGACGCCCATTCTCTGTTGGGTGTACAAACTAAATAAGACTGATGACCGTTGGTTGCCAACTTGTTTGACACAAGTAGTATCATGTCTAAAATTCTGAACTGAATTTCATATTCAGTAACTGACCGATGACCATACAAAAACTACTGTGATTAAACTGATGCTCTGCCTTTGTCAGCCTTCGCCACTGATGAGTTGCCACATGTGCCATTGGCTTCATCTTTGTTTTTTTTTTTTGGAAAAGGAGGCTCACCACCATTGGCTTCATCTGGACCGTTCAAAAGACCAAGACAAACTGAACAGAGGCAGTAAAGGTCCGTGTGTTCAGATGTTCAAGTAGATGTGATATACAGACTGACTGCAGAGAGCATAGTTGACTTAAGAGTAAAAATTCAGATAAAAAAACCTGTTCTGTTCGTTCCGGAATGTCTCGGGGGACTTTCACAATGTTGATGCATGTACAGCTTGTCATTTCAGGTTACCAGTCCTCCCTAGCTAGTTCAGTCAGATGAACTAAAATTTCGGCAGTGATGCAGCTTTTGAAATTTTAGTTCAACTGGTTGAACTAAAATAAGGGTCAGATGGAATTAGCAGTCCCCTACAGTTTGCCAATACTTACCATGAAAGCTTGTCAATCGATCTTCATACCGACTTTCAGAAACTAATTAACTGGAAACACATCTTCATGTCGACAGCCTACTTATAGCCTTGTACTACCTCAGAACACATCTCTTGCCTTCTTGCAGTGTCCTGCAGATCGACTGCCTTGTATGTACTCCTTCTGAAGGAACTTCCTACCAAATCAAGGTCCAATTGCACAAGTGTTGTACGCAACAACATATTTTCATTACCAAGGCACAAAAACAATGCACGATAAGGTCAAACAAAATAGGCATTCGAGTTCAATGCACGCCAGGAAAACCCACTAGTTGTACTACCACTTGTAATAATAATACAACCTATGGGACAAAAAACCTGGCACGACAATCCATCCTTCAACCTAAGTTCAGAAAATACATAGCATGCAGGTATACATATTACAGTATATTACAACCCAGGGAATAATAGCAACAAACGAGAGGAGACACATCTCGCTAGAACTGACATTGTCGTCACGTTGAAGGCGGCAGATGCTGAGATGGCCCTGCCTCGTCATCTTCTACGCATCGTAGTGCAGGCCTATCCACCTGCTGGTCGGTTGACTCCTGTTCACTGCTACCCGCCCCTGCATAATTGGCACAGAATGGGTAAAATGTTTGTGATCAGAAGAAGGTTTCTGTTAAAAACAAAGTAAGCCCGAAAGATGAAAGAACCAACTGCAAACCTAGGCCAGTGTTGTTCGATTGCTGGGCGGATGCTGGTCGATCGTCCCTGGTGACTTTCGGACGATTTGGATGACTTTTGGCCGCCTCAAACACATCATTAAATATAGCATCTATAATGTGACTGAAGAACTCAACTTCTCTCAGGTGCGCCAATTTCTCAATGCCTTTAATGCCTCCCTCCCTCTGGAAAGCCAATGTGAGCCTCTCAAGATTACATGCACCCCCACGGAAGCTGAGCTCCTCGAGCTTTTCCTGATTATCCACGACCAATTGCCTCAGCCGGAGAAACCCGCCCTCTTCAAAACGTAAGGCACTCCCAGCATATCCCCTGTAGTACAGCTTGAGAGAAACAAGACTGGGGAGGTTCCCTAGAACCTTAAAGGATTCCTCACCCAAGTTACGAGAATCTCGTAGCGACAGACTAGCCAAGTTGTTGAGCGATGAAACCCATTTAGGCAGCTTACTTAGCCTTCCCCACAAATGCAGGCTCCGCAGAAACACAGGGGCATTCTCCAGGCCTATTAAAAATTCCAGCTCCACGCCATTCTCTGAACTGTCCACAAGCGATAGATAGCGAAGAGAGTTGCAGAGCTCACTCAAAGACTCGGCAAAGGGATCCCAAAACTTTGCTTCCTTCCTGTTGATTACACAAAGTCTGCTTAGCTGACGCAATTTTCCCAGCTCACCCATTGCACGGGAGCTAATCACTGTAGAGATGTCTACATGAGAGATTCTCTGGAGGGCACCCATATTCCCTAATCCAAGTGGCACCTTCGCTCCATCATTCCACCCAAAATGTTTGACACTTCGTGTCCTTGTGAAATATGCATAACGGCCTACAAGTAGATGATTCAGATTCTGGAGACGAGTAATGCCTTTGGGAAATTCGATGACTGACGTTTCCCTCACATCCAATGTCACCAATTCTTTAAGTTTCCCTACTGCATTTGGTAGTTGGGATATGGCTGTGTTTCTGAGGCTGAGGTATCTCAGCAGAGAAAGTTTGCAAATGTCCTTGAGATCTTGATGGCTTAGCCATAAACATCCTTCAAGATCTAAAACCCTTAAAAGTGTCAAATCAGTAAATTTGATGGGTACAGGTTTCTCAGTGCAGTGCAGAATTGTCAGTGAACGAGTATGGACTATGTTCTTACTGGAAAAAGTTCTCTTCTCCTTGGCGCGCGCCACCAGGATGGATGGAGAGCCGTCTTACCTTGTCATGGCCTGCTGTTGTGTTGTATTGGCTGCTCCCTAAGAACGAGATGAAATTTTCCTGCATAGATTTGGTGATGATAACTTCTAGCATTATGTCGTGGACTTTACAACTCTTAATCTTGCCACTCCAGCCAATCTGTTCAGGGCTGACGATGTTTCTACTGACAAACTCGTCCAAATAAATCTGAGCAATCTCTTCCAAACTGCAGTCGTACATTCCAATGATTAAGCCTTCGGCTGCCCACCGTCTAATCAGAGAGCCTCTTCTGATCTCAGAACCCTCAGGGAAAGCACACAAGTATAAGAAACATGCTTTCAGATGGTACGGCAGATCATTGTAGCTGAGAGCAAGTATCCTTCTCATTCCCTCTAAAGTGGGGTTTATCTCTAGTTCAGAACCCAGCCTGTTACATACTGTTTGCCATTCTTCCGATGTCTGGTTTTGCCTCCGAGCTAGCATTCGTCCTATGCTCAGTATAGCTAGAGGTAGACCATTGCACCTTGCCAATATGTCCTTGGAGACATTCAGCAGGTCGGCCGGACATTTCCCTGACTCAAACACTGTCTTGAAGAATAGCTTCTCTGAGTCATCCTCCTGTAACCGCTTCATTTCATAGACAGGATCATTGGGAGAGGTGCAGCAATTTTTCGCTACCTCATGACTGCGAGTAGTAATTATTATGCTGCCCTTATTATTATCACGAGGAATAGCTACATTTAGCTGATCCCATGCAGCTGCTCGCCAGACGTCATCCAGAACGATCAAGTACCTAAAAAAATGACACACGTTCTTATGAGTAGGCTAGTAACGAAAATTGAACAAGGACAGGGAATCCATGTTAGGACATGCAAGTGGGAGTTGTGTACTGGCTTGTTACTTGTGACTTGATTTCATGCAGTCATGCCTATAGTAATAAATTTGGTCCAAAACTGAGGTTGTAATCACCATAACATACCTATATATCAGTCCATCATACATTACAAATTCTCGATAAAGAAAAACATCTAACTCTAATTCAATAAACTTCTGTTATTGTTAAACCTTAACCATAAAGATATTCATCATCTTTTTTTTAAAGCAATAAGATCTTCATCATCTAGCAAAAGTGAAAGCACAAAAAAGAAAGTTATCTGCCCAATGCTACATCTTTGGGGAATTTCTAACGGATCCAATCGATGGGGTGACGTGGAGGCCCACAGTGAAATACAGGGAGGGGTTAATATGAAATCATAGAGATCATTAGTCCGTGTACCACGTCCGTAACTTACTTTTCGCTAGTCTACCATTCCAGGGGAGAGAGACAGGAAATGGGGTCCTTTTCTTGTTCACTTGACAGTAGGGCTGGCAGAAAACATCTCGGAGGTGCAAATATGTAAATAATGCTAATGAGCTTCAGTTTCTGCTAAAAGAAATGAATTTATAGGTTCTCGTAATCGGCAATGCAGATAGGTGGAAAATTGTAAATCTCCCCCTTTATACATAAACTTGGCCAAATTTGAAGAAGTATCACTTGAAGAGAAAACTACAAGAGCAACTAGCAGATTTCCCACACCCTCTCCCTTTAAAGAAGTGCCAATGTAGAGGCCGAGGGTCCAAAAATGCTCTCCAAAAACAACCATTGTGACGCCACTAAAGTTTCAACTCTGAAGTGCTTCTCTTAAATTCCCTAATTGGTATTTTGATAATTTGACACACCCATTGAGGGACTAATGTTTATATTGAGTTTATTTCAGATTTAGTCCCTTGGCTATAACTCGAACATCAATGGTCACCCCTACCTACAAGTTTTCAAGTGGTTGTCATTCTCAAGCTTTTAGAATGTACTTAAAATGTTTTTTGGTGAATCCAAGATTCAAACTGAGTGCAGGACAACCGTACTATGAAGAGGGCCACAAGCAAAGGTACTTCGGTATGGAACTTCATGAAATATCCTAAACCCAAAATCCACAAAAATTCACTCTACCAACCTCATTCTTCAGTATCTCTAAGCCCAGGTATATTCAAAGATTTTTCTTCAAGTACTAACAAGCACTTAGGGTGGTTGTCTTCGTAGAGTTCAAACCCGGCTTCTCATTGCGGACGGCCGCACATTTTTGTTCAGGTGCTACCGAGCCTATCTGTTTGAGACATCCCTCTGTTAGCTCTGGTACCTCCGAGCAAAACATTTTACCCGGCAGTTCCAAGCCCTTCTCAGTTTGCTCCTTTATGTGATCCTGATATAGGTCCTGATACCACGTGGTTTTCCGTCCGGTACTTTTGAGCTGTGACTTGGGCCTTTTCCGCACATTTCCCATTTGAGAGTTGCTCTGTCTACTACGGCACTTCCAAACAATTGAATTTGCCATTACTTCAGAGCCAGTTCAAATCTCGCAGAATGGAATAACATTTGCTGTTCGGAACCACCACTCTAGTTTTACCTGATACTTCCGTACTGTGAGGAGATTTCTTGGACTCTATATATATATATCCTCCCATACCCTTTCTTGGTTGCAAGTAACTCAGCATTCCTTTCATCCACCCCATCCATTTGCGAGCCACACAAGTCATTCCAATCTCCACCTTAACAAGGAAGAGAGATCCAAGACAAAGAAAGAAGAAAGAAGCATTGAGTGATTCCATGAACACTAAAAGATTCTTGAAGGCCAAGAACTCCTCCCTTTCATGAACCTCTACACCTCAAGTTCATCTCTTTCACCACAATTCTATATTTACGAGAGAATGATCCTTTGCGTTCTTGAGAGTTGTTTAGATTGGAGATCTTTTGAGGTGTTTCTATCAAGTGAACGGCAATGGGTAGGGTATAGGTGGGTACAACCACCTTCTGTCGAAACCCATAAGCACAGACTTTCTAATACCCATCCACTTCAATACCCACGGACGTAAATCGACACCCATGCCCATACCCTTCGGGTATCCTATACCCGATGGGTATCCAATGGTTACAATATATAGCATTTACATTTTGAAAAGGTAGAGAAATGAGTCTAAAATTCAAATGATGATGGGCGAGCAGTCTAGCACCTAGTCGGCCTCCTCCCATGGGTGGCCTATTGGAGGCAGCAAGGGAGTACGAGTAGTAGTTGGTGGAAGCCCAATGCAGTGGGAAGCGGCGGCAGGAACTGGGGTCGCTGGATCGAGAGCTGGACAAGAGTCCGATGGCTATGAGTCGAGTTTTCATCGTTTCAAGGAGTCGCATAGGACGATGGAGGAGTGGTGAGCTGATGGGTGCGAGCCTATAAGCTGTTGCTGAGTTAGCGAATAAGAGATTTAGGGTTGGGCCATAGGAGTTGGATGTTGACTCCACAAGTCACAGGAGTTATTTGCATTTAATGATTTTTCTAGGTATCCATTGGTTACCCATGGGTGCAATTTCATGCCCATGCCCTATCCATATTTTTGCGGGTATGGATACCCATTACCCATGGATATAAAATCTTGTCAAGTCTCATGCCCACTGTTGTCGGGTAGGGTACCCACGGGTACCCATACCCATGGGCAAAACGGCCATCCCTAAGTGACCTTGCTTTGTTTGTTAGCTTTGGAGGGTGTGCGCCCCCTAGACGGTTAGGATTCACTTGAGAGCCTTCGCCTACTACGTGTGGTGAACTTAAGATTTTGTGAAGCCAAGGAGATCACCTACTTTGCGAAGATCTACCCCTTACCGAGGCTTCTTTGTGCAAGCCATGTTGGAATAGGTTGATTGCGCTTGGTGGGTGACACAACCGAGATCCTTGTGATCTTACAATCATTTGGTTCAAAACTCCATAAACATGGAGAAGGATAGCGCCAACTACCAAAACCACAGGAAAAACATCATCAAGATCCAATTTTGCGCCATGGTGAATCTGACTTTGCACAATGGTGCGGGAACCTCCAAATAATTTGGAGTGTGCTCCAAAACTGAGTTGGAGGCCCAAGATTTGGGTAATCTGCTAGAGTTGCTTTAGGGTGTGTACAATAATGCTATCTTAGCAACGTCGCCTAAGATAACTGGTGGTAGGGAAGAGAGAAATGAAAAAAAAAACACTTGACGTATATTAACTAAGAGATGATCTCTTAGCAAGAACGATAAAACATTTGCCACCCTTATACGAGATGTCTTCTCTTATTCACATGTTTTTCAAGTTTTAATTTTATTCACTCCATAATATTAGGATCTCCTAACATTAAATGCTAGAAATAAGGTATTGTATAACATATTTATTGCGTGGATACGTAAAAAGATAGTCTTATCAACCACTATATACATGCCTGACATTTTTATATTCCCTCTGTTTCTTTTTCCACATATTAGGTTGTCTAAAATAGAACTTTGTAAAGTTTGACCGAATTTATCTTTTAAAATATCAATATCTGCAGTAGCAAATGAATACAATATGAAAATATATTCCATGGTGGATCTAAATGATATTGACTTAGTATTGTGAATGTTGGTATCTCTTTCTATAAACTTGGTACAAACCTAATATGCAGAGTAAAAAGAGATGGAGGGAGTATTTTTATAAACAGAGAGAGTATGGCATAACAGGAAACTAATTAAAAAAGATAATAGTAACAAAAAGTGCTTCATTGATGTATGAGCAATCAGCAACTCAAGACTCAATGGCCAATAATGCAGTAGTGTATCATTACATACCTCTTGCCATCCAACTGTTTTTTAATATTGTCAGATAACTGTCTTTTGTTCCAGTCTTTAATGTTCTTGAGGGGATCATCATTTTTATCTTTTTCAGCTGAGGCCGAAAGCTGCTTGAGCATGGACTCAAGAAGAGAACGGACGTCGTATGTCTGGGACACTGGAACAAAAGCGCGGCACTGGATGCCGCCCAACTTTGGAGTGTTGTAGACAGTCGTCGCGAGGGTGGTCTTGCCAAGGCCACCGAACCCCGCTATATATGGACAGCACTCGGTGACCTGCCGCCGCCTGGCGTTGCTCATTGTTGAGCAGCTCGACCATCAGTCATGTTGGACATCCCGACTAGTCCGGACCCGTCACCACGGATTGCAGGCAGCCAGCGCTCCAGGTTGTCGGGGTGGCTGTACGGAGAATCAAGCCCTTTCCTCGACCGTCCAGCCTCGTCTAGAGTGTATGTGTACCTTTGCTTCCGGTCGCTCACTTTCTGGGCACGAGATTTGAGCCCCTGGATATCGGTGGCCACCTTGTGCCGCACCCCCAATGTTCGCACCATGTTGAACATCCTATGGAGGTATTCCAGGAGTCCTTTACGGTCTCCATGATTCTCGCTGAGGTGATGGCAGAACCTGTCCATGCAGTCCTCCACATCGAACGCAACCTCCCTCACTTGTTTCATCCAAGTCCTAGTCTGCACGGATATGAATGAGCACATCAGTCCATCATGCCAGGGTTTGTTTCAACGCATTATAAGAGGCATGTTTTCCTTGCTATCAAAAAGTTGCGATTAAAAAGTCCATCTACTAGCATTTGCATTACTTGTTCATTGTGATCATCGCTATCCGCGAGGTCGCGGAGGCACGCAGTCATGCTCTCAAGCTCGTCTTTGAGCTCCTGGATCTCCCCACGAACGCCGCCGAGAAGCACATATTTGGTGGCAAGGACGTTGCCGAGCTTCCCCAATAGGATCTGCACGGCGCCCTGGGAGGCGCTTACCACGGCCTCCATCACCTTGCCTGTCCTGCCATGTTAACTTTCGTTGGCATCGCTTAGTACAAAAACACTAAACCACACCAGCCACAACCATAACTTGATTTCTTGTAAGTTTGTACGGCATTACCCTTGGTTTGAGCGGTCTGGACCTGTTCCATGTATTCGGCGTTTACATCTTTCAAAAGTCAACTCTGTTTAGCAAGGACGAGCAGGTGAATTGGTTATGGCACACCCACCCAAAGGCCACCAGCTCTTGGATGCCCACAGACGACTAGCCCATCGCTAAGAGAGGTGAAAATTAGAGTTCTTACTATCAGTGAACCATGCTATTGGACTCTGAGACAACCAAACTAGCTCAAAAGATTTACCTGCTATGATGCGAGATAAATAAGAACTGTAGTTGGCTCGGTCGATCTGGAGGACAGCAGAGCGGCGCACCACTGATCGACTGATCGTGATCCCCTGGCCAACAACGCACCCAAGATTTCCGCAACAAAACGCAAGCTGGCTCGATCTGAAGTCCGGAACAGCAACAATAGATCAAGAACTCAATCAGACCAAAAAAGCACGAGCTTCCAATTCAAAAGCTTAACCCCAAGGGAGAGAAGAGAAAAGGCCAAACCTTGACAGAAATCGATAACCACTTCTTGTTCAGCCGCGATGAAGAACGGAGTCGCCGGAGATAGCACACCAAGAAAAGGGAACAAGACTAGCTGGTGCAGATGGACAGAGGACAACCAAGTAAGGCTGAGCAGTGAGGCAAGTTGTGTCTATTTTATGGTTGATGAGTTGTGTAGCACTGCACTAGTAGTATATAATATGATGCTGCACTCAAGGATTGGTCATTTGCTCTCTTATAAGGTAGGTGCTCACTTTTTTTTCATGGATGGTGCGTCCTTCCATATCTGTCGCGTTTTATGGGTGGTTAGTGACTTAAAATAACTCTCTCTTGGGCGGACCTGCAGGTGCTGAACCAATCAGCAGGGATAAACTAATCACCCAGTTCAGCACTGATGATTGTTTCTTATAGGAGTGAGATGTTAAGCTGAAAATGGAGATACCGATAGTTGAACAATCTGTAGGTAAATAACACATTTACCTGCTGTGATGCCAGGTAAAAGTAAGAACTGTAGTTGGCTCGGTCGACCCGCAGGTAAATAAGATCTCCACAACCAAATGCAAGATGGCTCGATCTCAAGTCTGAAACAACAATAATAGATTAAGAACTCGGTCAGACGAATGGTTGTGATGCACATACAGCAATGCAGGCTGCAGATTGGCTTAAAAGTAAATTTCAGATAACCAATCCTAGTATGTTTTCCAGTGTCTCAGGGATATCAGCCTATCAACAATAAATGTACATTTTACCACTCCTTACGACGAAAGCGTGTTGACGGATCTTCATGCCGACTGATATCAGCCTATCAACTCATTATAGTCTCTTGCCTTCTTACGACGAAAACACATCTCTTGCCTGCCTGCAGTGTCCTGCAGTTCAACTGCTTTGTATCATTGCATGTATTCCTTCTGAACAAACTTCCTGCAAAATCAAGGTCAAATTGCACAAGCAGCAGTACTAAAGCAGCCCGCTCTTCTACCTGTGTCCTAACAATTTTGTTGAAAGCAGTGGAGATCCCCCAAGAACAAGTTATCATATTGCTTGTTTTCGCAACAGCACCAGCGCTTAACTAGGTCCTTTAGCTTCACACCACAAGCTACTAGATTCATTCACCAAATCCTGCATACAACTGGACTGAAGGAGACCTTTTTGTTTAACTAGGAAACACCCAATTTTCATTACCAAAACAACGAAAACAATGGTAAAATAAAATAGGCATGCGAGCACGATGCACGCCAGGAAAACCCACTAGTTGTACCACTTGTATATAATACAACCTATGGGACAAAAAACCTGGCGCAACAATCGATCGTTCAACCTAAATTCAGAAAATACAGAGCATGCAGTTATACATATTGCAGTATGTTACAGCCCAGGGAAGACTAATAAACGAGAGGAGCCACGTCTCAGCAGCGCCAGAACTGCCACTATTGTCACGAGGTTTAAGGCAGCAGATGCTCCAGAATTGCCACTATCTTCGCATCGTAGGGTAGGCCCATCCAACCGCTGGTTTGTTGACTCCTGCTCACATCACCCAGCCCCTGCATAATTGGCACATAATGGGAAATGTTTATGATCAGAAAAAGGCAAAACAATGTAAGGAAGAACAGAGAAAATAAATGCAGACCTAGGGTTATTTGTGCATGTGACGGGTGGATCCTTGTGCAGCTTCCGCAAGTTGATCGTCCCTGGTGACTTTCGGATTATTTGGATATTCTTTGGCTGCCTCAGACACCTTGTCAAATATAGACTCTATAATGGCACCGAAGAACTCAACTTCTCTTAGCTGCGGCAGCTTTTCTTCTCCAATGCCATGAATTCCTCTGCTGGGCACCCTCAGGAAAGCCAACGTGAGCCTCTCAAGATTAGGTGCGCCCCCGCGGAAGCTGAGCTCCTCGAGCTTTTCCAGATTATCCACGACCAATTGCTTCAGCCTGGGAAACCTGCCCTCTTCAAAACACAAGGCACTCCCCGCATATCCATTGAAGTATAGCTTGAGAGAAACAAGACTCGGGAGGTTCCCTAGAACCTCAAAGGAATCCTCCACCAAGTGGTGAGTCTCTCGAAGCGACAGACTGGCTAAGTTGTTGAGCGATGAAACCCAGCCAGGCAGCTTGGTTATCCGTCCCGCCAAATGCAGGCTCTGCAGAAACACAGGGGCATTCTCCAGGCCTACTAAAAATTCCAGCTCCTCGTCTTTCTCTGAAATGTCCAGAACCATTAGATAGCGAAGAGAGTTGCTAAGCTCACTCAAAGACTTGGCAAAGGGATCCCAAAACTTTGCTTCTTTCTTGTTGATTACACAAAGTCTGTTTAACTGACGCAATTTTCCCAGCTCACCCATTGCACGGGAGCTTTTCTGTGTAGAGATGTCTACATGAGATATTCTTTGGATGGAACCCATATTCCATAATCCAAGTGGTACCTTCGCTGCACGTTTCCCCCCAAAACGCTTGACACTTCGTGTCCTTGTGTGATATACATAACGGCCTACAAGTAGATGATTCAGATTCTGAAGCCGAGTAATGCCTTTGGGAAATTCGACGACATGAGTTCCCCTAACATCCAGTGTCACCAATTCTTTAAGTTTCCCTACTGCATTTGGTAGTTGGGGTATGGCTGTGTCTCTAAGGCTGAGGTATCTCAGCAGAGACAGTTTGCAAATGCCCTTCAGATCTTGAGGGCTTAGCCATCCACATCCTTCAAGATCTAAAACCCTTAAAAGTGCCAAATCAGCAAATTTGATGGGTACAGGTTTCTTAGTGCTGTCCAGAATTGTCAGTGAACGGGTATGGCCTATGTTCTTACTGGAAAAAGTTCTCTTCTCCATGGTGCCACCAGAATGGATGGAGAGGCGCCGTACCTTGTCATGGCCTGATGTTGTGTTGCATTGATTACTCCCTAGGAAAGAAATGAAATTTTCCTTCACAGATTTGGCAATGATAACTTCTAGCATTATGTCGTGGACTTTACAACTCTTAATCTTGCCACTCCAGCCAATCTGTTCAGGGCTGACGATGTTTCTACTAACAAACTCGTCCAAATAAATCTGAGCAATCTCTTCCAAACTGCGGCCATACATTCCAATGATTAAGCCTTCGGCTGCCCACCGTCTAATCAAAGAGCCACTTCTGATCTCAAAATCCTCCGGGAAAGCACACAGGTACAAGAAACATGCTTTCAGATGGTACGGCAGATCATTGTAGCTGAGAGTAAGTATCCTTCGCATTCCCTCTAAAGTGGGGTTTGTCTCTAGTTCAGAACCCAGTCTATCACATATTGTTTGCCATTCTGCCGGTGTCTTGTTTTGCCTCCGAGCTAGCATTCGTCCTATGCTCACTATAGCTAGAGGCAGACCGTTACACCTTGCCAGTATGGCCTTGGAGACTTTCAGCAGATCGGTCGGGCGTTCCCCTGACTCAAACACCGTCTTGAAAAATAGCTGTTGTGATTCATCCTCCTCTAAGCGCTTCATTTCATAGATACGGTCATTGGAAGAGGTGTGGCAATTCTTTGCTACCTCGTGACTGCGTGTAGTGATTAATATGCTGCCCTCTTCATTATTATCATGAGGAAAAGCTACCTTCAGGTGTTCCCAAGTAGCTGTCCGCCAAACATCGTCCAGAACGATCAGGTACCTAAAAAATGACCCACATTCTTAGACTACTCAAAGTGGGAGTAACATAGGTAGTAACATGCATGCCACATAGGTAAAAAAGATGATGTGGCAAGTAATTAAAGAGGAGAGAGAGAAATGGTGTAACATAGTATATACTCCCTCTGTTCCATAATTCTTGTCGTGGTTTTAGTTTAAATTTTGAATTATGGAACGGAGGGAGCACATCACATAGCACTTCCCAACGAAAAAAGACTACAAAATAATAAATGAAGGTATTTATGTTATTGTTATCACAATATGACTCTACCCAATATGGAAGTAGTAACATAGACTGGTAAGATATGTGTGTTACTAGTCTAAGTTACTCACCAGTATGAACAGCCTTATGAGTAGGCTATTAACAAAAATCAAGCAGGTCAGGGATCCCATGCTAGGACATTCAAGTGGGAGTTGTGTATTGGCTTGTTACTTGATACTCCTACCTAGTTACCTATAATCTCATCTCATGCAAGTGGGAGTAATAAATTTGGTCCAAAAGCGAGGATGTAATCACCATACCTATCAATCCATCATATATTAGAAATTCTCAAGAAATAAATACATCTAACCCTCTAATTCAATAAACTTATTTTATTGTTAAATCTCAACCATAAGTCCCCGCAAAAAAATCTTAACCATAAGATCTTCATCATCTAGCAAAAGTGACAGCGCAAAACAAAGAGCTAACCCAGTTCTGGAATACCCCATATAATTATTCTATCCTTTCATATGTTAATATAACTAATTCTTCTGACAAAGCGGTAGACGCCATGGGCGTAACGTAGCAAGCTCGCGGGAGGCTGGGGAGGAGCACCACTCGCGAGGTCACCGGATGCTGGGGAGGAGCACAGCACGCGGGTGGTGGGGTGCTCACCTGAGGCCATGTGAGTGCGGCTGGGGGTGGATGTGTGGCGGGTAGGGAGGGGAGGCACAGTGGTGTGTGGGTGGCTCTGATCTAGAGGATGTCATGGAGGGGAGTGGTGTGTGGGTGGCTCTAATCCAAAGGTTGTCATGGAGTTAAGAGCAACTCTAGCTCAATAGTTTCAAACAAATGCAACTAATACTCTAATAGCAAAAAACATTGGATGTCCAATAAGTTTTATTTATACATCCATTGAACCACTAGCAAAATCACCGGATGTCCGTACCGAATGACTCAATTTTCAGCCTCTTTTCCCTCATCCTTCTGCGCATAGCGTGCGTAGATGCCACCAAGCAATTCGTGAATAAACTTCGCCACATCAGGATCCAAGTCGTCGCCCTTCATGTGCAAGATCTTTTGCTCCTCGCACGCTTGCTTGACCGCAAGCTTCCTCTCCTCGAGTTTCATCTTTTGTATCTCCATGAACATGTTAAATCTCTCCGCCTTCTTTTCCTCCTTGAACTCATTGCGCTTGGCACATGTCTCCTTCTTCGCCATGATGTCCTCGGACTTGTCCGTCCTCTTGGCCACCGCCCCTTCACGTCATTCTCCCATTTCCTCCCCCTCGACCTAGCCACACGGGTGGCCGGTGCAAACTCTCCTCCAACTCCACCGCTTGGATCATCAACTGTATCCCCTTTGGCGTTGGCGGTCTTGACAGAATTTACAATGTTGTTCCACTTGTTGTGCCCATTCAACTCGCACCAACAACGGAACATGGATAGGTTGCCATCGTTCTTGTGGTACAATGTGGACGCGCAGCCAGGCTAGCAAAGCAATGAGTGCGGTTGTGGCAGCAGTCATTGGACACGTTCTAATGCTTGCGTAGTAGGCTAGGTCATCCAAGGTATCGATGCATATGGGCTAGTTCGGCGGGACCTCCTGTCCCGCTTGTAATGCACAGAATACTGAGCAATCACGCACCGGAGCACTACGTATGTTAGTTATAATCCTTCTTGTAATTAGTCATGCTGCAGTTAGTCAATGAGTCAAGCCCTACTGAGTAAGCTAGTGAGTCAAGTCTTTGTCTTAGGCTAGAAGTCAGTGAGTCAAGTCAATAAGTCTTAGGCTGTAAGAAAGCCACTAAGGTAGTTCTGTATTAGTTCCTTTCAGCTATAAATAAGGGGGAAAGCCCAGCCAACTGCAGCAATCGCAGCACCAAAAGAGAAGCTTGTGTACTTGTGCACGTTGTGAGAAACAACAGGAGAGAGAGCTGAGTGATTCAGCTAAGCTCCATTGCCAGTGTTGTGTGCATGTGTTTGAGTGTATGTGAGGCATATCTCAAGGAAAAGAGAGGAGTTGAGTGATTCAATCTCAAACAATATAGTGGGCCGGCACATTCTGTAAGTCTGTATTAAATCCAGAAAACGTTTGTATTAATTCAATAACATGAGGTTGCCAAGACTGGTTTAGAGTCTGCATTTTTTTAAATGGCTAAAAATATTCTGGAAATTAAAAAAAAGTCCTGTAATTTTAGAAATGTCGGCGAATTAAAAAATATTCCAAGAATTTTTAACGTTGCCCAAATTTCAAAACATGTTCACAAATTTAAAAATATTAATAAATTTTGGAAAATGTTCCTGATTTTTTTTTTAAAAATCACGAATTCCAAAATGTTCCAAGATTTCAAAAAATGTTGATAATTTTTAAAAAGTGCGCCTCTCTGCCCCCCCCCCCCCTTCCTCCCTTGCGAGCTGCCGAGCAGGATCGAGCCAGGGCTTGGCACGAAGCACAAACAAGCGTACCAGAACAACTTGGCTCGGCCTATTTTCTTCTCGGGGCTGAGCTAAGCAAGCTCCGAGCCGAGCCTAAAAGCTCCCTCGGCCCATCCAGCCCTGGAGACGGGAAATGTGGTCATTTACTCATTCACTTAAGAGTAGAGCTGGCAAAAAACATAACGGTGGTGCAAATATGTAAATAATGCTAATGGAGCTTCAACTTTTGCAAACTGAAATAAAGTACAGTAAGTAGATTCTTGTAATTGTCACCGCAGATAGGTGGAAAATTGGAGATCCCCCAATTTTATATAAATTTGGTCAGGTTGGAACAAGTTTCACTTGAAGAAAAAATTATAACATCTTTATATTTTTGAAACAGAAGCAGTATTGCATAACAGTAAACTAATTAAACAAGATAATAGTAATAAAAGAGCTTAATTATGTACCTATTATGCTTCAAACGTTGTTTGATCTCGTCAACTAGTTTGCTTACGTCCCAGTTTTTAATGTCACAGAGTGGATTGTCATCATTATCACTGTCAGCTGAAGCCGAAAGCTGCTTCAGCACGGACTCGAGAAGAGAACGGACGTCGTATGTCTGCGACACCGGAACGAAAGCACGGCACTGGATGCTGCCCAACTCTGGGGTGCTGTAGATGGTCGTGGCGAGGGTGGTCTTGCCGAGGCCACCGAACCCCACAATGGACAGCACTCGGGGACCCGCCGCCTGACGTGGCTTCTTGAGCAGCCCGACCACGGCATTAGTCATGCTGCCCATCCCCACTAGCCTGGACCCGTCACCATGGATTGCTGGCAGCCAGCGCTCCAGGTTGTCGAGGTGGCTGTACGAAGTATCAAGCGCTTTGCCCGACCGTCCAGCCGAGTCGCCTAGAGTGTGCGTGTACCTGAGCCTCCGGTCGCTCACTTTCTGGGCACGAGATTTGAGGCCCTGGATATCGGCGGCCACCGTGTGCCGCACCCTCAATGTCCGCACCATGTTGAACATCCTATGGAGGTATTCCAGGAGTCCTTTACGGTCTCCATGGTGCTCGCTGAGGTGATGGCAAAACCTGTCCATACAGTCCTCCACATCGAACGCGACCTCCCTCACTTGTTTCATCCAAGTCCTAGTCTGCACGTATATGAATGACCACATCAGTTAATCATGCCATTGCTTGTCTCATCTCGTTACAAGAGGCATGTGTTCCTTGCTATCAAGGAGTTGCAATTAAAAAGATCCATCTACTAGCAATTTGCATTACTTGTTCGTTGTGATCATCGCTATCCGCGAGGTCGTGGAGGCAGGCGGTCATGCTCTCGAGCTCATCCTTGAGCTCTTGGATCTCCCCACGAACGCCACTGAGAAGCTATTTGGTGGCGAGGACGTTGCCGAGTTTCCCCAACAGGATCTGCACGGCGCCGTGGGAGGCGCTCACCACGGCCTCCATCACAGTCGCTCGATCTGCCATGTTAATTTTTGTTGGCATCTCTTAGTATGAAAACACTTGAGCACACCAGCCACAACTTGATTTCGTGTCAGTATGTAAAGGCATTACCTTTGGTTTGTGCCGCGCCTTCAGACTTGAAACATCTGGATCTGTTCCATCTTTGGTAGCGTCTACATCTTTCTAAAGTCAACTCTGTTTAGCCAGGCACACCCACTCAACAGACCACCAGTTCCTGGATGCCCACAGGCCGACTAGCCCATCGCTAAGAGAGGCGAAAATTAAAGCTTTTTAATAACCATCCGTGAACAAGCTATTGAGACATTGAAACTAGCTCAAAAGATTTACCTGCTGCGATGCAAGGTAAATAAGAACTGTAGTTGGCTCGACCGATCTGCAGGACAGGAGAGCAGCACACCACGGATCGAGATCCCCCAGCCAACAATGCACCCAAGATTTCCACAACCAAATGCAAGCTGTGTCGATCTCAAGCCTGGACCAACAACAATAGATCAAGAACTCGCTCAGGCCAGAAAAGGCATAAACTTCCAATTCAAAAGCTCAAACCAAGGGAGAGAAAAAGAACAAACCTTGACAGAAATCAACAACCACTTCTTGTTCAACCACATTGAAGAATGGAGTCGCCGAAGCCCAGAGATACCACACCAAGAAAGGAGATCAGAGATTAGCTGGTCCAGATGGGCAGGGGACGACCAAGTAAGGCTGAGGAGCGTGGTTAGGAGGCAAGTTGTGTTTGTTGATTGGTCGAATTGGTTGCATTTAGTAAATATAATATGACGTTACACTGAAGGATTAGTCATTTGTTTTCTTATTACGTCTTGGTCTCTAATTAAATTGTTTCCTCAGAGTAGGTGCCCGCTTATGGTGCGTCCATCATATCTGACCTCTTATGGGTGGTTGGTCACCTAAAATAACACTCTCTTGGGTTGACCTGCAGGTGTTGAACCAATCAGCAGAAGATCAACTAATCACCCAGTTCAGCACTGATGATTGTTTCCTACAGGAGTGGGATTGGATGTTAAGGGAATAAAGGAGACAGCGATAGTTGAACAACAGCAGGCAGATGCGTGGTCGTGTAAGGACAATTACAGTGATAATTACAGCAGCAGCAGATTAGTACGTCTTCATCCTTTTGTTGTCTCATGTCGAAGTAGCTAGCATCCTGAAAAACAATCTGGGAGGCAGCTCTTGTTCAGTTGAACCCACGTTTTCTGCCTCTCAGACTGTTTTGAACCCTGCATATTAATGCCAGGCTGCTTTGAACCCTATCTCAGGCTAGCTACTCCACATGAAACAACAAAAAGAACAACAAAAGCATCCTTGGCATTGTGGAGGGAATTATGTTTCTCCTTTTTGCTTCGAGAGATGTGAATGTATACATAAGGAGAAGAATTTGCTGGAGAACTGGAGACTAGTGGTGCTCATAGTTGGTAGCCAGGAGCATGATATCAGGAACTCAAATGTATGGTAACAATCTGTTGACCATGTGTTTTATAACTGCATAACCATCCAGTGTAGAAATCTGTACTTTGTTAACTGGCCACCACATTACACCAAACTTGAATTTGTTTGCCGCAAGACAGGTATATCACACAGAGCAAAGGTAGGGCTCCAGCACACCACAGTACTTCTAAGAAGGAACCAAATGCATGCCAGCCAAAGTGTAACTTGAGTTTCCAAAACTAACGAAAGGCAACTCAATTGCAGTCACGAGTCATTTCAGTGCATGTTTCTTATCTGATTTTTAAAACATTTTATTCCACATTTCGTGTTAGACAGAAAATTCATCAACAAAATAGGAGTGAAGGCAACTAAGAGAATCCAGCATTATGAAAACCTTCGAGCCTGAAAAGGTTCAATTGACACTGACAGACCCGCAATGCTCGCAGCAATCAACCATGGTAATCATATGGTTCATACATTCAGCAGTACCTGCAGATAAGAACAGCAGATTTAAATTTTCATACATATTGCACAATACTTTATTTGTTCTATGGAATAGTGGAACCCAACATTTGGGATGTGCCGTGGATAAGAAAAACTAATGCACACCAACACACAAGGATTCAGTTTCATTCAAGGCAGAGCAGAGCACGGCAGAAAGTAGACCACATTTGCATCTACGTCTAAAATCGATAACTCGACTTGCTGAATAAAATGGACAGTTGTAAATCCAGAAATGTGCAGTTGCAAACAGCAAGGGTTACTAGGATCACAGCAAAACAATGTGATCAAATGTCATGCATTGCATCATAATGGAATGTGATTGATGTGTAATGAAACATCCTAGGTAAAAATTACGGTATATAGGCAACAGGGCCATCAGTTTCTCCACAATTTCACTACAGCAAGTCATCCATGTGCAGGCTCAAGCTAATCTGAGTTCCCAATTCCGCGAGAGAGATCTCATCTCACCTCGAAATGCAGGGGCCGATCAGTCCATGACGACCTTGGCGCCGAGGGCCTTCATCCGCTCGACGATCTTCTCGGCCTCCTCCTTGGACAAGCCTCCCTTGATCACCGCGGGCGCCTTCTCCACCAGCTCCTTGGCCTCCTTGAGCCCGAGGTCCGTGAACGTCCGGATCTCCTTGATCACCTTGATCTTGCTCGCCGCGTCGAACGAGTCCAGCCGCAGCTCGAAGACCGTCTTCTCGGCCGCGGCCGCCGGCTTGTCGCCGGCCGCGCCGGCGGCCGCCGCGCCGCCGCCGCCGAGGCCCGCGGCGGAGTTGAGGATGGCGATGGGCGGCGCGGAGGGGATGTCGAGGCGGCGGAGCAGGAGGGCGGAGAGCTCGGCGGCCTCGGCGAGGGTGAGGGCGGAGACGTCGTCGACGAGGCGCCAGACGCGGTCGGAGGGCGGCGGGCGGGACGGCGGCGCGGTCGGGTCGAAGGTGGAGGGGTCGTAGTCGGTGGGCAGCCTGCGCACGTCGATGAGCTCCTCGGCGGCCGCCGCGGAGAAGGCCGCGGGGAGGCGGCCGCGGTGGTGGCGGAGGAGGCGCTGGCCGGAGCGGAGGAGGGAGGAGGCCATGGTGGGGAGGGAGGTTAGGGTTCTGGGGCCAGTGGGAGCGATGCTCTGTGGGAATTGGGTTTTGGAAATGAAACCATGGCCTGCGACTTTGGATCTCGACTTAGGCCCATATAGCAAACCCGGCCCAGTGAGCCCATCTTCTTTTTCCTTTTTCAGGTTTCCCAGTGAGAATCTTGTTTCTTTTCTCAAGATTCTCGAAAAAAAAAAGTTCATCTTCTCTAAAAATAAGCAGTGCATTCCTTTCCCTCAAAAACAAAAAAAGAGCAGTAGTACATTCCCTCCCCTTAGAAAAAAAATGTACATAATCCTCTCAACAGAGTAAAAGAGATCATAATCAGCCCAAAGACACATACTAATAGTTTGACAAGAAAAAACACAAGCCCGGATTATAAATTGTCCTATAGAAGCAAGTAAAACGAATTCTACACAACAAATGACCGACTCGTTTAGAAGTCATCATGCCTGAATAGTGCTTTCATTGCAAGTCATTCGACAGCATGAAACCAAGAACGCGGGAAATAAAGCAATGTAACTGTTTCCGGTCATCAGGGGAAGTACGACATCCGTAAATGAATTCAAGTTGTGTGGTGTTTACACCGTGATATCTGATACACCAGCCATCAAATAGGCATATACATTGCAGTTCACCAAACTAGACAGACAGTAATAGAAACTAACAACAAAAATGGATAAAGAGGAGACTCCATTGTTCCATCATGTTAGGGAAAATCTTGCATATGCTTGGTTCATCTGACATTGGCTCCTCCCATCAGAAGATGTGACATGTTGCTGTGTTCATCAGACTCCCCTTCCATCAGAACTCAGAAAATGTGGACGATATCGTAGGCAAATCTGGGAAGTGTTAAGGATGAACTCAAGCAAGAATATATCAACATGGAAGCAGTTAAAAAGGATGGGTTCAAATTAAGCACTCCCTCCATTCCCAAATATTTGTCTTTCTAGACATTTCAAATGGTTACAACATAAGGATGTATGTAGACATATTTTAGAGTGTAGATTCACTCATTTTGCTTCGTATGTAGTCATTTGTTGAAATCTCTAGAGAGACAAATATTTGGGAACGGAGGGAGTAACTGTTAACTAATAAAAGAATAGCACATTAATTAATCAAGGATACGTCCAGAACAGCACGAAGGACTGCAAATGAAAAATTCGCAATGTCAGAACAGCACGCAAAGCAAAAGCTCAATGTAATGAGCAAATATTAGAAGATAAACTTGAAAACGAGAACATAAAGAATACATTGGCAATTGAGTAGAATAAACAGTTGTGTCTGGATCATTTTGCAACATCTATCAAAGGACATGAGTGGCCATCCCTAGTTGGTTAAGGGATAGCCAGTTTTTTTAAGGATACCACATGTTTGTTTTGCGGGATGGAAGGGATAGTGGCAACCAAGATACTAGGAATATTCTGTCAAAAGCTGGTTGAGCAGAGCCGGCAAAAAATGCCAGATGAGGGCAACCAGGCTCAGGTCCTCACCACCCAAAGAGTTATCTCACTTATCTCAGACTCGCTAGCGCACCTCCCTTCAGTCTTTCCCCATTCATTGCCTAATCTTCTCGGTATATTGATTAGTGCAAATACAAACAAAAAATTGGAACTTTGTGTGCGGCCTTGCTGAAATCTGGAATGCTCACTAGTTTGTGTTTTCTGCTCAATGTGTATGAGCTCGTTTTGAGCTTTAAGAATGGTGACTGCATCTCTGCCACTACAGGATCTACTTCATAGGTTCCCGGAGCTTCAGATGGACAAATGTTACCCTTTTTCGGGTTAATTAGTATGATGCCTACTAGGAACTTGCAATTTCATTGTTTTAAGTTAATTCTGTGCATGTCAAAAATAAAGTTGAAATTACACGTATGGGGGTGATCTCGCCCCCTCTCAGCAAAGAGGTCATCACATCAACCTATCCATTTTTCATCCTTATAACCAAACAACAACAAATGGCTATCCAACCCATCTAATCTCACCCAACCAAATAGCACAAAGTGGCTATCCCTAACAAGGTGGCTGGTGATATCCTTAGCTACCCTATCCTTGCCCCTGAACCAAACGCCACCTAACTATAACATAGATACCTTACTAGATAGTAATCCTCCCAAGTTTCACTATTATTCATGGTTGTGGCCCTACTGGATTATCTAAAGCTACAACTAGTCTTTGAACATAATGGCAAATTAGAGTTGTATATACTTGTATAACTCCTAGTCCCAGTTCAGGTTTTTTTGACAGCCGTAGCAAATAAGAACTCATCTGGATCCAACTCCATGTTCAATAACTTCCTAGATTAATTTAGACTAAAACCAAAGACGTGTAATAGTGTTTGTACATGACATATTTCAACAGTATATAAAATAGCATCCAAGGGTCAACATGTTTATGCAGTTAGGGTGTAAACCACAGAATACTCATGATGGCAACAATACTTACCATAAGGCCGGCCAAAACTCCTTCAACTAAAATCCTGCTCCAACTATCAAAGTACGTGTGGACTGAGAACTTCGACTTTGCCAAGAGCCCAATAGAAGCTACCAACATTATCAGAAAGTAGAAGACGAAGCCCGTCAGACCCGTGAACCCCCAGATACCAGCAACAACTCCACTGATGATCGACAAGAATGTCCGGCTGTAAAACGAACAAATCATCATGCTCAGGACAAACCCTGTTTGGTTAAATAGCAGATAAGCGAAACGTCTAGGGTAATTCCTTATAGTCGAAAAGGTGTTATCAACAAAATGGAAACAGGAAACTGGATAGCGTATCATTACACAGAAAACAACCAGTGCTTGAAGCCTGTTACTACAGTATTATGTATGACCAATTGACCACTGCCAACCAAACAAGTCAAAATAGTTACTGAACTGCAATTACATTGTCTAACAACTTTCCATACTGAGTCTCAAGCATAAAGGACCAACAAGAGCATCACTTCTATACCCCTTCCACTCGAAAACTAGATACACCTAGTGGATCTATCTAACATCTACTCCCTCCGTTCCGATTTACTCGTCGTGGTTTTAGTTCAAATTTGAATTAAAACCACGTCGTGGTTTTAATTCAAATTTGAACTAAAACCACGACGAGTAAATCGGAACGGAGGGAGTAAGAGGGATGCCCCCCAGATCGAATCACTTCACCAGTTTAGCTTTGCTGTTCACCAATTTTAAGGCTGTTCCAGGTACAATGCATCTCAAGTTCTCAACCTAGCAGGAAAATCTAAGCAAATCCTTTTAAATCAGTCCACCACCCGGCTACCAAAGGTTCCAATTCACTATGTAAAGTTGTTAGCGCATCATAGTTCCAGGAGAAACCGCTAATTCCAAAGTCGTCGTCCCCTTGCTCAATCAAAAACGAAAAAAAAGATCCACTCCCCTCGTCCTTTCCCTCCAATACTTGCCGTGAATCATCCAGCGGCCAACAATTACGCTAATGATCCACGAGATACGCTCGGATCAAGCCTGAACAAGCTAAAAAAGCCCTAAACTGACCACACCTCCGGAGTCCAGATCAGATCGAGTCCACCGTCGAACCCATCGGGAAGAGAACGGGGGTGCGCGGAAGAGGGGCGCGTACCTGTAGAGGATGGACCTCACGTTGCTGGTGAGGTTCTCCACCTGGATGACGGGGACATCGTCGGAGGAGGTGCCGCCGGCCGCCGCCATCGCCGCGAAAACTCTGTTTTTCCGGGCGAGATTTGGGGGCGGAGAGTCTGGGACGGCAGCGATCTGGACGGGTTCGACTGCACGGGGACGGGGTTGGGTCGCTTGGCGGTGGACCTGGTCTAGTTTTTTTTTCTGAGGGAGGTCTTAGTCTTAGGGGGTATTTTCACCTGCTCGTCCTCGGCCTTTTCTCTTTTTCGGGAATCCTACCGTTTACTCTCTTTTTTCGAGGGAAATCCTATGGTCTACTTGTTTTGGAGTTGCTTGGAAAATAAATATGAGCAAAAGGAGTTTGAGCTTTATCAAAGTGCCTTCTTTTAGAGCAACCACATAATTCATTTCACTGATAGAAAATAAAGTAACATAGTCAAACACACGTGGAAACTAAAAGACTGTTTGGGAAAACACTGACATCCTGGAAACTTTGCAAATAGACCCCTAAAAAATAAAAATACATAGAATTGTCCCTAGGTTTAAGTTTGCCTATTTATATTTTGTGATAAAATTGAGGGAGAAATCTGTTTAGCTAGAATTGTGTAGAAGAATTTTCTGCTACCTCCATCCCACATTAATTGTCCTAGGGAGGTACCTCTACATATTTGTATCAATGGTTCACTATTTAAGTTGAATACCCTCAATTGCACACCTATGATATATTTTATTTTATTGTGGAAAAGATTTGAATATATTATTAAAGTTCATCCGAAGTACAAAGCACCTTAAACATAATAAAAATAATATTCAGATCTCTATACCACCGAACAACCGCTATTGCGAGTAGAACGAACCGTCGACGCGCTGATGTCGTCGTTCCCTCATCAGAGCCGGCTTGACCATGTTGATGATTGATGGGAAGTTTCGTGCATATACCCCTAAGGACCATTGCCCGAGAGCCATATTCATTGGCGTTGAACCCTTTGATAGATCTGAAGCAACTGACACAGTACCTTTAGATTTTAGAAATGTTTCAACTATACAAGTTTTAATGATTATGCAATTAACACTAAACTAGCATAATACCCGTGTGTTGCTACGGGCAATTAACAATATTTGACAAAATGAACGATGTACGGACTCTTCAAATAATAATTTGTCTGTTTTCTCTTTATTGTACTATATGTGTATAATATGGCAACCTAGAGTCAAACATAGTTACCAATCACATGTTAGTTTCATAGAGATCTTAAAAAGAATCAAGTAAAGAATGAAATCACTAGGCAAGAGGAGAATCTAAAGAGCACATTCATCCCGACGGCGACCAAGGATGAGCTCGCCTTGGGGGCAGGGCGAAGCAGGACATCAAGAGCACTGCAGAGCCCAATGCGACTTTTCGCTACACACTGGCAAAGAATTTGCATGCGGCTGCCCGGGAGCTCGGTGGAGTTATACCTCGTGGGCATTCGGACAGGGAGAGGTGGAAATTGGCATGCATGCGCCGAAAACAGCGGCGCACTAGCAGAAGACTTACGCCAAATCCAAGAGTAATATCGCAACTTCCAGTAATCTGGGTACTACGGCTTCCCGACGTACTAATAAGTACAAGTCCCATCACCATGATAGGCATCGAGCCGACGAGGACGCTCAAAGGGCATTTTACGCCTTAAGTGTTTTAGTGTTGATGACAATGCAATTTATGGACTAACCGTACTGTGCTTGAGGTATACAAGCATATTTATATATGACACAAGATGGTTAGGTACCCTTCTGGAAGGAAAAGATCAAAGACAACATTTCTGACACTTTTATTTCTTTGATTGTAAGAAATCCGTTGGTGCTCCCTGGAGCGCGCGCTGCTGCACGTGAATTTTTTTTTCTAAGTGTGAAAAAAATTCAAACAAAAAATTGGCGCATACATCTCGACATTATATGTGTGCACGTCAAGTTTCGGAGAAAACTGACATTTTATGTGGCTTGTGTAAAAAAGACAAAAGGATGTTTTGTGAAAAGCATTTTCTAACACCGGAGTTTGTCTTTTTCCCATGCGACACATAAGTTTTCGGTTTTTCGCGAAATGAGTTTGTGAGCATGTACAATATCGAGATGTACGCCCCAAGTTGTTTGGAATTTTTTGACATTTCAAATGTGTAAAACACATTTTAAAAACCAGGAGCACACGCTCCCATGTGCCAAAACACCATTCTGGAAATCCGTGCTATTAAAAGAGGGTCTGCATAAAAAATATAGGTGAAACCAAATCATGTACATAAAAATACATATTGCACCCACATATACCTTCCTATCCGTTTTGAGAAGAATCTTCAAGTTTCACCTGTGCGCTAAAACCACCCCTTAGCATGATCACTGTGGACATGCCCTCTTACGCCCAACAGTGGGTGGGAAGGGGGTAGCCTCGTGCCATCAATCCATGATCCGAGCTTCAGGAGTGATGAACGGTCGATTGAATACATGAAAGGACCCAGTATCAAAGGGTGCGAGAGAAAGGTGAAAGTGCTAGTTATCGACTAGAGGGGGGTGAATAGGCGATTTTTATGAAAGTCTTCACAATACTGAGACTTTGAAGACAAACAATAGAAATGAACCTATTGACATGCAGCGGAAGGTAGAATCTCATATTCATCATGGGGCTTAAATGAATTTTCAAGATCAAAAGAACAATCACCCCAATCATGATCATTGCAACAAGTAGAGGACATAGCAAAACTAGCATCCCCAAGCTTAGGGTTTTGCATATTATTAGCACAATTGACATTAATAGAATTTATAATAACATCATTGCAATCATGCTTTTCGTTGAAGGAACTATTAAGTATGGGTGCAATAGCAACGACCTCATGTTTAACATAAGGAACTATAGCAAATTCATCTTCATAAATATTGGCATCATGGCCACAAGAATAGCAAGCATCATGTTTATCAAGGGATATTTCAATCGAATCATCGGAATCATAATTATCTATAGATTCATGCATATCATTATTTTCTTCCAAAGCAACGATCATTCTTTCAATAAATTCTTTGACATAGACATTATAAGCATAGTTTTCATAGCAATATTTAAGTATGTCAAAATTTTCCGATTCGTAGAGAATAATATCATACTTTCCAATCAAAGAAGCAACTTCATAAGCATCCTTAAAAGCAACAAATTCTTTAATTTGTTTGATATCGTAGTAACTATAAACACCATTTGCATAAGAAGATAAGATTTCATTATCATTAAACTCACATAGGTAGGGGAGGTGTTTTTTTAAGGTTCTTAGAGCAACAAGTAAAACCACAAATTTCACAAAGATTACAAGCATAACACAACAATTTGATCCCATAAAAGTCTCCCTTTTTCAGACAAACGGTGATGCACAAAATGAGCATGCTCATCTAAAGATTTCCCATCAACTAGGCTAGTTGGGGTATCAGCACGAGCGCATAAGGATCAAAGATGATCCAAGTAGAACACTTTAAGTGAATCCATATCAATAGATTTTTTTAGCAGGCAAAGATGCAAGAAAATAGAAGGCACATGGAAACACAAACAAAGATACATACGGGAAGAAGGCGAAGAAAAGGCAAAGGTTTTCGAAAAAAAAATTAGAAGTGAGGGAGAGGAAAACGAGAGGCAAATGGCAAATAATGTAATGCGAGGGATAAGAGATTGTGATGGGTACTTGGTATGTCTTGACTTGATGCAACCTCCCCGGCAACGGCGCCAGAAATCCTTCTTGCTACCTCTTGAGCATGCGTTGGTTTTCCTTTGAAGAGGAAAGGGTGATGCAGCATAGTAGCGTAAGTATTTCCCTCAGTTTTTGAGAACCAAGGTATCAATCCTTGTCTTGATCCACTTTAGAGCCTCGATCGTGGCAACCGTCACGAGCTCCCAACAACTACTTGTATTCATTCATCTAAGGACAAAAAAATCGTTAACCACTATGCATGCTTAACAAGGTAAGGTTCAAACAGGTGTGGGCCCAGGAATCGAAGACCGTGTATTCAAATTTCAAAAACTTTTTTTTGAAGCCTATAGCCTTCCTTTTGACACGTATAATCGATTATAGTAGCATATTGTACTAGTTCTGAAATATAGGAAAGATGTCGCATATTATATTATATTTTTATAATAACTTGGTATTGTTCAACAAATAGAAGTAAAAATTGTTCAACATATCATGACAAGATCTAAAATTTATAGATGATATAGAAAATAGAAAATGATAAGAAACCTTACAAATTAAATGATAACTTTGGGATCCTTGATGCTTTGAAAATGAGTCATGATGTCCTCATCCTTAACTTGCAAGAATAACTCCCTTTCATTGAATGTGACCAAGCAATCATTCAAGATTTATAAAAATTCTCACATTACAAACTCAAATGGAAAATAGCAAATTCTCTTGTCTAAACAATTCATAATTGACTCCAAACAAGTCTCTAATTTCACTATAATTAAACAGAAAGACAAGTGGTCAGACTATATAACTTACTTACATAGGAGCTCAAACTATGCGCATGTCTATACTGCAGCAATGCAGCTGCCTGCTAGACAACAAGAACAAAACCGTGTATGTTCTCTGCGGTTATAGATGAATTCAGTTTGACTAAGAATCAACATTAGACCAAGAGGAGAGATCCCAACTTCAGAATCGGCATTCAGTTTGACTTCTAAATAACAATTATACCTTCAATAGATAATCTGCGGTTCTGTCTTTCAAATTGAATCGATTTGGCCTGCTGTCCGTTGCCCACTTGAAGCATCAGAATGTTGGGGAACGTTGCAGAAAACAAAATTTTCCTACGGTTTCACCAAGATCCATCTATGAGTTCATCTAGCAACGAGTCATGGGAGAGAGAGATTGCATCTACATACCACTTTATAGATCGCGAGCGGAAGCATTCAACGAACGGGGATGAAGTAGTCGTACACACCGTGATCCAAATCACCGGAGATCCTAGCACCGAAAGCACGGCACCTCCGCGTTCAACACACGTACGGTCAGCGTAACGTCTCCTTCTTCTTGATCCAGCAAGGCAAAGGAGAGGTTGGGGAAGAAGACTCCAGCAGCAGCACGACGGCGTGGTGATGGAGGAGCCGCAGTACTCCGACAGGGCTTCGCCGAGCTCTTACGGAGGAGGAGGAGGTGTTGGAGAGGGAGAGGGAAGCGCCAGGGCATAGGGTGTGTAGCACCCCTCCCCTCCCCCCTTTATATAACCCCTTGGGGGGGCGCCGGCCCTAGGAGATGGAATCTCCTAGGGGGGCGGCGGCCAGGGAGGGGGGCGCCCCCTTTAGGGTTCCCCCCCCAACCCTAGGCGCATGGCCCTTTGGGGGGAGGCGCACCAGCCCACATTGGGCTGGTTCCCTTCCTCACTTTGGCCCATGGGGCCCTCCGGGATAGGTGGCCCCACCCGGTGGACCCCCCGGGACCCTCCGGTGGTCCCGGTACAATACCGATAACCCCGAAACTTGTCCCGATGTCCGTATGAAGACTTTCCATATATAAATCTTTACCTCCGGACCATTCCGAAACTCCTCGTGACGTCCGGGATCTCATCCGGGACTCCGAACAACATTCGGGTTACTGCATATACATATCTTCACAACCCTAGCGTCACCGAACCTTAAGTGTGTAGAACCTACGGGTTCGGGAGACATGCAGACATGACCGAGACGGCTCTCGGGCAATAACCAACAGCGGGATCTGGATACCCATGTTGGCTCCCACATGCTCCACGATGATCTCATCGGATGAACCACGATGTCGAGGATTCAATTAATCCCGTATACGATTCCCTTTGTCAATCGGTATTTTACTTGCCCGAGATTCGATCGTCGGTATCCCAATACCTCGTTCAATCTCGTTACCGGCAAGTCACTTTTCTCGTACCGTAATGCATGATCCTGTGATCAAACACTTTGATCACATTGAGCTCATTATGATGATGCATTACCGAGAGGGCCCGGTGATACCTCTTCGTCAAGCGGAGTGACAAATCCCAGTCTCGATCCATGTCAACCCAACAGACACTTTCAGAGATACCCGTAGTATACCTTTATAGTCACCCAGTTACGTTGTGACGTTTGGCACACCCAAAGCACTCCTACGGTATCCGGGAGTTACATGATCTCATGGTCTAAGGAAAGGATACGTGACATTGGAAAACTCTAGCAAACGAACTATGCGATCTTATGCTATGTTTAGGGTTGGGTCTTGTCCATCACATCATTCTCCTAATGATGTGATCCCGTTATCGATGACATCCAATGTCCATAGTCAGGAAACCATGACTATCTGTCGATCAACGAGCTAGTCAACTAGAGGCTCACTAGGGACATATTGTTGTCTGTTATTCACACATGTATTACGATTTCCGGATAACACAATTATAGCACGAATAAAGACAATTATCATGAATAAGGAAATATAATAATAATGCTTTTATTATTGCCTCTAGGGCATATTTCCAACTGTCTCCCACTTGCACTAGAGTCAATAATCTAGTTACATTGTGATGAATCGAACACCCATAGAGTTCTGGTGCTGATCATGTTTTGCCTTAGGGAGAGGTTTAGTCAACGGATCTGCGACATTCAGATCCGTGTGCACTTTACAAATCTCTATGTCTCCATCTTGAACATTTTCACGAATGGAGTTGAAGCGACGCTTGATGTGCCTGGTCTTCTTGTGAAACCTGGGCTCCTTTGCAAGTGAAATAGCTCCAATGTTGTCACAGAAGAGCTTGATTGGCCCCGACGCATTGGGTATGCCTCTGAGGTCGGTGATGAACTCCTTCACCCAAATTGCTTCATGTGCTGCCTCCGAGGCTGCCATGTACTCCGCTTCACATGTAGATCCCGCCATGACGCTTTGCTTGCAACTGCACCAGCTTACTGCCCCACCATTCAAAATATACACGTATCCGGTTTGTGACTTGGAGTCATCCAGATCTGTGTCAAAGCTAGCGTCGACGTAACCTTTTACGACGAGCTCTTCGTCACCTCCATAAACGAGAAACATTTCCTTAGTCCTTTTCAAGTACTTCAGGATATTCTTGACCGCTGTCCAGTGTTCCTTGCTGGGATTACTTTGGTACCTTCCTACCAAACTTACGGCAAGGTTTACATCAGGTCTGGTACACAGCATGGCATACATAATAGAACCTATGGCTGAGGCATAGGGGATGACGCTCATCTCTTCTATATCTTCTGCCGTGGTCGGACATTGAGCTGAGCTCAATTTCACACCTTGTAACACAGGTAAGAACCCTTTCTTAGATTGATCCATATTGAATTTCTTCAATATCTTATCAAGGTATGTGCTTTGTGAAAGACCTATGAGGCGTTCGATCTATCTCTATAGATCTTGATGCCTAATATATAAGCAGCTTCTCCAAGGTCCTTCATTGAAAAACTTTTATTCAAGTAGGCCTTAATGCTATCCAAGAGTTCTATATCATTTACCATCAAAAGTATGTCGTCTACATATAATATGAGAAATGCTATAGCGCTCCCACTCACTTTCTTGTAAACACAGGCTTCTCCATAAGTCTGTGTAAACCCAAACGCTTTGATCATCTCATCAAAGCGAATGTTCCAACTCCGAGATGCTTGCACCAGCCCATAAATCGAGCGTTGGAGCTTGCACACCTTGTCAGCGTTCTTAGGATCGACAAAACCTTCCGGCTGCATCATATACAATTCTTCCTTAAGGAAACCATTAAGGAATGCCGTTTTGACGTCCATTTGCCATATTTCATAATCATAGAATGCGGCAATTGCTAACATGATTCGGACGGACTTCAGCTTCGCTACCGGTGAGAAAGTCTCATCGTAGTCAACCCCTTGAACTTGTCGATAACCCTTAGCGACAAGCCGAGCTTTATAGATGGTCACATTACCATCCGCGTCTGTCTTCTTCTTAAAGATCCATTTATTTTCTATCGCTCGCCGTTCAACGGGCAAGTTAGCCAAAGTCCATACTTCGTTTTCATACATGGATCCTATCTCGGATTTCATGGCTTCTAGCCATTTGTCAGAATCCGGGCCCGCCATTGCTTCCTCATAGTTCGAAGGTTCACCATTGTCTAACAACATGATTTCCAAGACAGGGTTACCGTACCACTCTGGTGCGGAACGTGTCCTTGTGGACCTTCGAATTTTAGTAGGAGCTTGATTAGAAGCATCTTTATCATCATCATTGATTTCCTCTCTAGTCGGTCCAGGCACCTCAGAACCGTTTTCCTGAGCTTCGCCATTTTCCGGTTCAAGAGGTAACACTTCATCAAGTTCTACTTTCCTCCCACTTACTTCTTTTGAGAGAAACTCTTTCTCTAGAAAGGATCCATTCTTGGCAACAAAGATCTTGCCTTCGGATCTGAGGTAGAAGGTATACCCAACAGTTTCTTTAGGGTATCCTATGAAGACACATTTTTCCGACTTGGGTTCGAGCTTTTCAGGTTGAAGTTTCTTGACATAAGCATCGCATCCCCAAACTTTTAGAAACGACAGCTTAGGTTTCTTCCCAAACCATAATTCATACGGTGTCGTCTCAACGGATTTCGACGAAGCCCTATTTAAAGTGAATGCGGCAGTTTCTAAAGCATAGCCCCAAAAAGATAGCGGTAAGTCGGTAAGAGACATCATAGATCGCACCATATCTAATAGAGTGCGATTACGACGTTCGGACACACCATTACACTGAGGTGTTCCAGGCGGCGTGAGTTGTGAAACTATTCCACATTTTCTTAAGTGTGTGCCAAATTCGTGACTCAAGTATTCTCCTCCACGATCTGATCGTAGAAACTTGATCTTTCTTTCACGTTGATTTTCAACCTCACTCTGAAATTCCTTGAACTTTTCAAAGGTCTCAGACTTGTGTTTCATTAAGTAGACATACCCATATCTACTCAAGTCATCAGTGAGGGTGAGAACATAACGATAGCCACCGCGAGCCTCAACACTCATTGGACCGCATACATCGGTATGTATGATTTCCAATAAGTTGGTTGCTCGCTCCATTGTTCCTGAGAACGGAGTCTTGGTCATTTTACCCATGAGGCATGGTTCGCACGTGTCAAATGATTCATAATCAAGAGACTCTAAAAGTCCATCTGCATGGAGCTTCTTCATGCGTTTGACACCTATGTGACCAAGGCGGCAGTGCCACAAATATGTGGGACTATTGTTATCAACTTTAACTCTTTTGGTATTCACACTATGAATATGTGTATCATCACGTACGAGATTCATTAAGAATAAACCATTAACCATCGGAGCATGACCATAAAACATATCTCTCATATAAATAGAACAACCATTATTCTCGGATTTAAATGAGTAGCCATCTCGAATTAAACAAGATCCAGATACAATGTTCATGCTCAAACTTGGCACTAAATAACAATTATTGAGGTTTAAAACTAATCCCGTAGGTAAATGTAGAGGTAGCGTGCCGACGGCGATCACATCGACCTTGGAACCATTCCCGACGCGCATCGTCACCTCGTCCTTCGCCAGTCTCCGTTTATTCCGCAGCTCCTGTTTTGAGTTACAAATGTGAGCAACTGCACCGGTATCAAATACCCAAGAGCTACTACGAGTACTGTTAAGGTACACATCAATTACATGTATATCACATATACCTTTGGTTTTGCCGGCCTTCTTGTCCGCTAAGTATTTGGGGCAGTTCCGCTTCCAGTGACCACTTCCCTTGCAATAAAAACACTCAGTCTCGGGCTTGGGTCCATTCTTTGGCTTCTTCCTGGCAACTTGCTTACCGGGTGCGGCAACTTCCTTGCCGTCCTTCTTGAAGTTCTTTTTACCCTTGCCCTTCTTGAACTTAGTGGTTTTATTCACCATCAACACTTGATGCTCCTTCTTGATTTCTACCTCTGCTGATTTCAGCATAGCATATACCTCAGGAATGGTCTTCACCATCCCCTGCACATTGCAGTTCATCATAAAGCTCTTGTAGCTAGGTGGAAGTGACTGGAGGATTCTGTCAATGACCGCTTCATCCGGGAGATTAACTTCCAGTTGAGTCAAGCGGTTGTGCAACCCAGACATTTTGAGTATGTGCCCACTGACAGAGCCATTTTCCTCCATCTTACAGCTAAAGAATTTGTCGGAGACTTCATATCTCTCGACCCGGGCATGAGCTTGGAAAACCATTTTCAGCTCTTCGAACATCTCATATGCTCCATGTCTCTCAAAACGCTTTTGGAGTCCCGGCTCTAAGCTGTAAAGCATGCCGCACTGAACGAGGGAGTAATCATCGCAGCGTGACTGCCAAGCGTTCATAACGTCTTGTTCTGCAGGGAGAATAGGTGCGTCACCCAGCGGTGCTCGTAGGACATAATCTTTCTTGGCAGCTATGAGGATGATCCTCAGGTTCCGGACCCAGTCCGTATAGTTGCTACCATCGTCTTTCAGCTTGGTTTTCTCTAGGAACGCATTGAAGTTGAGGACTACGTTGGCCATTTGATCTACAAGACATATTGTAAATATTTAGACTAAGTTCATGATAATTAAGTTCATTTAATCAAATTATTTAATGAACTCCCACTTAGATAGACATCCCTCTTCTAGTCATCTAAGTATTACATGATCCGAGTCAACTAGGCCGTGTCCGATCATCACGTGAGACGGACTAGTCAACATCGATGAACATCTTCATGTTGATCGTATCTTCTATACGACTCATGCTCGACTTTTCGGTCTTCTGTGTTCTGAGGCCATGTCTGTACATGCTAGGCTCGTCAAGTCAACCTAAGTGTTTCGCGTGTGTAAATCTGTATTACACCCGTTGTATGTGAACGTTAGAATCTATCACACCCGATCATCACGTGGTGCTTCGAAACAACGAACTGTCGCAATGGTGCACGGTTAGGGAGAACACTTTCTTGAAATTATTATGAGGGATCATCTTATTTACTACCGTCGTTCTAAGTAAACAAGATGCAAAACATGATAAACATCACATGCAATCAAATAACAAACGTGACATGATATGGCCAATATCACATAGCTCCTTTGATCTCCATCTTGGGGCTCCATGATCATCTTGTCACCGGCTTGACACCATGATCTCCATCATCATGATCTCCATCATCGTGTCTCCATGAAGTTGCTCGCCAACTATTACTTCTACTATTATGGCTAACGCGTTTAGCAATAAAGTAAAGTAATTTACATGGCGTTTCTCAATGACACGCAGGTCATACAAAAAAATAAAGACAACTCCTATGGCTCCTGCCGGTTGTCATACTCATCGACATGCAAGTCGTGATTCCTATTACAATAGCATGAACATCTCATACATCACATATAGATCATTCATCATACATCACAACTTTGGCCATATCATATCACAAAGCACTTGCTGCAAAAACAAGTTAGACGTCCTCTAATTGTTGTTGGAAGTTTTTACGTGGCTGAATTAGGGTTCTAGCAAGAACGTTTTCTTACCTACGTTAAAACCACAACGTGATTTGTCAACTTCTATTTACCCTTCATAAGGACCCTTTTCATCGAATCCGCTCCAACTAAAGTGGGAGAGACAGACACCCGCCAGCCACCTTATGCAACTAGTGCATGTTAGTCGGTGGAACCGGTCTCACGTAAGCGTACGTGTAAGGTTGGTCCGGGCCGCTTCATCCCACAATACCGCTGAAGCAAGATAAGACTAGTAGCGGCAAGAAGATTTGACAACATCTACGCCCACAATAAATTGTGTTCTACTCGTGCAATAGAGAACTACGCATAGACCTAGCTCATGATGCCACTGTTGGGGAACGTTGCAGAAAACAAAATTTTCCTACGGTTTCACCAAGATCCATCTATGAGTTCATCTAGCAACGAGTCATGGGAGAGAGAGATTGCATCTACATACCACTTTGTAGATCGCGAGCGGAAGCGTTCAACGAACGGGGATGAAGTAGTCGTACACACCGTGATCCAAATCACCGGAGATCCTAGCACCGAAAGCACGGCACCTCCGCGTTCAACACACGTACGGTCAGCGTAACGTCTCCTTCTTCTTGATCCAGCAAGGCAAAGGAGAGGTTGGGGAAGAAGACTCCAGCAGCAGCACGACGGCGTGGTGATGGAGGAGCCGCAGTACTCCGACAGGGCTTCGCCGAGCTCTTACGGAGGAGGAGGAGGTGTTGGAGAGGGAGAGGGAGGCGCCAGGGCATAGGGTGGGTAGCCCCCCTCCCCTCCCCCCTTTATATAACCCCTTGGGGGGGCGCCGGCCCTAGGAGATGGAATCTCCTAGGGGGGGTGGCGGCCAGGGAGGGGGGCTTGCCCCCCAAGCAAGGGGGCGCCCCCTTTAGGGTTCCCCCCCAAACCCTAGGCGCATGGGCCTTTGGGGGGAGGCGCACCAGCCCACATTGGGCTGGTTCCCTTCCTCACTTTGGCCCATGGGGCCCTCCGGGATAGGTGGCCCCACCCGGTGGACCCCCCGGGACCCTCCGGTGGTCCCGGTACAATACCGATAACCCCGAAACTTGTCCCGATGTCCGTATGAAGACTTTCCATATATAAATCTTTTCCTCCGGACCATTCCGAAACTCCTCGTGACGTCCGGGATCTCATCCGGGACTCCGAACAACATTCGGGTTACTGCATATACATATCTTCACAACCCTAGCGTCACCGAACCTTAAGTGTGTAGACCCTACGGGTTCGGGAGACATGCAGACATGACCGAGACGGCTCTCGGGCAATAACCAACAGCGGGATCTGGATACCCATGTTGGCTCCCACATGCTCCACGATGATCTCATCGGATGAACCACGATGTCGAGGATTCAATTAATCCCGTATACGATTCCCTTTGTCAATCGGTATTTTACTTGCCCGAGATTCGATCGTCGGTATCCCAATACCTCGTTCAATCTCGTTACCGGCAAGTCACTTTTCTCGTACCGTAATGCATGATCCCGTGATCAAACACTTTGATCACATTGAGCTCATTATGATGATGCATTACCGAGAGGGCCCGGTGATACCTCTCCGTCAAGCGGAGTGACAAATCCCAGTCTCGATCCATGTCAACCCAACAGACACTTTCAGAGATACCCGTAGTATACCTTTATAGTCACCCAGTTACGTTGTGACGTTTGGCACACCCAAAGCACTCCTACGGTATCCGGGAGTTACACGATCTCATGGTCTAAGGAAAGGATACTTGACATTGGAAAACTCTAGCAAACGAACTATGCGATCTTATGCTATGTTTAGGATTGGGTCTTGTCCATCACATCATTCTCCTAATGATGTGATCCCGTTATCGATGACATCCAATGTCCATAGTCAGGAAACCATGACTATCTGTCGATCAACGAGCTAGTCAACTAGAGGCTCACTAGGGACATATTGTTGTCTGTTATTCACACATGTATTACGATTTCCGGATAACACAATTATAGCACGAATAAAGACAATTATCATCAATAAGAAAATATAATAATAATGCTTTTATTATTGCCTCTAGGGCATATTTCCAACACAGAAGTTCAGAACGGAAGGGTCGCGGTGGTGTGCCGTGCCCACGCGCGATCTTCGATCAGGCGAGGCAGCGACAAAAGCCATGTCCGGCCGACGGCGAAGTAGCGGCTCCCGTGATGCGTGTGTGAGGGCAAGGGAGGCAGGTACCGGTTCGCATGTGCCTCTGATCGATAATGAAGTTTTTTTTTGGGCGATGATGGACGTGTGCGTACGTGTCGGGCTACTAGACCAAGTCGTGGACTCGTGGTGTCGAGGGAAATAGAGGCTGGGCTATTGGGCCAACCGGCTAGTGGTGGACGTGTTTCCAGTTTCATTTTTCTTTCTACAAAATAGTATAGATACTATGTATACCTAGTTTTTTGCCCAAAATAATGGGTATTCAGTTGAATACCCTTGAATTGAAGCGGGCCCACCTTGGGTTGAAATGGATCAGGTTTGGGACTTAACCGACACGACGTACTTTGCTCTCCGTTCCATGTTGGCCAGAAACAGAGCCTCCAAAGTGCTTTCGTCATCGACGCTAGGTGGTCACACTTCGGCGTCGCTGCTGCTTGCGCGCATCGTACTGTGCGTACCATCATCAGCGTCGTCGTAGAATGACCCGTACCTGGCTAGAAAATCCTCCTAGTCGAGGTCAGCGAACTCGCTCTCGCTGAGCTCGTAGGCGAGGTCCCCGTGCTGCTTGGTGGCGGATTGTAAATAATGATGTCATGAAAAATTTGCAATCTAATTAATTTATACCAATTTTTTCTACTTTGTTTAAATAATCATGTGATGAAAATTCAATTTCTTGGGAATACAACCTTTCATATATTGTCTCTAATAATATTTTTGGTATAACTAGCGAAGTTGCAAATTTAACATATTTACATATATTAAGGTACACATTTGTCATATTGTTCCAATATTTATAATTGAAAATACATTCTCTAGGGCCAATGAAATAAAATGTTTTGTATTGAAAGGATTTTGTTTAGTATGGAAAGCCTGAAAAAAAATCTCTTGTTACAATAGCTTTTCTAGTATAAAAATATAAGAAAACCAACATTACCACATTACTCCACAATATAATACGTACATGTTTTTTTACGAAAGAATATGTGCATGTATTATATGTATCATTTTTGTAGAATCCTTATAAGTATCTAAACAATTGGTAAAGTGCTTTGGAGTGTCTGAATCTGGCAAAGAATTGTAAAGTACAAGTCTATTAAATTTATGTGTAACTAATTCGATAATTCTAGATTATATGAAGTGCCAATGTTGTCCTTTAATCTTACTATCACAACCGCTTGTTGGCGGTATTCATTTCTGGTCAAATTGTGGGAATATGTAGAATTTAATCATTTGCAAATTGAAAAAATTTCACTTGATTTTTTGCTTTGGTTTCCTCAAAACAAAAACTCGTGTAACTTCTCTAAACCGTGTACCCATATACCTTCTAACTGACTTGAAACCAATCCAGTCCTCCAAAGCCTACCTATTCAATAGGATTTCTGTATCATACACTAATTTTATAAAAGATCATGTACTCTCTCTCCGTTTCAAATTAACAGTTGTTCTAATTTTGCATGAAGTCAAACTTTTTAATGTTTCACCAAGTCTATAGACTACACAAGAAAAGTCTATAGAATAGAAGATTTTCTCATGTAGTTTAATTAACTTTCCAGAGTTGCCTAAGGGTGTATAGAAATAAATCACCTAACCGAACCCCCCCAAAAAAAGTAGTATCTGAATAATGTGAACATTAGATCAATCATAGAAAATGGTGCCATACTTTATGAGCGCTAGAAGGGAGCTAGAGTTAGATGACTATTGCATTGAGCTAGAATAACTCACGGGACTTGAACAAAGGAACTACTGTCATAATCTGATAATAAATATATGTAAAAAATACCATGTAGCAAATTAAACAGGAAATACATTGTTCGCCAAGCTTAACTAAAGATAAAATATGCTTGTCTGCGAAATTACGATATACATAATCAAGAACTTCAAGACACAAATGTGTTCATGCACATAACAGTTAAAAGCATTAAACAAGGAAGAATAACTAGCAAAAACTAACCAATACCTTTTTTTGTGTGTGTTTTTTGAAGTGCAGGGCAGGAGCTCTGTCGATTTTATTAATAAGATAGAAAAACAAAAATGAGTGGCCTGGTTTATAAGGGAAAGTAGGCCAAAAATCACACATCATACGATTAATTAAGGGACAAACATGCAAAAAACCTCAACTAGATGATTACTTAAGAGACAATCGTGGCAAATAGAAAGCACAACTACGTTGATGGCGGCAAACCAGAATTCCTCTACCAACAAGCCCATAGCCTGGAGAGAAGCTAGCGGGCTCTTCAGAGACGAAGGAAAATGGTACACGTGTGCGCCGCCGCCGCCGGCATCAACCCACGTCGAAGACTTAGGCTGGTCACACTAGACTATATTACCACCTTCATAGTGGGTAGGAATATCTATGTAGTGTCATGTAACGATATATTTATTAGGTTATAGATTCATTGTTTCTTGAAGTGTGTGGTGTTCTGATAACTCAGCTAGTTACCACAAGCACCTCTCTTTTCATTATATATGTGCCACATAAACAAAGTTGTATTGAAGTGTGTGATGTTACTCCTAACTTCCTCCTCATTGTGACCAGCCTTACTTCCGCACAAAGCCGCCCACAACCACCTCTCCAAACCTCGAGAAAAGGCATGCCACACCAACAGCCCCACGACAGCCCACAAACCGACCAACCACCGCCAAGTGGAGAGGAGGAATGCTTCGACGACTACATCAAAGGGAATCTACGGACTGCGGCACCAAAATTAAAGAGACTATTGATCATCAAGTATACTCATATGCTCATGTCCTATTTATTGTATGTATTACTGCAAAATTATTACTCCCTCTGTTTCATAATATGTGACGTTTTTGTAATATAGAGCGAGTACGTATTAGACTATGCTTAAATTGCTGTTAAATGGGTCTTCAATCCCTTACCACGCGACACATATGCTAAATAATTCAGACAATAAAAAAATGGTCTTCGATCCCTTTTTATGAGGGGATAGCTGCGAGTCTCGTGAGGCCGCTTCGAGCTCACTGCCATGCGGGGCCGAGCTGCAGGTGTACCACACCAAGCCCTCCTCTACCTGACGCGTGTGCTGGTTCTTGGGTGGTGTAGCAAGCTGTGGTTCAGCGTGAGGGTAGTTTGGACATCTAGCGAGTTGTAGTTCACACGTGTCCGCCACTTTTCGGGTTGGGCGGTTCCACTTCTGGATTAGTACGTTTGACTGAACATCTCTGCTCCGTCATGACTTCTCAAGCCTTAGAAACCAAATCTCATCCAAATAATCACGGCCAAATGGGTTTCTTTATACAGTAGCTCTGTATTCTGTACAACACGCGGCTTCCGTCAGAAGCAGGAATTTTTTTTTTCCGAAGCAGGAGTTAACAACAAATGAACACGCCGATCATACGGTGATCAGACGAAGAAAGAATCAGCCTCACATGCGCGGCTAGACCACGAGCAGCTTCCGATTCACTCACTGATCAGTGGCACACGATGGTCTCGAAGCAGTCGATCCCGTCGAACTCCGGCGCGAACCGCGGCCGCAACGTCGGCGATCTCCCCTTCTCCGGCTGCCGCTCCGCCTCCACCGGCGGACCGCCCTGCTTCCCCTCTTGCCCTGCTCTGGCCTGGTCCTCGTCCCGCAGCTTCCTCCCCTGCCAGGAGAACCGAGCCCAGCTGGCGCCGGAGCCGGCGCCGGGGGCGACGTCGGCCGGCGACGCGCTCAGGATGGAGAAGACCAGCACCTTGTCCATGCTCGATTGGTTGTAGACGGGGATGATTTCTGCAGCTGCTCCGGTGGCCGATGCTTTCTTGCACGCTCGCTCTGTGGCTTTGCTTCAATCAATCGATTGGCTTTTGATTGGCTTTGCTTGCTTGCTTGCTCGGGTTGGTGAAGGGTGAGAGGGGACGCGACCCGGGTTATATACTGCGGAGCATGGTCGTGGAGGAAGTTTTGGTCATGGCGGTTTCAAGCGCTGGAGGAGTCCAGAATATTCGTGGACGCGGCTGCGAGGGAGAGCCTCGTGCCGCACGCGGTGGCGTGCTGGAGGTTGCAACCGTCTTCGGGGTCTCGCGCGTGTTCATCTTCTTTTCCTCATGTGGCGCTTTCTCTGCCCGCAAAAACGGACAAATCTGGCACTTTCCTAATACTTTAGCAAAAAAAAAACCAATCTAAAGTTTTCACAAAATGGCCCAATTGCATGACACCCGGGCCTGAAGAGACACTCTAGATATAGGGCCGTTCCTGAGATTTTGATGGCCCGGGGCTGTCCTGTGTTGTCGTGTGTGGCTGTCCTGAGGATAGCCGGATGTGGTGTTGTGCTACGGCCGTTGTTCGCAGCGTGTGGTAGATATTATGTACTATTTTTCTCTCCTTCTATAAAGCTACGGCACGCAATTTGCGTACCCTTGAAAAAAAGATGGCCCGGGGCAAATTTTTAACCTGGCCCCTTTAATATAAAACTAGAATACTAATTGATATTTTTACTATATGAAGCGAGTTTTCTAAAAACACTACTCCCTTCATCTCAGTTTACAAGTCTTGCACGTGTATCTAGATCATTAATTTCTAAAATAAATTGTTTAACATAAAAACTATATCATTAGAAAATAGAACATCTAAAGTTTCTAATGATATACTCCCTTCGTTCCTAAATAATTGTCTTTTTAGAGATTTCAATAGGTGACTACATACGAAGCAAAATGAGTGAATCTATACTCTAAAATATATCTACATACATCAGTATGTTGTAACCATTTGAAATATCTAGAAAGACAAATATTTAGAAACAGAGGGAGTATTTTTTATAATGTATGCCTCTTATTAAGTTGATCAAATTAACGACCTAGATACACATGCACGAGTTATAAACTGAGATGGAGATAGTACATGAAAATAGAATGGACATCTAATGCTCACTCTGGAGTAGAGTAAGCGGCGGGGACATCATGGGAAGAGGAGATGCTTCCCTCTATTGGTTGTTGAAGAACGTGAGACCACCCTTAGTCAGAGAATAGGTCGTGTCACTATTGAGAAGGTGGAGTCGACTCAACCGGGATGAAACGCCTTACGAAGAACCATTCATGTGTCGGGGCTGCATTGATCGACTATAAATTAGTCCGAAAGCTTCCCACCCCGACGTCCTCCAAATGCGAAAAGGCTTTTCCATGAGAAAGGTGTGAGAGGTCTGATCCACTCATCCACATGGACGGAACTAAAGTCCTATCCCATCTAACTAATAAACAAGCATGAAGGAACAAAGTAAATAAAATTCACGCATCATCATGCAGTCTAAGAGCATCTTCAATAAAAGATGCAAATTTGAAGATGTAAACTATGATATGTAAAAATCTTCAAACAGTGGTTTTTTACATTAAAAAAAAGCCAACTCCAACTGATAAGGACATCTCTGACACACACAGTTACACCTGCCGCCACTCCTACATCAGTTATCCCATCCGGGTCTATGACTAGAGCGTGTATGAGACAAATAAATGGCCAGGTACTATTGCTCCTTTGTCATATGATTTAACTAAGGGCATCACTAGTCATCAGACTACTGATAGTTTGTATCTATCAGACTAGTCGGGTGCCGTCGCATTGAAAGCAGGTCGTACGTCCGATCACACGAAGAGATTAGGTGCTTCGGATCGCTAATTTGTGCCGCGTAGTAACTGCTTCCACGAACGCACGCCCTCCACTCCCACGTCTCTCCTCGCTGCATGGTTTTCTCCAGATAAGGAAGCATATCTTCCAATAACAAGAAATCACGCGAGTCTCCTTAGGGAGCAAATCCTGAATGAATCACGTATGATAAGTGGTACTAACAACCTTGGAAGTTTCCAAAATACAATTTTCTTTATTCACGTTGCTTCCATATATCAGGTTCCTGTAATCATGTTAGTTTCTTTTTACAGACGATGCTTCCTTCCATTGACACTTGATTGCATGACATGCTAAACATGCTTCCTACACTACAGATCATGCTTCTTAATTCTTTGTCACATTTTTTACAAGCAGTATCATGATTCGCTTTGTGATATGAAGCACATATGGTTGTACTTTGAAACACAGTTTTATGGTGGTTGAAGCATGGAAATGTAGTACCAACATATTGTTAATATAGTGTTGGTTTGAAACAGATATTGGAAATTTGTTAAGAAATTAAAATATGCATCCAAAAGAATCTGAAATTTCTTCCATAATACAAAATATGGCATATAATGTAAGCTTTTGTGCCATCTAGCATAATGCACACGAATGACCCAATGGTGGCATGTGTCGTTCTTATGGCTATCGTGCTTCCTTTTAAAAGTGTATGTGCAATAAAACATAAATTTGTTTCGGGCCAACATAACAAATGCTATTTTTCTATTTGATTGCATATGTTACCAGAGAACTGGAAATTACAATTCATAGTGTGTGCATGAACTCATTCAAGCAACAACATCTCGCACAACTTCTACTTGCCTTTTGTCACCGGCCCTCTACCCCCCCCCCCCCCAATTGTAGGTTTTGTTGCTCCGATGATGTCCGGTAAGCATGCTATGACATGCACTTCAATTGCTGCATACCACCATACATAGCCTCCATCTGGAGCAGAAGAAGCAGCCAACTATCTACACGAGCAAAAAAAAAAGCAGCCGACTATCTGCTGCATACCAACAAAGAAGCTTTGCCTGAATATGTAAAACATACATTTGTGAGAAACAAAGAAGCACACGGTACGTTTGTAGAAACTAAAGTCGACCAAAAGAAGCATCACTTTGTTATGGCGCTGCTAGAAGGAGGGCGCGAGAGGGCCGGCCGGGGCCTTTTTGCCCACGGCCGGGCAAGAGGAAAGGGATTTCCTTCTTAATTCTTGCTTGATTAGATTGATACATCTCCTCTCTTTATATAGAGAGGTTTACTTGACTCCCAAGCAAGGCTTACTTGACCCCTAAGCAAGCGACCCTTATCTCTAATTAACCCTAAGACTAATGGGCCCATTAGGCCCATTACGTACTCTAACACTACACCCCACCTGGACATGCAGCTTGTCCTCGAGCTGCAGCCTAACCAACTTATAACCATGACTCGACGCAACACAAACCTAACACCTAAAAACAAGCCTTTTACATCTCGGCTTGTTTTATTATTCTCAACCTGAAATGTACGGCACGTGCACGTGTACAGCCACCTGGATCCCATGGACACCACCTGAACAAAAGGAGTGCATGTGTATGACCACCTGGAAGTGGTCGCAAGAGTGACCAGCAGAGGCGCCCTCGCGGCGGCCGGTGGCGGAATGCAGTGGTGCTACGCGGTGCGCTGCTGTCGGTGACACCATGCCTTCTCCCTGCCGGACGACTGTTGGTTTCCACCGCACAGGGAAGAGTGGAGGGCTTGCGGCCGATGTCGCAGACTTTGAGGTCGCTGCCCGCGGGGAAAACATCATGCCTGCCGCCCGTGGGGGAAACCGCATGCCCAAGACCCCCGACACAGCGGATGAGATCGAGGTCCTTTGCGCAGCGAAGAGCAACTTGGAGGAGGGCAGCTGCAGACCACGCATCTCCCGCACACGCTGACGCGCTAGGAGGCCGCGCGCAGCAGCCTGCAGCCTCACCGCCGCCGACACGTGGCGGGTAGCGATCCAAGACGGAAACGGTGACGGCGACGGCGGGGACTGGACTTGGTGAAGCGAGACTACTGCCGGTGCGGTCGATGCGGGACCGGAGCTGACCGGCGGTGGTTGCTACAGCTGCAGCGGCTGTTGCGGTGGCGCACCGGGCAGCGGCAGAGCCTGCTGCGGCGGAGCACCGGGCGCGGCGGAGGCCGCTAGGAGCGGCGGCTGCCACTGCAGTCAGGGCTGGGCGGTGGTGGCGTTGGATGGCAGCTGCAGCGGCAGCTGCAGTGGCCAGGCGAGCGTGGCGAAGGCCGCCTGGTGCGGCGGCTGCCACGACAGCCACAGCGGCGCGGGGGCGGCGATGGGCGCTGGAGGCGCGGCGGGAGCTGGCGCCGGCCACTGCGACCACTGTGGGGCGGCGGCGGCAGCTGCAGTCCAGCGAACGCCGCGGAGGCCCCTGGATGCGGCGAGTACCATGGCAGGGCCGGCGGCCCGATGGCGGCGGTCGGCGGAAGGGGCGGCGGCGGCCCGTAGGGGCTGGCCAGGTACAGCCAGATCCCCTTGACGGCTGTGACGAGGTCGTTGAGGACCCCGGTGATCTCTTCCTGGGTGTAGGCGGCGGCCGGTGGTGCGGTGGAGGGCGCCGGCATCTGGGCGGTGGAGGGCGCCGGAGGATGCGACCAACGACGCGGACGGGGAGGGCAGCGGGGCGGTGTAGATGGCCAGCGACGTGGTGGTGACGGTCGGCAGCGGAAGCGACGGGGTGGGCGGCGACGAAGACATGATCGGAACTGAGCTACCTGATACCAAATTGTTATGGCGCTGCTAGAAGGAGGACGCGAGAGGGCCGGCCGGGGGCCTTTTTGCCCACGACCGGGCAAGAGGAAAGGGATTTCCTTCTTAATTCTTGCTTGATTAGATTGATACATCTCCTCTCTTTATATAGAGAGGTTTACTTGACTCCCAAACAAGGCTTACTTGACCCCTAAGCAAGCGACCCTTATCTCTAATTAACCCTAAGACTAATGGGCCCATTAGGCCCATTACGTACTCTAACACACTTGCAATGGTTGAAGCTCATAGATGCAATGGTTGAAGCAAAGTAAAAAGAAGTGTGCGCTAACAATGGTTGAAGCAAAAGTTAACTACTATAGATACATACGTGAGAAACAATGAGGCATAATTACATGAAGCGGATATATGATCAAAGACCTAAGAATTCATGTCAGTACGAAAATAAGAAGGCAAACAGAACACATGCTAAGCTGCATTATTACAAGAATCAAACATATTACAATATCATATGTGAACATATTTATGCTTTGTTTCCAGAAAAAAATGATTCACACAGGTGACATCTATTGGCGGAATAGATGAGAAATAAGGGGATTATGCCAGTTTTCTGTAGGAAATATGTACCATAGAAACACATATACGAAACATGGATGCTGTGCTATGAGACATATGTGCATCAAAAGCATGTAGGAGAAACAAAGGTAGTTTAGGTTAGTGGAAGAAATAATTTCATGATATCTCAACATATATGAGATGCGCTGGATAGCATATGAATTTGATTTCGCAAAATGATACGCCTGCCAGAGAATATCTATACATTAGAAGCACATTTTAGAGATCAAAGAAGCACTATGAAGAAGCAATGTAAGTACAGTAGCTCGTTGAATTGTACTGTTGCTAATAACTAAAAATGTTTGGCCACCAACAGGATTGCTATATTATTTGGCATGTGGAAGCAAATACTATAGGTTCTAGAAGCATCAGTATGCAATTTAGATGCTACAGAACTGAGAAGCATGAACATAGTAGTTTGGGAGCAGATTTAAACTTGGATGGAAGCATATCACCGTCAAGACTGGGAATCAAATTATGGTGATCTGCATAAGAAATTAACCAAAATTGGTAGATGCCATAAGAATCCATTAAACATCGGTTATAACATAGGAGTACATGCACTTAACAAAATAAGATCAAGTGACTACAAATGAATCAATCATAAGATGAATGAAAGCCTAGTTTGGGTAAGTGCAGACGACGCCTGGGATGCGGCTGCAGCTTCTTTGCAAGCCGAAGCGGGGTACCAGCCAATGGGAGGGAGGGTGACGCGGTAGGGTCTGGCGGGGAACCGGCCAAGGGATGAGGACGACGCGGTCGGCGGTGACAGCAAGGTTCAGCCGATCCGGCGGGAACGGGGACGGGACGCTGCACCGGCGAGGAGCTGTAGCCGTTGCGGAGTTGTTTGTGAGGAGCGTGGTGGAGGCTGCCGCCGCCGCGGTGATGGAGCTCAGCGAGATCGGGGCTGCGCACGCCCAAGGGATGCGAGACCGGCCGGGTGGGCGTGGGTGGGTGGCGTGGGGAGCGAGATTAACTCGCACGTGACCTGGTGTATAGGGCGGGCGAGATTTACTCGGCTGGGATTAGAAGTCAAGCCGTTGGATTACAGGAGCATCAACGGCGCACAACACGTCTGAGGAAAGCTTTGCATCAGACTACTGAATATAAGTGTTTCCCTTTAACTAACGAGAATATGATGTTACACTCATGTTCTGATTTAATTGTACTAAAAAACAAAAGGATGAAACAATCAATTGAAGGGGAGCCTTTAAACCAAAAGGAGCAACACTCTTTACACGCATGCCATCCACCGTCCTTGCATGCATGCACACACCGAACTATCCATCCCATCCATCGTGCATGCAAGAAGAAGACGCCTCAAGACGAGTTAATTGCACAAAAGTACCACAATTGGGATAGAATGTACAGATTGGTATCAAGATTGCTAATATTTTCATGTTAGTACCAACCTTGTGCCAGCCCGTTGCAAATAACGCTAAAGCAGTGTTCTATACGTATTGACGCTCGATCTGACAGGTCAGGCCCACCAATCAGGTGCCATGGTAGCCAATCGGCGCGTACCCGCGCGCTGACGAGGACGAGTCCGGCTCGGCCGCTCACTTACCCCGGTCTGGTCGCACCGGTTCGTCCCCCACCCCATCATTCTTCTTCCCTCTTCCTCCTCGCTCGTTTCCTCCCTCGCCGCCGCCCGCGTTCCCGACTGCCGCTCGCAGCACCGCGCCACCGCCGCCATGGTTTTCGAGGAAGAAAGCAGCGACGACCAGTCTAGCCTCCCCTACATGCACTCCTCCTCCTCCACCGATGTGCTTAACCAGGTCAGTACAGTTGAGCTAGGTTTAGGGTTAGGGTTTCAGAATTGGGGGTTCTTGATTTGGGTGATTTAGCTGGGTTTTCATTTGGCTATTGTGTTTGTACGAGCTTCTGCAGGTCCCTTTCAACCTTGAAGATCCAGATTACAAGGGGCTTGAGCTGGATCTGATGTCCCCATGTGAGAAGCACGAGCATCTGAGAGGCTTGTTGACTTTGAAGGAACAGACACGGGTAGGAGGTTTTTAGCATGTGCAGAGCCGGTATGAATTGTAGGCATAGTTGTTCTTCTTAGTTTGACAGTGGCATATTTGACTGGAGTACAATGGCATAGTTGTTTTGGTTGATAGTGGTACTCCAGTAGCTTATTTAGTATAAGATCAGTACAATGGCATATTTAACATCCAGTGGCATATTTGGCATATTTAACTCCATTAGCATCTCAAATATAATAAAAATTACATCGAGATGTCAAGACGATCGAACGATTACTACTGTAGTCAGAATGAGCCATTGACGCGCCGCTGTCGTCGCTCCTTTATTGGAGCCAGCTTGACCTTATCGATGACCACCGAAAAGCCTTCGTGTATGTGTCCCTAAGTACTGGCACCTTGGAGAGTTGTTGTCATTGAACTATTGCAGAAATCTGAAGCACCTGACACCAAACCTCGCCACATGGCAAGAAACCTTAACCTCAATGTCCCAACGAGACAACAACAATCTACGCCGAAGTTTCGTCGACTACGTTCAAACGGTCGAACTCAAAGGGGATCGAAGCCCGGATAACAAACTTGAAGAAAAAATGCTGCCATCCACCCGAGCGCCACACCTACAAACGGTCTTGGAGGAAGTTTTGGTTATGGCGGTTTGTAGCGCTTGAGGAGTCCAGAATATTCGTGGATGCGGACGCGAGGGAGAGCCTCGTGACGCACGCGGTGCCGTCGCGGAGGTTGCAACCGTCTCACTGTTTCATGGTTTCACACATGTTTATCTTCTTTTCCTCCTGTGCTGCTTTCTCTGCCGGTAAAAATTGCAAATCCAACACTTTTCTAAACTTTAGCATAAAATGAATCTAATCCAAATTTTCATCATAAAATGGCCATTTACATGACGTCTGGTCCTGGGATGCCATACGAGATACAAACCGGTCCTGAGATTTCAGGGGCCATGACGATATTTTTAACTTGACCCCTTTAATCTTACACTAGAATACTAACCAATATTATAACTAGATGAAGAGAGGCGGTTTCAGACGTGAACGACAACAACATCGTCTCCCTCGCGTCGTCTCCCTCGCGAGGCGACCCGAGGGCCCCCAGATCCCAGCGTCGCCAGGCCGACCCTCCGCTGCTCCTCTGCCGCCGGCCCCTGCCGCAGTGGCGGCGGGCCCCGTTCCTCTAAGGGGAGGGGGATCTCCGGCCGTAGCGTTGGGCGAGGCGGAGCTTGAGCCCTGAGGTGGCGGCCTCGGTCTGCGTGGCGACGGTGGCCGTTGCGGATGCTCGGGCTGCGTGCAGGTCGGGCCTAGGCGCGGTGCTGCTGCCGCGTTGGGTGCTCGCGGTGGAGGATGGGGTTGGCTCTTCTTCGGTCTGCTCGGCGGCCGGTGACGTCGTCCTAGTGGCCAGGGGAGCAGGTCCGGTGGGTGGCTCCTCCGGCAGCGTCTCCAAGCCTGGCGTGGAGCGGATCTGGCGGTCAGGGACCGGCTCATGTGGCGGCACGCGGGGCCCCTACCTCAGCTCTCAGATCTGGCCGACCTCGATGGGGCGGGGTGGCAGCCCCCCGTCCTCTGCTCGCAGGCTTACGGCTGCGGTGCGGTGGTGCTGCTCGACTTCGTCGGCATCAAGGTGCGGTGCTTCTGAGGCGGTGGTGCTGCTCAATGGCAGCTGAGCAGGATCTGGCCTGCGGTGGTCCGGATTTGGTCACGTGCGGTGGCGGGCTGTAGTGACCCTTGATCTGTGGTGGTGCAGGGAGCAGCGATTCGCAGTCTACCTGTGCTCCTCGGAGGGTGTTTGCTCACTTGGGCGAAAGCCACTGCTCCTGCCGTAGCCGGCGATGGTGACGCCCGCGGGTGCCGCTTACCTCCTTGGAGGCATCGCTGTCATGGTGACTTCTCCTTCGAGGCTCCTGGGGAAACCCATGTTCCTGGTTCGTCCGGAACGGCCGATGGCGGCACTTTTCGCGTCGCATTCCTTCCTGAAGGCATCAACTTGGTGGATTGTGTGGTGGCTGCTCACTGCGGGTTCGACGGTGGTGGTGGCGCGGCCGGCTTCTGCTGGTGTGCTCGGAGAAGCGATACGGGTGTAGACTCGGCTCCTTAATGCCCTTCGGCTTCGCCGGCGGTGCCGATGTTGTGATGTAGACTCGGCAGCGTGTGACTCTTCGTCCGGGTGTGGACTCGGTCACTCGTTGCCTTTCGGCTGCACCAATAGCCTTGAAGCATCATGGATGTTCTCGGTTGAATTGGAGCTCTTCGTCTACGGTGGTGGTGTTCTCGTGCGGCTCAGGTTGGTAATGGTTGCTCAAGACCCTCTCATGGTTACCATTGTGTTGCGGCAAGCTTGGTGCTCTTGGTGTTGTCTCGACTCATCTTTGCTCAAGGATGGCGCAAGATGCCTCTCAAAATGATACTCGTTCCATTCTTTCTATGGCGGAGCCCCAGTCAAGGTTCGTGTCTGGGATGACACTCGTTGATTGTGGATGCTCCTGAGTTGTACCATGGGGCCGGTATGCCCGCTGATGCGTTCGGCTGTTTGCAAAGTCCTGGTATTGTGATCTCTCGGCGACACCACACATCTACTTGTGTCTCTCGTGGTGATGGTCTTATCTTTGCCAGCTAGGCCGTGCCTTGTACGGGTTTCGGCCCGGTTTCCCTTATAAACAGGGTCAATTTGTTAAGGTTTTCGATCCGCTTTTTCCTTATAAACTGGATCACTATTCTGATATTTTGGCCACTTTAAGTAATATATTCAGGTGGGGAACCCCCGGTGATTCTAAGAAAAACTAGATGAAGAGAGTTTTCTAAAAAAAACTGCATGAAAAGTGGATGGACATCTGATAGTTACTCTCGAGCAGAGTAAGCGGCGGGGACATCACCGGAAGAGGAGACATGCCTGCCTCCATTGGTCGTCGAAGGACACGAGACCACCATTAGTCGGAGAACATGTCGTGTCACTATTGACAAGGAGGAGTCGACTCAACCTGGATGAACGACTTACCAAGAACTGTCCCATGTGTCGGGGCTGCATTGATCCACTATAATTAGGCCGGCCTCCTCCAAATGCGAAAAGGCTTCTCTATCAAAGCGATGCAAGAGGTCTGATCAACTCATCTACATGGATGAAACCAAACACTACTAGAAAAATGGCTACTAATGACGCATCAGTTTTGCCTAGTATCACGCCACTAGAATTTTTTACTAATGGCACACCACTGGTGCGTTATTAGTATCTGGTATACTAATGGCGCATCAGGCAATGCGCCATTAGTTTTGCCCACGGTGCGCCACTAGTGTCTGCTATACTAATGGCGCACCACACGGTAATGCGCCATTAGTAACATTTTTTTAATTTTTTTTCTTAATCTCAAGTCACTATTTTACCTATGAGATATTCAACACATATATATACAACAAGCAGCCATATAATAATCATAGCCAACACACAAGTTCCATCATATATACATACATAGCCAACACACAAGTTCCATCATATATACATACATAGCCAACACATAGTTCCATCGTTACATATTACAAAAGTTTCACATTGTTCATCCAACACCGTTATCCATCAATTCACAAAAGTTTCACATTGATACAAAATAAAAACACAAATGGAAAAGAAGCACTCCATCCATGCAAGCTTCTGTGAATTAAATCAAATCTGCAAAATTGTAAACAAGAAGTTAGAAGAAGAAAAAGAAGAAGACTAGAAGAATACTAGAAGAAGAAGAACACTAGAAGAAGAATAAGAAGAATTTTGGAAAAGAAATAAGAAGAAGGCTATAAGCTTATTATGTAAACTAGATCATTTTGTGCTAACATAAGTTATTTTGGAGCTAACCTATAGGAAACTAATCATATAAGCTGTAAGTTAGTATATTAGAGCCAACTTAGGTAAAATGAAGCTAACCTATATCATTTTGGAAAAGAAGAAGAATAAGAAAAAGACTATAAGCTTATTATGTAAACTTGATCATTTTGTGCTAACATAAGTTATTTTGGAGCTAACCTATAGGAAACTAAGCATATAAGCTCTAAGTTAGCATATTAGAGCCAACTTAGGTAAAATGAAGCTAACCTATCGGAAACTAAGCATATTAGAGATAACATAGGTAACTAAGTATATATATATATATCATTTTGAAGATCTGACATACCTGACAAAGTTCAGTTCTCATGCATTGTTCTTCTCCTTCTCCTTCCTCAGCCTGATGCGCCAAGAGCGGCGAGGCGGTGGAGGCGGTGGAGGCAGTGGGATGTAGTCTTCTACCTCAATTGGCGTGGTCATGTCGCCCAACTGTGGGATCGCCGGCGCCACCACCGGTGCGTGGTCATTGTCAGGCACCACCACCATCGCGAGGCCACCTTCAGGCACGACCATCGCTAGGTCATCCTCAGCCACCTCCATCTCTTGCCCATGGTCAGCCACCACCATCTCTTGCCCTTGGTCAGCCACCACCAGCGCTAGGTCATCATCAGCCTGATGACCATCGTCATCCTGCAGCTCCTCATCCCCACTCTGCTCCTCTTCTCCCGCACTCCAGTCCGGATCATCCTTCTTGTTGTCTATGCTGCTGCCAGAATCGCTGCTGCTTTCGCTACAGCTAGAATCGCTGCTGCTTTCGCTGTAGCCATTGTCGCTGCTGCTGCTCCCATTACCTGTCCAAATGCAACAATGACCGTTAACAATCGATGTGAGACAAAGCCAAATGTAGATAAATAAGAAGAGGCAGAACGTACCGGCATCATAATCTTCAGCGTAGCGCATGCGACACATAGTCGCGTTGAACACCTTCACGATGAGCATGGTGGCGTCGTCGTCGTACCTGAAGAGAAGGAAGTACCCCAGCCGCAGGTCGTAGGCACGGTAGAACTTCTCCCACCCACGAGACAAGTACATGTGGCCCTCCTCGATCACCAACTCCACATCCCACAGCCTGCGAAACCCGCTGCCGGCCTGTCGCACCTTCACATTATTTGGCGGATCTTCACCCATCAGCATGTTCTTAAAACTGTCAGGCAGTCTCTGCAGTTTGGGACAATGAGTGATGTAGGCAAACAACAGATATCATAATGAGATGGGCGAAGCTAGGGGAGATCTCTCATTTTATATACGTGCGTCATGGATGATACTGAAGTCCCAAGTATGATAGTGAAGAACTCGGAAGCATCCAACTCGTACTGCGGTGTCGCAGAGCGGCGGTGGCTGCTTCCCGCCATCTCTGATAAGCAGCAGAAGAGACCAATTAGTACCCTTACAATAGATCATAAAACATATGGAGTACCCTGTCTGAGAGATACATTCCAAACTGTGAATGTGGTATGGCAATGGACTTCTAATCATATCGTACTTCATAGCTAAAATAACACCTTGTATATAAGAAGAAATCATGATCTGGCAGACATATAGATTTACCAGCAAACTTGTGTGCCTAACTATCTATATCTAGGAAATCAAAGTTATTTCAACTTTGATGTTTGGAATATACCTAGAGAAACATGATGTATTTATTTTACTTCACACTCACAACTAAACAGCACTGAGGCACAGCTTATTGATGATCACTTTAATTTTATGAAGCGAATTTACTCACTAGTAAAAGATGTAATACAACTGTATTGCAGAAAGAACTAAAAGCTTGAGCAAAAAGGACTCGATAAAAGGTATCACTATGCATAATTATTTGTAGCTACAAACAATACATGTAATGAGCTAGAAAAGCCACCTTACCATCATTAACAGTACTCATAAGTCATAACCCACTTTCCAAATTTAATTGGGAACCCTTTCATAACCATCACCTTTTCTAAAAATCCTAGTTAATTTTGTCCTTTCTTAAAATCAAGCTTGAAATTAACAACACTTCTTTTCTTAACTCTAATCTCATGAATTATCTCACGCAACAATAGCACACCATCTAAAATAAACATATTTCTCACAAAAGCCGTCTGCACAGGGGATATAATCTTATCAGCTACAACAACGGCTCTGCTTTGACCATAGTAAAAGTCACAAAAGGAACATTTAGCAAACATATAGGCCTATATCTTTGGATCATCATTCCCTTTAGGCAACAAAGTAATAATGCCATAGTTAAGTCTTCGTACATCCAACTTTCCATTAAAAAAATCATGAAACAGAGGCATCAAATCATCACAACTCAAGTCCCAGAAATGCTGGAAAAACTCTGGGAAACCCATCAGGACCTGGGGATTTATTATGTTTCATCTGGAAAACATCATGTTTTACTTACTCAACTGTAAAAGGTTTGATCAACAACTGCTTATCTATATCATCAAGCACACATTGTGAAGGAACATCTAAAGAGACATTAATAACACTAGCCTCTGGACCAAAGAGCTCTGTAGGGTATTTAATGGCATACTTAAGTAGTATGTTATTATCCCCTACAATCAAACCCTCCTCTTGTTGTAGAGATAATAAAATCTTATGTTTCTTCCGTTTTCTACCACTAGCTTTAGCCATAAAATATTTAGTAAGAGAATTTCCCTGGAGCAGGTCAGTGTCTTTTGACCTCTGATACCACTTCACCAACTCCTCCTTTCTAATATGTTGTTACTGCACATCTAGAACTTTTCTAGTGTTATACTTGTCTACAGATAAAGCATAATTTCACTCTCTTTGTCTATATCATCGATAGCAGTTTCCAAAATTTTCTTCTGTTTTCTGTAAAAACTTTCATAGTTAATGTTCCATCCTTTCAACTTTTTTCTCACTACTCTAACTCTATTTTGCCACTTATCTAACTTAGTTGTATCAAAATGAAATGCATTCCAAACTTTGCTGGCCACCTCACTTAGATGCTCTCTAAGAAACCAGCATAACTCGGACTTAAAAGGCTTTTCAATTTTAGGGATATTTAATGCCAAATTAACAACTAAAGGCGAATGATTAGAGATAGTTCTAGGCAAGGTATTCACATGTACAAGAGGAAACATTTGCATTGCACTAGTGCCAGAAATGGAATTGTACCTGGGGCGGCCTGGTAGCGGACATCAGAGTGGGGGCAGGGGGTGGACGGGGTCCTGGCCCCGCAGGTGCGGCGGCTCCGATGGCGGGAGCGGGCCGGAGGAGGAGGAGTGGGCCATCTTCTTCTCGCCGCCGTCGCCGGCGGCGGCCTCCAGGTCCTGGCCGGCTCCCTTGGTCGACAGACGGAGATCGGTGGGGACGGGGCGGCGGCAGGGGACGGGAGTTGACGGAGGGGACGGAGGGCGCGTGGGGGCGCGGGGGCGGGGATCGGGGCGGCGGCGGCAGGGGACGGAGGGGGCGTGGGGGCGCGGGGGTGGGGGTCGGGGCGGCGGCGGCAGGGGACGGAGGGGATGGAGGGGGCGTGGGGGCGCGTGGGCGGGGGTCGGGGCGGCGGCGGCAGGGGACGGAGGGGGCGGAGGGGGCGCGCAGGCGCGGCGGCGGCGTACGGTTGGGGCGGAGGGGGCGTACTGAGTGGGGAGGAAGGGAGGGAGGGGAATAGGTGGAGTGAGGGGAAGCTTACTAATGGCGCACCGAGCAGCGGTGCGCCATTAGAATGGATTTTTGCCAAAAAGTAAAAAAAATACTGGCGCACTCTGTCGCCAGTGCGCCATTAGTAGTTCTAACTACTAATGGCGCACTTTGCCCGGATGCTCCATTAATATGTTTGAAAAAATGAAAAAAATTGTTTTACTAGTGGCGCATCTTCTGCCTGGTGCGCCAATAGTGTATTCCACACTAATGACGAATCTCCACCAGGTGCGCCATTAGTATATAGTAGTGGCGCACCATTTCTCTGGTGCGTCATTAGTGTCAATCCTATCTTTAGCCCTTTTCCTAGTAGTGAAAGTCCTGGTTGATCCCATCTAACTAAACAAGCCTGAAGAAACAAACTAATGAAAATCCATGCACCATGATGCATTGTAATGATGGGAAAAAGCCTCTGAATCTTTGCCTCAGACTCAAAAGAGTAAGTATAATAAGGTGGCATAGGCGGATTATAAGAGACGCCAGAGAAAGACTCGAGAATAGGAGGAGTGGAATGGCAGGGAAAGGGGTAGCTTACCCATGAATGATTTGGGGCACATGGAGCTTTGCTAGTGTGAATTCCTTTAAATTCAAGGTTTTTTTTTGCCAAAAACAATCCTAAAGCAAACCCATAATTTTTTAAATTTTTTTTGCGAAGAGACCTCTAGATTATGTTGAAGATTCACCATAGTACAAAGGTCCCCAACAGTAAATAAAATTACAACTATGTCCTCGGGCCGCACAATGAAGAACACTCTCGTCGGAGCGAGTTGCAGGCGCGCCATGGTCACTGCCGCTCCACCACCGGAGCAAACATTCTTTCGACGACAACCATGACGATCGGAAAGTCTACCAACCTCGGCCATCAAGGACCAGCACACCGGACAGAACGGCGACGTCGACGAATCTTCTCCAACATCCACAGATCCTCATACATAAGCACACCTAGACCCGTCCTCCATGCAGCCAATGGGGAGCTCGATGACGCCACGGTGAAGAAGAGGGGGACAATACTCACATGACAAGGTCACCGTCGCCGCACATCCACTCGTCAAAGGAGCCAAGAACTCATGGACTCCAAGGATCCACGAGGAAAAATATCTCCCCTCGAGCCACCGCTGCCACCGACGGAGAAGGGAGCCGGCCACCGCTCGATCCGTAGATCAGCGGGATGAACACGTCGCCCACATGCCGGCAGCAATAGCACCGGAAAGAGGAAGGGAGGACCGCAGAATTATTCCTCCGGACTGGCACCAAATCCTCCACCAAATTGATGCCATCTAATCCTACCCTATCTACCGACCCGACACTGAGTAACCCCATAAATTTGTAAGCGCATGACTAATATAACCGTTGGCTCTATATCATTCTCACATCATCAAGAGCCAGTCTAATACATAGCTCATTCAAGTACACCCTCCGTTTCGAAAATAAGTATCGTTGATTTAGTAGAAAGTAAGACGGAGGGAGTAGCACTTAGCTATATATTAGTACTATTACATTATTCTTTTTTTTGTGGACAAGTACTACTATGTTATTACGTTTGGTACACCCCTCACAATGTTTTCTAGAGCTCATGCTACTGGTGGCGATAAATTTACGTCTCGTTCCTCTTCTCTCTACTAGTTGATGTTGGAATTATGTGTCCCACAACTATATTCAAATTACTAGGAATTACTAATATTCGGAATACCTCATTATGGAATTTATATACGTGTACTTATGCATGAAATTACTTTACATGATTATCATGGAATTATTACCTGCTGGAAAGTACTTAAGTTTTGTATGCTTAAGGAAGCTGGTCGATTATCAGTGGAATAGAATATACTATTTATATTGGAAAGACTACCCGGGTACACTGATAACTGGAAGGAGCTAGATCGTATAATTAGATTATAGCCCTGATGTTGATCTACATAATTAGAGGAATTTTCACTCTATTATGGCGCGTTGCTCACAAGCGCGTGCTCCGGGGACACAACGGGTAGAATCCGTTAACAGACAAATTTGATCGTGGTTGGTAATTTGGTCCGGAGTCTATTCCGGAAAACTAGTTGAAAAGACTAGGAATCTTATCTGTATAAGAGATGGACTCTTTGGAAAGACAGTATAAGAAGGTCCCTACCCCCTAGCCTCAGAGATGCGAATTGTGAGCGACACCACGGATAAGCGCAGAGGAATTAGGGGTAGACCGCAAAACCCTAATTTTCTAACATTGGCATCAGCGCAAGGTTCGGTCGCGCTCTAACCCTAGTCCAACTCTGCCGTCGTGATGGCCGCCGATCGCATCTGATTCCGCTGCGCGCCATCTCGCTGTCGTCGCTTGTGGTCCATCATCCGCTGCGTAACTCTGCCTCCATGGTTCGCTGCAATCCTCCGATGCTGCCGGAACAGTCGGGTGTATAATCTCGCCAAGGAATCGAAGTCGCCGAAGAAAGATCAGCCGGCGGAATAGTTCGATCTGGGATAGCAAAGCACGAATTGATCCCTTCAATTGTTTATTTGCAGGCACGGATCGGGAGTACTAGTGCTGATTCATCTACAGTACTGGAAATCAAGGCTTAGCATTGCTACGTATACATGCTTTTGTGTTGCAGGAACAAACTAGGATTAACCCCTAAGCCAGGATTACTGTCGGCGCCTTGATCGGAATTGAGCCCATCAAGAATCGCGGTCGTCGTCGTTACCTCCGCCTCAGGCAACCGGCTTGCTACTGCCTCGCTGTCATCACGGCGTGCGTGCCTAGCTAGCTCGATGCAACCACGGCTACTGACGCCCTGCAGCTCTACGCCTACACTGCACGCGCCAAGCCGGACACGTTGCCTGGCCCTTTGACTTCGCGCGGAAGATCATGCACATCACGAAACCCAGCGTTTTCCTACGCCAAGTCCTCCTCCCTGATGAGTGATGTTGCTCGAAAATTTTCACCCTGATGACTCACCAAGCTGATCGAGCTTGCTGCTTGGGAACTGCAGATCACGCCCATGCCTGCTGCCGTTGTTACCTACATCATCAAGAACAACAGTTTTCCTATGAAAATTACTGGAATTTCAAGGCATTCATCGAAGGAAACAGAAGTAATTTACGTTGTTGATTAGTGTGCCTAAACATCTAGCCAACTGCACAGCCAACCGGTCGGCTGGAAGAACCACATGCACTTTTGCGGAAGCCAGTGCTATGAGGGAAGGGATGTTAATTACCAATCCTAACTAGTATCTATTAATTGGTTTATTTATTATTAATGGACTAACTTGTTTGGTTGCTAATCCACTGCATGTGAATCATAGCAAGGAAAATATTTCTACTCCTTGGAAGAAACTTAGGATGGCTCACGGATTAAATGTCTAGATGGACTGCACCAAGCAAACAATCACATGCTGAAAATTGTTGTGGTGGAAATATTATCCGGAAAATTATGCATACTGGAAAGGGATTCGAAGGAGTGTTATTATTGACCATCACTTGTTTATGGAGGAAGATGGGAGTCACTCCGAGGACAAGGAAATTTGCTCTTCATGTGTCGGTATGTCTAACGATGATATTTGCACTCTAAATATATTTATTGGTGACTATTCACTTCAAATAGTTGGATTATGGTGTTTGTTTGTATACATCATATATTATGGAATACAATAGCGACCGTGTTTCTGTTGAAACAATTCCAAAGGAACATAGATGATGTCTACTTAGGCACTAATGCTATCCTTGACATACTTTGGAATTGGAAACTATGTCATTGAACTCCCTTGTGGAGGAACACCAATACAATTATAGGACACTTGTTCAACTTCAGTGAGAAGGTATTTGATTTATTGTTTTATCTTGGAATCTATTGATTATGCCATAATATTTGGAAAAGGAAGAGTGGAAATATTGCTCAATGGTTAAATTAGTGCACTACAAATTTTCATACAGTGGTCTATCTTTCGTGATGTCCATTGGAAGTTGGCAAACCAATTTTTTTATATTTGGCAAAGATAACTCCATATGGAGGAATATTGACAATGGGAACACATGCTTGGAATCTCATTATCTACATCATCAACGACTTGGACACATATCTTGGAACTGGATCAAGAGACTTATTGATTCTGGAATTTTAAACTTTAGTGGGAGGACTATGGTACATGTGAAGCATATATGATTTTTTTTAATACACCTTGTTTATTAAGGTGGAAGGAGATGAAAGGGCTTCACATCGTTTCTTTTTTATATACTTACGTCGGAAGGTTTTATTGTGCTGGTCACATATTATACTGAAGTGCAAAATCAGTTGATTAAATAATATCATAGTTTTAACAACCGATTGGTGGGGAAAGTACACTTCGGGAATATATCATTTGTATATAAAGAGCATGGAACTATTCACCATTGTAATATGCCGTACACTCCACAATTGAATGGAGGAATTGAATGTCTTGTATACTCCCTTCTTTCTTTGGAAAGAAGCATTGCATACTGTCATTTGTTGATATCATTGTTCATCTAGTACAGTCACTTGATTGGAAGGAAATCTTCTATTTTGGCATGAAATTCTCAGTTATTACAAAGCGCACACCAGGATTTTTTTTCATGGTTATTCTAGTAGATCAAAGGGTGTTTCCTTAATTATCTGGATAAGGAATACTGGTGGAAAGTAGGAACACAATCATTTTTATGATCAAGGGAGGAATTATTGACAATCATACTGGAATAAAATCTCGACCCCAAGGAAAATACAAGTAACACTCCCAACATGACATGCTTAGGATAAGTGGGAGGAATTAACTTGGAATGTAGTCTCTGGATAATTGTTATGTGATTTTTGGGGAAGTCACTCTAAATAGTAGAGGAAGACTCCTTTGAAGGCTTAAGTTTTTTTTCCATCATTGTCAACTATGGGTGGAAGAAATGCGGGAAGGGATAAACTCAATGAGGAATTATATAGTTTGGGAACTTATTATCATACCAAATAACCGCAAGCCCATTGTTTGTAAGTTTTTTTTATTTGTGAGGAAATTTGTCTCATTGGAATATTATATTGTCAAGCTTGCTATTAAGTTCTTTGCACAAAGGGAAATATACTTTGTGGAAACTCTCTTTCCTGGAATTTTGGGAAAGAGGAACTAAGAAGACACGGTTTGCTAATTGAGTATATTAATATATGGTCTTATTACAAGCTTCACATCAACGGAATAGCAGGTCATATGGGTTTCTAAATGAAGCAAGGCGGTCATCTACAAATGTAAGTGTAAAGTATTTTGCATTATTATTGTATGCGTTAACATTGTTTTGTTGTTTGCAATGATAGTCACATTGGTGGAAGTGAAAGCTTGGTCATCTTTTAACTTTCATATGAAAGGAACATTTGAAACACCCTATGTTTTACGAGTTAAAATACATAGAAATTTTTTGAAGTGTTTCTCTATGGAAAATTGCGAATATGTTAAAATACCTTTGATAAAGGGAATCATACTCGGTGAGGAATTATATTGAACTCCTGAGGAAAAAATGAATAATAAATGGTACTGGAATTCATATGTATCTTCATTATATTATCATACCTTAGCTATCGGAATTTATGATGCATTCAAGGAAAGACGAGCAGCTAAGGGAATCTCACACATCATTTAAGATTGTGGAAAGTGCATCACAACCTGTCACTTTTTCTGAAATCTATATTAAAGGTAAACACATCGAGGAAACTATTACTCTATCTACAAGATGAGAAATAAGTTCAGGTACGCATATTCATTTTTTTATAGTACTAATATGGTGCAGGTTCACTGACCGAAGTCAGGAATTTCTTTCAACACATGGTTAATTATGGAACTCCATTTACTGATTGGACTTGATATTTATGTGGTTTTAGAAATTTATTCAACATGGTTATCTTATACTTGAATCGATGTGGAATTAATGATATTATTGATATATTTGACGGAAAACAATTGATGCGGAATTTCACTTGAGGAAGCAAAATACTCAAGGTGCCTATAAAGGTGGAATTACACTCGAGGAAATAATACTCGAGGCGCTGAGGACAGCTATACTGTAATAATTAGGCGGAAACTAAGGGTCTCTAGTGATCTTAAGTGACACAGCAAGGAAACATACTGAGGGAAGGTATCGCTATATATTTCTTTGGATTTTCAACGTAGTGTTAACCTGGTTGCTGGCCTCTTGACTAAGCCTATTAGTCATGAGGTATTTGGTAAGCATGTTAAGGCTATGGATTTACGAATGTTTGAATGATCGTTTTGAACAAGTGGGAGATGTTGGAATTATGTGTCCCGCAACTATATTCAAATTACTAGGAATTACTAATATTCGGAATACCTCATTATGGAATTTATATACGTGTACTTATGCATGGAATTACTTTACATGATTATCATGGAATTATTACCTGCTGGAAAGTACTTAAGTTTTGTATGCTTAAGGAAGCTGGTCGATTATCAGTGGAATACAATATACTATTTATATTGGAAAGACTACCCGTGTAGACTGATAATTGGAAGGAGCTAGATCGTGTAATTAGATTACAGCCCTGATGTTGATCTACATAATTAGAGGAATTTTCACTCTAGTATGGCGCGTTGCTCACAAGCGCGTGCTCCGGGGACACAACGGGTAGAATCCGTTAACAGACAAATTTGATCGTGGTTGGTAATTTGGTTTGGAGTCTATCCCGGAAAACTAGTTGAAAAGACTAGGAATCTTATCTGTATAAGAGATGGACTCTTTGGAAAGACAATATAAGAAGGTCCCTACCCCCTAGCCTCAGAGATGCGAATTGTGAGCGGCACCACGGATAAGCGCAGAGGAATTAGGGGGTAGACCGCAAAACCCTAATTTTCTAACAGTTGATATCCTGCGCGTTGCTACGGGACTTTGATCTTTGAATGAGCAGATTCAAAGATATACTGTAGCTGTGTGAATGAATGGAAAATACAGCTACAATGTTGAAAACTGCATTTACATTTTAAATGTTGATTTTGGAGATCGAATGGAATATTGATATTTACATTTGAAATGTTGAACAAATATATTTCTGCACAAGCATATACGGGTCCTCATAATTCACTCTGTCCGAGAATAAATATACTCATGTATTCGTCTTTCTGTGAAAATCATGTATCATAGTAAGTGGTAACCCTGCAGTATCGCTTATAAGACCACTAAAGATGTATAGAGATAAGAGAGAAAATGTGTTTATTAATGTCACAAAGCAAATTTACAAGCATGCTCCAAATTTGGCTCCGCCCCTGATCTCCATAGGCAGACAATATCACCACCATGGTTATGTAATCAAAGATTTTAGCATGGTGTTTAAGGCACTTGCAGTTTCCCTATGTACTGTATAATCAATAACTGAACCAAGATGTGTAGTCTTTAAATTACTATGAAAACTTCAATCTTGACCTAAAGTTAACTACCACTGGAGATGATCCTAGAAATGAACCGAACAAAGTAGTTTTACCAAACATTTATTAGAAAGGTACTACTTGTCAAGGACCAAATATCAAGAGATCCAACATTTCCAATAGCTAGAATAATCAAGAGAAGAAACATTAGCTAAGCAAATAGGCAAAAGATCGCAGTGGTGGTGAAGTGGGAGCTTCTGAAACCTTCCTATAAGCAGAAAGCAACGGCGTATGATGCAACAGTGGCATCCCCCGGAACTCACCAGGTGCTTCACATCCCACCGTTTATCTTTTTACCACTGCCTACACACATCCCTTTACGGAAAGCTCAGGTCCAGCCGATGGCAGATTCCCAGGTATCGCAGGTGAGGCACAAGTGAGACGTACCATGTGGTGAAGATCTTGATGGACAGGGCGATTCCAAGCAAGGTCAGGTAGGAGAAGGCGGGCGACACCACGGGCGGTTCAATATTTGAAGATTTTTTATGCAACAACTCATGCTCACAATGGAAGATCACAGGAACTTGACAAAAGCCTTACTCAAAAGAAAAGAAGAGCTTGTCCAGAGAACAAACGGGACACCGTCGTGGGCTCCTCCAGTTCATCTTCTATAGATCAACGGGAAAGATGCAATCTGGTTGATGGGGGAGGGTGGGGCAAGAGACACATGTGTCGCTGGCCACTGTCAGGGCTTTGGGTAAGCGCTGATCTGTGGGCGTGAGGGAGGAGGGTGGGAGCCGTTCTCGGTGGTGCTGAAGGAGGTTGGCCAACGGCGGGAGGTTGAAACACGGGGCACATATTGGTGTTGGAGGAGTTGGATCCGCAGCTGGGCATCGGTGAGGATGTCGGCGGTGGTACGTGACGTGTACCTGGGTTGGCGGCAGTGGCCCGGGAAGGTTGCTAGCACAAAGGTGAATTCAATTCATTATTCATTTCTTACACAAAGCTAAGTGCACTTAGCTTTGGCACAATGGCTTGGTCGAGGGTGCCGCCAGCGGTCAGGTGGTTGGTGACGGCGCACTGGTCGCTGGTGACGACCTGAGGGGTCCAGACGGGGATGCGCGTGGGGAATGGCCGGCGGTGGGTGGTGCTCATGGGGTGGATGGCTAGGGGCGGCACCTGTCTTTGTCTAGACCAGGCAGCGGCCGGTGCACTTCTAATCGTTGTGGTGAAGATGGAAGAACGACTCCAACTAATTTGGGAGAAGATTAATAGGAATTGATGATGGAAATCAATGGAGAAGATGAATAGGAATCGATGATGGAAATTAATGGAGAGAGGAGTAAATTTGGGAGATTAATGGTCGGTGTGGAGAGTTCGAAGAGGATCTGGCGAGAGAGATAGTTGTTGTCGGAGGTCAGCCACGAGCGTGTGTGGCTGGAAATGAATGAAACGGTATGTTCACTTAGCGGTGGCAGCCTTCGTAATTTTCTGAATGTTTGATCAAACGGCTGCAGACTTCTCAACTTTACTGAATCAACGTCTATAACAATTGGAGTGACGTGGCTTCATGAGAACGCAGGAAAATCACCTAGTGGGGTGCCCCTATTTAGATATAAAAGATTCAGACTCATAGATTTGTTGCGAAAATTCCTATAATCTGCTTAATATCACTTTAGTTATACTTTCTCTAAAGGTGATCAACGTGCACGCCACACAACATGTTGACATTCCACGGTGGCATGTACTATTTTGTACTAAACTGTAAAATTCAAGCTCGGGAATACCGGTGTGGCTTACATCTTCATGGGCTAAAGTGAATGGAGGAACTAAATCCTCATCAACATGATAAAGGGTGTAAGTTTGTTCCATCTACTGCTGTTATCCGACAAGGGAAACCTTCATTCCACAAATTTTTCTTCTTCTGATAAACGCATGTAATTTTCTTCATACTCTTAATTATTACAGTACATTGATTTGGATGTAAGATCAAAGGAAATACATAGTAAGTCATATGACTAACACATGCTATGAAATCTCTTGGAAACATCATCTATGTGGTATAAATATCTACAAGACGAAATATTTAAAAGATTTCAGTAAAGAGGTTGCAATTAGACCAGAGCAAAGATGCTACCACTCTTTCACCCACACAAACTTGATTATCAATAAAGGTTTCTAAAAGCCATTTGAGCAGCCCATCCAAAAATATGGGAATCCTTGATTGATGACGTATTTGGACAGGGATGATCCTCTAGAAGTGCAGGGTATGGGATCATGATATCTTAACCAAAGTGTCAATGAAAGATTTCAAATCCACACAGAATCAAACCAATAAAACCAACTTGACACAATAACATAAACTTATCAAATGCAAATAAATCGGATTTGCAATGATACAAACCTCTCAAACTTCATTGCGTCATAAAAAGAATGAGAGTAATTTTATTCGCACAAAACTACGATTAACACTGATGCGGATGAAGAATGTACAACTCTTAATGATATGGAGTCCCCTCACCTATCAGCGCCAAGATGGCAATCGAAGGTGAGGGATAAAACTTTCCCCAACGACGGGGGCCAAGATGTTGGCCACATGAAGAATGTTTGCAGCAACATTGTCTACTATGTGATTACTAAGTGTTGCAAGACCCCAAGTGTGTCGTGGAAGGTCACAGAGACATGGATTTTTTGTATAAATTATTCTCTGGTACCAACTTGCAATGCCTGAGATGCAGTCCTAGCTCCAAGAAGACTTTGCAATCTTTCTCAAAGCTAGAAATGCATTTTGGGTCGCCCAACATATGAGTAATATTTATAAATGCAAGTGTCATTTGTCGGTAACGTGGTTAACATCCCAACAAGTACAACTAACAAGATAGATGCATAAATACGAGATAACATTATGGCATACATATGCCGATACATAAATATCACCAAGCAGAGGTCAACATTGACCCAACAATACATCATCCATACATATGAAGAACGCACGGTTCTGGGTATGGACAAAATAATAATCTTAAGAGGCTAGAAAATAAATAAGCAATGTCCATCATTCTATTCCTAGGCCGCCAACCGGTACCCTATCCTAGTGATCATCGTGATCGTAACCAAGAGTCATGTAATATCTGTCACTATCTCCATCATAGTGACCCTGATGTTGTTGAGAAGACACCATCTGAACCTGTAATTGTATCATCGTCACCTGCATAAGGAGTTGTTGCGATATCTATGACCCTTTTGGGACTCAGCAAATACATTACCAAGGTACTAAAACTACCAACACTTTTGGGTATGATATGGTTATGTGGTTAGCTTGTAGCAAACATCTAGCAATATAAACCATCTAGTCCTGCGACTATTAGGACAAGATAAGATAAACCTACGCATAAGAGCTCGCAACTAGTTGATCAAGAACTGATCCTGAACACCTGCCTACAAGTCATTCTTAACCCCATGGTATCCTTTTCTTTCTTGCATACCCACAAGAATAGATAGTCACGGTACATAACTCCGGGGCAAAGGCCTAAGCATAACAACCAGTATATCAAAAACTAGGGTGGACAGAGTGGGACAAAACACCGGGGCAAAGGCTTGAGCCTTTAACCCTTAGCCAAATGTATATTCAAGTTTAACAATTAAGCCTGGTAATAATGTTATCCCAAAGATATCCATGTTTTCACATGGAAAACCCTACTCCTATAACTATTAACACTATAAGAGGGCTGAGCAAGCGGTAACATAGTCAATCAATGGTTTGCTAGGTGGTGGAGGTTAGAGACTTTATCATAGAAATATGGAGGTTGCCAACATGTGGTGGTTAGTGAGACCAAATGATATCATCAAGACATCTACCAAGTAAATCTAATAATATTATGCACGATAATGACCACTCTTGTCTGTAGTATCCTCAATTTGATAGTAAGCTTGCCCTTCAAACAGATCGTCACCCTGTTACGACTCTACCGATAAGAACCAATCCGAAAGATGATATATTTCCAACATAAATTATTTATACCAAACTTTTTTATTTCATTACAAATAATCATGTGAATGCCTTTTGTTTTTATTACTACATATTTTGATATATTGCCATGGATGCTATTTTAGGCAATGTAAACACATTTTTCTATATTAAGATAAATATTTATAATAAGTTTATAATATTTATCATTATGATTTTCTATTCTAAACGAAAAGTGTATTGTATATCGCAAGATACTTTTTACTATGAAATTTCTTCAAAAAAACTCTTGTTAGTAATTGTTTTATAAATTTGACAAAACCAACCTTACTCCACGATATAACATGTGCATGTATTATATGTATCACTTTTGTAGTATCCTAAAATATCCAAAGAATAGTTTGTAGAGTATATACAAGTCTTGAATCTAGCAAATAACTTGGCAGAGGTTTGTAATGTACAAGACTATTAAGTTTATGTGCAACTAATTAGATACTTCTGGATTATATGAAGTGTCAATGTTTGTAAAAAATTGCGAGAAAACTTCAAACTATTCATCATGCCATGGTAGTACAAAGAACACAAAAACAATAAAAATTGCATCCATGTCCATAGACAACCTAGCGACAACTACAAGCACTGGAGCGACCCGAAGGCGCGCCACCGTCATCATCCCTCCCTCACTGGAGTCGGACTAAACTTGTTGTAGTAGATAGTTGGGAAGTCGCCGTGCTAAGCCCCCATAGGACCAGTGCACCAGAAAAACAACCGTCGCTGATGAACTAAAGTATATATTGAAAGAGTCCAAGTTGTAGACACAGGAATGAAGACGAACAAAGGCTGGATCCAAACAGATCCCCCAAAGACCAGTACCGACTGAATCCCGCGAGATTTGGCGGAGACACACCTCCACATGCCCTCCGACGATGCTAGACGCATCACTTGAACGGGGGCCAGGTGGGGAGCAACTTATTCCATCTTTGGAGAACCGCCGCCGTTTCTTCTTCCTGAGCAGGACACAAACCCTAAACGAACTCATATAAAAACACCTAAAACAAAGGGCGTCCTATTTTTGTCAACGTTTATACTTTCACCCTTCACTCCTAGCTGCTTGCTGGTGGCACTACAAAAAAAGACACATCCGTGACATTTTGGGCCGAATGAATTTTTTTTCTATCATACATATGACACTTCTATGATGATAATTGTGACAAAACCCGGTATCATCATAGATGTGGTGGGCTCCTACTTCTATGGCAAAAAATCATGATAGAAAATGGGCTTTTCGTCCAGGGCGGGCCGAAGACGCAGCTGCATGACATTCTTTGGGCCGTCCATGACGGAAAAACCCGTGGTAGAAGCGAGGGGGAGGAAAATTTCGGGGAGTTCCCGGTTACGGTGGGAGGTCGGGGGCCGAGCGATGCGCGTTTCTCTCGTACACGTACGCGCGTGTGTGCGAGGCATTGGCTCTAACTGAACCCGAGTGAGGCGTTGGGCTCTAACTGAACCCGAGCGATTGCACTGCAGGCTACGCGTTACTGAACCCGAGCGATTGATCGATGGCTATTAACTGAACCCGATCGAGTGATTCCTTCGCTACTGCTGCTAACTGAAGCCGATCGATGCTGCCTCTGGGATGAACAGTGAGCGTTACGGGGGGGGGGGGGGGTTGGATGAACAGTGAGCGGTGGCATTGCCTCTGGATGAACAGGACCCCGTGTTGTGGTGGAGGGCTGGATGAACAGTAGACGGTGGAGGGGTGCCCGTGGAGGGGTGGTTGAACATGACCCCGTGGTGTGGAGGGCTGGATGAACAGTAGACGGTGGAGGGGTGGTTGAACAGTAGCCGGTGGAGTAGCACGCTGTGGAGGCTGGATGAACAGGAGCCCGTGGAGGCTGGAGGAGGTTGACGGTAGCCCGTGGAGGCTGGAGGAGGTCGACGGTGGAGATGAAGAATATCCCGTGGAGTCCCGTTTTGCGGTACGCCACACCCCTCCCGATGAACAGGACCCCCGTTTCAACCGTAGCGCTTCAACACAAGTCCGTTTTGTCCGTTTTGCGGTACGCAACACCCCTCCCGATCAACAGGACCCCCGTTTCGACTGTAGGAGGTCCGTTTCCTCCGTTTTGCGGTACGCCACACCCCTCCCGATCAACAGGACCCCCGTTTTGACTGTAGGAGGTCCGTTTCCTCCGTTTTGCGGTACGCCACACCCCTCCCGATCAACAGGACCCCCGTTTCGGCCGTAGGAGGTCTGTTTCCTCTGTTCTGCGGTACGCCAGGCCTCGTTTCCATCGCCTGTTCCATCCAAGCCCTCCCGATGAACACGACCACGCATTCCGTTCCGACCCAGCCGGTTGGCTCCCATGCGTTCCGTTGCCTCCCTATAAACACGACGCATTCCGTTGCCTCCCCATGAACACGACGCATTCGGTTGCCTCCCCATGAACACGGCGCATTCCGTTGCCTCCCCATGAACACGACGACGACGTTGTTTCTCCGTTCCGACCCAGCCATGTACACGACCCCTGGCAGTACGTATGCACGAGTAGGCGTTCGAGACCCCGCCCGTATGTACACATACGTGGCCGTATTTTCTTTCTTGCACCCTGGCCGCTGTGCGTACGTGTACATGCTACATGCGCGCCTCTACTACGACACGTGCGCGCCTCTACATCGACCAGTATGTACGTATACGTTCGCGACCAGAATGACAACGCTACGTACGCTTCGACCAGGTGGGTCCCGACTGTCAGGCACTTCCTTGCCTGCGAAGATGTAGCTGGTGGGTCCCAGCAGTCAGGGGGCGAATCGATTTTTTTTGCCCGGACACACTTTCTTGCGTGCGAAGATGTAGCCGGTGGGTCCCAGCAGTCAGGGGGGCGAATCGTTTTTTTCCGGACGCACTTCCTTGCCTGCGAAGGTGTAACTGGTGGGTCCCAGCAGTCAGGGGGCCGAATCGTTTTTTTTTGCCCGGACGCACTTCCTTGCGTGCGAAGATGTAGCTGGTGGGTCCCAGCAGTCAGGGGGAAATGTTTTTCTTGCGAAATACGGTGGCCCGTACGGTGGGTCCCCGCTGTCAGGTGGAGGAATAATTATTTTGCGCGTAATAAAGAGGCACTTCCTTGCTGCGGTCGTGGACTCAGCTGTCAGCCTCTCCATGTACAGTCCACGTCCAATGGAAGCCATTCCTTGACCACGTTGACCACACCGCGCCGAGAGCACCAGGGCGGTGGACAACGACGAGGCCTAGGAAGGGGACGACATGGAGCCGGGGAAGACACGACAGTGGATGCCCACGCGTAGAGGAGCATGAGGGTTCACTCGTTCGGCTGCGGTGTGAGGCTGTTGTCGTCGCAGAATAACAGGGGGTGTGGGTGCGTAGAGGGATGGCCTGGCCAGCGATGGGATTAGTAGGGGGCGGTGAGGCCTCCGCGGCATCACAGCCGGCCACGGGCGGCAGGAGCAGGCGGCACGACCGGCGCTGCTTTGGGCGGCTGGAGCAAGAAGACCAGAGGTTGAAGAAGCACTACGGCCGTTGGATGGACATCGTACGGTCACTGGAGCTAGAATCGTTCATATATTGACTAAAGTTGACAAAGGCATCCGTCCCAGTCAACTTAGTAGGCCCACAAGTCAGCCTCCCAGCAAGGTGGGTCCCAGCTAGCAGGGGGTATTCATTTTTTTGTGCGTAATAAGGAGGCACTTCTGCTGGGTCCGAGCTGACAGCGGGGGGAACGTTTTTTTGTAAAATACGGTGGCCCGTCCTATGGGTCCCAGCAGTCAGGGGGAAACGTTTTTTTTACGAAATACTGGTGGCCCATCCGGTGGGTCCCTGCTGTCAGGTGGAGGAATAACTATTTTCCGCGTAATAAGGAGGCACTTCCTTGCGGCTGCCGTGGACCCAGCTGTCAGCCTCTCCACGTACAGTACTCTTCCGATAAAAGTCGGTCGTTGTCCACATTGACCACGCCGCGCCGAGAGCACCACGGCGGTGGACGACGGCGAGGCCTAGGAAGGGGACGACGCGGAACCGGGGTAAGACGCGGTAGTGGAAGCCCGCGCGGAGAGGAGTACGAGGGTTCACTGGTTCGGCTGCGTTGTGAGGCTGCCGTTGCCGCAGAATAATAGGGGGTGTGGGTGAGTAGAGGGATGCCCTGGCCAGCGGTGGGAGTAGTAGGGGGCGCTGAGGCCTGCGCAGCAGCACAACCGACCATGGGAGGCGGGAGTAGGCGGTCCCGCCGGCGCTGCTTTGGCGGTTGGAGCAAGAAGATCAGAGATTGAAGAAACACGACGGCCGTTGGATTGACATCCAACGGTTACGTCTGCTAGAATCGTTTGTTGACGTATATAATAACTAAAAAATCTTGCATATGCGTCAACTAAACAGGCCCACAAGTCATACCACTCCCTCTTTTTTAATAATTTATATATAGTGCATGGCAACTTCTTATACAATTTATTGCAGTCGTTTTTTTGGTTGGCCAGGGCCAATTTCGCATATTTCTGTGGGTTCCAAACTATTTTTAATACCGAAATGTCGAGCAGATTTAAAGTACTTTGAAGATATATTTAAATTAGGTTAATGCCCAGTGAAATAGGAATGTGGAAATGTGAAAAAATTCAGAAATTATAAAGTAATTGCCAATTTGTCATCTGTTTTTGTATTTACAACCCATTTTATATTACTTTCAAGATTTGCAGGCGTCTTGAAAGAGTTGCAGCCCATCAGGGCGTAGAAAAATAAGTAGGCCTGGATTGGGTATTCTTCAGAAAAAATAAACTGGGCTCATTTTCACAAAGAAAAAATAGCTGGGCTGGTCACATGGTGAACATAAAATATCTGGGCTATACGGGCCAGAACCCAGTTCAAACCCTGCTCCGTCTCAACAATACCAAACAAAAAAAATACTGCTCGAGTAGCTACGTCCCAGGTGTCAGCCGATCTTGTGTTGTTCTCTTGTCTATTGACTATATACGCTCACAATGTTGTGGGTCCTAGATGTCAGGAAAACACTAGGAGGAAGCATTTTATTTTTTCTGCTGATGTGGGGGGCCCTACTGTCATCCTCTCCACATACTTCTGCCGATTCCTGTTGTTTGTTGACCATGTTGACAACGCGAGAGGGCGGCGCCGCGGCGAGCGCACCAAAGCGCGCGGAGGACGTCGGCGTTAACGATTTAGGAGACGGTGGGGCGGCGATGCGTGCGCTGAGGCGCAGCCAGCCGTGGGAGGCGGAAGCAGGCGGCCCTGCTGGCGCTGGTTTGGTTTTAGCGGCTGGAGGAAGACATGACTGAAGAAACACGACAGACTGTAAAAGCAGCAGGAGTACTTAACAACCTTAACTGAAACCAGCAGGGGCACTTAACAACCAAAGCTGAAAGCAGTATGAGTACTTATACAGGTTCAACCGTACAAAGCACGCCTCGAACAGTTCTACTTTGCCTACAGTTAACCAAGGGTGAGGCCGCCAAGCCCCAGGACAAGTCCCAGGCGCCACCCCGCGCATCCACAACCTTCTGAAAGCGGCTTCATCTCGCAACGTGGTGAATAAACAGGATATTCGCTTTAGAGCCATGGAAAAGCATGAACATAATATTCTGTCCTATTCTCCAAGATGGACGGGGCTTCATTATTTGAGACCACCCATGAATAAGTATCTTTTCACCTCTAAGGGGAATTGAGTAGGTCGACATAAACATCATGTTGTGACCAAGCGCAAGTCTGACCCGACCATGGTCAGGCATCTGTATAGGAACAATAGAACTCGGCAGTTCCTGTTTCAAGAAGATCACAGTTGTAAAACTGTGTATAAGCAATAGTTTATGAACAACATATATAACAGAAAACAGCTCGTACCATAAGTTTCTCGACACAGTTGGACCTGTTCAACGAGTGCAGCAGTGGCACACATATCCCACGTGGCCTTCCACCATTGAAACGCCCCACAAGGACCTCAAGACGATCAATAAAGTGTAGGAACTTGTGGATGTCGATCCAGTCAACTTCAGTGCCATTAGTAACAGTCGAGTTATTACAGAGTAACAAACGAGCAGACCGCTTAACTCTGCAAAACCTACACGTGCCACCAATTATAAGAAAATATTAGTTAGAAGTAGCATCTTCGTGAGAGATTCCTACTTCTAAAGTTAAATTGTGATTAGTTAGACAGAATAGGTGGATTAAGAAGTAATCGAGGCAACAAGCAAGAACCAGATACAAAACTAACATGGATGAACAATTGGAACGACGTCGGGGTGGAAGATCGCAGTGAAGAGGAGACCAGGTTCTGCTATTTCCATCAACATTCGTGCGCCAACTTTCAGTCCGTAACACTTGAGAAAGTTTATCCAAGTTCGGCCATAAAAAAAGCAGCGATCGTCTTGGTTGATGAACCCAACTCGGAACTTATATCCATGGCTTGTCTTCACTGTGACCATTAAACTAGTGTATTCAGTTATGGCAAGGCCGAGCATCTTGAGTACATGTGTTCTGGCAGAGCAAATAATACACTGCAGGAAAAATAATATGAGAACACAACATGTTCAAAAAAACCCCACCCTCCCGGATAGAAAAGAGGATTCTGAGAACATACTGTGCGCGTTTCAAAATGTTGTGTTAGGATGAGAAGGAACAAGTGTGGCGTCTCACAGAGGGCGCAGAAACCTGTAGGGTACTCGCACTTTGGGCACTGCAAATGAAACACACTAGATTCAGTAGGAAGAAAAATGCATCAACGGCGGCGGCTGCCATCCTAGGATTACCTGCGACCAAGGGACTTGGATTTATCAGGGATGGATGAAGAATTCGTACCTGGTTCTCCATGAGAAAACCCTATGCAATCACCGAGAGGGGGTTTTCTCTGAACAAGCAGACGAGGGAGAAGGGGATTCAGGCCCAGTGAAATATTGCCGCTTCGTCCGTCCAGCTTACTGCTAAAGCTGAAAAGGAGGGGTTGTGATTTGACGGCTCATTAGGCATTACTGAGGTGCTACGACCGGGGTGTGTCTACCGTGAAGTTGTGCACTCTAATTTGTGCATATGGCACGTGGACCCCGTTGTCGGTTGCCCCAAATATCAGCGAAAGGAAGTAGAAAGACATGAGTAACTAGTTACACATAAATATATTTTCTGACAGAGAGATAGTCCCTCTGTAAAGAAATATACAAATATTTTATATCACAGGCTCACCTTGCCGAGAAATATACTCCCTCGGCAACGCACGGGCATTATGGGGGTTCAGCTTTTTTTTATGGGGGTTCAGCTGAGAATATAATACTCAGATAGGCTCACGGTTCTGGACTTTGGGCCGCAGGCCGACCCTGCATGTTTGGGGGCCCATGTGTTCTACCTCAGCGCTTTTCATATTGTAGGCGATCGGTACGGTGCTGGTTTTAGATGGTGTCGCAAGGCGAATACACAAAATTGAATAAAGCACGGCAGCCGTTGGAATGAAATCGAACGACAGTTCCTAACCAGCAATCAGAGTTGCAATTCTATCAACGATATACCATGTGATAAATAATATTGTCGTACTACTTATACACACAGGACACTTGTTTCACCATGCCAGATTATTACATCAAAATCTCTCGGAGGATAGATCAGTTCGGCAGTTGCGTGCTGCTACTGAAGAATTTCAAAGTTGATTTGGGCCAGCTCTCCTTGCCGAGAAAGTTCGATTTTGACATCATCCCTACCGCGAGATATGATTTAGATTTGAACCTTGACCATCCTTTAGCATCAATCAGCATGCGACCATCCTTTGTACTTACGGTATATTGAGCAGGTTCATTCACACCAAGGTTGCGCATGGTAAGAGAAACTTGGCCGCGGTCACCCGGATTATTGAACGACTCCCTCGCTGCTCTAGGAATTCTCTGTTTGTAAACAAGAAGACATACCCAAACAGTTAGATCAACACAGTGAATCATGTGAAACAACATGGAAAGAAAAAAGAACGAAGCACTTGGGCGGCCAATGCTTACCAAGAAGGTGGACATGTCGGTTTTTGTAAGGACTTTGGTATATGAAGTGCGAACTGCAGCCCAGTCTATTGCCGGTGCAACTGCACGGGACGAAGCAGATGCAAGTGCAAGTGTTGGTGCAGGTGCCGAAGCCGCTGCTGCTGCCGGAGATGGTGCTCCTTGTAGAGCTGGTGCCGGTGTCGGAGCAGGTGCCGGTGTCGATGCCCGATCCTCCGGTAGATCAGACTGATCCGCTGACGCGGTCGGTGCCCAATCCTCAGCTGGATCAGACTGAGCTGATGCCGCTGTTAGTGCTAGAGCAACTGCCGGTGCTCGATCTGTGCAAGACAGCGGCGATCTTGTCTGGTCTGCTATGATCACCTTTCTAACTTGACTAGGATCCGTGACCGTGATCCCGTTTTTTCTTCATTTCTTTTAAACGCGAGAAGGACTAATTGTGGCGTTTTTGTTAAACCAAACTGCAGTTCATCATAGGGATTCAGCTTGTACTCAGACAACAGACTAATCCAATTTTTTCCAGTAATATAAGTGATGGACAGTGCCTTCGTTACTGACACGACATAAGAAGTGAAACTTGCAAAAATAGACATCGTAAAGCAAACCAAACGGTTTATTCTGTTATGAATGTCACATGGCAAAACCTGCATCGTAAAATTGCAGGAAAAGAAAGAAAACATGACATTAAATCAATAAGATTTAGACAGTAAATCAATAAGATTTACTTGATGTGACATGAGTGAATCCTTACCAGGAAATCACTATGTTGAAGTACTAAACAGAAGATTGATCATCCAACTACGTGTGGCATGCAGGGGCCCTGCCTACTCCCACAAGCAGGACAGTCCAAAGGTCGTGACAAATCGTATGGACCGAACATCCATGGGACTGGAAATCCTGGTGGGTGCAATAAACCCTGCAATGCATACAGATATTGGAGTGTAACCATAATTGATAAACTGTCCTCACAAAAAATATGATCTGGATACTTCAAAATATACAGACTGAATTGAGTGGACAGATATTAACATAGACCGTTCTCAGGACTGACCACACACCAAAAGCGGCAGTACTAATAAACAATACAGGTTTCCCAAACACAAATCAAGTACTGAATAATAGTACTTACTACAGACAATTAAAGTTGCACTAACTAAACTCTGCAGACTATTTCTTGCCACCGACCTACGGGATGAACCCCGCATAACTGACTAGGCCATGGACTTCGAGTGAGATGTCTACATGCACCATCACCATCTTGTCAACCTTGGAGAACCTAACAGAGTGGTCTTTCCACTCATAAACATGATGATGAAGACAGGCCGCATCATATTTGTTGGGAAGCTTTACAAGAACCACACCCTTCGTAATCGAAGGCACAACCAGGAAATTGTTGTGGTCAAGTACAGCCTCGAGAACACGCGTGACAACAATGCTATAGGAAAACACTAGTTCAGGACACGTGGCGATAAGGACACAGCAGCTGGATAGTTCAGCAGTAGAACTCATCATCAGGTCTTCCAGTTCACACGACATGACTTTGAGAACTTCATCTCCATCGCGGACCTGGTTCTAATTCAAACAGAAACCATATTTTATTACTACCTCCGTTCAGAAATATAAGATGATTTTCGATATTATACTCCATATATGACTACATATACGCACAGAAATGAGTGAACAAAGACACTAGAACATGTCTTCAAAGGCATGAGACCAGAGGGATTACATGCAATATCCATACACAAGTTACTGAGGCAAATATACGCTCTTAAAAGGTAGCAATGATGTTCATAAAGTACTCCCTCCGTCCCAAAATTATTGTCTTAGATTTGTCTAGATACGGATGTATCAAGTCACATTTTAGTATTAGATACATCTGTATCTAGACAAATCTAAGACAAGAAATTCGGGACAGAGGGAGTAGTTTAAAGTAATCTATAAGAAATCAGTGTCAACCTCTCGCATGTTTTGGTCAAAAGAGGAATTTAGAACCGTCATTTGGCACACTAAAATCACATGCAAGATCACCCAGAATGTTGTACTACCAGTACTAGTATTGCGTGTTAGATGAAAAAACACAATCAAGATCGAGAAAAAGATCGTCAACAAGAGACATTACCTGGACTTGCTTAATGAGGGATCCCGGAGAGGGGGGATTGGACAGGGCGATGGCTTTGAGCTTGTCTGCGGTAGTCTCGGCGGGGTGCTTGCGCTTCTTCGTACCATGAGCCTCGACGATTTTGGCCAGAGCCATAGACATCACGTCAGCCGGTGCTCCGGCGTCCATCCAAGAGAGGAAGCTGAGAGAGAAGAGTGAAAGGAGGAACGAGATGAGGGAGAAGCGAAGCGAGGGGGGGTTTTCTTCAAGAGAGGAAGCTGAGAGAGAAGAGTGAAATGATGGTTGCTTCGTCCGTCCAACTTACTACTGGAAAGGAGGGGGTTTTGTGATTTGATGGCTCATTGGGCATTACTATGGCGGTTCGATCGGGGTAGTCTACCGTCACTCTACTATGGAGTAATTTAGTGCATGGCTGGTGGACCCAGGTGTTGGCTGTCCCACACGTCGGTGAAAGTGAGTAATTTAGTGCATGGTTGGAGGAGGATCTGCACGGTAGAGCGTGTCCACTGTTTTTCTGAAGAAAAAATGATTACAGCAAGCGTTTCCACTCTTACGATGGAGGAGTGCGAAACACGGCAGCCACTTGAACATACATAGTGCTCCTACTACTAGGCATGTGCAGTGGTTCATACGTCAGTACTCCCTCCGGTTCTTTTTACTCCGCGTATAAGAATTGTCTGAAGTCAAGCTTCATAAAGTTTGACCATATTTATATGGAAAAATATTAATATCTACAATACTAAATTTATACAATATGAAAACTAAAGTCATGACGCATCTAATGTTGTTGATTTTCACATTCTGAATGTTGGTATTTTTCTCTATAAATTCGGTCAAAGTTTACGAGGTTTGACTTCAGACAAACCTTATATGCGAACTATAAAGGACCGGAGGGAGTACTACACAATCTTGTTGCTAGTGTAGTAAGATATGACGATAACAAATGATGTTGTGCGCATGTCAACTACTCCTATATGTAACATAGTACTGCTTTTTCGACTGTCCGGTCGAGAATGAACGGTGAGATCAATGTTAACAGAACTAGGTCCACAGCGCACGGAGAGTACGGTGCTACAGTACTCCACGAAACATGAACCATATGAAGCACAAATAGTGTTAGGCAGGGTGTTTGAAGGGTGCATAGGATGGGAGCAAAAGTTCCCTTCTCGACCCACTTTTGGGTGCTTGGCAGAGTGCATGAAGGGTGCATGAGTCCACACTAGTAGGTTGACAAAAATACACAAAGAGGAAACAACTATATTGAGATGAGAATGCAACCAAACACACCCACACGCTTTGTGCTACAGTGACTGATCTGCACCGTCTGAGTTTGATCCAACGGCCATGTTGCGCCGAGACATGGACATGCCCATGCAGATGGTGCCTAAACACCACCAAAGTCCCTCTGCTTCTCGAGGCGCACGATGTTGGTGATGCAGGGTGCAACCGCCCGTAGAGCCCGCTCCCGGTAGACGGGAGCCAGCTCGTCAAGTCGGCGTCCAATGGCACGAATGGATTCCGATGACGGAGCCCTGAAAGGATTCGCCCGGCAACGGCGACGGCAGCCCGCAACCCCTCCTTGTCCAGCTCAGCCCCCACCATCGCGCAGAGATGTCTCAGCTCCTCAGAGATATAGGTGAAGAAGGATACCAGGTTAGGAAGCCGCGGCTCGTTGAAGTCGAACGGGTTTAGCCCGACGGCCGGCATCGTCGCGCTGGCACGACGGTAGGCATCGCGCAACCGCAACACATGCATGGAAACTTGTTTCACCAAGTGCCCGAGGCGATCCTGGACCTCGTCATGATCGGCCCGTTCACGCTCCAGTCGGCTCCCCTGACGGCCTATCATATCTCCCGCTTTCTGCAGCAACGCCGCCGATGCCTCGAGCATCTTTGTGGTGGACGCCTGCCGCTTTTGAAGCTCCGTGAACTCCCGTACATAACGGAGGAGCATGGCACTACTCTCCTCCTTGAGCTCACGGAGCTCCACGTCCTTGGCCCTGAGCTCCGCATCCTTGGGATGGAGCTCCTGTGTCAGGAGCCTCACCTCGGACTCCGTGATCTGCTCTACTGCCATGGCACTAGGTAGAAGCAATGGGATAGGAAGCAATGGGGGCGAAACGGCTGAAAGGGAATGCAATCTACGGGAAGGCGGAGGGAGCGGGGAATCTTTTGGTTTTCACCACGGTAAAACACCAGTCGACGACTTCTCACATCAGGGAGCAGTGGGTTTTTACAGGCGGAGTCATCATGACTAATTGCTGCCGCGCCTGCTCCCATCAATCAAAACATTAAAAATCCTGCCGCGCCTGCTCTCGTCAATCAAAAAATTAAAAATCCTGCCGCACCCAAACACCAGAGCAACGCCGTGGTGGATATTTAAATTTACCTGCCGGCAAGTAGATAAAAAAGGGGTGAAAAAACAAATGTGGTGGTGGCCTAGCTAATCGGTCGAACTAGCCCAACTAGCTAGCCACCGTGCTTCACTGATGTACTCGGCGGGAAAGGTGGTCTTTCGTGATTTGACGACTCATTTACTTGCTTCGGCGCTACGACCAAGGAGGACCCAGAAAACGCGTGGTAGGACGTCCCACGTCAAGAAGAATATCGTGCACCACCCGGAAGGACCCCGAAACCGCGCAGTACGGTGTGCCACGTCTCGGCACGGAGGAAAAATGTGCGTGTAAAAATATAGTGTATCAGCCGTAGTACCTATGGTTCGACCTCGAGACCCAGCCAGTCGGTCGAAAACACTCCACTAGCCACACAGCTTCATCATGCAAATGTGGCACGGAGGATAGATGTGGTTAGCTCCGTCTCGACCAGCCACAACGTCTCTTGTTCTAGGCGATTCTTCTATTTTCCAAGCTTTTTTTAGTTATAATAACACCACGGCAAGCTAGCGTCGCTCTTTGTGTGTGCCCGTGCAAAGGTTAGACGATGGAGAGAGGAGAGATTAAGATCGCAGACCTCGGACCCACCAGTAAGTGAGACTACGGTCATGCACGTGTTGACGAGGCACTCCCTCTACTCTACTCAACGCAAGTACTGTATAAAATCAAGTTATGGGACAAAGCCAACAACCATTCGTTTTTTCAGGCTATCGACTTACGCTTTGTAGTCCAGGTTGCCAGTTCGAATCTCGTCTTTCAGATTTGTTAGTTTTAGGTCCAAATTTGATTAATCACAAGTGGGACCCCCGTGTGTTGTTCCGATATTTCAGTGTAGGATGGTTTTTTTGAACAAACACTTTGCGCGGTTAGACAAGTAACGGCACGAGTTACATGTATTTTGCAAGTTTACGAACAAAAATGACAACGTCATAGAATATCACATCCACCCCGCAGCTTAGATACTATGGTGATACGAGTTTTTACACCGTTGGAAGTGAGATCCAATGGCTTGGGAGTAGTCTTTGTAATTATGCGCAATTTCCAAACTCTCTGAAGGTTTTTTTTTGCAAATAAAACATTCAGGCCTCGTGGGTGCCGCTGCATCTTCGATCCAACGGCTCCCCGGTGCTCATATTAGGTGCTCCCCGTAGCTTAATTACCCGCTATGGTGATATGAGCATCTAGGTCGTATGATCAGTGATCAGATAGCACATGCGTAGTACTTGTACTTTCTGCGCATTTCCCAAACTCAGCCGTATATTGCAAAAACATCCAAACCTCCTACTATGGGTCGTTAGATCTCAGTGAACTCGTATCACCATAGAATCTACGATGCGGGAGCACCTCATACTCTCTCGTGCGAGAAAACATAAGGTGCTATCGCAGCTTGGATGCTACAGTGATACGAGCTTGGAGGTCGTTTGATCTGAGATCCAATGGCATCTGAGAAGTCTTTGTGCTTGTAAGCAGTGGCCGAACTCTTTTGGGGCTTTTCTGCAAAAAACCATTCGAACCACCGAGGAGGTGTTGGGTCACAAATCCAACGCCTCCGAAGAGCTTATATCACCAAAGCATCTAAGGTGTGGTAGCACATGATATTCTTACATAGAGGAGAATATGATGTCCTCCTTCATCTTAGATGCTACGGTGATACGAGCTTCGAGGTCGTTGGATATGGGATCAAAGGGCATCTAAGTAGTTTTTGTACAAATTATGTGCAATTCTCAAACTCATCAAGGTTTTCTCCAAAAATATTAAGACACATCATGTGAGCTGCTATATCTCAGATCTACAAGCTCCAAGCAACTCGTATCGGCATATAGCATCTAAGGTATGGGGGCACATAATATTCTCCCGGGGAGGAGGGGTGGGGGTGCACAACCAATCTGTGGTTGGGAGGGTGGGGACAAATATAATCTAAACAACCCTAAACAGAGCTCCACAATTTTATCTAAGGTCGAGCGGTTGACCCCCGACAATCATAGCTCCGCCAAAACACAACATTTACATGTACTGTAGTACTAGACTTAATATTCATGTTTCAGTTTCATATTCATTTTAAATATTGAACTGAGGACCATGGATGTCTTACATTTTACTCCCTTCGTTCCTAAATATTAGTCTTTTTAGAGGCTTCAAATGGACTGGCACATACGGATGTATTTATACATATTTTAGAGTCTAGATTCACTCATTTTGCTCCGTATGTAGTCACTTGTTGAACTCTCTAAAAGACTAATATTTAGGAATAGAAGGAGTATTTTTGAATTCGTGTCATACATGCATGGTTTGGAAAAATAGATGCACTATGCTTATTGGATTGTTGTTGTGTTCGTGTGTGTGTGTCTCTCTCTCTCTGTGTGTGTGTGGTCATATGCTTGATACATACAAAGTTTTCTCACCTCCATATTGTTCATCTTTTAAATTTGAATTTGCATTGGAAAACTTACTAGGGATATCATGAAATGTGAAATCCACGTTGAGATCACTATATCACAAACTCACTCTAATTCAACAACTCATCATAAATCAATTACCACATTGAGATTAGTATTTGCAAGGAAAATACGGGTATTGTAATGCACATAGATTCGTTCGGCAATTTAAAAGGTTCCTTTCATATTCTCGAATGGTAGGACCCAAGTACCCAACGGCTTACCAGCCAGACCTTGGCTCGTGTAGATCCAAAAAAAAGCCGGGCTCGTGTCCTCCGATGGCGTCCGTGGTACGCACATTAAGCAACCCCAACCAGTCGAGCCTCAACGTTTCAAGTAGAAATATCTGGTGGCCAGAATTCCAGCCCTAGGAAATTCCCCTCATGTCCCCGGTCCATAATGACTACCGATGAACAACGGAGGGATGCTTTAGTAACTAGACAACGTTACCTACCGTGCCGAGCACGGTTCAATTCCCTCGGTTGCCGCTCGTCAAGGTCACCCGTCAACTGTATTGCCTAGTACTACTACTACTACTACACCAGGATGAGCACAGAATTGAGCCCGTTTGTTCGTGCCTAGTACTTGAGGGATTATCCTTTTACTCTGCATATATAACTTGTCTCAAGTCTAACTAAGTAAAATATTTGACCAAATCCTTTCTTAAGAAATACAACAGGACAGATGTATGGCTTGAAAATTTATTGCATGATGTAGGTTATGATATTGTTTCGAATCCTGGATCTTAAATTTTAGAAAATCCAAAAGTGAGCGTAAATTCTTGAAACTAAGCATGGTCACGTGATATGGCACAAATATTACTTCGTAAGTTTTTTCTTCAATTTGAGACAAGCTGCTTATGACAAGTTGCACAAATGAAGAGCCAAGGTAGTTTGGAACAAAGACCTGTCACGTTAAGGCGAACGCTTTCACTATTGAAACCGTGGGCGTTTACGTGCCGCCACGAGTCCCCGATTCTCATCGGCAGGTGCCGTCCGAGCAAGAGTCTGAGTCGACGGGAGGCGTGCGAGCAGACCGCTACGCCGGCTATCAGGAAGGCGTGCGAGCAGACCGCTGTGCAGGCTCACCGGGAGGCGAGCCCTTTGACCAGGCTCCATCGCCCACTGTCGTCCCAACTGCTCTCACTTTTAATGTTGTCGGCGCCACAGTTTAAAATCAAGCCCGCACTACCCGGTATCGCTACAATCCTCTCTCTTCCTCTCTGATTCTCCTGTCGTCTACCTCCAACTAGCCTGACCTAAACGTACGCCATGCCGCATCACGATGGTCTGCCCTTAGTGTTCCAGTTTCCTGAGGAAGACACCCAGCCGGAGTCTCAAGAACATAAGGTGCTTTGGGACGAGCTTGAACTGGCCTTGCGGGAAGACGCCGCGCCTGTCCCCGCTCTCGTTCCGGCTCCCGTCGCCCCGACTGTGCCAGTGCCCATCCCCGTGGCATTGATGGGCTGGGAGCCGCACATTGTCGCCGAGCTTGATCCCACGGGGTTCCACGAGGTCCCCGCCGACTTTCACGCACCCATGCACCTGCCAGCGCATGCGCCTGCGCGTGCACTGATGCGCACGTCCATGCCGGTGCCCGTGCACCTGCCAGCGCATGTGCCTGCGCGTGCACTGACGTGCGCGCCCGTGCCGGTGCCCGTGCACATGGATGTCTCCGCCGTGCCGTTGACAGCGCCTGTCCCCGCGCGGGTGCTAGTGCCCCCCTCAGCGGCATGGATGGCCGCCGTCGACCGCTTCCTTGCACCAACGCCAGTCGCCTCCTCTCGCCAGTTGACTTGCTCCGAAGTCCAGAACATATTGGCCTTCCTTGAAGCTAGGCCAACGTCCAGGAGTACGCCAACAACGGCGCAAGACGTCACCGTCGCCGCCGGTCAGTGGCCCGACGACACACAGAGCACGGCAGAGGAGCCGCTTCCCACCGCGAGACCCCCCCGCCGCCGCCGCGTAATCTAAATTTGCCATGAAAAACGTTCGGATTGCCATGCTTAAAATCCGAACGTTTATCATTTCGGTTTATTTCATATCGATCGTCGTATAATTTAAAGTCAGAGTCAGAGTGAACGGAATGTATGTTTGATCGATTGAATGTTCTGCTAGAGCCGTATCAAATTAAATATAAAACGTCATCAAGCCACATGTATTCCTTGTCATCCAACGACCTAGGGGTGTTTGGTTCCAGGGACTTTTTGTGTTGGGACTAAAAAAAGTCCCTAAAAGTCCCTAGCAAACCAAACAGGGGGGACTTTTTTGAGACTTTTTGCTAAAAGTCCTTAGAAGCATCTCCTTGAGAGTCTTTTTCAAAAAGTCCTAGGGACTAGAAAAAGTCCTAGGACTAGAGAACCAAACACCACCTTAGACTGCTTCAATGTCGAGCGCTCAACACATTTAGCGTGCAGTTAATTTCATGCCAAAAATAGTGCTAATCACATGACAACGCGCAAATAATATCCTAGTAGTTAATATCCGTATGCACTTAATATACTTCCAAATTAACATGCATTGCACGTACACACTGACTAGTGCTACTAGTACGTGAATCTGGTGCCCTGACTTGTGAACACGACCAGATATGGTCAACGGCAACATCGCCCGCGAGTTCTTCCTGTTTGCCCATGCATCTAAACGCAGAAGGGGAGGAGAGAGAGAGAGCACACATGGAACCCACAAGTAAGTGAAGGCGAATAGTACTAAAAATAATATTACATGTTATCCATTAATTAGGTTGTGGTAATATAAAAATATTATGTGAACAAAGGGGGTACGACAAACATTGCTATTCTACGTATGTTGCCTATTGACGTGCGGCTTGAAGGCCCGGTCGCATGTTCGATCCTCGTCCTTTATTTTTTAATTTGTATATGGGTCCAAATTTGTTTCATGACATGTGTGCCCCTCGGTGTGTAGTTTGTAGCACTTTTGTGGGTCGAAATTTGTTCCATTCCAAGTGAACTATCGGTGTGTAGTTTTGTAGCTTATTTATAATAATTAAAGAGAATAACATAGTTTTTCAATAATACCATGGTGCGACGTTGAAGGCGAGAAAGGACATGCGAGAGAGTGATGACCGAGCTAGAGGGAAATCAACTAGGGGAGTTGCGTGGGTTGCAACGGTGTTTGGAGTAGTTGTGGGCCGAATGCTACGAAAATATAATCTAAACCGACCGGAATAAATTCCTACACAAACTAATCCAATGTTGGAGTGCCCCTCGCAATGTAAATAGCTCCGGCTTTGCGAGGGATGGAGAGGTAGTAGCTTCAACGCGTGGAAGATACCATGTGAGAAAGCGAGGTCAATCGAGAGACATATAGATAGAGATACAAAGTGAGTGTGGTCCGACATTCATTGAACAAATATATATGCTCTGGAGAGATATTGTCCGATTGAGCTTTTTGGCAAGGGTGAGGGCTGTAAGATAGAGCTTGAGAGATGATCCAGTCACAGACGTGTAGATATATTTTATGCGTGGGAGTAAGCAAGGTAAACCGATCACATAAGGTCGTCGTGCGATCGAAAGAGTGAGACAGGTTGGAGAGAGTGACCTAGATAGACGATGTGCATGAGAGAGTATACAATGCGAATAGGTCAAATTGGGCTCAAACATGGTGATATATCGTTTTTGTCTGAGAAAGAGCGAGGTCAATCTAGACATACGGAGAGAGAGAGAGAGAGAGAGAGAGAGAGAGAGAGAGATTGAGTGAGCGTGGCCCACCATGAGGTTGAAAGAGTGGCGGAGGCTTGGATGGACTGACCTAGATAGACAATCTGCGTGAGAGAGTATAGAGTGTGTCGATCGAGGCCCGAACAGGGAGATATATCATTTGTGTGTGAAAGAAAACGAGGTTAAACGAGACTCAGATAAAGAGAGCGAGATTGAGCGAGTGTGGCCCGTCGTGCGGAAGAAAGAGTGAGACAGTCTCGAGGGAGTGACCTAGATATACAACGTGCGTGCGTGTGCACAAGATGTTGGGGGGCTAGATAGGCAATGCATGTATTTAGCGCGAGAGGATGAGAGGGAGAGGGGGAAGAGAGAGAGAGCTCGACATGGGGTGCAATGGCGGGTGTGTGAGGTAAATACATTTGGTAACAGAGTGGAAAAAGGGGTTGTGTAGTTGAGAGACTTAGAGATCGAAATATGGAGAGAAAGAATGAACGTGTGTTGGAAACCGATAGCTTCCTAAGGTGGTTAGGAGAGGAGGATTGACCGATACAGGAAGTATGTCGCGTTTGTGCGGGGGGGGGGGGGGGGGCTAAAAACAACATTTGAATGTACATAGTACAAGACTTAATATCGATGTTTCAATTCGGTGTATATTGTAAGATTTGAACCGAGGACCAGGCATACGGGTAATTATTTCGAATTCGTGCCATGCTAAGTTTCGAAAAGTTGACATTGACTCGGTTTGTTGTGCTATTTTGTAGGTCATATGTTTGAATCCATCCAAAAGTTTTCTCACTACCATGGTGTTCATCATATACATATGAATTTGTATTAAAAAAGTAGCGTGGATACAGTGAAATGCGAAATCCATGTTAGAATTGGAGATCGCTACGTGACACACACTCTAATTCAAATAACTAACTACGTGACGCACACTGTAATTCAAATAACTAATTATGTGACACACACTCTAATCCACGTTAGTGTGGGTACCGTTTCGTTTTTTTTCAAATAACTCATCATTAATTAATTTATAGTACTCCCTCTGTTCACTTTTATAAGACCTTTAAGACATTTCAGACAATGTGCAAAAAAGTTCATTTTAAGTTGTCTGAAACGACTTACAAAAGTGAACGGATGGAGTATCTCATTTTGAATGACTAATTATTGCAAGGAAAACACGGGCATGGTAATACATACAGATTCGTTTGCAAATGAAAGAAGATTCATTTGCATTCTCAAATGTAGGCGCACCACGCAGACCAGGGCCTTGTCAGGGTGGATGTTGCTTCGGTGCCTTAAAGGCAATTGCCTTTGGGTCACTGACATGTGGGCTAGCCACCTGTTGGGCCCACATGTCATGGACACAAAGGCAGGTGCCTTAAGGCACCGAAGCATAGTCCTTTCGGGGTGGTCGCGTGTGTCGGACGGACGCGTAGCACCCAGCCACCCAACCCCCCCCCCCCCAAGAAAAGGAAGACGACAATATAAGTTCACGCTTCCATGTTTTGGATTGAAATATCTGGCGGCCCCAATTCCAGCCCTGCAAAATCTCTCTTCTCCACCGTCCCCTTCCGCTCCCAGATTTGCTCAAATCCCTAATTCGCCGCCAACCCTCGAATCGCCCCTTGTTTCATCTCTTTCCCCACCATTCCCCACCTATGTGCCAGACGACGACGACGAAGACGACGGTCGCGCTTCACCACCGCACCGGAGCTACCTCATCTACGCCCTCGTCCACCGCAACGGGTGGTCCACAGACAACGTCGGCCGCCGCAACCGACGTGCCTCATAGACACCGAGTTCCACCGCATCAGGTGCGCTTCACCGAAGTCGTCTCCCAGCTCACCGGGGCTACTTCACCGAGCACATCATCGCACCTCCGCCCCCCGAGGCCATTGGGGCTTCACCAACAGTCTCGTCCACCGCATCGTAGCGCTCCGCTGCCACTCAAGATCTGCATCCGTGCGCGACCAGCCAACGCCAGCGCATCACCCTCAATGGCTCTGAAGTGATCCGCACTCTAGCTAGGCGAGCATGCCCGAACGCCAGCCCTAACTAGGTATCCACACATCACTCCCTTGTGCACTGTTCCGACGATGTTTGGATATTCTTTCACTGCTCTCTTAGCTTACATGCCTATGCAACTCTGACTTTAACTCTTATTTCTTCTGGAGATATCATCTAAAACAAGCAAATCCATTTTTTAGCAAAGCATGACGGCGCTACGGGATCTGGTACACATCCTACACACCCGTATAACCTTGTAAGTATCTGTCCTCCGGTACATCATCAAGGTCGATTCCTCTTATTTGATCAACCATTTGTCATGTCAAAAATGTAGAGGGGGATGCAAGGAGCACAAGGCCTGCACATCCAAGCAAGTGGCAACATGGACTTGTACATGGAACATCCCAAGCGCAAGCAAAGCTGCAGTGAGGCTGTACAACGAGCTAGCGTAAGTCCCTGCATTTCATTTAATTCGTACTGGCATTCGTGTATGATTTGTGTGCAGTGGCTGATCCACGAATTCAAGTTACCAGGGGCGAACATTTAACTTAAAAAATGTGAAGGCACTTGCACTCCGGAAATCAACATAACTTGAGAAATGTGAAGCTACATGCACTTTGAAAACCAGCTAATGATCCAAAGTAGTTCAGATTATAAACACTAAATGATGCAAGCACCAAAAAACACAAAATGCAACATGGTGTACAAGGACTACAAACATGGTCTGTACATGCTTCAATTATTCGTTCTCTGGCTGAAAATATCGAAGTGTAATTGCACGTATAACCAGTGCGCAAACTGCATATCAATATATCTATCCTGCACAAGTATGCCAATAGTTTCAAACAACAGATTAGAAAAGTATTTACGCTATGTTGTCATGATACGGGGACTTTCTGTTAGATGGCCTCGATGTTTCCTCAAACTATGAAAATGCACTATAATTTGCTTGTCATCAATGCCTGCAAATCTCTGTCTCTCTCAACATAGTAGATCATCATTAGAAACTAAATCCTTCAATGAGCTTGCAAAATGCTTGCATTAGATCCCTCATTAGACACTATATGTTCATCACCAGGAGCATGTAAAATGTTTGCATCAAATCCTTCATTAGCAGTCTGTTCATTAGACACTTCAGGCTCAAGAACAACATGAGCTTGTATGTTTGCACCGGAAACTTGATTAGATACATCAGATTCAGTCAGTTCAATATTGATTGGGGGAGTTATAAAATAAGTAGAAATTGGTTTCATTTTCTCATAGATTCCCTACATACAAGCAGTTTTACAACACCGTCATGTTTAACTATTGGCCAGAAATTGAAGAGTTGAATTAGATATAATCAAGGATGTGATGTACCTGCTCGTTGCGCATGCTACTCTTGCAAGCTGCGACTGTCTGTTTGCCCAAGCTCGATGCCATGCCCGTGCTGTCGCCGCTGCCTCCCATGCAGGCTACACCCAGGGTTGGATCTTCATCTTCTTGTCCTTTCGTTCGCTTGAAGCCCGGCGACTGCCCTCCAATGAGGGCGCGAGGAAGTGCTGTGTCGGTCTGTCCAGCGGCGGCTAGGTTAGGAGCGAACCAGACTAGAGGCTGGAGCGAATGAATTGGGATTTTTCCTGCTGTCGATCGATATGGGAGGCGCTCGTTTGGGCCGCGAGCCTGCTATAGGGCCTGCCTTGCACTTATGTTATTGGCCCATCCAAAGTGAAACATTTTTCTTTATTTTTTACATTGTCTGCTCGTGCGTTGGGGGAAACAAAACTAGCGTGGGCCAACCTGGACGACTCAAACTAGGTGCACACTTTCCAGCCACCTGAGGCGGCCGCCCATACCAGCCCCTATGGTGGCGTCGCCCCTTTTTGCGTGTATGATTGGATAGTGAAAAATATTCCAGTGGCGCTTTTGATTTACCCACAGAATGGTTGAATTGCTTGTTTCTATGAACTGAGTTCGCCAATAATGTGAAGGATGCCAGTCTTTTCATCCTATTGTAGATTGCTTAGATCTCGATATGCCAAAAGTAATCGCATGAAATATACAGTAGAAGCCAGTGTGATGTGTTTGGCTACAACTAGTCTGACTACACGTCCTCATATAACATATCAAGGACGCACCATCTTACCAGATTAACCATTCGACTTACCCATGCAGTGTGGGAAGAAAGAAGTATTGGGACTGCGTATCCAAGCAATTGATGACATGGACTCCTTCATACAACCTTGTAGGCGAAAAAGAAGTTGGAGTGTGCCTGTACAAAGAACTAGCGTAAGTTCAGTTACCTGCTTCTTGGAATTTTAATTAGCCACTTATTGCAAAATTGTTCAATTATGTTGCTTGGCTTAATTTAGTTTGCTACTGATTACATAATGGCACAGCCTTTTAATCATATTGTAGACTGCGCCTATCTATGTGTTTGATACTTACTGTTAAGAATTACCTTTTTGCCTTAATTTAAATATCTACTTGTTTGTTTAACTGCTTTGCTGCTGCAACAGCGGGTTACAATGATGTTAAGAACTACTTTTCAGCATCCAATTGAAACTCTTTAATTCCTTGTTTGTTTAACTGGTTTGCTGTTATAACTCCCAGTTGAGATGTTTTGCTAACTTCAACTTTTCTGAATCCAATCAGAACTTTAATGACAAAAAAGGTTAGCCCAAGATCAAAGAGTGAGGTCCCCATGGACGTTGCATCATCCTACAGCAGTGGCACCGGCCCAATCGTGCATTATGAATTGACAACTGCTGATGCTCTAGAGGCTAAACTAGTGGTAGAAAGAGATTCTGCTTCTACACTTAGAGATGAAGTTGACATGTTGAGGAAGCAAACAGCACAATCACAAGAAGTACTCAAGACAACCATTAAATATTTAGTGGATTTCAAAACGAAGAAAGCTGAGACTGACCAGATTGTTAAGGTCCTGAAGGAAAAAAGAAAATTATATTCCTACTTAGTAAATCATAGGTGAAATGTTCTTTCCATAGTTGAATAACCTTTGTGTTGTCTGTTCATGTAATCAATCAAACCATTTGGTTTAGAGATCATGTAATAATTGTTTTTTTGTTTTTTGTTTTGTAATTTTATTTGAGCACAAGTCTGTATTAATTGATAAGACTCGGAGACATTTCATTTGATTGTTGTGCCAGACCTACAAATATGCCAATCGGGCTGAATGTGCATTCAGCAATAGTAGTAGTATAGATGGACCATAAGTGGCACGCATCGGAAAGGGCCAAGATGCTGGCTAAAAAAAGGATGTTGTTGTAGCCAAAAAAAGTACAGCGGCCTGGCTTATGTATGTTAGTTGATATTATTGATCCATATACTCTATAAGTGTTTATATGTCTGTTAGTTCTGTACATTCTTGGTAGATTGACTCGATATTTGAATCTTGATACATCGCTTGTGTACATATCTAAATGGGAGTACACATTATGTTGTGTGTGACATTTGAGTTGGACATGAAGTGTTCCAAATATTCGAATTCACCTTAAACTGGATTCTAGTTTCTTAATTTGAGTATCGGCATTTGTAAACCATATTCATATATGAGAGTGGAATACATCTTTGTCGTCCTTTTGAAGATATATAAAAACACATAGAATGATTTATAAAGATTCATATATGAATACAAAATGGATTCGAATTTAGTTGCCAGGGTAAACGTGGATGCTTATTGTCCCAAAATTTGAAAGAAGTAGCAAAATGTCCACTCCCACGTCGGCTGCCCGAAGCCAAGTGTTTGGAAGATGGAAATTACTGTCTACCCATTACAAGGACAATCCATCGGCCCGATTTCCACTGCTCTAAATAGGGGTAGGTTAGTAACTTCAATTAGACGTGACACGACCACCTCTGAGCCCATTCCGACACGGTGGGCGCCAAACATGGGAGGCAAAACTCATTTGATTCAAGCTCGTCCGAAAGACCTCTGTTTCTCCCTCCATTCCCCATTCATACACGGTGGGCGGCAAAACAAACCCGACTCGGTATTTTCAATGGGGGCAGGTTTGTAACTTCACTCAGACATGACACAACCGCCCTACCTTCCAGCCCCGTTCATACACCGTGGGTGCCAACCATGGGCGCCAACCACCCTGTCCTCGCCCGAAATCGCTCTGGGCAAATATTGGCGAGATGCGAGATTACCGTCCTATCCCCAACCGACGAGACGTCCAAATTTTAAACGGGAGCTAAGTTCATAAGTTTCCCATATTTTAGACAGGCGCGTCCCAAAAACATGGTTTCCCGTACCTCTCCCTCCATTTTCCCATTCATACACCGTCCGCGCTAGAACACCCCATCCCCACACCAGCCTCCGTCCGCCACCCCATCCATCGCCGCTGTCCTCCACCACATCCATTGCCACCGTCCTCCACCATGCCGAGGCGCCTACCAAGACCGCGTCGTCCACTGCTAGAGATGGACGTTTCTCATCCACGGTGATGGACCAATAGCCTTGCATCATGTCCTCTAGCTTCATCGGCGCCGTCGTCCTCTTTGACGGGGCCGCTCACACGACCTTCTCTTCCACCGCAACGGGACTTATCCCCCGATGCACCCGTCTACCATCACAGATCTGCTTCAACGCCATCGACAGCTGTCGCACCCCCGATGCCTACACGGCGCCGCAAGAGAGGTGCTACTTCATATCTCCTCAACTTTTTGAGCTCAACCAGAAAATATATCTTAACTTGGTTACTCTACTTTCTTTTCATCTCTTAGAATTTAGTTCTTAGTTCGAAGCAAACAATGGATGCTAAATATCATTTCTCCAGTTTGCAGCTTCAAATCTGCCATGGCACAGCCATAATACGGTTTAATTGATCATGCTTAGGGTTTAATTGATCATGTTGGTTCCATGGTGGTTTCTTTAATAGAAATCAGAGGGGAAAGCCTCTTTTGCTAAAAAAAAATATGCTTAGTTTCGGAGTAATGGGCCACGGGTAGGCTAACCGGAAGCCCAGAACCTTTCTAGACATCGGGGAAGGCTGCGCCCCTCAAGACCTCTGGGAGTCGGCAGCATCGCATCCGACTACCCACTCACGGCCGAGTCCCAGGGGCGACTTTGAGATGAGCCGACTCCTAGCTGGTGGCTTCCAGAGAAGACGGCTATGGGGAGTCGGCCCGCGACTCCAACCACCTAATGCTCTCATAAGGAGGGACGGGACGGGGCATGGCCTTAGTAAGGTCCACACCCGCACCTTACCAAGGGCAGGCATGGCCACAGTACGCCGTACCACCGGAGATCTCCGTCCGGCGCGGCACTATTGCCATGCCAGCCTTGACATCAGCCCCAGCAAGCGGAACCCTGTGCCCACGATGGCATGTCCGTACGACCCAGAGACGACAGGTCCCACCAGTCAGCGGGGGTCCAGAAGACGGCGAGAGTGCCACCAGTCGGAACTGGTGGGAGTCGGCCTCCAGGAATCGGTTAGCCCCTCCCACGGGCCCCGCACGCCATTAACCAGACAAGACGGGGAATGGTAACAGTGATCGCCCGTCAGGCGGTGGCACTGTTGCCATGACCCCACGACCAAGCCAGTGTCATTAGAAGCACAACTATAGTAATCCGCAGTCGGCAAGACCCGCCTGCGGCGGACATGGCCTGACGGCTCCATACCGGTCCAGTCGGCGGGGCCCACCAGACGGCGGGCCTCGGCAGTCAGCGGAGAAGACGGCGGGCCCCGGCAGTCAGCGGAGAAGACTGCGGCCTGAGAGACAGACGGCTGGGACCGGCGCCCAGCCGGATTACCATTGTACCCCTGGGGGTAGGCCTATATAAACCCCCCAGGGCACCCATGCAAAGGGTTGGAATCCATTAGCACTAGACCAGATCATATAGGAAGGAGAGAGCTAGCCTTGCCTTCTCCTACCTCCAGGAAATAGCTCGAGGAGCAACCGTGTACACACTTTGCCATAGTGATCATGCGGAGACCCCGCAGAGCAGCAGTAGGGGTGTTATCTCCCCGGAGAGCCCTGAAGCTGGGTAAGATTCGTCGGCGTGCATGTCTTTGCCTCATCCCGTTTCCAAGCACCGGCGATGTTCTACTCGCCCCCACCATGATAAGCCATCCCTTGGCATATGTCGCACCCAAACCCCGACATTTGGTGCCCACCGTGGGGCCAGTGTTGGAAATATGCCCTAGAGGCAATAATAAATTGGTTATTATTATATTTCCTTGTACATGATAATCGTTTATTATCCATGCTAGAATTGTATTGATAGGAAACTCACATACATGTGTGGATACATAGACAACACCATGTCCCTAGTAAGCCTCTAGTTGACTAGCTCGTTGATCAACAGATGGTTATGGTTTCCTGACCATGGACATTGGATGTCGTTGATAACGGGATCACATCATTAGGAGAATGATGTGATGGACAAGATCTAATCCTAAGCCTAGCACAAAGATTGTGTAGTTCATATGCTAAAGCTTTTCTAATGTCAAGTATCATTTCCTTAGACCATGAGATTGTGCAACTCCCGGATACCGTAGGAATGCTTTGGGTGTACCAAACGTCACAACGTAACTGGGTGGCTATAAAGGTACACTACAGGTATCTCCGAAAGTGTCTGTTGGGTTGGCACGAATCGAGACTAGGATTTGTCACTCCGTGTGACGGAGAGGTATCTCTGGGCCCACTCGGTAGGACATCATCATAATGTGCACAATGTGATCAAGGAGTTGATTACGGGATGATGTGTTACGGAACGAGTAAAGAGACTTGCCGGTAACGAGATTGAACAAGGTATCGGGATACCGACGATCGAATCTCGGGCAAGTACAATACCGCTAGACAAAGGGAATTGTATACGGGATTGACTGAGTCCTTGACATCGTGGTTCATCCGATGAGATCATCGTGGAACATGTGGGAACCAACATGGGTATCCAGATCCCGCTGTTGGTTATTGACCGGAGAACGTCTCGGTCATGTCTGCATGCTTCCCGAACCCGTAGGGTCTACACACTTAAGGTTCGATGACGCTAGGGTTATAAAGGAAGTTTGTATGTGGTTACCGAATGTTGTTCGGAGTTCCGGATGAGATCCCGGACGTCACGAGGAGTTCCGGAATGGTCCGGAGGTAAAGATTTATATATCAGAAGTCATCATACGCGAAAGAGTTCGGGGGGTACCGGCATTGTACCGGGACCACCGAAGGGGTTCCGGGGGTCCACCGGGAGGGTCCACCTGCCCCGGAGGGCCCTATGGGCTGTATGTGGAGAGGGACCAGCCCCTTAGTGGGCTGGGCGCCTCCCCCTTTAGGGCCCATGCGCCTAAGGGTTTGGGGGAACCCTAAAGGGGGCGCCCCCCTTGCCTTGGGGGGCAAGGCATCCCCTCCTGGCCGCCGCCCCCTCCTCAGATGGGATCTGAGGGGGCTGGGCCCCCTCTCCCTTGCCCCTGTATATATGTGGGGGTGGGAGGGCAGCCGTACCAATGTGCTGGCGCAGCCCTTCCCCTCTCCCAAGTCCTTCTCCTCTCTCGCGGTGCTTGGCAAAGCCCTGCAGGATTGCCACGCTCCTCCACCACCACCACGCCGTTGTGCTGCTGCTGGATGGAGTCTTCCTCAACCTCTCCCTCTCTCCTTGCTGGATCAAGGCATGGGAGACGTCACCGGGCTGTACGTGTGTTGAACGCGGAGGTGCCGTCCGTTCGGCACTTGGTCATCGGTGATTTGGATCACGGCGAGTACGACTCCATCAACCCCGTTCACTTGAACGCTTCCGCTTAGCGATCTACAAGGGTATGTAGATGCACTCTCTTCCCCCTCGTTGCTGGTTTCTCCATAGATAGATCTTGGTGACACGTAGGAAAATTTTGAATTTCTGCTACGTTCCCCAACAGTGGCATCATGAGCTAGGTCTATTGCGTAGATTCTTTGCACGAGTAGAACACAAAGTAGTTGTGGGCGTTGATTTTGTTCAATATGCTTACCGTTACTAGTCCAATCTTGATTCGGCGGCATTGTGGGATGAAGCGGCCCGGGCCGACCTTACACGTACACTTACGTGAGACAGGTTCCACCGACTGACATGCACTAGTTGCATAAGGTGGCTAGCGGGTGCCAGTCTCTCCCACTTTAGTCGGATCGGATTCGATGAAAAGGGTCCTTATGAAGGGTAAATAGCAATTGACATATCACGTTGTGGTTTTGCGTAGGTAAGAAACGTTCTTGCTAGAAACCCATAGCAGCCACGTAAAACATGCAAACAACAATTAGAGGACGTCTAACTTGTTTTTGCAGGGTATGCCATGTGATGTGATATGGCCAAAAGGATGTGATGAATGATATATGTGATGTATGAGATGATCATGTTCTTGTAATAGGAATCACGACTTGCATGTCGATGAATATGACAACCGGCAGGAGCCATAGGAGTTGTCTTAATTTATTAATGACCTGTGTGTCAACATAAACGTCATGTAATTACTTTACTTTATTGCTAACTGTTAGTTGTAGTAGTAGAAGTAATTGTTGGCGAGACAACTTCATGAAGACACGATGATGGAGATCATGATGATGGAGATCATGGTGTCATGCCGGTGACGATGATGATCATGGAGCCCCGAAGATGGAGATCGAAAGGAGCAAAGTGATGATGGCCATATCATGTCACTATTTGATTGCATGTGATATTTATCATGTTATTACATCTTATTTGCTTAGAACGACGGTAGTAAATAAGATGACCCCTCATTAAAATTTCAAGAAAGTGTTCCCCCTAACTGTGCACCGTTGCGAAAGTTCGTCGTTTCGAAGCACCACGTGATGATCGGGTGTGATAGATTCTTACGTTCACATACAACGGGTGTAAGACAGATTTAGACACGCGAAACACTTAGGTTGACTTGACGAGCCTAGCATGTACAGACATGGCCTCGGAACACAAGAGACCGAAAGGTCGAGCATGAGTCGTATGGTAGATACGATCAACATGAAGATGTTCACCGATGATGACTAGTCCGTCTCACGTGATGATCGGACACGGCCTAGTTGACTCGGATCATGTAATCACTTAGATGACTAGAGGGATGTCTATCTGAGTGGGAGTTCATAAGATGAACTTGTTTATCCTGAACATAATCAAAAGAACTTTGCAAATCATGTCATAGCTTAAGCTTTAGTTCTACTGTGTTAGATACGTTCCTAGAGAAAATATAGTTGATAGTAGCAATTATGCGGACAATAGAAGGCTTATGTCCTTAATGCAACACTCGGTGTGCTGGACCTCGAACGTGGTCTGTGGATGTTGCGAACATCTGACATACACGTTTTGATGACTACATGATAGTTCGGTATTGTTAAATGGTTTAGAATTAAGGCACCGAAGACATTTTTGAAATGTCGCGGAACATATGAGATGTTTCGAGGGCTGAAATTGGGATTTCAGGCTCGTGCCCATGTCAAGAGGTATAAGACCTCCGACGATTTTCTTAGCCTGCAAACTAAGGGAGAAAAGCTCAATCGTTGAGCTTGTGCTCAGAATGTCTGAGTGCAACAATCACTTGAATCGAGTGGGAGTTGATCTTCCAGATAAGATAGTGATGTTTTCTCCAATGTCATTGCCACCAAGCTACTAGAGCTTCGTGATGAACTATAACATATCAGGGATAGATATGATGATCCTTGAGATATTCGTGATGCTTGACACCGCGAAAGTAGAAGTCAAGTAGGAGCATCAATTGTTGATGGTTAGTTAAAAACCACTAGTTTCAAGAAGGGCAAGGGCAAGAAGGGATACTTCATGAAACGGCAAGTCAGCTGCTGCTCTAGTGGAGAAACCCAAGGTTGAACCCAAACCCGAGACTGAGTGCTTCTGTAATAAGGGGAACAACCACTGGAGCAGAATTACCCTAGATACTTGGTAGATGAGAAGGCAGTCGATAGAAGTATATTGGATATACATTATGTAAATGTGTACTTTACTAGTACTCCTAGTAGCACCAGGGTATTAGATACCGGTTCGGTTGCTAAGTGTTAGTAACTCGAAATAAAAGCTACGAAATAAGCGGAAACTAGCTAAAGGTGAGCTGACGAGATGTGTTGGAAGTGTTTCCAAGGTTGATGTGATCAAGCATCGCACGCTCCCTCTAACATCGAGATTGTTGTTAAACCTAAATAATTGTTATTTGGTGTTTGCGTTGAGCATAGACATGATTGGATTATGTCTATCGCAATACGGTTATTCATTTAAAGAGAATAATGGTTACTCTATTTATTTGAATAATACCTTCAATGGTCTTGCACCTAAAATGAATGGTTTATTGAATCTCGATCATAGTGATACACATGTTCATGCCAAAAGATATAAGATAGTAATGATAGTACCACCTACTTGTGGCACTGCCATGTAAGTCATATTGGTATAAAACGCATGAAGAAGCTCCATGTTGATGGATCTTTGGACTCACTCATTTTTGAAAAGGATTGAGACATGTGAACCATGTCTATTGGTATACAGGCATGAAGAAACTCCATGCAGATGGACCGTTTGGACTCACTTGATTTTGAATCGCTTGAGACATGCAAATCATACCACATGGGCAAGATGACTGAAAGCTTCGGTTTCAGTAAAATGGAACAATAAAGCAACTTGTTGGAAGTAACACATTTTGATGTGTGCAGTCCAATGAGTGCTGAGGCACACAGTGGATATCGTTATGCTCTTACTTCACAGATGATTTGAGTAGATACTGAGCATATTTACTTAATAAAACACAAGTCTGAATTATTGAATGGTTCAAGTAATTTCAGAATGAAGTTGAAGATCGTCGTGACAAGAGGATAAAATATCTATGATATGATCATAGAGATGAATATCTGAGTTGCGAGTTTGGTACACAATTGAGACATTGTGGAAATTGTTTCACGACTAGTACCGCCTGGAACACCATAGTGTGATGGTGTGTCCGAACATCATAACTGCACCCTATTGGATATGATGCATACCATGATGTCTCTTATCAAATTACCACTATCGTTCATGGGTTAGGCATTAGAGACAACCGCACTCACTTTAAATAGGGCACCACGTAATTCCGATAAGATGACACCGTATGAACTATGGTTTAGAGAAACCTAAGCTGTCATTTCTTATAAGTTTGGGGCTGCGACGCTTATGTGAAAAAGTTTCAGGCTGATAAGCTCGAACCCAAAGCGGATAAATGCATCTTCATAGGACACCCAAAACAGTTGGGTATACCTCCTATCTCAGATCCGAAAGCAATAGGGATTGTTTCTGAAATCGGGTCCTTTCTCGAGGAAAAGTTTCTCTCGAAAGAATTGAGTGGGAGGATGGCGGAGACTTGATGAGGTTATTGAACGATCACTTCAACTAGTGTGTAGCAGGGCACATGAAGTTGTTCCTGTGGCACCTACACCAATTGAAGTGGAAGCTTGTGATAGTGATCATGAGACTTCGGATCAAGTCACTCCCAAACCTCGTAGGACGACAAGGATGCGTACTACTCCAGAGTGGTACGTAATCCTGTCTTGGAAGTCATATTGCTAGACAACAATGAACCTACGAGCTATGGAGAAGCGATGGTGGGCCCGGATTCCGATGAATGGCTTGAGGCCATAAAATCTGAGAGAGGATCCATGTAAGAAAACAAAGTATGGACTTTGGAAGAACTACTTGATGGTCGTAAGGCTGTTAGGTACATATGGATTTTAAAAGGAAGACGGACAATGATGGTAAGTATCACCATTAAGAAAGCTCGACTTGTCGTTAAGATGTTTTTCGACAAGTTCAAGGAGTTGACTACGATGAGACTTTCTCACTCGTAGCGATGCTAAGAGTCTGTTGGAATTAGCAGGTACTGCATTATTTATGAAATCTTGAAGATAGGATGTCAAAAATATTGTTTCCTTGATGGTTTTCTTGAGGAAAGGTTGTATGCGATACAACCAGAAGTTTTTGTCGATCTTGAAAGATGCTAACAAGTATGCAAAGCTCCAGCAATCCTTCTAAGGACTGGAGTAAGCATCTCGGAGTTGGAATGTACACTTTGATGAGATGATCAAAGATTTTGGGGTTTATACAAAGTTTATGAGAAACTTGTATTTCCAAAGAAGTGAGTGGGAGCACTATAGAATTTCTGATAAGTATATGTGGATGACATATTGTTGATCAGAAATGATGTAGAATTTCTGGAAAGCATATAGGGTTATTTGAAAGGTGTTTTTCAGGAAAACCTGGATTAAGCTACTTGAACATTGAGCATCAAGATCTAGAAGGATAGATCAAAACTGCTTAATGGTACTTTCAAATGAGCACATACCTTGACATGATCTTGAAGGTGTTCAAGATGGATCAGTCAAAGAAGGAGTTCTTGCCTGAGTCCTAAGGTATGAACTTAAAAGTTAAAGCTCGACCACGACAGGAGAAAGAGGAAGGACGAAGGTTGTCCCCTATGCTTTTGTCATAGGCTCTATACGGGATGCCATGCTGAGTACTGCACCTGATGTGTGCCTTGCCACATGTCTGGCAAGAGGGTACAAAGGTGATCTAGGAGTAGATCACCAGATAGCGGTCAAAATTATCCTTAGAGGAATAAGGATATGTTTCTCGATCATGGAGGTGATAAAGAGTTCGACGTAAAGAGTTACGTTGATGCAAGCTTAACACCTATCCGGATAGCTCTGAGTAGAGATACCGGATACATATAATGGAGCAACAATTTAAAAATAGCTCCAAGTAGAATAGTTATTTGAAATGGCTCCAAATATAGCGTAGAAATTTGCAAAGTACATACGGATCTGAATATTGCAGACCCGTTGACTAAAACCTCTCTCACAAGCAACATGATCAAACCCAGAACTCATTGAGTGTTAATCACATAGTGATGTGAACTAGATTATTGACTCTAGTAAACTCTTTAGATGTTGGTCACATGGCGATGTGACCTGTGAGTGTTAATCACATGGCGATGTGAACTAGATTATTGACTCTAGTGCAAGTGGGAGACTGTTGGAAATATGCCCTAGAGGCAATAATAAATTGGTTATTATTATATTTCCTTGTTCATGATAATCGTTTATTATCCATGCTAGAATTGTATTGATAGGAAACTCAGATACATTTGTGGATACATAGACAACACCATGTCCCTAGTAAGCCTCTAGTTGACTAGCCCGTTGATCAATAGATGGTTACGGTTTCCTGACCATGGACATTGGATGTCGTTGATAACGGGATCACATCATTAGGAGAATGATGTGATGGACAAGACCCAATCCTAAGCCTAGCACAAAGATCGTGTAGTTCATATGCTAAAGCTTTTCTAATGTCAGGTATCATTTCCTTAGACCATGAGATTGTGCAACTCCCGGATACCGTAGGAATGCTTTGGGTGTACCAAACGTCACAACGTAACTGGGTGGCTATAAAGGTACACTACAGGTATCTCCGAAAGTGTCTGTTGGGTTGGCACGAATCGAGACTGGGATTTGTCACTCCGTGTGACGGAGAGGTATCTCTGGGCCCACTCGGTAGGACATCATCATAATGTGCACAATGTGATCAAGGAGTTGATTACGGGATGATGTGTTATGGAACGAGTAAAGAGACTTGCCGGTAACGAGATTGAACAAGGTATCGGGATACCGACGATCGAATCTCGGGCAAGTACAATACCGCTAGACAAAGGGAATTTTATACGGGATTGACTGAGTCCTTGACATCATGGTTCATCCGATGAGATCATCATGGAACATGTGGGAACCAACATGGGTATCCAGATCCCGCTGTTGGTTATTGACCGGAGAACGTCTCGGTCATGTCTGCATGCTTCCCGAACCCGTAGGGTCTACACACTTAAGGTTCGATGACGCTAGGGTTATAAAGGAAGTTTGTATGTGGTTACCGAATGTTGTTCGGAGTCCCGGATGAGATCCCAGACGTCACGAGGAGTTCCGGAATGGTCCGGAGGTAAAGATTTATATATGGGAAGTCATCATACGGTCACCAAAAGAGTTCGGGGGGTACCGGCATTGTACCGGGACCACCGAAGGGGTTCCGGGGGTCCACCGGGAGGGTCCACCTACCCCGGAGGGCCCTATGGGCTGTATGTGGAGAGGGACCAGCCCCTTAGTGGGCTGGGCGCCTCCCTCTTTAGGGCCCATGCGCCTAAGGGTTTGGGGGAACCCTAAAGGGGGCGCCCCCCCTTGCCTTGGGGGGCAAGGTACCCCCTCCTGGCCGCCGCCCCCTCCTCAGATGGGATCTGAGGGGGCTGGCCCCCCTCTCCCTTGCCCCATATATATATGTGGGGGTGGGAGGGCAGCCGTACCAATGTGCTGGCGCAGCCCTTCCCCTCTCCCAAGTCCTTCTCCTCTCCCGCGGTGCTTGGCGAAGCCCTGCAGGATTGCCACGCTCCTCCACCACCACCACGCTGTTGTGCTGCTGCTGGATGGAGTCTTCCTCAACCTCTCCCTCTCTCCTTGCTGGATCAAGGCATGGGAGACGTCACCGGGCTGTACGTGTGTTGAACGCGGAGGTGTCGTCCGTTCGGCACTTGGTCATCGGTGATTTGGATCACGGCGAGTACGACTCCATCAACCCCGTTCACTTGAACGCTTCCGCTTAGCGATCTACAAGGGTATGTAGATGCACTCTCTTCCCCCTCGTTGTTGGTTTCTCCATAGATAGATCTTGGTGACACGTAAGAAAATTTTGAATTTCTGCTACGTTCCCCAACAGCCAGGTGCACCGTCGTCCGGAGACCTGCTCTGGACGGGAACCCTTTTCCTCCCTGGCGAGCGCAGCCAGCCTGGCACGCCAGACAGAGTCTGCGCCGACGCGCTGCACGGTGCCGAGATCGCCTGCGCAGCCAGTTGCCTCACCGAACTTGTCGGCGAGGTCCGCCTCTCCAACGAGCCTGCATCCGACGCAGGCACGGGCGGCTCCGAGAGCCTCCTCGCGGGCCTCCTTGACCAACTCCACGTTGCCAGCGAGCCTGCCATGGACTTGGAGTCCGTAGGCTCCACCGACCCGATGCTGGTCGACTCCAACACCGTGTCACTCGACGCGTTTCCCACCAACATGGTGGTCTACAACGAGCCGCTCCCTCGCGCTGAGAGCGGCGGAAGCACCGTCACAGAGGTGCTCGTCATCGATCATGGCGAGCATTCCGGCGGAGGAGCTCATGACCTGCTCGACGCGGCGCTACAAGACCTAACCGCGCCCATTCCCGAACACGCCGACACCGAGACGCTGGAGGCACGCCGCCTCCAGCTCATAGAAGGCGCAAAGAAGCTGGTCAGCATGAGGCGCTTGTCAGAGGCCTACCAGCGTGAGATGGATCGCGCTGTGGGCGGCTCGCCGGCTCCGACTGGGCCTAGCCGCCTTGGCACGGTCCAGCAGCGCGGCGTTGCCATCGCCAACCTGTTCGGGGCAAATCGCCCCGTATACGCCACGCCTGCTGAGAACATCCGAGCCGCCCAGGCGGCGGCTGACGAGCTGGACAATTTCGAGGGCGAAGAGCGTCGCCTGATGACGGAGCGCGTCCAGCGGCTCCTCGACGCGGCCACCGAGCAAAACGCGGCCGGCTGCCGCGCAGATGCGCCGCGACGGCAGGATGACGACCCGCCTCCCCGCCGAGACCAAGGCGTGACGTCACGGACGCCGACTGGCGGTGTCCGCGGAAGAAAAGACAAGGATCCGGTTGTCAGCCACAGTCGGACTCGCGTCACCATCGAGCGCGGCCAAGACGGCCGCCCAAGAGCAGTGGAACGGCGGGACGACTGCCCGCCTCCTCCCCCTCGCAAGGAAAGGCGAGTCTCCCCGCCGCCTATTGAACATCCGACTCTCGGCGACCGCCTTGGCCGTCGAGAGGGAGTCGGAGAACACAAAGCACGCCACCGGATCGACCGACTCCACCGATCCCTGGCGCTAGAAGAAGAAGACGAGTTGGGTCTGCCGTGTTTTGGTCCCCGCATCCGAGATGAGCCCTTTCCCAGAGGGTTCATGCTCCCCAGAGACACGCCCAAGTACACCGGCTCCATGAAGCCGGAAGACTGGCTGGTTGACTACTCCACGGCCGTCAGTATAGCGAACGGCAACAAGCGAGTTGCCGTGAAGTATGTTCCACTCATGCTCCAGGGCACGGCCCGGACATGGTTGAACAGCCTGAAGCCCCGCAGCATCAACAGCTGGGTCGACTTCACCGACGCCTTCGTTCGGAACTTCACAAGCACATACAAGCGGCCTCCCAAGCCTCGCCAGCTTTCCTTGTGCGTGCAAGGCCCCAGCGAGTTAACTCGCGACTACCTCACGCGCTGGGCCGAGCTTCGGAACTCCTGCGAGGGCGTGCACGAGGTGCAGGCTATCGAGTACTTCACCGCCGGGTGCAGAGAAGGCACCCTCCTCAAGCTGGGTCGACTTCACCGACGCCTTCGTCCGCAACTTCACAAGCACGTACAAGCGGCCTCCCAAGCCTCGCCAGCTTTCCTTGTGCGTGCAAGGCCCCAGCGAGTCAACTCGCAACTACGTCACGCGCTAGGCCGAGCTTTGGAACTCCTGCGAGGGCGTGCACGAGGTGCAGGCTATCGAGTACTTCACCGCCGGGTGCAGAGAAGGCACCCTCCTCAAGCACAAGCTCCTCTGCGACGAGCCAGAGACCCTCGACGAGCTGCTGATCGTAGCAGACAAGTATGCCACAGCCGACTCCTCCATGAAGGTGGAGATTCAAGTTAGTGTGACTGGCAAAGTGGCCCCTCAAGCCCCCAGAACTCCGGCTGGAGATGCCAGTCAGCGGCAACAGCAGAACGACCACAAGCGCAAGGCCCCACAGCCGGCTTCCAGTAGCCGGCAGGTGGCGATGGTCAAGGACCAGCAGCCGGAGGGACACCCTCCGCCCAAGCGACAGAAAGGCGGCAAGCCCAACTGATTGCGGGCTTTCTCCTACGAGCAAACTCTTGATGGCCCTTGCAAGTTCCATAGCGGCGCGAAGCCGTCAAACCACACCACCCGAAAGTGCCACTGGCTCCCCAGGATCACCAAGGGAGACGGCCTCCTGCCTCCCCCGCCTGCTGGGCAGCCGCCTCCGCCTCCGCCCCAGCAGCCGGCTGTCAGGCCAGTCGGCGCAGTACAAGACGAGTACCCAGAAGAGCATGGAGCCTATGTGGTGTTCACCAGCGTGGCTGACAATGACGCAGCAGGCGGCTGCAGCAGCAAGAGGTGAATGCGGTCGCATCAGAGACACCAGAGTTCATGCACTGGTCCGAAAAGCCTATCAGCTGGAGCAGGGCCAATCACCCAGAGGTGATGCCGAGTCCAGGCTCCTATGCTCTGGTCCTGGACGCCACCTTTGGCACGGATAAAAGACCCGCTCGCTTCTCGCGAGTGATGATAGACGGAGGCAGCAGCATCAATATCCTATACAAGGACACAATGGAGAAGTTAGGAATCAAGCGAAGACAGCTTCAGAACAGTCGGACTGTGTTCCACGGCATTGTTCCTGTCCTTTCATGATCACCAATCGACAAGATCCTGATAGACGTCCTCTTTGGGGACAAAGATCATTTCCGCCGAGAGTCAGTGTGGTTTGAAGTGGTGGACCTTGAGAGCCCATACCATGCCTTGCTTGGCCGACCCGCTTTGGCCAAGTTCATGGCGGTTCCCCACTACGCCTACCTCAAGATGAAGATGCCGAGTTCCAAGGGGATTCTGACCATAGCCGGCAACTACAGAAAGGCGTCCGCCTGTGATCGCCGAGTCCCTGGTGATCGCAGCTGAGAAGCGGCTCCTTGATCGGGTTGTGGCGATGGCCGACAAGCGGCCGGAGATGTCGCCCAACCCTAAGGAGTCGGAGGCTGAGGGCTCGTTCAAGCCTGCCAAAGAGACGAAGAAGATACCCTTGGACCCGGAGCACCCAGAGAGGTACGCTGTCATAGGTGCGAACTTCGACAGCAAATAGGAAGGCGGGCTCGTTGATTTCCTCCGTGAGAATCGGGACATCTTCGCATGGTCCCCTAAAGACATGCCAGGTGTACCGACGGAATTCGCCGAGCACAAGCTACATGTCCGATCTGATGCCAAGCCCGTCGGGCAGCCCTTGCGCCGCCTGTCAGAAGAAAAAAGAAGAGTTGTTGGAGAAGAGATAGCCCGACTCCTTGCAGCCGGCTTCATTATGGAAGTGTTCTTTACAGAATGGCTAGCCAACCCGGTCCTGGTGCTGAAGAAGAACAAGCAGTGGCGAATGTGTATTGACTACACCAGCCTCAACAAAGCTTGCCCCGAGGACCCGTTTGCTCTGCTAAAAATTGATCAGGTGATAGACTCCACAGCCGGATGCGAGCTGTTGAGCTTCTTAGATGCATATTCAGGATATCACCAGATCAAGCTGAACCCGGTTGACAGGCTAAAGACCGCCTTCATCACGCCGTTTGGAGCCTTCTGCTACCTGACCATTACGTTCGACTTGAGGAATGCCGGCGCCACCTTTCAGCGTTGCATGCAGAAGTGCCTCCTCAAGCAACTCGGCAGAAACGCCCACGTCTACGTGGATGATGTGGTGGTGAAGACGGAAAAGCGTGGAACACTACTGGAAGATCTCAAGGAGACTTTTGAGAACCTGCGCCGATTCCAGATCAAGCTCAACCCTAAGAAGTGCGTCTACGGAGTACCAGCCGGCCAACTCCTTGGCTTCCTGGTCTCTGAACGCGGCATAGAGTGCAACCCTGTAAAGATCAAGGCTATTGAGAGGATGGAGGTACCCAGCCGACTGCTTGATGTGCAAAAGTTCACTGGCTGCCTGGCGTCCATCAGCCGATTCATCAGTCGGCTGGGCGAGAAAGCTCTCCCCTTGTACCAGCTCATGAAGAAGACCACCTTTTCCGAGTGGAACCACAAGGCGGACGAAGATTTTCTCCAGTTGAAGAAGATGTTGACTACTCCCCCTGTGCTGGCGGCTCCGACTCCTAAAGAGCCCATGCTCTTGTACATTGCCGCCACCAGCCGGGTAGTCAGCACAGTCATTGTAGTTGAACGCAAGGAGGAAGGCAAAGCACTACCTGTCCAGAGACCGGTATATTACCTGAGCGAAGTGCTGTCGACCTCCAAGCAGAACTACCCCCACTACCAGAAGATGTGCTATGGCGTGCACTTTGCCGCCAAGAAGTTGAAGCCTTACTTTCAAGAGCATCCAATCTCTGTGGTCTGCACAGCCCCACTAGCCGAGATCATCGGAAGCCGAGATGCTTCCGGTCGAGTGGCCAAGTGGGCCATAGAGCTTGCCCCCTACACCATCTACTATCAGCCCCGCACCGCCATCAAGTCGCAAGCATTGGCTGACTTCCTCATCGACTGGGCCGAGACTCAGTACCTGCCACCAGCGCCCGACTCCACCCATTGGCGGATGCATTTCGATGGCTCCAAGATGCGCACCGGCTTGGGAGCCGGCATTGTCCTCGCTTCTCCCAAAGGCGACCAGATCAAATATACGTTTCGCCGCCTCCAACAACGTCGCCGAATACGAGGCGTTCGTTCATGGGCTCTGGCTTGCCAAAGAACTTGGCATTCGCCGGATCCTGTGTTACGGCGACTCTGACTTGGTGGTCCAGCAGTCATCTTGTGACTGGGACGCCAAAGATGCAAACATGGCGAGCTACCGTTTCCTCGTACAGCAACTCAACGGATATTTCGAGGGGTCCGAGTTCCTTCATGTGCCAAGAAATGACAACAACCAAGCAGACACCCTGGCACGAATCGGCTCGACCTGCCAAGCAATACCATCCGGCGTCGCCCTTCAGCGCCTCCTCAAGCCGTCTGTCAAGCCTTCACCAGAATCAGACTCCATCTTTGTGCCGGCTCCCCCCGAAGAAGTCGGATCCGACTAAAGATCCCCAACAGACGGCACGAGAATTCTTACAGATGGCTCCAAGAACGCCGCGGTCGAAGCCGGCCCGGGGACTACGGCGACCAGACCGAAGACTCCAGAACTCGGCCCGGGGACTGCACCAGTCGGCCCGGGGACTTCATCAATCCAGCAAGCGGCCGCGGACTCCAGCCCGCCGCCTCCCAGCCCAGCCGCCCTCGTCCAAGTTGCAGTTCTGGCAGTCGAAGAAATAGCAGCACCCTCATGGGCCCAGCCCATCCTCAAATTCCTGGTGAGCAAAGAGCTGCTAACCGATGAGATCCTAGCTCGGCAAGTACAACGCCGAGCGGCAGCCTACACCATAGTCAACAGAGAGCTGGTCAGGCGCAGCGTCACGGGCGTCTACCAGCGCTACGTCGAGCCAGAGCAAGGCCAGGCAATTCTCAAAGACATCCATCAAGGCGAGTGCGGCCACCATGCAGCCTCAAGAGCACTCGTCGCCAAAGCCTTTCGACACGGTTTTTTCTGGCCGACTGTCCTAGAAGAGGCCAAGGAATTGGTCCAAAAATGCAAGGGATGCCAGAAGTTCCATTCCAAGGCGCATCAGCCGGCTTCTGCACTCAAGACCATCCCCATCGCCTGGCCCTTTGCAGTTTGGGGCCTGGACATGGTGGGACCATTCAAGACAGCGCGAGGAGGCCTAACTCACCTACTTGTCGCAGTGGACAGGTTCACCAAGTGGATAGAAGCAAAGCCCATCAAGAAGTTGAATGGTCCGACTGCCATGACTTTCATCATCGACATCACAATTCGATATGGCATACCACACAGCATCATCACCGACAACGGCACAAACTTCGCCAAAGGTGCCTTGGCCCGTTTCTGCGTGACACAGGGCATCCGACTGGACTTAGCATCCGTTGCCCATCCGCAGTCAAATGGCCAAGTGGAGCGAGCAAACGGCCTCATCCTGTCTGGTATCAAGCCTCGACTGGTCGAACCGCTGGAGCGTTCGGCCGGCTGTTGGTTTGACGAGTTGCCAGCCATCCTCTGGAGTCTGCGCACGACTCTAAACAAGTCGATCAGCTTCACGCCCTTCTTCCTCTTCTATGGTGCTGAAGCCGTCATCCCAACAGACATAGAGCTCGACTCCCCGCGAGTCACCATGTACACCAAGGAGGAAGTAGAAGAAGCACGTCAAGACGGCGTCGGTCTGCTGGAAGAGGGCCGACTGTTGGCACTCAGCTGGTCCAGCATCTACCAGCAGAGCCTGCGCCGATACTACAACAGGAAGGTCAGACCGAGATCTTTCCAAGAGGGCGACCTTGTGCTCCGACTGATCCAACGAACGGCCGGCCAGCACAAGCTGTCAGCGCCTTGGGAAGTCCCTTTCATCATCAGCAAAGTGCTGGGCAATGACTCCTACTACCTGATCAACGCTCAGAAGCCCCGAGCACGCAAGAGGGACAACTCCGGCAAAGAGATGGAGCGTCCATGGAATGCAAATCTCCTCCGAAGATTTTACAGTTGATGCAGTATGTACCACGCTACCTTTTGTATTTAAGTATCAAGACTTCGAGCCCCCCGAGACGAGCTCGGGGACTGCCCTTTTTATTATCTATATGATAAGAATTATGCCTTCGAGTATGCTACTCTCTGTTATGCCGCTTGGCACCGGGTTCGACTAGTCGTCCCGGGGACTCGCCGCCTTGCGCTATGAAATGCTTCCTGCAGTCGAACAAGTAGTGTGTGGCGCCTAAGCCGTCTCCTGTCAGAAGCCGCAGCTCGCAGAGCGACTGTCTGGCGGGCAGGAGTAAGGAAGAATGGACGCCCATATGAAAAATGGCTAAGGACTCAAAGCATAAACATAGCTTAAGCCGGCTTCAAGCCTCTCTTCGCAAACCGACTCTTGAGCAGTCGGCTCGCCGCCTTCTATTCAACTTGCTAAGAAACTCTAAAATGGCTAAGTACTTGCCTTCCCAAAGGTAGCCAAACATTTGACCCGGCGGCAGTCCGTAGAGCGACTGTCCGGCTGGCAAGACGGCAACTATGGGAAGGAGGCAAAGGAAAAGGCCAAAGGAGCAATAAGCAAGAAAAGATAGAATTCGGATGAATATTTACATAAGATAGGCCCTTGGTCGAATCTTCGAGCAGAAGTTCAAAATACACCCCGCGGGTGGAATTGTGCGAATTAACAAGTTCTTCAAAGACTACTAAACAGATAAAATAAAGACAAGGCAACAGCCTAGGAAGCGGCAGACGGGTTCAGAGGGTCGGACAAGATGGCGGTGTCAGACGTTGGGGCGGCCGGCTGGGCAGTCTCGGCTTGATCACCTCCGGTGGCAGCCGGCTCGGTAGGGCGCGGCTCGTTGCTGCAGGCGCGGTCGGGCTGAGGCTGGCCGCCCCAATGTCTGACACCGCCATCTCGTCCGACCCTCCGAACCCGTCTGCCGCTTCCTAGGCTGTTGCCTTGTCTTTATTTTATCTGTTTAATAGTCTTTGAAGAACTTGTTAATTCGCACAATTCCACCCGCGGGCTGTACACCCAGTGGGTGCGCTGGCGCGCCCCCACAGAGAAGAGCAAGAAGACAGAGACAAGAGAAAAAACACTTACCCGGATGGCAGCCCGCGACGCCAGGTGCGCCTTGGTGCAGCTCTGGATGGCGTCGCCCTCGGCTCGCAGTTTAGCCTGGATGTCCAGAAGCGCCTGGTTCAGCGGGCCTGTGCCGCCTCCTCGCACCCACCCAATGGGTGCAGCGCTCGTCGCCTCGGCGTCTGGGATTGTCGAGCTGCCGGCGCCGGTCTCCAAAGGGCGTGGCGCCGAAGTCGCCTTCTCAAGACGGCGGCGCGCTGGCGAGCCGACTTGAAGGAGTAGCTGCGCCACGGCTTCGTCCTTAGTCGGCGGCACCGGCGGGTCCGCCGGCTATTTATCACGTGCGCCCCCAGATGGTGGCGGCGGTGGCGTGACTGTGCCCGACATGGAGGCATCGCCGCCTCCCCTCTCGATGATCGGGAACTCGCCGCCGGCTTCCTCCGACTGCACTGTGAACTCCGGAGGCGGCCGCGCTGAGTTCAGCGGGATGAAAAAACCTGACGACTGGCGGTGTGCGGTTCCCTCAGCCTGCCGCCTTGCCACCATGGCGGCCTCGACCTCATCCAGCTTTTCCTGGGCAAAGGCGGCCGCCTTCTCGGCCTCCGCGTTCTCCAGGCGGGCGGCTTCTTCCTCGTCGCGCTTCTCCTGCGCGTTCCGCTCCGTCGCCTCTCAGAGGTCGGCGGCGGGGTCAATCCGCCGAGTAGTGGCGGACGTCTCTGCCGACCCCATGATGGAGGCGGCGGCGACCCTCTCAAGAGTGAAGGGAGCCCTAGAGCGGGGGGGAAGCATGAAAAAGACTTAGACAAGATCAACAAACAGAAAATAAAACAAAGGGCGGAGGCACTTACGCAGAGACCAGCGGCGGCTTCTTCACTTCCCTACGGAAGCGGTTGGCTTTCGCGGCCGCCTCTTCGCTCTTGGTCGCGGCGGCCACCCCCTTGAACTTCTTTGTCCGGCCACCCAGCGTACTCGGCCCGGCCCGGCGCTTCCTTGCACCGCCTTGACCATCCAAGACAGCGGAGGAACTCGCGTCGGGCTGGCCGGCTTTTGGCTGGTGGCGCGGAGCGACTTCCCCCTCGGCGTCGTCATCAGTCTAGTCGACAAAGGTGGCCGAAGGCTTGAAGCCGCCTCCTCCTCCTCCTCCTTTGGCGTCGGCCTCCATCGCCGCCGCCCCCAAGTCGGGGTCGTCGACGTCGCTCTCCACTCGGTCGGCGAAGAACTGGCGGGCTGGTCCCGTGGTGCCGGTCGAAGGCTGGACGAGAGGGTTCTGATTCAAAGACTAAAGAAGATTAGAAGTCGGATTCGGCTGCAAAGAAAGCAGAAGAAGAGAAACGACTTACAACAGGCGGGGGGTTGGCGCGCGAGTACGGCTCCATGCCGAACTGCCAATCCCCCGAGAGGTCGCAGTTCGCGATATAATTCACCATGTCCGCCACCTCCGCGTGGGGCATGTCCTTGGAACACATCCGACTCAGGTCCCGGTGGCCGCTCATCTGGCAGATTAGATGAGGTCGGCCTTGGAGTGGGAGGACTCGGCGCGCCACGAAGGCGGCCAGTAGGTCGGCCCCGGTCAGACGCTCCGACTGCGTCAGCACTTGGAGTCGCGCGACGGCGGCGGCACAGGCAGGAGTCAGCGTCTTGCCTCGGTGGGACCAGCTGGGGAGCCTCCCTGCCGGCGCGCCGGCTTTGTAGGCCGGCAGGTTGACCCAGTCGCCTTCTGGGGCGACGTTCTTCACGTAAAAATAAGAGCGCTGCCACATCTTCACCGATTTAATCAGCATAATGGTGGGGAACGGGTTGTCGGCCCCCGTTCTCCGCATCGCGATGAATGCACCGCACTGGGCTGGCACGCCGGCGACGTGCGTGCCGAGCTTGGACTGGAAGAATTCCCCCTATAGATCGATGGTGGGGAAAACGCCGAGGAAGCCTTCGCACAGAGCGGCAAAGGCAGCAAGCAGCACCATCGTGTTCGGCGTAAGGTGGTGCGGCTGGAGCCCGTGGAACTCCAAGAAGGAGCGGAAGAAACTGCTCGCCGGCAGCCCTAGGCCGCGCATGAGGTGCGAGCGGAATATGACCCGCTCGCCCTCGTCCGGTGCCGGTGATACTTCCCCCGTCGGCGCGGCGCGGGCCCGCACTAGGTCCTGGCCTGGGAGGCAACGCGTCTTGCGAAGGAAATCAATGTGGTCGTCGTCGACCTCGGAGCCGTCCCACACGCCGGAGCACACGGCAGGAGGCGCGGCGGCGGAAGAAGAACTCATTGCTGCGGGCGTGGCGTGGTTCGGCGCAACGGTGGCAAGAGGAAGAAGAAGCAAGAGGGAGCGGAGGGGAGTAGGGAAGATGGGCGCGCATGCTCTGCCACCCCCTCCTCCCGCCTACTTGTAGCCTCATAGGCTGATAAGTCGAGGGGGCGATCGTGGGATTAACTGCGCCCGGAGCCCCACGACCCCCATGATTTACCACACAAAGTTACTGCATGGGAACCCCAACCGCCCGCACGGCCAGAACGGATCCGTTCGCATGCCGATGCGCGGTAGTGGTGGGCCCCGCCTGTAGGTCTGTCCCGTCGCGCGCGTGGGTGGGCAGACTGGCCTGGCCACGTGGCGCCACGCGAGGAATCCGCAACGAACCGCAATCCAGAAGCTTGTCAGGCACGCTGCCTGGACCCCGCCGCGACTTTCAAACTCTTCAAGGGCAAGACAGCTTTCTGCGAGTCCGGCTCCAGCTAGTCGGCCCGAAGGTAGACGGCGAGCCAGGCCCAAATTCAACCACCGGAAGGAAGAAACTGTCGGCGCTCCTCGACATGTCTCCCTCGGCGCCTCACCAGTTTCGGGGACTACTATCGGAGTAATGGGCCACGGGTAGGCTAACCCGAAGCCCAGAACCTTTCTAGACATCGGGGCAAGCTGCGCCCCTCAAGACCTCTGGGAGTCGGCAGCAGCGCATGCGACTACCCACTCACGGCCGAGTCCCAGGGGCGACTTTGAGATGAGCCGACTCCTAGCTGGTGGCTTCCAGAGAAGCCGGCTATGGGGAGTCGGCCCACGACTCCAACCACCTCATGCTCTCGTAAGGAGGGACGGGACGGGGCGTGGCCTCAGTAAGGTCCACACCCACCCCTTACCAAGGGCAGGCATGGCCACAGTACGCCGTACCATCGGAGATCTCCGTCCGGCACGGCACTGTTGCCATGCCAGCCTTGACATCAGCCCCAGCGGGCGGAACCCTGTGCCCACAATGGCCTGTCTGTACGACCCAGAGACGGCGGGTCCCACCAGTCAGCGGGGGTCCAGAAGACGGCGAGAGTGCCACCAGTCGGACCCGATGGGAGTCGGCCTCCAGGAGTCGTCTAGCCCCTCCCACGGGCCCCGCACGCCATTAACCAGACAAGACGGGGAATGGTAACAGTGATCGCCCGTCAGGCGGCGGCACTGTTGCCATGACCCCATGACCAAGCCAGCGTCATTAGAAGCACAGCTACAGTAATCCGCAGCCGGCAAGACCAGCCCGCGACGGACATGGCCTGACGGCTCCGTACCGGACCAGTCGGCGGTGTTGGGGATCGTCGCAGAAAATTAAAATTTTTCCTACGGTTTCACCAAGATCCATCTATGAGTTCATCTAGCAACGAGTCATGGGAGAGAGAGATTGCATATACATACCACTTTGTAGATCGCGAGCGGAAGCGTTCAACGAACGGGGATGAAGTAGTCGTACACACCATGATCCAAATCACCGGAGATCCTAGCACCGAAAGCACGGCACCTCCGCGTTCAACACACGTACGGTCAGCGTAACATCTCCTTCTTCTTGATCCAGCAAGGCAAAGGAGAGGTTGGGGAAGAAGGCTCCAACAGCAGCACGACGGCGTGGTGATGGTGGAACTACAGTACTCCGGCAGGGCTTCGCCGTGCTCAATGGAGGAGGAGGAGGTGTTGGGGAGGGAGAGGGAGGCGCCAATGACCAGGGGTGCGGCTGCCCCTTCCCCTCCCCCTTTATATAGGAGTGCCAAGGGGGGGCGCCAGCCCTAGGGATCCAATCTCCTTGGGGCGGCGGCCAAGGGGAGGTTTCCCTCCCCCCCAAGGCACCTAGGAGGTGCCTTCCCCTTGTGGGACTCCTTCCCTTTGTAACCCTAGGCGCATGGGCCTCTTTGGGGCTGGTTCCCCTTGGCCCATGTAGGCCAAGGCGCACCCCCTAGTGCCCATGTGGCCCCCCGAGGCAGGTGGCCCCACCCGGTGGACCCCCGGGACCCTCCGGTGGTCCCGGTACAATACCGATAACCCCGAAACTTGTCCCGATGGCCAAAACAGCACTTCCTATATATAATTCTTTACCTCCGGACCATTCTGAAACTCCTCGTGACGTCCGGGATCTCATCCGGGACTCCGAACAACATTCGGGTTACTGCATATACATATCTTCACAACCCTAGCGTCACTGAACCTTAAGTGTGTAGACCCTACGGGTTCGGGAGACATGCAGACATGACCGAGACGGCTCTCGGCCAATAACCATCAGCGGGATCTGGATACCCATGTTGGCTCCCACATGATCCACAATGATCTCATCGGATGAACCACGATGTCGAGGATTCAATTAATCCCGTATACGATTCCCTTTGTCAATCGGTATTTTACTTGCCCGAGATTCGATCGTCGGTATCCCAATACCTCGTTCAATCTCGTTACCGGCAAGTCACTTTTCTCGTACCGTAATGCATGATCCCGTTATCAAACACTTTGATCACACTGAGCTCATTATGATGATGCATTACCGAGAGGGCCCGGTGATACCTCTCCGTCAAGCGGAGTGACAAATCCCAGTCTCGATCCGTGTCAACCCAACAGACACTTTCAGAGATACCCGTAGTATACCTTTATAGTCACCCAGTTACGTTGTGACGTTTGGCACACCCAAAGCACTCCTACGGTATTCGGGAGTTGCACGATCTCATGGTCTAAGGAAAGGATACTTGACATTGGAAAACTCTAGCAAACGAACTAAGCGATCTTATGCTATGTTTAGGATTGGGTCTTGTCCATCACATCATTCTCCTAATGATGTGATCTCGTTATCAATGACATCCAATGTCCATAGTCAGGAAACCATGACTATCTGTCGATCAACGAGCTAGTCAACTAGAGGCTCACTAGGGACATATTGTTGTCTGTTATTCACACATGTATTACGATTTCCGGATAACACAATTATAGCACGAATAAAGACAATTATCATGAATAAGGAAATATAATAATAATGCTTTTATTATTGCCTCTAGGGCATATTTCCAACAGTCTCCCACTTGCATTAGAGTCAATAATCTAGTTACATTGTGATGAATCGAACACCCATAGAGTTCTGGTGTTGATCATGTTTTGCCTTAGGGAGAGGTTTAGTCAACGGATCTGCGACATTCAGATCCATGTGCACTTTACAAATTTCTATGTCTCCATCTTGAACATTTTCACGAATGGAGTTGAAGCGACGCTTGATGTGCCTGGTTTTCTTGTGAAACCTGGGCTCCTTTGCAAGTGCAATAGCTCCAGTGTTGTCACAGAAGAGTTTGATTGGCCCCGACACATTGGGCATGACTCCGAGGTCGATGATGAACTCCTTCACCCAAATTGCTTCATGTGCTGCCTCCGAGGCTGCCATGTACTCCGCTTCACATGTAGATCCCGCCACGACGCTTTGCTTGCAACTGCACCAGCTTACTGCCCCACCATTCAAAATATACACGTATCCGGTTTGAGACTTAGAGTCATCCAGATCTGTGTCGAAGCTAGCGTCGACGTAACCCTTTACGACGAGCTCTTCGTCACCTCCATAAACGAGAAACATTTCCTTAGTCCTTTTCAGGTACTTCAGGATATTCTTGACCGCTGTCCAGTGTTCCTTGCCGGGATTACTTTGGTACCTTCCTACCAAACTTACAGCAAGGTTTACATCAGGTCTGGTACACAGCATGGCATACATAATAGAACCTATGGCTGAGGCATAGGGGATGACACTCATCTCTTCTATATCTTCTGCCGTGGTCGGACATTGAGCTGAGCTCAATTTCACACCTTGTAACACAGGTAAGAACCCTTTCTTAGATTGATCCATATTGAACTTCTTCAATATTTTATCAAGGTATGTGCTTTGTGAAAGACCTATGAGGCGTCTCGATCTATCTCTATAGATCTTGATGCCTAATATATAAGCAGCTTCTCCAAGGCCCTTCATTGAAAAACTCTTATTCAAGTAGGCCTTAATGCTGTCCAAGAGTTCTATATCATTTCCCATCAAAAGTATGTCGTCTACATATAATATGAGAAATGCTACAGCGCTCCCACTCACTTTCTTGTAAACGCAGGCTTCTCCATAAGTCTGCGTAAACCCAAACGCTTTGATCATCTCATCAAAGCGAATGTTCCAACTCCGAGATGCTTGCACCAGCCCATAAATCGAGCGTTGGAGCTTGCACACCTTGTCAGCATTCTTAGGATCGGCAAAACCTTCCGGCTGCATCATATACAATTCTTCCTTAAGGAAACCATTAAGGAATGTCGTTTTGACGTCCATTTGCCATATCTCATAATCATAGTATGCGGCAATTGCTAACATGATTCGGACGGACTTCAGCTTCGCTACCGGTGAGAAAGTCTCATTGTAGTCAATTCCTTGAACTTGTCGATAACCCTTAGCGACAAGCCGAGCTTTATAGATGGTCACATTACCATCCGCGTCTGTCTTCTTCTTAAAGATCCATTTATTTTCTATGGCTCGCCGCTCAACGGGCAAGTCAGTCAAAGTCCATACTTCGTTTTCATACATGGATCCTATCTCGGATTTCATGGCTTCTAGCCATTTGTCGGAATCCGGGCCCGCCATTGCTTCCTCATAGTTCGAAGGTTCACCGTTGTCTAACAACATGATTTCCAAGACAGGGTTGCCGTACCACTCTGGTGCGGAACGTGTCCTTGTGGACCTTCGAATATCAGTAGGAGCTTGATTAGAAGTATCTTGATCATCATCATTAATTTCCTCTCTAGTCGGTGCAGGCACCTCAGAAACGTTTTCTTGAGCTTCGCCATTTTCCGGTTCAAGAGGTAACACTTCATCAAGTTCTACTTTCCTCCCACTTACTTCTTTCGAGAGAAACTCTTTCTCTAGAAAGGATCCATTCTTGGCAACAAAGATCTTGCCTTCGGATCTGAGGTAGAAGGTATACCCAATAGTTTCTTTAGGGTATCCTATGAAGACGCATTTTTTCGACTTGGGTTCGAGCTTTTCAGGTTGAAGTTTCTTGACATAAGCATCGCATCCCCAAACTTTCAGAAACGACAGCTTAGGTTTCTTCCCAAACCATAATTCATACGGTGTCGTCTCAACGGATTTAGACGGAGCCCTATTTAAAGTGAATGCGGCAGTCTCTAAAGCATAGTGTCACATCCCTAGCTTTGCCCTGGCCTTGGTTTAGCTTGGTTGTTGCATCATGTTTAACTCCAATTGAAATTTGAATTGAGGGAATTTTCAAAGCCTCAGAAACATTTAAAAAAAATGATCAACATTAAATCTCTTCAAAGAAGTCCAAGAAAATGTTCCTCTTAGTCTCTGAAAATATTGGCAAGAGGTAAAAGTCAAACCAATATTTTTGGTATCTCAGAAACATTTATTTTTGGGCCTTTGAATTAATTAATTAACTATTTACTTTGGACATATATATTTTATATAATTAATATACGTCTAATAATTCTGGAACATTTTATGTGGTTTGGTATATATTAGTTCTAGCCACATAATTATTTTCAGCATTTTATCAAATGGTTTAGTACTTTTACTAAATCAAAACAGACAAAATAAAATAGAAAACTTTAGAAAACAGAAAACCAGAGAGAGAGAGAAGCCCACCTGGCCACTTACCTGGCCGGCCGAGTGGACAGCCCAGCCCACTGGCCTGGTGCCAGTCGTCTCCCACCTCTGCCAGTAGGCAGAGGCAGAGACAACGCACGGCGCGCGTGCGGGCGCCACGCCACCAGGCTGCCTGCCTGCGTCGCCTGGCCACCGCGGCGCCTCGCGTCTTCTCCTCGGCGCCGCCTCGACCCCCTGGACGCCACTCTCCCCTGCCCTGCCTCTCCCTCGTTCCACTCCCGCTAGACCGAACGCGCCCGCCGCCGAGGACGAGCACCACCGCGGCCACCGCCTCCCCCTCGCCTCCCTGACTAGCCCAAGAGCTCCGCCTCGTCGCCCGGGACCTCTCCGCTGACCCACGCGACTCCAAACGCCGCCGAACGCCGTCCTCGCCCTCGTCTTCAACCTCTGGCCGCCGGCAAACTCTTCGGGGATTCGCGAGCTCCAGTCCCTCCCCGGCCTCGCCGTTGCCTCTACCGGATTCGCCGTGAGCCCCTGCCTCTTTCCCCCCTCTCCCCGTGCTCCTCCGCGCCTCCTAGCCACCGTGGCCATCGGAGCCGATTGCTCCTCGCCGCCGACCATGTCGCCACCGCGGCTACGGCCGTGCAGACACGCGTCTGAGCTCACCACTGAACTGACCGCACTTCCCTGAGCATAACGCACACACCCATCCATCTCCCCGTGCTCCGTAGCTCCATCTCGCTAAACACCCGAGCTCCGGCCGCCGCCAAACACGTCGCCGGCGCCTTTTCCGGCGACCCCGAGCCCAACTGCCTGCACCACCCGCCGCGGCTCACTCCCAGCTATCCATAGAACCCAACCACGCCCCAAACCGTGGCCTGTAGCGCGTTTCCGACGCTCGCCACCGTCTCGGGCCTCGCCGGCGTCGAGCCGCCGGCGAGTTTGACCCCGGCTGGGCCCAGTTGACCCCTCCGGCTCAATGACAGGTGGGGCCCGGCCCTGCTAATTAATTAGGATTAGTATTAACTTTTTTAGTTAAACTAATTACACTGACACGCGGGACCCACAGGTCAGATTTGACCTGGACCGCGCCCGTTGACCGCTGACATCACAGTGACGTCATGCTGACGCAGTAAAGCATTTTCTGGATTTATTTTTATATAGGAAATTCCAAAAAATGCTGCAAACTTCAAAAATTCATAGTAATTCAACCGTAACTCCAAATGAAATAAATTATATATGAAAAATTATCAGAAAAATCCAATCTATCCATCTGCACTGGTTTCATGCATGTTTAAAGAACTTAACCTCGCTGTTTAGTGCAAAACATGATAAGGCACTATTTAAATTCATAATTTGAATTTGGGGTTCAACCTTTGGTTCAATATGACCCCAAATCCATCTGGTTGTAGTTGTATTAGGCCAACACACTCATATTGCCATGTTATGAGCATGCATCATATTGTGCATCACATTGATTGTCTTTCCTTCTCTGTTGCCGGTATTTGTCCCCTCTCGATAGACGAATTTCGACGATGAGATCGATGACACCGATGAAGAGCTATAATATCTTCAGAAGTGCCAGGCAAGCAAAACCCCCTTGTTCATTCCGATAAAATCCCACTCTCTCGCTCCTGCTCTCCTTTACTGCATTAGGACAACAACGATTCATGTGTTACTTGCTGCGGTAGCTGAACCCCTTTATCCTTTGCATGACCTGTCATTCCACAGTAAATAGATGAAACCCACTAGCATGAGTAGGAGTTGTTTGAGCCCTGTTGTGCCTACTCATTCATGCTTGTTTGTCATGCCTGCTACCGCTTAGAGTTGAGTCAGGTCTGATTCATCGGGGATGAATTGGAAGGTGTGAACATGTCCTACCGTGTGTGAGCTAAGTGTGTGAATACGATTTGGTAAAGGTAGCGACGAGAGGCCATGTAGGAGTACATGGTGGGTTGTCTCATTGAAGCCGTCCTCAGGAACTGAGTTCTGTGTTTGTGATCCATGAAACAGTTACTACCACGCATTGGGCCCGAAACCAATGGACCCTCTCGGCTTCTTGATCACCCTTGTCCTCTGTCCAGGAGTTGCAAGTAGTTTCTGGTGTTTGTAGTATGCTGGGGGCCGCACGCAGCGCTGACCGTAGGGGTGGGCTGTGTTGCGGTAGGCACGTGGCCGGGCCAGCCGGGCGCCCGTTTGGTGTCTCGGACCCTGTACACATCGTTCGGGGCCGTTAGTGGAAACCTCGGCCGGACTCCCTGCGGATGGAACCCGAATAGGCGATAAACCTGGACTAGAGACTTGAGTGTTTAGGTAGGCCGTGGCCGACACCCTCGCTGGGCTTCCGCTTGAAGGTTGCCGAGTACATGTCGTGTAAACGGCGGTAAGTGGTGAGAGCGTGTGTGAAGAAGTACACCCCTGCAGGGTTAACATCATCTATTCGAATAGTCGTGTCCGCGGTAATGGACTTCTGGGTTGCCTATATCAGTTCATAGACAAGTGAAAGTGGATACTCTAAAATACGCAAGATAAGCGTGAGTGCTATGGATGGCCTCTCGTAGGGAGACGGAAGTGGATCCATAGTGGTGTATTGATATGGTGAATATGTGGACTCGTGTGCGCCACCTCAAAAGAGTTATTCGCAGTCATAGTTCAGGATAGCCACCGAGTCAAAGCTGGCTTGCTGCAGTCAAACTCCACCACCCCCTTTATTGAAACTGATGCATATGTAGTTAGTTCTGATGTAAGTCTTGCTGACTACGTTTGTACTAACGTTTGCCTATTTTATGTTTTTGCAGAGAGACTTCAGTCTCCCTAGTAGTACCGCTTGGACTTCGACGTTTAGCTTGATACCTCAGCTACGATCTTGTGCCCTCGGCAGGATCTGGTAGATAGTCAGGCTTCTCAAGCCCTTTTCATTTGTAGATGTCTGTACTCAGACATGATAAGCTTCCGCATGTGCTTGTTGTTTGTATGCTCTGAATGTTGGGTCATGAGACCCATGTTTGTAATATCTGGCTCTTCCGAGCCTAATGAATAAATACTTTGAGTCGTAGAGTTATGTTGTGATGCCATGTTGTATTTACTCATATCGGGCATATTGTGTGTATGATTGAAATGCTTGGTATGAGTGGGATCCGACTATCTAGTTGTTTATCCTTGGCAGCCTATCATATGAGGAAATGTAAGTCTAGTGCTTCTGAGCGATAGTAGTCCGCTACAGCCCGGTTCACCGGAGTCCTGCTAGCCCAGCACTACTGCTTGGAACACTTGACTGGCCGGCATGTGATTCACGTCGTTCCTGTGTCTGTCCCTTCGGGGAAATGTCACGCGGTGTTATCCGGAGTCCTGCCTAGCCTGCTACAGCCCGGATTACCGGAGTCCTGTTAGCCCAGTGCTACAGCCCGGATTTATACGTTGTTGACCGACATGCTCGATGTGATTCACGTATGCCTGTCCTCATAGGTTAGTACCGCCTTGGGTTCACGACTAGCCATGTCGGTCCGGGTTCTTTGTCATATGGATGCTAGCGACACTATCATATACGTGAGCCAAAAGGCGCAAACGTTCCCGGGCCAGGTAAGGTGGCACCCGTGGGAATACCGTGCGTGAGGCCGCAAAGTGATATGATGTGTTACATGCTGGATCGGTGTGACTTAGGATCGGGGTCCTGACAATGTTGGTATCAGAGCCTGACTGCCTGTAGGATTACCAAGCCAAACTGGTCGAAGTTGTGTTTAGAAATGCTTTAGTTATGTAAGGGAATTGATTGTGGAAGGGAACGTAAGGTTCTTTTTACTCCTTATAGCTCATGGCCTTCTGATCTGAGTCAACCTCTTCTCTTCTACGGGGTTTAAGAACTAGGCTTCTCTTCTATCTCTCCGGATGACGTGATACTAAACCGTAGCTACCTAAGATTGTTGAGTTCAAACCTCAATTCAGTTTCTACTACTTCCATATGTTCATAACTGGCCTCAGAACTTTGATATGATGTTGTTGAGTGTCTACGCAAACTGTTGTGAATGTCTCAAATCTTTTTCTGAGCATTTACAGCCGTTATGATGTCCGAGTCATCCCAGGTTTATAACTAGTCTGATGCATTTGCAAATCCTTTCCTTCCATTCCTGTTGTCCTTTGGTCATAATAAGCACACTAATTGGTCTGTTGAGGTACTCCGTTGCCTTGACATATATGTTGGAGCTACTATGATGACCCTAGGTGTCTTATGAAACCATCTAGTAATCTGTCCATGTTTTGTGTTCCCAGTGTGATGAATCTGGCCGCCATTCTCGAAAGCATCCCGTGATGCCATTTAGTAGTAGGTATTCTACTCCTGGGTTTCCGAACCCGAGATTCACCCTACTTACTTCATGTTGATAGTGCTTGCTAGTTCCTTAGGACATTAGTAACCTTTGCGATAGTCATCGAGGTCCGTGGTAATTCCTTCTTCCAAATACCATGAACCATCCTTGGCAGGAGTTCTTTTGAACCAAAAGCTCACAATCAGAGTACTCTTGAGGAGTTCTCCATTCATAATTGTGATTCTGCCAGTTCCACCTTTCTGCATGGATTATCTGGAAGAAATATGTTGGACTTGGTTCGACATACTAGTCCATGCATACACAACTCAGAAAACAATATGTTCCTTTGAGTTGTCCCTCTTTAGTCGTCCTCTGACCTTCGTCTATCAATTGATAGTCAAGAGTATGCGTGCATTCGTTCGTCGATGCCTATTATTCTTGTGGTCCATCAAGCCATTCTATTCCAGAATGACTTGGAGAAACAAACTCCAGTACCTCATCCATTTCTAGGATTGGGTCGAAGCAGTTGTATTCTGCAGACCAAATGCAATCAAGCTTTTGATTCTGTTCTACCCTGAAGTATTACCGTCTTATGACAAGAGTGACATGAGAATTGCACCCCCTCTTATGAATTCTTGACGCAGTAATACTTCTTGCCATCATTGTTCATTTCTCGGTCCCGTGTTGTTGTAACCGGGATGCCGACAAGTGAATCGTGATGTGTGAAATCAATACTCCTAGCAACTAGTTGCTTGGTGGTAAATGGACGAAATTCTCATTCTTAGCGTGTTGGTTATCAAGTCATCACCCTAAGCCTGATCGTGCTACCTAGTCCTTATTTCTGGTGCACTCTTCGATCAATGAGTTAGGATTATGTCAATCCCTCACTCTTTTGATTGTATCATCTTGCCCTGAAAAGCAAGGATGTTCTCGAGCTTAGAGACATATCGGTGGTTCATGATTTTCCGGATATCTTCACGGAAGTATCACCAGGTCGTCCCCTGACCGATATGTTGAGTTCGCGATCAAATTGGTTTCTTGCAAACCACCCCTTCTCCAAGAATCTGTGTTGGATACCCCTGAGCTAGTTGGTTAAGCTAAACAACAACTTGGAGAGTTGGGAGATAAAAGCTTGTCTGACTTAGTTCATGTTAAGGGATATCTTTTTGTGTGTGTGTTGAAGAAAGATGATATCTTCATCGACTGGTCCTCGTGATCAGTTGTTGGATCTATTGCCTTGTCAAAACTTTGACTTGAGTATGGGCTATCGTCAAGTCAAATCAGAACCAATGATATTCGTAATGTTGTCTTACTCGTGGTTGATCCCTCGAACATACACCATTACACCTTTTGGTCTGACCAATGCTATCACCGTATTCACATGATGGTGGAAGTCCAGTGATATGGAAATTCCGATGAGTTGTTGTTGAGCCCATCAGCAGCATTTTGTCTCCCCCATGATTCATGTTGAGCATCAACCTAGTGTTGGAAACTTTGTAGGCAATGCCTTCGTGTTCCGTTCATGAAGCTTATGCTTGGATGAAAGAAGTGACTTCCTCCAAATTCACGTGCATTAGGTGCAAGTTGTCGCCATGAATTTGAGAAAGGTTTGTTTTGTTTCCTCTGGAATCATCCCAAGTCAGTCATACCTGTGCGAAGTATTCTATGGTCTGTTAGACTGATCATCTTCGTTCCATATGAATTCCGTAGCACACCAAGCCACTGATTGACTTCTCAAGGATAATAAGTTCTAAGTGCTAGTCCTGAAGGTACCAGATGGATTTGCACAAGATTCCGTTATCCTCGATGATGGTTCCCCACCTGAACTCGGTAGTGTTTTATTATAAGACTACTACGTGGTCATGCTTGTCTTGGATAGCGTGTTCACAGGTTTGTGGCAGAACCAGCTCATGTTTTGGAGCTTGCTATCGCAGTTCGTTCCCCGAGAATCTCGCAACGTCATCTCGTCGAATTGTGTTGCAAACTCTCATTTTTCTTTCTAGACTTGATGAGTATGGATTATCCTGACACCAGCCAGATCTGAATCTCAGGCAGATATGATGGTTGGAATGTTCCTCAAGAACTATAATATTGGTCTCCCTGTAACCCGGTAAGGTGGATGTTGTGGCCAACACACCCAACCGGAAGACTTATTATTGTAGCACCTTGATTGAGAAAGTTGGCCACCTCCCCATAAGGATCTCATAGAATTTATTCCAATAGTTGTTCCTTATGGATTTATGTGCCCCCGAAGTCCGACCTTTACTTGATGGCCATGTTGATGCTTTTAAGCATTGACCGTGGTACCTAGTACATCAAGGAGAACATTAGAAGCGGGGTGCTAAATGTCTCTCGGTCGATCATCCAGATTTGCTTCTTTGGCATTGCTAAGGAAAAATCTGAGGAAGTGTTGTCCTCCTCTGCACCTGCATCCTCCATCACCGTTCATCATGGTAGTATGTTGTGTTGCCAGGATCCTTGACACGGTTGTTGGTAAAACCTTGATGAATATGGAAATGCTCAAGTTCTTGAGAGCACGTGCAAGCAAAATCATCCCTTGCGTTGTCTTCAACAAGGTAGTCCACATCATCCATTCTAGTTTAAGCAAGCCATTTCTTTGAACTCCTTCAAACTATCGTTTGAGAATTGCTTTAGGCTGGTATAGAGAGTTTCAATGATCTATGGATCAAAAGTAATTCTTTTTGCCACTTAAGGGAATATTTCTGTGAGTCACCTTCCTTAAGGTGTCTCGTTGTGGTGTCATGGCAACCCAACTCCTCGCTACGTTGACACCGTTCACCACCCTCCTAGGTGTGGGAATTCCGCTATTTATCTAAACCTTGTCATATGCTCATTTCCATCATTCTTGATGTGTTTTTGTGTCTCAACTCGAGATGTTTCAGTATCTCATTCTGCGAGTCGGGATTGTATAGTTCGATCTTTGAGAAGATCAATCCTAGTAGAGTTCCTTTCCGTCGTCACCGTGTCGATGAAACTCTCTAAAGCAAAGACGTCAAGATCAATACGATGCAATGAAGATACTTCTTCGAGAAGGGCAGTTGGATCGAGAAGACCGTGATAGTTGTGACCCCCTTTCTTCTTACCTCACGTCTTGAATCTCGGGACGAGATTCTTGTTTAGTGGGGGTGAGTTGTCACATCCCTAGCTTTGCCCTGGCCTTGGTTTAGCTTGGTTGTTGCATCATGTTTAACTTCAATTGAAATTTGAATTGAGGGAATTTTCAAAGCCTCAGAAACATTTTAAAAAAAATGATCAACATTAAATCTCTTCAAAGAAGTCTAAGAAAATGTTCCTCTTAGTCTCTGAAAATATTGGCAAGAGGTAAAAGTCAAACCAATATTTTTGGTATCTCAGAAACATTTATTTTTGGGCCTTTGAATTAATTAATTAACTATTTACTTTGGACATATATATTTTATATAATTAATATATGTCTAATAATTCTGGAACATTTTATGTGGTTTGGTATATATTAGTTCTAGCCACATAATTATTTTCAGCATTTTATCAAATGGTTTAGTACTTTTACTAAATCAAAACAGACAAAATAAAATAGAAAACTTTAGAAAACAGAAAACCAGAGAGAGAGAGAGAGAAGCCCACCTGGCCACTTACCTGGTCGGCCCAGTGGACAGCCCAGCCCACTGGCCTGGTGCCAGTCGTCTCCCACCTCTGCCAGTAGGCAGAGGCAGAGACAACGCACGGCGCGCGTGCGGGCGCCACGCCACCAGGCTGCCTGCCTGCGTCGCCTGGCCACCGCGGCGCCTCGCGTCTTCTCCTCGGCGCCGCCTCGACCCCCTGGACGCCACTCTCCCTACCCTGCCTCTCCCTCGTTCCACTCCCGCTAGACCGAACGCGCCCGCCGCCGATGACGAGCACCACCGCGGCCACCGCCTCCCCCTCGCCTCCCTGACTAGCCCAAGAGCTCCGCCTCGTTGCCCGGGACCTCTCCGCCGACCCACGCGACTCCAAATGCCGCCGAACGCCGTCCTCGCCCTCGTCTTCAACCTCTGGCCGCCGGCAAACTCTTCGGGGATTCGCGAGCTCCAGTCCCTCCCCGGCCTCGCCGTTGCCTCTACCGGATTCGCCGTGAGCCCCTGCCTCTTTCCCCCCTCTCCCCGTGCTCCTCCGCGCCTCCTAGCCACCATGGCCATCGGAGCCGATTGCTCCTTGCCGCCGACCATGTCGCCACCGCGGCTACGGCCGTGCAGACACGCGTCTGAGCTCACCACTGAACTGACCGCACTTCCCTGAGCATAACGCACACACCCATCCATCTCCCCGTGCTCCGTAGCTCCGTCTCGCTAAACACCCGAGCTCCGGCCGCCGCCAAACACGTCGCCGGCGCCTTTTCCGGCGACCCCGAGCCCAACTTCCTGCACCACCCGCCGCGGCTCACTCCCAGCTATCCATAAAACCCAACCACGCCCCAAACCGTGGCCCGTAGCGCGTTTCCAACGCTCGCCACCGTCTTGGGCCTCGCCGGCGTCGAGCCGCCGGCGAGTTTGACCCCGGCTGGGCCCAGTTGACCCCTCCGGCTCAATGACAGGTGGGGCCCGGCCCTGCTAATTAATTAGGATTAGTATTAACTTTTTTTAGTTAAACTAATTACACTGACACGCGGGACCCACAGGTCAGATTTGACCTGGACCGCGCCCGTTGACCGCTGACATCACAGTGACGTCATGCTGACGCAGTAAAGCATTTTCTGGATTTATTTTTATATAGGAAATTCCAAAAAATGCTGCAAACTTCAAAAATTCATAGTAATTCAACCGTAACTCCAAATGAAATAAATTATATATGAAAAATTATCAGAAAAATCCAATCTATCCATCTGCACTTGTTTCATGCATGTTTAAAGAACTTAACCTCGCTGTTTAGTGCAAAACATGATAAGGCACTATTTAAATTCATAATTTGAATTTGGGGTTCAACCTTTGGTTCAATATGACCCCAAATCCATCTGGTTGTAGTTGTATTAGGCCAACACACTCATATTGCCATGTTATGAGCATGCATCATATTGTGCATCACATTGATTGTGTTTCCTTCTCTGTTGCCGGTATTTGTCCCCTCTCGATAGACGAATTCCGACGATGAGATCGATGACACCGATGAAGAGCTATAATATCTTCAGAAGTGCCAGGCAAGCAAAACCCCCTTGTTCATTCCGATAAAATCCCACTCTCTCGCTCCTGCTCTCCTTTACTGCATTAGGACAACAACGATTCATGTGTTACTTGCTGCGGTAGCTGAACCCCTTTATCCTTTGCATGACCTGTCATTCCACAGTAAATAGATGAAACCCACTAGCATGAGTAGGAGTTGTTTGAGCCCTGTTGTGCCTACTCATTCATGCTTGTTTGTCATGCCTGCTACTGCTTAGAGTTGAGTCGGGTCTAATTCATCGGGGATGAATTGGAAGGTGTGAACATGTCCTACCGTGTGTGAGCTAAGTGTGTGAATACGATTTGGTAAAGGTAGCGATGATAGGCCATGTAGGAGTACATGGTGGGTTGTCTCATTGAAGCCGTCCTCAGGAACTGAGTTCTGTGTTTGTGATCCATGAAACAGTTACTACCACGCATTGGGCCCGAAACCAATGGACCCTCTCGGCTTCTTGATCACCCTTGTCCTCTGTCCAGGAGTTGCAAGTAGTTTCTGGTGTTTGTAGTATGCTGGGGGCCGCACGCAGCACTGACCGTAGGGGTGGGCTGTGTTGCGGTAGGCACGTGGCCGGGCCAGCCGGGCGCCCGTTTGGTGTCTCGGACCCTGTACACATCGTTCGGGGCCGTTAGTGGAAACCTCGGCCGGACTCCCTGCGGATGGAACCCGAATAGGCGATAAACCTGGACTAGAGACTTGAGTGTTTAGGTAGGCCGTGGCCGACACCCTCGCTGGGCTTCCGCTTGAAGGTTGCCGAGTACATGTCGTGTAAACGGCGGTAAGTGGTGAGAGCGTGTGTGAAGAAGTACACCCCTGCAGGGTTAACATCATCTATTCGAATAGCCGTGTCCGCGGTAATGGACTTCTGGGTTGCCTATATCAGTTCATAGACAAGTGAAAGTGGATACTCTAAAATACGCAAGATAAGCGTGAGTGCTATGGATGGCCTCTCGTAGGGAGACGGAAGTGGATCCATAGTGGTGTATTGATATGGTGAATATGTGGACTCGTGTGCGCCACCTCAAAAGAGTTATTCGCAGTCATAGTTCAGGATAGCCACCGAGTCAAAGCTGGCTTGCTGCAGTCAAACTCCACCACCCCCTTTATTGAAACTGATGCATATGTAGTTAGTTCTGATGTAAGTCTTGCTGAGTACGTTTGTACTCACGTTTGCCTATTTTATGTTTTTGCAGAGAGACTTCAGTCTCGCTAGTAGTACCGCTTGGACTTCGACGTTTAGCTTGATACCTCAGCTACGATCTTGTGCCCTCGGCAGGATCTGGTAGATAGTCAGGCTTCTCAAGCCCTTTTCATTTGTAGATGTCTGTACTCAGACATGATAAGCTTCCGCATGTGCTTGTTGTTTGTATGCTCTGAATGTTGGGTCATGAGACCCATGTTTGTAATATCTGGCTCTTCCGAGCCTAATGAATAAATACTTTGAGTCGTAGAGTTATGTTGTGATGCCATGTTGTATTTACTCATATCGGGCATATTGTGTGTATGATTGAAATGCTTGGTATGAGTGGGATCCGACTATCTAGTTGTTTATCCTTGGCAGCCTATCATATGAGGAAATGTAAGTCTAGTGCTTCTGAGCGATAGTAGTCCGCTACAGCCCGGTTCACCGGAGTCCTGCTAGCCCAGCACTACTGCTTGGAACACTTGACTGGCCGGCATGTGATTCACGTCGTTCCTGCGTCTGTCCCTTCGGGGAAATGTCACGCGGTGTTATCCGGAGTCCTGCCTAGCCTGCTACAGCCCGGGTTACCGGAGTCCTGTTAGCCCAGTGCTACAGCCCGGATTTATACGTTGTTGACCGACATGCTCGATGTGATTCACGTATGCTTGTCCTCATAGGTTAGTACCGCCTTGGGTTCACGACTAGCCATGTCGGCCCGGGTTCTTTGTCATATGGATGCTAGCGACACTATCATATACGTGAGCCAAAAGGCGCAAACGTTCCCGGGCCAGGTAAGGTGGCACCCGTGGGAATACCGTGCGTGAGGCCGCAAAGTGATATGATGTGTTACATGCTGGATCGGTGTGACTTAGGATCGGGGTCCTGACACATAGCCCCAAAAAGATAGCGGTAAGTCGGTAAGAGACATCATAGATCACACCATATCTAATAGAGTGCGATTACGACGTTCGGACACACCATTACGCCGAGGTGTTCCAGGCGGCGTGAGTTGTGAAACTATTCCACATTTTCTTAAGTGCGTGCCAAATTCGTGACTCAAGTATTCTCCTCCATGATCTGATCGTAGAAACTTGATCTTTCTATCACGTTGATTTTCAACCTCACTCTGAAATTCCTTGAACTTTTCAAAGGTCTCAGACTTGTGTTTCATTAAGTAGACATACCCATATCTACTCAAGTCATCAGTGAGGGTGAGAACATAACGATAGCCACCGCGAGCCTCAACACTCATTGGACCGCACACATCGGTATGTATGATTTCCAATAAGTTGGTTGCTCGCTCCATTGTTCCTGAGAACGGAGTCTTGGTCATTTTACCCATGAGGCATGGTTCGCACGTGTCAAATGATTCATAATCAAGAGACTCTAAAAGTCCATCTGAATGGAGCTTCTTCATGCGTTTGACACCTATGTGACCAAGGCGGCAGTGCCACAAATATGTGGGACTATTGTTATCAACTTTAACTCTTTTGGTATTCACACTATGAATATGTGTATCATCACGTACGAGATTCATTAAGAATAAACCATTAACCATCGGAGCATGACCATAAAACATATCTCTCATATAAATAGAACAACCATTATTCTCGGATTTAAATGAGTAGCCATCTCGAATTAAACAAGATCCAGACACAATGTTCATGCTCAAACTTGGCACTAAATAACAATTATTGAGGTTTAAAACTAATCCCGTAGGTAAATGTAGAGGTAGCGTGCCGACGGCGATCACATAGACCTTGGAACCATTCCCGACGCGCATCGTCACCTCGTCCTTCGCCAGTCTTCGTTTATTTCGCAGCTCCTGCTTTGAGTTACAAATGTGAGCAACTGCACCGGTATCAAATACCCAAGAGCTACTACGAGTACTGGTAAGGTACACATCAATTACATGTATATCACATATACCTTTTGTTTTGCCGGCCTTCTTGTCCGCTAAGTATTTGGGGCAGTTCCGCTTCCAGTGACCACTTCCCTTGCAATAAAAACACTCAGTCTCGGGCTTGGGTCCATTCTTTGGCTTCTTCCCGGCAACTTGCTTACCGGGCGCGGCAACTTCCTTGCCGTCCTTCTTGAAGTTCTTTTTACCCTTGCCCTTCTTGAACTTTATGGTTTTATTCACCATCAACACTTGATGCTCCTTCTTGATTTCTACCTCTGCTGATTTCAGCATAGCATATACCTCAGGAATGGTCTTTACCATCCCCTGCATATTGTAGTTCATCACAAAGCTCTTGTAGCTAGGTGGAAGCGACTGGAGGATTCTGTCAATGACCGCTTCATCTGGGAGGTTAACTTCCAGTTGAGTCAAGCGGTTGTGCAACCCAGACATCTTGAGTATGTGTTCACTGACAGAGCCATTTTCCTCCATCTTACAGCTAAAGAATTTGTCGGAGACTTCATATCTCTCGACTCGGGCATGAGCTTGGAAAACCATTTTCAGCTCTTCGAACATCTCATATGCTCCATGTCTCTCAAAACGCTTTTGGAGCCCCGGCTCTAAGCTGTAAAGCATGCCGCACTGAACGAGGGAGTAATCATCGCAGCGTGACTGCCAAGCGTTCATAACGTCTTGTTCTGCAGGGAGAATAGGTGTGTCACCCAGCGGTGCTCGTAGGACATAATCTTTCTTGGCAGCTATGAGGATGATCCTCAGGTTCCGGACCCAGTCCGTATAGTTGCTACCATCGTCTTTCAGCTTGGTTTTCTCTAGGAACGCGTTGAAGTTGAGGACTACGTTGGCCATTTGATCTACAAGACATATTGTAAATATTTTAGACTAAGTTCATGATAATAAAGTTCATTTAATCAAATTATTTAATGAACTCCCACTTAGATAGACATCCCTCTTCTAGTCATCTAAGTATTACATGATCCGAGTCAACTAGGCCGTGTCCGATCATCACGTGAGACGGACTAGTCAACATCGGTGAACATCTTCATGTTGATCGTATCTTCTATACGACTCATGCTCGACCTTTCGGTCTTCTGTGTTCCGAGGCCATGTCTGTACATGCTAGGCTCGTCAAGTCAACCTAAGTGTTTTGCGTGTGTAAATCTGTCTTACACCCGTTGTATGTGAACGTTAGAATCTATCACACCCGATCATCACGTGGTGCTTCGAAACAATGAACTGTCGCAACGGTGCACAGTTAGGGGGAACACTTTCTTGAAATTATTATGAGGGATCATCTTATGTACTACCGTCGTTCTAAGTAAACAAGATGCAAAACATGATAAACATCACATGCAATCAAATAATAAACGTGACATGATATGGCCAATATCACATAGCTCCTTTGATCTCCATCTTGGGGCTCCATGATCATCTTGTCACCGGCTTGACACCATGATCTCCATCATCATGATCTCCATCATCGTGTCTCCATGAAGTTGCTCGCCAACTATTACTTCTACTACTATGGCTAACGCGTTTAGCAATAAAGTAAAGTAATTTACATGGCGTTTCTCAATGACACGCAGGTCATACAAAAATAAAGACAACTCCTATGGCTCCTGCCAGTTGTCATACTCATCGACATGCAAGTCGTGATTCCTATTACAATAGCATGAACATATCATACATCACATATAGATCATTCATCATTCATCACAACTTTGGCCATATCATATCACAAAGCACTTGCTGCAAAAACAAGTTAGACGTCCTCTGATTGTTGTTGCAAGTTTTACGTGGCTGAATTAGGGTTCTAGCAAGAACGTTTTCTTACCTACGTAAAAGCCACAACGTGATTTGTCAACTTCTATTTACCCTTCATAAGGACCCTTTTCATCGAATCCGCTCCAACTAAAGTGCGAGAGACAGACACCCGCCAGCCACCTTATGCAACTAGTGCATGTTAGTCGGTGGAACCGGTCTCATGTAAGCGTACGTGTAAGGTTGGTCCGGGCCGCTTCATCCCACAATACCGCTGAAGCAAGATAAGACTAGTAGCGGCAAGAAAAGTTGACAACATCTACGCCCACAACAAATTGTGTTCTACTCATGCAATATAGAATTACGCATAGACCTAGCTCATGATGCCACTGTTGGGGAACGTTGCAGAAAATTAAAATTTTTCCTACGGTTTCACCAAGATCCATCTATGAGTTCATCTAGCAACGAGTCATGGGAGAGAGAGATTGCATCTACATACCACTTTGTAGATCGCGAGCGGAAGCGTTCAACGAACGGGGATGAAGTAGTCGTACACACCGTGATCCAAATCACCGGAGATCCTAGCACCGAAAGCACGGCACCTCCGCGTTCAACACACGTACGGTCAGCGTAACGTCTCCTTCTTCTTGATCCAGCAAGGCAAAGGAGAGGTTGGGGGAGAAGGCTCCAGCAGCAGCACGACGGCGTGGTGATGGTGGAACTACAGTACTCCGGCAGGGCTTCGCCGTGCTCAATGGAGGAGGAGGAGGTGTTGGGGAGGGAGAGGGAGGCGCCAATGACCAGGGGTGCGGCTGCCCCCTCCCCTCCCCCCTTTATATAGGAGTGCCAAGGGGGGGGGCGCCGGCCCTAGGAGATCCAATCTCCTTGGGGCGGCGGCCAAGGGGAGGTTTCCCTCCCCCCCAAGGCACCTAGGAGGTGCCTTCCCCTTGTGGGACTCCTTCCCTTTGTAACCCTAGGAGCATGGGCCTCTTTGGGGCTGGTTCCCCTTGGCCCATGTAGGCCCAGGCGCACCCCATAGTGCCCATGTGGCCCCCCGAGGCAGGTGGCCCCACCCAGTGGACCCCCGGGACCCTCCGGTGGTCCCGGTACAATACCGATAACCCCGAAACTTGTCCCGATGGCCAAAACAGCACTTCCTATATATAATTCTTTACCTCCGGACCATTCCGAAACTCCTCGTGACGTCCGGGATCTCATCCGGGACTCCGAACAACATTCGGGTTACTGCATATACATATCTTCACAACCCTAACGTCACCGAACCTTAAGTGTGTAGACCCTACGGGTTCGGGAGACATGCAGACATGACCGAGACGGCTCTCGGGCAATAACCATCAGCGGGATCTGGATACCCATGTTGGCTCCCACATGCTCCACGATGATCTCATCGGATGAACCACGATGTCGAGGATTCAATTAATCCCGTATACGATTCCCTTTGTCAATCGGTATTTTACTTGCCCGAGATTCGATCGTCGGTATCCCAATACCTCGTTCAATCTCGTTACCGGCAAGTCACTTTTCTCATACCGTAATGCATGATCCCGTGATCAAACACTTTGATCACATTGAGCTCATTATGATGATGCATTACCGAGAGGGCCCGGTGATACCTCTCCGTCAAGCGGAGTGACAAATCCCAGTCTCGATCCGTGTCAACCCAACAGACACTTTCAGAGATACCCGTAGTATACCTTTATAGTCACCCAGTTACGTTGTGACATTTGGCACACCCAAAGCACTCCTACGGTATCCGGGAGTTGCACGATCTCATGGTCTAAGGAAAGGATACTTGACATTGGAAAACTCTAGCAAACGAACTAAGCGATCTTATGCTATGTTTAGGATTGGGTCTTGTCCATCACATCATTCTCCTAATGATGTGATCTCGTTATCAATGACATCCAATGTCCATAGTCAGGAAACCATGACTATCTGTCGATCAACGAGCTAGTCAACTAGAGGCTCACTAGGGACATATTGTTGTCTGTAATTCACACATGTATTACGATTTCTGGATAACACAATTATAGCACGAATAAAGACAATTATCATGAATAAGGAAATATAATAATAATGCTTTTATTATTGCCTCTAGGGCATATTTCTAACAGGCGGGGCCCACCAGACGGCGGGCCCCGGCAGTCAGCGGAGAAGACGGCGGCCTGAGAGACAGACGGCTGGGACCGGCGCCCAGCCGGATTACCATTGTACCCCTGGGGGTAGGCCTATATAAACCCCCCAGGGCACCCATGCAAAGGGTTGGAATCCATTAGCACTAGACCAGATCATATAGGAAGGAGAGAGCTAGCCTTGCCTTCTCCTACCGCCAGGAAATAGCTCGAGGAGCAACCGTGTACACACTTTGCCATAGTGATCATGCGGAGACCCCCAGAGCAGCAGTAGGGGTGTTATCTCCCCGGCGTAAGATTCGCCGACGTGCATGTCTTCGCCTCATCCCGTTTCCAGGCACTGGCGATGTTCTAGTCGCCCCCACCATGATAAGCCATCCCTTGGCATATGTCACACCCAACCCCCGACACTTAGAGTTTCCCCCTTTTATGATCACTATACGATCAGAATACGTGCCTCGTGTCATAATAACACTGCTCCACCCATCAAGCTAAACAAGCTTAGTTGTTCAAATACGAATCTGATATTATTAAAACAGAGATGTTTAATTGGTCAGCTAAATGTTCCTAAATTAGTTTCGAAAATGCATGTTCACCGCTCGGGTGTGTATCTCTATGTGTGGTCTGGTCAGCACGGTTGGGGAGGTGAACTTTGCATATGCAGGGGTTTATACACTAGTAGAAAACAGGCCTATTGTCCCGGTTCGTAAGGGCCTTTAGTCCCGGTTCCTGAACCGGGACTAAAGGGTCGTTACTAATACCCTCACCCTTTAGTCCCGGTTCAAACCAGAACCGGGACAGATGGGCCTCCATGTGGCCTGTGCGCCGAGCCCAGGCAGGAGGGCCTTTGGTCCCAGTTGGTAGCACCAACCGGGACCAATAGGCATCCACGCGTCGGCATTTCTGTGGCTGGGGTTTTTGGTTTTTTTTGAAAGGGGGGGGAGGGGGTTTGGGGATTTTGGGGGGTTAATTTAGGTATTTCATATATTGTGTTAGCTAGATAGCTAATTAATAGAGAGAAGTGTCCTCTCTTATGTCCATGCTTGGTCGACGTTACGTACCACTATAGAGAAGACTAGGCATATGCTAGCTAGTAAGCAAACGAAGGAAACAGAAGATCGTCATGAACATATATGCATACAGAGAGAAGTGATATCGACCACATCTCCTTCTCCGAGAGATTGGTCGAACAACAAGTTCTCGTATATCTATCGTCCGACACTACCGGCTACATATATACAATAATTATCTTTTACAAATATAATCTCTTAAATTACGGACGCATGGTCCACATAGTATTCTCCGTCTTCAGCGATCACATGGTCAAGAAAGAATGCCGCCAATTCCTCTTGAAATGCTCGCATGCGATCTGGTCCTAGGAGTTCATTCCGCTGCCGAAACATCTAATTTGAAGAAGGGGGTCAATACACACACACACACACACACACACACACACACACACATATATATATATATATATATATATGAATGAATGAAACTCAACACAAATGATGGTAATAAACAAAAATTGTGAATATTATTTCTTACGCACTTCATGTTGTTTCTCAGAGTACCCGCCCCGCTCACAGGTCATGTGGCGGATGGACTCGCAGACGTAGTATCCACAGAAATCATTCCCTTGTTCCTGCCACAACCACTTTACAAGAAATAGAGGTCAATTAAACAGATAAGCAAGAATGCCAAATGGTATTGATGAAACTAGCGCTTGAATCAATAGCTAGGAGACGTGCGGAACATGGTACAATAGTACTTACTTTCGGGTATCTAAATTCCAGCTCCTTCGGGAGTCCTGGGGAATTTGTGCTGAATTTTCTCCAAACACTGCCAGACAAAAGAAAACAATTACTTGATATCAGGAAATGAACAAATTTGCTGATATGGTGGATAATGATCGATTTAACTTACTTCTTGAGGATTTCAGTCATGTCCGCATACTCCTGGGGATCTTTTCGTCTCGAGTCCAAGACAGTTACTACTCCCTTCTCAAGCCTAATCTCCAGGAGAATATAGTGGTAACTGCGCACGCATGCATAACTCATCAATTACATTACTATAACCTGGACTAATATATAAGGGAAACCGAATATGCACAAGACAACACTCACTTGAAGTTGTAAGGAAAGAGTATTATATTTTTTGTTCATTTATTTTCAATGATCGTAGCAACCTGGCCTCGGTATCTGCGGCATGATCTTTAACCTGAACTGCATCTATGAGATTTGTGTTAATGAACCCAATATCACCGATTTGTCTTTTCTTCAATTCGGCGATCTTCAATCTGCATAATATAGTGAGGATAATTATAAATACATGCAATGAAAGAGCTGAGCAATGTAGAGAGACTTAATGACAGAAGTAGTAGTACTTACAGACAGTAGCAGGTGACCGTTGCTTTATCGAGGGCCAATTGATTGAACAACTGATAGAACTCCTCAAATGGAACATGCAATAGTTCAATTCCAACGAGGTCATGCTCCGGTTTAACTCTCATATACAAAGTATTCCTCCCCCCAAACTCTCTGCAGGTTTTCATGTACCAATCATGCAATCTTCGCATCATCGTTGTTAGAGATCTTTCATCTTTGACGAGAGGCTTCCCGTACTCGTATCTGTGTATCTGCACGTCCAGGAAACCATAATCTACATCGTCGGGCAGATAATCGTCAAGATTGGTATAACCGGGCGCCATCCTCGGATCGACGCTAGGCACCTTGAGCGGGGGGCACGATTGCTTTGCTTGTTCGCCGAGTTGGGCAATTCGTTTCCCAGCTCCTCATCGTTCTTTCAGCCTTTGATCACTGACTGTACTTCCCGACCGCGACGCTTCGGCCCATGTCTTTGCAGTAATGCGCTCATAGTTGCCTTTCGGCGGAGACTTGGGTGGTTTTGCCAGGGCAGCCAGAGTGCGCTTCACTTTCACCCGATCTAGCTTCTCCTTGGGAGGTGGATTTCTCTTTGCTTTCAACCCTTCAAACCAGTCATCCACCTCGGTTTGCGCGATCCTCGCGTTCTCCTCCAGGGTCCTCTCGTATGGTAACTTCTCTGGAGTCTTCAGAGAAGGACCGAATCTGTATTTGCTCCTGCCTCTGGCTGTACTGCTAGACGCCGGCAGAGCAGACGGAGCGGCAGTCTTCTTGACTTGCTTACGAGGCGGAGAAGAAGGACTACGACGCGCCGGAGCAGCTGCCGGTGCGGCGGCGGGTCTCTTCCGCCCTTGCTGACGAGGCGGAGAAGGAGGAGGCTGGCTGCTCGGGCGCACCGGCGCAGGCGGAGGAGGCGGAGTGCCGCCACGCGCCGGAGAAGGAGCCGGCCGAGGGCCCTGGTCGTCACTCGCCGGAGTAGGAGGCGGTGGAGGAGGCGGAGTGCCCTAACTCGCCGGAGGAGGAGGAGGAGGCGGAGGCGTCCAGTTCGGAAGGTTGATGAGCTCCTTCCGCCATAGGCATGGAGTCTTCAGAGCAGAACCCAGCCGAGTCTCCCCTTCTCCGGTAGGGTGGTCAAGCGAGAGGTCCTCAAATCCCTCCGTTATTTCATCCACCATCACCTTAGCATATCCTTCTGGAATCCGCCGGCAGTGAAAAGTTGCGCCGGGTTCATTAGGAAAAAACAGAGCCAACAGCCGCCTTGACCTTCAAATTCATCCATTGCGTCATAAGGTGGCAAATTTGAGCCTCCGTGATAGCATCCACGGGATAGCTGGCAGGAGCCATCAAGACAAGCTCCGGCTGAAGCAGCTCGGTGGAAGCCACGCTGCTTCTCCGCTGAGATGGCGGGGTAGCTTCAGAGGAAGCTTCGGCAGTTCGGTTGCTGCAATTTGCTTCTCGTTCCTCTATCCCGAGTACCCTTGCTTTAAGCGCCTGCAGTTCAGACTGTTGCACTTGCTTCCTCCTCTCCTGGCTTTTGTAACCGCCTGCGTCCGAAAACCCAACCTTCCACGGAATGGAGCCTGGCGTGCCTCGTGTCCGTCCAGGGTGCTCAGGATTCCCGAGGGCCTTTGTGAGCTCGTCGTTCTCTCTGTCTGGCAGGAACGTCCCTTCCTGTGCCGCTTTGATATAGTACCGAAGCTTCTTCAAGGGAATGTCACGTTGCTCGTCCGTCCAAATGCACTTCCCTGTTACAGGGTCCAAGGTTCCGCCAGCCCCGAAGAACCAAGTCCGGCAACGGTCTAGCCAACTCATTGTCTCTGGTTCGATCCCTTTTGGAACCAGATCATTCTCAGCCTTGGCCCACTTAGGCCAGGCTACCAGGTAGCCACCTGACCCCGTGCGATGGTGATGCTTCTTCTTCGCAGCATTTTTCTTGTTTGTCTCCGACATCTTCTTACTCTTTTCCGATGTCTTGTGGGCCACAAATGCAGGCCAGTCATCTCTGATCTTCTCATATATGCCCTTGAATTCTGGTGTCTCTTTTTTCTCGACAAACCTATTCAGGTCTTTCTTCCACCTCCTGAATAGGTCTGCCATCCTCTTAAGAGCAAAAGACTTGATTAATTCCTCTTTAACTGGCTTCTCCGGATCATCCTCTGGCGGTAGGGTGAAATTTGTCTTCAGCTCATTCCAAAGATCATTTTTCTGCATATCATTGACGTAAGACACCTCAGGGTCTTCAGTAGCCGGCTTGAACCATTGTTGGATGCTGATCGGGATCTTGTCCCTAACCAGAACCCCGCACTGAGCAACAAATGCCTTCTTTGTTCGGATGGGTTCAGTAGGTTGGCCGTCGGGCGCGATTGCTATGATCTCAAACCTTTCATCCGACCTCAACTTTCTCTTCGGGCCTCGTCTCTTTACCTCAGTTGTGCTCGATCCGGGGGGCTAGAAAAAAGAACAAAGACTTAATTAATATGTGTACATACCAAAACAATGAATGCATCAATTAGCTAGTCAGCACAGGATTAACTAATATATATACCCGACCGGACTCGGTTCGGTCACCGGACTCTTTTCGGTCACCGGAGCCGTCCTCACGTTCTTCTTCTTGCACCGGCATTAGGTCACCAGAGCCAGCTTCTTCACCCTCTCCTTCCAGAGTACCATCGGTGTCGTTGAGATACAACGAGACGGCATCACTTCCTTCTGCGATTATGTCCCTCAACAACGCTTCTCTTGCTTCGTCTCGGGCGATAGTGTCCATAGTTTCTACAAATATTTACAACATGGAAATTATTATTCAAACATGACAAATGGATATATTAGTGGCAAACGTAGAACTAGCTAGCTAATCATAGTAAGGAATCATATATATCGGAAACGAGGGTCGTCGAGGGTCGCCGAACAGTAGAGGAAACCCTAAATAGCAAGTATCGTGGGTGTGAGATACAAGTGGCCGTCGGTGTCGGACACTACATCCACGTCCCACAAGTGACGTGGGCGTCGAAGCCCGCGTCACTTGTGGGACGTGGATGTAGTGTCCGACACCGACGGCCACATGTATCTCACACCGAAGATACTTGCTATTTGATTAGGGTTTCCTCTACCGCTCGGCGACCCTCGTTCATGATAAAAAAAGAGGAAGAAGAAGAAAAAAAAGAGGAGAAGAAGAAAAGAGGAGAAGAAAGAATAGAGGAGAAGAACTCCTCTATTCTTTCTTCTCCTCTTTTTTTCTTCTTCTTCCTCTTCTTTTTTTATCGGAAACGAGGGTCGTCGAGGGTCGCCGAACGGTAGAGGAAACCCTAAATAGCAAGTATCGTGGGTGTGAGATACAAGTGGCCGTCGGTGTCGGACACTACATCCACGTCCCACAAGTGACGTGGGCGTTGAAGCCCGCGTCACTTGTGGGACGTGGATGTAGTGTCCGACACCGACGGTCACATGTATCTCACACCGACGATACTTGCTATTTAATTAGGGTTTCCTCTACCGCTCGGCGACCCTCGTTCACGATAAAAAAAGAGGAAGAAGAAGAAAAAAAAGGAGAAGAAAAAAAAGAGGAGAAGAACTCCTCTTTTTTTTTCTCCTTTTTTTTCTTCTTCTTCCTCTTCTTTTTTTATCGGAAACGAGGGTCGTCGAGGGTAGCCGAACGGTAGAGGAAACCCTAAATAGCAAGTATCGTGGGTGTGAGATACAAGTGGCCGTCGGTGCCGGACACTACATCCACGTCCTACAAGTGACGTGGGCGTCGAAGCCCGCGTCACTTGTGGGAAGTGGATGTAGTGTCCGACACCGACGGCCACATGTATCTCACACTGACGATACTTGCTATTTAATTAGGGTTTCCTCTACCGCTCGGCGACCCTCGTTCACGATAAAAAAAGAGGAAGAAGAAGAAAAAAAAAGAGGAGAAGAAAAAAAAGAGGAGAAGAAAGAATAGAGGAGAAGAACTCCTCTATTCTTTCTTCTCCTCTTTTTTTCTTCTTCTTCCTCTTCTTTTTTTATCCTCTTCTTCCTGTCATGTTCGACGACCCTCGTTCCCGATAAAAATTAAGAAGAAGAAGAAAAAAAGGAGAAGAAGCTCCTCTATTCCTTCTTCTTCTCCTCTTTTTTTTTCTTCTTCTTCCTCTTCTTCCTCTCCTTCTTCTTCTCCTTCTTTCTCTACTTATTTTCCTTTTCTTCCTCTCCACTATCCTTCTTTTTCTAAAATTGTAACTTTTGCATATATAAAACTTTTCTAAAATTGTAACTTTCTATATATGAACAAAAAACTTTCTATGAACAAAAAACTTTCTATGAACAAAAAACTTTTCTAAAATTGTAACTTTTGCATATATAAAACTTTTCTATTTTCTTTTCCTCTCCTCTTCTTCTTTCCTATCCATCTTTTTCTAAAACTTTTGCATATATATTTAGCAAATTCTAGCCACATACATCACATACACATATACATTATAGCCACATACACACATACATCACATATGAACAAAAAAATAAACTAATAAAAACAAAAAAACATATTGCAACATATGAAAAAAAACATGGTGGCGCCGGCGGGGCAGAGGGGCATGGCGGCAGGTGCTCACAGAGGGGAGCGGCGCCGGCGTCGGGGCAGATGGCGTCGAGGGCGGCAGCGACGGCGTCGGGGTGACGCGGGGCGCGGGCGGCGACGGGGCGACGACGACGGGCGCGGGCGACGGCGACGAGGAGCAGGGCGTCGGGGCAGATGGCGTCGAGGGCGGCGGCGACGGCGTCGGGGCGACGCGGGGCGCGGGCGGCGACGGGGCGACGACGACGGGCGCGGGCGACGGCGACGAGGAGAAGGGCGTCGGGGCAGATGGCGTCGAGGGTGGCAGCGACGGCGTCGGGGCGACGCGGGGCGCGGGCGGCGACGGGGCGACGACGACGAGGAGCAGGGCGTCGGGGCAGAGGGTGGTTCGGCGGCGGGGAGAATGAAGAACTGAACGAAAATTTTCACAAGTCCTGTATATATAGCAAGAGCATTGGTCCCGGTTCGTGGCACCAACCGGGACTAATGCCCCCCTTTTGTCCCGGTTGGAGCCACGAACCGGGACCAAAGGCCTCTTTTCAGCAGCCCAAAGGGCGGGAAGCGGCGGCCTTTGGTCCCGGTTGGTGGCACCAACCGGGACTAAAGAGGGGGCATTGGTCCCGGTTGGTGCTACGAGCCGGGACCAATGCCCCCTTTGGTCCCGGTTCGTCCCACCAACCGGGACCAAAGGCATGTGCTGCCCCGAACCCAAATGTTTAGTTCCACCTCGCTAGTTGAGAGGGAGGTGCACCTGTTTATAAGGTGCGGTGCGCCATCCCTCTCGAGCTCCTCTCTAAAGCAGGCTTTCGGGCCTAACACTGCAATCTGTGCCTGTGGGCCTACTGGGCCTCCCTCGGGCCTGAATCCTGGCCCATGGTAGGGTTTCTAGTCGTATTCAGGACGTGGGGCCCAGTAGGTGGCATTTTTTTTCTACTTAGAACTAAATACTTATAGTTTTGTAGTGATTTCTTTTTTATTTTAGGTCACAAAAATTATAAACTTTCTGTTAGTACCATTAGTTTTAAAATTTGAATAGTTTAACTTTGAATTTTTTAAAATTTGTGTGAATCACTAGTTTATGAATAACTTTACTATAAAAAATTCCTGCTATTTAATATAAACTTTTTTAGCTTTTAAACTTTTTTAGTTTTAGAAAATTTTTAAACTTTTAAACTTTCTTGCTTTATAGTTTTAGAAAAATTATAAACTTTCTGTTAGTGTCATTAGTTTTCAAATTTGAAAACACTTTTTTAGTTTTTTTGTTTTCTTTGTTGCTTTATTTTGTTTTTGCTATATTTTTTAATTGTTTTTGCTTTTAGGTCAGCAAAATTATGAACTTTCTGTTAGTGCCATTAGTTTTCAAATTTGAATAGTTAAAATTTGAACTCTTTGAAATTTGTGTGAATCACAAGTTTGTGATTAACTTTAATAAAAAAATTAACATAGATGCACCTACTCGTCTGTTTTCAAATGAATTCTAAAATACTTGGCATAACATACTCGTCTGTTACAAAGTTGGCATGGTATCATCATAATAGTTGCGGGAGAAATTCTTCACTTTTTCTTCTCTTGTGTCATTTGCTTATTGCGCCGTAACCATGGATAATCTTCAGCGTTTATCAGGATGCTTGGGTCAGCCTTGACATTCAAGGGAGGAATTTCATGAAACCTTTCATAATCTTCAGACATGTCTGTCTTGCCATCCACTCCCAGGATATCCCTTTTTCCTGAAAGAACTATGTGGCGCTTTGGCTCATCGTATGATGTATCCGTTTCCTTATCTCTTCTTTTTCTCGGTCTGGTAGACATGTCCTTCACATAGATAACCTGTGCCACATCATTGGCTAGGACGAACGGTTCATCAGTGTACCCAAGATTTTTCAGATCCACTGTTGTCATTCCGTACTGTGGGTCTACATGTACCCCGCCTCCTGACAGATTGACCCATTTGCACTTAAACAAAGGGACCTTAAAATCTTGTCCGTAGTCAAGTTCCCATATGTCCACTATGTAACCATAATATGTGTCCTTTCCCTTCTCGGTTGTTGCATCAAAGCGGACACCGCTGTTTTGGTTGGTGCTCTTCTGATCTTGGTCAATCGTGTAAAATGTATTCCCATTTATCTCGTATCCTTTGTAAATCAATACAGTCAAAGATGGTCCCCTGGACAACAAGTACAACTCATCACAAACAGTGTTGTCACCTCTAAGACGTGCTTCCAACCAACTGCTGAAAGTCCTGATGTGTTCACATGTAATCCAGTCGTCGCACTGCTCCGGGTGTTTGGAGCGCAGACTGTTCTTGTGATCATCGATATACGGGGTCACCAAGGTAGAGTTCTGTAGAACTGTGTAGTGTGCTTGAGACCAAGAATGCCCGTCCCTGCATATTATTGAGTCCGCTCCTAGCGTGCCTTTTCCAGTCAGTCTCCCCTCATACCGCGATTTAGGGAGACCTATCTTCTTAAGGCCAGGAATGAAGTCAACACAAAACCCGATGACATCCTCTGTTTGATGGCCCATGGAGATGCTTCCTTCTGGCCTAGCGCGGTTACGGACATATTTCTTTAGGACTCCCATGAACCTCTCAAAGGGGAACATATTGTGTAGAAATACGGGCCCTAGAACGACAATCTCGTCGACTAGATGAACTAGGACATGCGTCATGATATTGAAGAAGGATGGTGGGAACACCAGCTCGAAACTGACAAGACATTGCGCCACATCACTCCTTAGCCTTGGTACCATTTCTGGATCGATCACCTTCTGAGAGATTGCATTGAGAAATGCACATAGCTTCACAATGGCTAATCGGACGTTTTCCGGTAGAAGCCCCCTCAATGCAACCGGAAGCAGTTGCGTCATAATCACGTGGCACTCATGAGACTTTAGGTTCTGGAACTTTTTCTCTGGAATATTTATTATTCCCTTTATATTCGACGAGAAGCCAGTCGGGACCTTCATACTGAGCAGGCATTCAAAGAAGATTTCTTTCTCATATTTCGTAAGAGCGTAGCTGGCAGGACCTTCATACTACTTCGGAGGCATGCCGTCTTTTTGGTGCAAACGTTGGAGGTCCTCCCGTGCCTCGGGTGTATCTTTTGTCTTTCCATACACGCCCAAGAAGCCTAGCAGGTTCACGCAAAGGTTCTTCGTCACGTGCATCATGTCGATTGAAGAGCGGACCTCTAGGTCTTTCCAGTAGGGTAGGTCCCAAAATATAGATTTCTTCTTCCACATGGGTGCGTGTCCCTCAGCGTCATTCGGAACAGCTAGTGCGTCGGCACCCTTTCCAAAGATTACGTGTAAATCATTGACCATAGCAAGTACGTGACCACCGGTACGCATGGCGGGCTTCTTCCGGTGATCTGCCTCGCCTTTGAAATGCTTGCCTTTCTTTCGACATTGATGGTTGGTCGGAAGAAATCGACGATGGCCCAGGTACACATTCTTCCTGCATTTGTCCAGGTATATACTTTCAGTGTCATGTAAACAGTGTGTGCATGCGTGGTATCCTTTGTTTGTCTGTTCTGAAAGGTTACTGAGAGCGGGCCAATCGTTGATGGTCACGAACAGCAACGCCTTTAGGTTAAATTCCTCCTGTCCGTGCTCATCCCACGTACGTACACCATTTCCATTCCACAGCTGTAAAAGTTCTTCAACTAATGGCCTTAGGTACACATCAATGTCGTTGCCGGGTTGCTTAGGGCCTTGGATGAGAATTGGCATCATAATGAACTTCCGCTTCATGCACATCCAAGGAGGAAGGTTATACATACATAGAGTGATCGGCCAGGTGCTGTGATTGCTGCTCTGCTCCCCGAAAGGATTAATGCCATCCGCGCTTAAAGCAAACCATATGTTCCTTGGGTCCTTTGCAAACTCATCCCAGTACTTTCTCACGATTTTTCTCCACTGCGACCCGTCAGCGGGTGCTCTCAACTTCCCGTCTTTCTTACGGTCCTCACTGTGCCATCGCATCGACTTGGCATGCTCTCCGTTTCTGAACAGACGTTTCAACCGTGGTATTATAGGAGCATACCACATCACCTTCGCAGGAACCCTCTTCCTGTGGGGATCGCCGTGAACATCACCAGGGTCATCTCGTCTGATCTTATACCGCAATGCACCGCATACCGGGCATGCGTTCAGATCCTTGTATGCACCGCGGTATAGGATGCAGTCATTAGGGCATGCATGTATCTTCTCCACCTCCAATCCTAGAGGGCATACGACCTTCTTTGCTGCGTATGTACTGTCGGGCAATTCGTTATCCTTTGGAAGCTTCTTCTTCAATATTTTCAGTAGCTTCTCAAATCCTTTATCAGGCACAGCATTCTCTGCCTTCCACTGCAGCAATTCCAGTACGGTACCGAGCTTTGTGTTGCCATCTTCGCAATTGGGGTACAACCCTTTTTTGTGATCCTCTAACATGCGATCAAACTTCAGCTTCTCCTTTTGAATTTCGCATTGCGTCCTTGCATCGACAACGACACGGCGGAGATCACCATCATCGTGCACATCGTCTGGTTCCTCTTGATCTTCAGCACCTTCACCCGTTGCAGCATCATTGGGCACATCGTCTGGTTCCTCTTGATCTTCACCGGCTCCCCCCGTTGCAGCATCACGGTATTCAGGGGGCACGTAGTTGTCATCGTACTCTTCTTCTTCATCGTCTTCCATCATAACCCCTATTTCTCTGTGCCTCGTCCAAACATTATAGTGTGGCATGAAACCCTTGTAGAACAGGTGGGTGTGAAGGATTTTCCGGTCAGAGTAAGACTTCGTATTCCCACAATCAGGGCATGGACAACACAAAAAACCATTCTGCTTGTTTGCCTGAGCCGCATCGAGAAACTCATGCACGCCCTTAATGTACTCGGAGGTGTGTCTGTCACCGTACATCCATTGCCGGTTCATCTGCATGCATTATATATAATTAAGTGTCCAAATTAATAGAAGTTCATCATCACATGCATTAAAAGCAAAGTACATACATAGTTCTCATCTAACAACATATAGCTCTCCAGAGCATCTAATTAATTAAACCATACATTAATTAAAACAAAGGCGATCATAATCGCAACCAAGGTAACAATTGATCCAACGGCATAATGATACCAAGCCTCGGTATGAATGGCATATTTTCTAATCTTTCTAATCTTCAAGCGCATTGCGTCCATCTTGATCTTGTGATCATCGACGACATCCGCAACATGCAACTCCAATATCATCTTCTCCTCCTCAATTTTTTTTATTTTTTCCTTCAAGAAATTGTTTTCTTCTTCAACTAAATTTAACCTCTCGACAATAGGGTCGGTTGGAATTTCCGGTTCACATACATCCTAGATAAATAAAATCTATGTCACGTTGGTCCGCATAATTATCATAAACAATAAATGAACCAATAGTTATAAAGATTAATATATATACCACATCCGAATCATAGACAGGACGAGGGCCGACGGGGGCGGATACCAAAACCATCGCACTATATAAGATGCAATAATAAAAGTAAGAAAATGATACAAGTATCTATCTAAACATACAAGTAAGAATATTTTTCCTTTCAGAAAGAAGATAAGAGCAAGAGGCTCACCACGGTGGTGTCGGTGATGAGATCGGCGCGGGTGATCGACGGCGGTGAAGACAGGGGTGGGGCGTGACGGACCGCTAAATCTAGACAAATCTCGAAGAAAATGGAGCTTTGAGGTCGAGCTTCGAGAGGAGAAAGCTTAACTAGTGTGGCTCGGGCATTTCATCGAACACCTCATGTGCATAGGAGGTTAGCTAGAGCACCTAAAGCCCCTCCTCTCGCCGGCCCAGAAAAACAGAGCACTGAGTGCTCTGCTCCGGCGCGAGGGGTATATATAGGCTGCAGCACTGGTCCCGGTTCGTGGCATGAACCGGGACTAAATGGGTACCTTTGGTCCCGGTTCATGCCACCAACCGGGACCAATGGTGGTGGGCCAGGAGCGAGGCCCATTGGTCCCGGTTCGTCCCACCAACCGGGACCAAAAGGTCCAGACGAACCGGGACCAATGGCCCAGGTGGCCCGGCCGGCCCCCTGGGCTCACGAACCGGGTCCAATGCCCCCATTGGTCCCGGTTCTAGATTGAACCGGGACTAATGGGCTAACCCACCCTGGACCATTACCCCCTTTTCTACTAGTGATAGGGAGACACTCTTCGAGTTGAATTCGCAATGCATTCCATAGATAATCTGACTGGTTTTATGTTTTCATGAATCTCAGATTCTAAACAGCATCATAATGATTATGAGCTTGCGCGCATGAAAAGAATAAAGCAGAAAAATGCCATGGCTGTCAAACTTGGCATTAAGGGACTGAAATCAAGTCTGGATGCAATGCAATGCAAACGCTCTCCACCTACAGATTCATGCTCAGAATATGATCCTAACAGTGATTCTGAGCTAGAGGGAGACCTAAGTCAATGTAGCTCCCTAGTGGAGGAGTCAGCGGAAGATGCCCTATCTTATTCACCCATCAAGGTACTTGCTCTAACTTTCCAAGGTTACATTGCTCGCACATATCTTGCAACTGATGCTTTGCATTGCTTCTACTTTGTTGAACTGCCATTAGCTTAGTTTACACATCGTGTATGTGAATACGCCCTGCCTATCCATTTTCAGTACATATTACATCTATCATCATACCATATTTATCCATTCAAATGTTGTTCTTGTGTATCAGACGTTCAAAAGGAAGAGGGCGATTGTTGATCATGGAGGAGCACAAGCAAAGTATTTGGAAAAGGTAGTGGCACCTGATAAATCAAATAGCCCATTAGGTGTAGTTGCAATATCACCTGACCCACAAAATACCCCAACTCTAGCAGACTCTAGCCCTACTACACTGGTCATTTCTGATGCCCCAACTCAGCAGACCCCAACTGCGGCAAACAGTATGATTATGTGAGTTGACATAGCACTAGCTGTAGGACGCAAAACCCCCATTCCAGCAAAGAGTACACCAAATCCAGTTGCCAAATCCCTTTTCGAACCAGAGAGAGCCCCAATTGCAGCAAATAGGACCCCTGTTCCATTTCTTCCCAGTTTAGAAGACGAAGCTTATGTTGTTGTCAGGAACTTTGTGCGCATCTTTCCTTCATGGAAAGATTATACCGCAGACACAGAACAATTTCCAGTCTTCCTCCGCAACTTACGCGTAAGTAATGTACTAATGTTATTCATGGTCATTATTGCATATGTTTTTGCTGACAGAAGACACAAGATTTCGTTCTTTTAAATAGGCGAGGAGCAAACTGGATTGTGATGACGAGCAAGGGTTGGTTGCGCTTTTCAAGCACTCGTTGATGAAGTGTCGTTCCTACCTGAGGCAAGCGCACTTCGATGGCAAGCCTCTGAACGAAATTTCTGTAAAGTCTCCGGTGCTACATTTATCCGACGGTGACTGGAATAATCTTGTTACACATTGGTCTCGGCTGCAGCGTAAGGTACTGTCTATGATATCACATCACAATTTGAACTACATTTCTGCATTTGCCTTAATGTCTCACTTGTACGAAAACTGTTAGCAGAAGAACATTCGTTCTCAAGGGACCACAGAATCTCGCAACTATACTGCACACTGCATTGCTCTTGTGAGTACCTCTTGCCCTGTATGACCATACTTACTTTCATAGTTGTTTGATTATGTAGCATCACTGCACATATTAGCCTCGTCATCGTCCATTTGGTGGACATTATAAGATCCGTATGGACTCTTACATAAATTTAGAATCAACCCAATGCTTTTGAAGAGGTTTAGCTCTGCAGTCCTCTTGTAAGGACTGAACGTGGTCTATCAATGTACTTACATTAACAGCTACTCCCACCGTCCCATAATATAAGAACATTTTATACAGTACACCAGTGTTCAAAACACTCTTGTATTATGGGAAGAGGTATTGGTTCATTTTGTAGCATTCTGCATCTTATCTCCCTCGCCCACCATTTACTAAAAAAGAACAGATCTATATTTAATCTTACCAACAAGTAGAATACACAGATAATGCCAGTGCAGAAGTGTAGCCCATTGCTCTTGTCAGTACATTTTGTCCTGTAACGCTTGTACTTCCAGGGATTGGTAGTTGATTATGTAGCATCAATTTACATCTTATCTTCATTATCCTCTATCCCTTCCAGTACTATCATATCTATAATTACTCTCTACAAAATGTAGAGTATAGGCAATACTTATGAAGAAGATTCTGTGCTGAAATTCTTAAGTTATCCTTCCCTTGACATGGAGAAGGGCATTATAAAGCCGGTGTTAACTATTAATATAAGTCAGTCCTTCTAAAGTCTTTATCCTCAACTGTTGTTTAATTTGCCCATACTCCCTATCATTTACTGCTGTTTAGTTTGTTGTTTCTACCAAAATGCATGTTCGTAAGAACCGTAAGTTCTAAGTTTTACTTGTAAAACCAAATTCCTTATTTATACCATGCACATTACTGAATACTCCCTATATGTATGCTTGTTTTTGTGGATCTATAATCCAGTGTGTGGTGAAGCAGCCCATGTTTGCACCTTGTCATCTCCTGTTTTATCTTACTGATGTGGCTGATGATATGAACAACATGCCATGCACATTATCCAAAATAGATACAATGATTTTCTTTGCCCTTCATCTATGCTTGTTATGTTGACATGGTAATCCAGTAGTGTGGTGAAGCTCCCCGCATTATGAACAATGCCAAATTACGCTATTGATATTTTGAACTTACTCTTTATTTTCTAATTTGAAATTGGATAAAATTGACAGAACAGTTATCATCTTTGTTTATACACGTGCAAAACCTGTCATCTCTCTGCTTTATTTCAGGGTGATATGCCTGATGGCATGCACAAGTCTGCTGAAGGCTGTGAGACAAACCCAACATATATTGCAGCAAAGAAGGCAAAACATCTTGAAGATAGCGAGACAACCCCAAAGTCTTGTCTTGATGCAGTGTTCAAGTTACTTGAGACTAACAGTTAGACAAGCTCACAGAATTCGTTGTCTGAATCAGTTCGACTTCTTCAGTCCCAAGTTCTAGCAGAAAGGCATTCTACAACTCAACTTCGACTTGAAGTCCTATCTCTAAAAAAGATTGCGGAGAACACCAATGAGAACCTCATCGCTAAACAGCTACACCTGGAAGCTATGACCGACATGCTAGGCCGGTCTCACAGCCTTGCTCAGCAGCTTGCGCAGCAGTTCCCCCGCAAGGCTAACCTTTCTTGAACTGTCTTGGAAATGGTCTCGGTTCAGTATTATTTTGTTACGCTGCAATGGTGCCCAGTTTTTGTAATCTGCTTCTTCGTTGCGCTTTATGATCACTGGTGGCGAACTTCGATGCCCAGTGGATGTAATATACCTTAAATCCTTTATTGTATAGTGTAGGTTTATTCTTAGTTACTATGTCGTAATTTCTTTATTGTATAGAGTAGGTTTGTTCTTAGTTCCTACTAGTTACTGCCATCATTCGCTATCTGAAAAAAAATCAGATGTAGTTGGGCCACAATTGGGCCGGCCTGCGTCTTTCTTGGGCCCGAATGATTGGGGCCTTCACACATTGTGCTAGGCCCAAACTTACACCGGCCTATATTTTAGTTGGGCCTTTTGTCGACCCAGCGCTTAGTTCGGCCCAGGTAGCGTTGGGCCATTAACAGGCTGAATATTGTACTGGCCTGTTACAGCCGAGATGAAACCACGGGCCTTTAGCAGGCCAAAACGCATGTTGGGCCTCAATTTTCACTAGTCGTCGACGGACCTTCAGCAGGCCGAAATGTAAACCAGGCCGTTTTGGGCCCAGTTAGCTCACGGGCCGTTACCAGGCTGAAACATATCTCGGGCCTTAGTTGGCCCACTGATATCATGGGCCTTTAAGAGGCCGAAAGCTTAGCATAGGCATCAACGGGCCGAATTACGCGACAGGCCTTTAACAGGCCCAAAGTCACGTTGGGCTTAACTGTTGCCACCTTTAGCACGGGCCGTTAGTGGGCCCGATGTCCCGTCGGACCATATATGGCCCATGGGCAGCACGGGCCATTCCCAGGCCGAAAGTCACACCGGGCTGAAATGGGCCCATGTCTACATCAGGCCTCTAACAGGCCGAAAGTCACTGGGCTGTAGTTGGGGCCCAATATTCGACGAACAATTAACGGGCCAGATCTGGCTTCGGCCCGGAAATGGGCCCAAATATTGGGCGAACAATTAACGGGCCAGATCTGGCTTCAGGGCGTAAATGGGCCCAAATATTGGGCGAACAATTAACGGGCCAGATCTGGCTTCGGGCCGTAAATGGGCCTTTATTAAACAGGCCGTTATTAGGCTGGCCCACTAGTACCTGATTAAGTTCTACGGGCCTTTGACTGGGCCGGCCTTTTTAACCTATATGGGCCTCTTTTGGGCCCAGCCATGTGTCGACGTATCATAGGCATGTCTCCTCCAATGGACGGGCGACATCTGGCCCACTGACGAGCTGACATGTGTTCCCTTCGGCCAATCAGAACTTTACACGTAGAAATTTTCCATTGGTCAGGGCTGTTAACGGGTTATCGGATACAAAATCCGACCCGATAACTTAACGGTGTTCCGTTACGGTGGATGCCACGTGTCTGTCACCCTTGACGAAAGCACTTCTGTGACGCGCGATTTATCGTCATGGAAGTGGACACTTTCGTGATGATAATTTTGGTAATGTCATGGAACACTTCTACGACAGCATAGGTATGACTATCTTGATTCTGTCATAAATTTGTCATGGATGTACATGCATGATAGAAAACGCGACCACTGTGACAAACACGTATCATTACGGAAGTGCATTTTTTTGTAGTGTGGTGTCCTTTTCTTGGTCCATTTGTGTGCATATATAACATTTAACCTTTTGTAAATTCCAAAAAATTGCGCTTGCTTTTTGCTTTGATTTTCTCCGAAAGAGAACTTGTGCAAACTGCGTACCCATTCCGGAGATGCCTTCACTTGATGCCAATCCGATCCTCCAACGCCAACCTGATCCATAAGATTTGTGTATAATAGGGTAATTTTATAAAAAGGACATGTACTATATCCGTACTAAATTAAAGTTCTAGCCTTGTTTTTAGTTAAAATGAAGTTTGACCAAGTCTATAGAAAAGTTGTGGAGACATCTAGTTTTGTCTTTTTATTTTTCTCAAATCTTTTTTTGCGGGTGCGAGCAGGATAAGGGGAAATATACCAGAAAGTTGCAAAAAATAATGTTAAGGAAAGATACAGTTTTTTAGGGTAAATATGTCAAAAAATTGCAAAAATCCCGTCCACTCTATGCTGGTGTTGGATCTGCCGTCGAAGACCCTGTCTAGGCTAGTCAAGATTTGACGCGGTTTCTTGTGGTGCGGCAAGAAGGAAGCAAGAGGTGGGAATTGCGTTGTCGCTTGGGAGGTGGTATTAAAACCATTAACCTGTGCATCAAGGGCGTAGCCTCGCGCTAGCCACGTCGGCAGAACGAGCCGAGCGAGGTATTGTGCGGGCTGTTCGTTTTCACTGGGGCACGTGTTAGGAATCCAGAGAACCAGCGAAAGCTTAATAGAGAAGGAAAAATGAATCAATCACGCAACCGCACCGCTCGTTGCTCTCCCTCCGCCTCTTTCTCCGTTGCTTTCCCACGCGACGGCTCCCACCTCCTCTGGTTGATCTTGTCGTCGCCGGTGTGCCTCGTCGCCGCTCGCGGCTCGCCCGTGCTGATGCGCCCTGGATCCCGTTCTCTCCTCTCGCACGATGAGTCGCCTCTGCTCCTCCCGCCGCTCGCTGTCATCTCCCAGCCTTTGGCTTCCTCTGCCCCAAGATCTGTGCACGTTGCTGTGGAAGATCCAGGAAGAGAGGCGAGTCTCTCCCACGGTGTCGCTGTTGCGCGGCTCGTTCGCGTCCCTCTGAGAGGACCAGGTGGAGAACCTGATGGGCGAGAGTCGGGATGTGGTCGAGGCGGACGCCAAGATCTTGGAGATCTGCGCCGCGGTGGGAGAAGGCAGCAGCACCAACGTGACGCACGAGGGCCGCCCTGGATCCTGCACAGCCGGCGGTCGCGGTCACACTCGAGTGGGGCTCCGAGTTAATGGCCCCAAGCCGGTGCTGGACGCGGCGGCGAAGACGCCGCAGAGCTGCCCTGCACCAAGGAGGAGGTATCCATTACTGCTACTATCCTTTAATCAATTAGCCACATCCATTCTTCACGTGAAGTACCTGGGACAATTTAACATTAGGAAGTATCATTGAACCATGACAGTAGTGATAGTCTGTTGAGTTGGGATACTGTTTAATCTCTTTCTCTCTTGAGCATTATTGATACAATGGACAGAAATTTAGGTAAGTCATCTGCATGCCATTTGTTCGAACTTGAGTGAAATCTGCTTCAATATGTAAACATTACACTCATTGTATCATTTGTTGCTATATGTGAAGCACTCCTTTAGCTGATATGGTACATTGGTGCCCTGCAAAGTTCAGCGCCAAGATAAAATATGCAAATGCAGGCATGCAGTCTTAAAACTCTTTTATTTCTCTTGTGGCACGGATTCCATACCTGTTTTGGATCTGGTGGCTAGATGCAGACTGCATAATGGTACAAGGGGAATAGCATAGAGGTGTCTATAAACTTCTGATGCTACTGCCTTTTTTGTTTTATTTAGTGTGTTACATAATAATACAATAATTCCCTTGATCTGGAACCATTCTCCTTTGTGAAAGGTGTTGTATGAGGACCCAATTGATGCATTTGATGGCAAAAGACAGAACTTGAAAATTTCATCAGGGAAAATTCTGAAAGTATGGGTTACTTATCATTTCTACTGGTTGTCAAGCAGCAGTGTGTTACCTTGTGTGCGTTGCTTGATTTTAGATGCCGTTCGTCAAATGCATTTCTATTTTGCAGCTGTGGTCATGTTCATGTTCAATAAACTCTGAATTTTACACATTATTATGACAGCCTTCTATAGCAGTTGCATCTCCTCCTCGTTTCGACGGCGTGAAGAAGATCGATGTTGAGATGGACGCAGGCTACAGGACTCGTGATTGTTGCTGCTTCTATTTACTTTCCTGTTCATGGTTGTTGGTGTATGCAGGTTCATCTCGTGTATCTTGCTTGTCTTGTTGTTGTTATCATTTATGTGTTCATTGGTTTACCTCTTTGTATCTTCCTTGTCCTCTTGCTGTTGGAAAGTTAGTTTGGCAAATTAATTAGGAATTAGAATATTTTAGTGTCCTAAAGGGGTTGTTCAAGCAATTCTTTGTGTTAGGCAGGCAACTTGTGATGGTTGCTAAGTATATACTCATGTGCAAGTGTCTGCACTTCTACTTAATTGCAAGCTAAGTGTATGTGGCGTGAGGGCGGCCATCGGTGTAAATGCTGCCACAGGAGGAGCGGCGGTGACCGACGGGCTCACGGAGGGCAACAGCGACCTGCACTGGAGGAGTAGCAGCGGTCGATGGCGGCGAGCCGGATTGGCGCATCACAGGAGCGGATGGAGCGGCCCTCACGGGCACTGCAGAATGGAGCCAGCGGACCATGCCGAACCAGCGTCACGACCGGGCGGCCCTCACAACCGGGCGTGCTCCGGAAAATCAGTGGGCTGCATGATCTGTGCGGGCTCGACCTGCGCCAGCATTGCGGCTGACGAGGTGCGTGTTGCTCCTGTTATTGGCTCGAAAGCCTCCTTAATTGCCTGCTGATATTGGATTTAGTGGGTAACTCTTGAGATTCTCTTCGTTGGTTGCCGATTATTTGGATTAGAATGTCTAGGTATGGGCAGGTATTTTCAGGAGTGGAGAGAAGCACCCTTCTCTCTTGTGTGATGCAGCTTCGAGTTCTTTGTTTCACTGAGTATTTTTGAAAGAACTAATTGATCTGCAAAATCCAAATATGTGTACAATTCATATATTTCACCGAGCTTCTATTTTTGTGGAAAGCAAATATATGTACTCCAAAATCCAAATTGATCTTCAGAGTCAATTACTATGGCATATTTTTTCCTCATCTACATACTTTTACATATTGGATTTTTGCCTTTTTGTGGCATCTTTCGTTTCATCTGTTAAGATAGCCACAATCAGTGACTTAAACCTCTAACATCTTGAGTCAAGATTCCCTCTTAAAGTGAATTTTTTTTGTTTATTCTGCTGCTGCAATGATTAGCCATCTATATATTTGGCTCTGGCTTACATGTGGCATTTCTTTTCCCTTTTCTGTAGGATAGAGCTTTTCACTATAAGCTGCTAAGTTAGCAGTAATCTACTATTCAATTTAGATGTTATGACTACAGATGACAAGGTTTGTATTTTCTACTCAGGTGGTTGGATATTAGTTATGAAGGTTGTCCCTGGATTTTTGCTCTATCGAGGACTGCATGAGCTTGGTCAATATGCATTCTCTGGAAATTCTATGGGAGCCAGCCTTAAAGAAGGAATTCCTACTGTATCCTGCGGCATTCTTAGTCAGGTAGGTCCAATATTCCATCCATTATTTTATGTTTCTTCTATTGTTTAGTTTTCTTGATAACCAGTTATAGTATTGGTCTTACACGTGTATTCTTATTCTTTGTTTGCGAGGATAAACATTTCTATGCTCGCTTCTGTAGGTACTCCCTCCGTCCGGAATTACTTGTCGCCAAAATGGATAAAAATTGATGTATTTAAGACTAAAATACATCTAGGTACATCCATTTCTCCGACAAGTATTTTCGGATGGAGGGAGTACTAAATATAACCAGATGAACTGTTTTTGCAAACGACCGAGTGCTAATTACACGAGTTCAAAGATTAAGCTGAGTCCGATCTATTTTTCTGTCAATATAGTTTGAAGGTAAATCGTTTTACAGTCATCCTGTTAGAACTCGACAAGACAACATGCATGGTGGTTTGTATTTTGTTGACATAAATGTCAAACAGTTTATATCTGCACAATTCTGGAAGTGCTCTCTTATAATAATCCTCGGTACAAGTTGTATCAGACTAGCAGTATAATTTTGGATGAATTGATTTGATTAATTAGTGACCATTTTTGCGTGAGATGATCATTAACTTTAGTTTTGTCTGCGAAATATGCATAAAGAATTTTTTGTGTTGTGCCCATGACCCATGCATATATGATTTCCTTTTGCTACGTATGTATTCATGTATATACAACATCCATTTGGCTGAGTTGCTTGCCTTGCTTACTTCTACAAATAAAGTCGTTTCGTATTGGAATTATGAAAAATGATTTCTATTTTCTTTGAAGACCAAGGAATTATATTTTATTTATTTTCTGAAAAAGATCAGCATGCTAATTTTTCCTTCATCTTATCCAGTTTGTTATTTGCCATCGGAAGGTGTACTACTTGACCATGCAAGATACAAGGTGTCACGATGATTTGATTAGGTAAGGTAATCGTTGAGTCATGTTTTCAAATGCTAATGGATGGAATTTCTAATGTATGGCTGGAACAACAAGTCGGTGATGATATGGCGACGTCTTATTTGAGAACTGTAGACATGGTTTGCCACGCTGGACCTTGTGAAAATTATGTCTGTTCTTTGTTTAAGACTAATTGTACACATTCATGTTGCAAATATTTCTTCGGTTTCTGTTTTCAAGGGTATAGTAATGCAGAAACGGATGAATTTTACAAACTATAGTATTTCTTGTGAGCTTCAGTTCAAAAGCTGCCTAACATGTTGGTAACTTGCTAAATTAGGCATATAATATTATAATTTCAGTTTCATCAGAGAACTTCTCTTTAAGACAATGGCAGTGAACATTTGTTTCCGACAATGAAAGTGGATATCGTATATTTTGCTCTCTAAAAATGAATTATTGTGGTGTTGCTCACCTATCAATGTGCCATGTTTTCTATCTAAGAATATGCCACATTTGTTAGATAAACCAGCTCATTAAAGTGATGGACAACTAAATACTTTTTATAGAACTGAAATAATATATAGGCAACCACACATCCTTCCCTTTCAAAAAAAGCCAAGCAAACGTCTGGGTAACTTCCTGGCGCGGCAGAGCGCCCTTGACCACTAGTACATATTATGAACCCTCAACTCATACAATTTTGAAGACAACATGACCTGGATATATAATGCATTGACATTCTTCAAAGTATGGTATATTTAGTTGGAAAGAATGATATTTTTTCAAGGAAGAAACGGCCTTAACTCCCTTATGATAAGCATGCGGTTGATCTGGGTGCAACTCATATGCACCAGGATACTTGGCTGTAGCATGTTTTGTTAGATCCATTCTTAAGAAAATGCATTATTCTTAAAGGCGGCATGCTCACTGCAGCTTGACAACGTCATCCCCGCCAATGCCGATTAGCTCAGCCTTGGTGGTGGCAGGCTCCTGGACCACCTCAAGCAGGGTCCTGCTGCGGTGGCCGACATGTGAGGTGTGCTCTTTGGTACCAGCTCTTCATTCTCGACATCCGGCTTTGTCCGTTCCTCATATTGTCTCCAAATACCGGTGCGAAAAGGATTTCTTCTAGATCTGCTCATTATGGTTCTCCAAATACAATACATTCAATCATATTGTAGTTTTTTGTGGGCTTGTTCTTTATAAGAAAATAATTGTACACATAGCACTATAGTTAGAAGCAGGTCTACGAAGGCATGGCTTCAAAATTCCATATACATGTTTTGTTCCTTTTCCTTTCCATATCTATGGTTTTCATACTAATTTATGTTTTCCCCTCAAGGGAGGACATGTGTATTTGAGAGAGAGTTATGGAAAAGAGGGGGCTGGATTAAGAGAAAGAAGTGGAATCACATGATGTGCATTGCATTTCTGTCTGTGCAGTCCAGTTATACACTGATAAGGGTTTATACAATAATAAGCTCCCTATCTGTTGAACGTTACAATTAGTATAGAGGCACAGGTCATTTCTGACAATTGAAGATCAAACAAACAATACTATAGAATTATGCCAATATAAGTTTTTGAATGTACATTGAACTTGTCGGTTTTACTGTCACCTTTCATTTTGGAGACATGGCTAACTATTTTCTCCACTATTTGGCATCTTCCCATGTTCATCTTGACAGTCTGGTTTTTTATGATCTTGTTTTCTATTTGCAGGGGCAAATTATATTTCAATGATGTTGGTTTTGGTATATGTGGTCAAGAAGGTTGTCAAGTAGTGATGGCCTCAGATTTGTTATGGGGCAGTTTTTTTAATAGATCACTTCTTGCGCACAAGCACTGGAACCATTGGCCTGTGACATACATGATTCTCTATAACTTCTACCAGAATGCTTTCTTTGTGTTAATGCTCTTCTGGTACGTATTCCTTCTATGTGTTTCTCATATGGTGTAAGCTAAGTATATATGTGTTACCTTTGTTACTTGTCACCTACAATTTGACTATCCAAATGTATGAATATATGCGAGCATCATCCCACACTCCCTTTTGGCCTTTTTGGACCTCTTGTAATGTACGCTGGTCTAATTAAGTTCATGTGCGCACACCTTAAAGTTTGATGTGCTCCCACTTGGTTGCCCACGGATGCAACATATGACAAAAAATACCAGCTAGAGACCTGGCTATAGAGAAATGAAGCTCACTTCGAAACAACACTCATGCCTGATCATTGTAGAAAGAATAACAAAATAAGAACAAAGTGATAATAGCACTCATTTCATGTGATAAATCAAAAGAAGAGAAGCTTCCCTGTTTTTCATGGCTACATCGCTAACTTTCAGGATTTGAACATCAACCTGTTCTAGAAAGCCCACACCCCAGTTTTTATTACATGATTCGCAAATCCAAATACTTTCTTTGGTATGTATGCATTACATTTTACAGATCACATGACTAATCCACAATCTAAAACAGAGAAACATCTCATAAGTACAAAGTAGATGAACCAAGAGCAGCCTATATATCATTCCTGTGAGAAATAGCTAAGCAGGGATTTATCAATAGAAACGATAAATGACAGCTGATAAGAGTGCTGCTTTTCAATTTCTTTGGCAAATGCTTTCCAGAAGATATACTCAATTTACCAGTGTCCTGTTTTTTCTTTTATATATTGCAATGAACGACCGAAGCTTGATGGATGTCCACGAACATGTTGGTGGTATCCGTTTGCTGATCCACATTGGAGATCCCTAATCTTATTGTATTTGAGTGTCATTTATTTAGCTCTTCTAAAATTTATAGTGCCGACTTCTTATCACATGTCATTTTCATGTGTTATCAAGATTGCAAAAAAGCAACTGGAATGGGCGGCTGCCAACCTGGCACCGCCCCAGCTTCCTTTGAGGAGGCGCCACAAGGTGGCGCCCCAACCCCTAGTGTACACCAAAGTGGGCAGCGGTCTAGGGATCCCCAATTTACACACGTTCGCATTGGCCATGGCTGCAGAAGTTTGATAAGGACAGGTCGTGGGCGGAATTCCAGATCCCGGTACTGCAGAATTGCTTGGCTTAGTCCAGGCGGCCGCATGAGCGACGGTGGGCAATGGTAAATCAACACTGTTTTGGGAGGACCGGTAGATTAACGGATTTCCGAGATTGTGAATTAGCGCAGGAGGTATACGACAGGATCCCAAAGAGAGTCAAGAGGAGTAGGCTGGTCTCAGATGCACTCATGGGTGATAATTGGGCAGGAGACATCCCAAATCTTACACAGGAGGCCCTTGGACAGTTCCTACGACTATGGCCGCTGATCACAGCTTGGCAATTATCTGATGGAGTGGAGGATTCAGTAAGGTGGGCTTGGGAAGCGAACGGAAATTTCTCGACACGATCGGCTTATGTGGCCAGGTTCATGGGCCCTGAGATGTCTCCGACGGCCGCATTCACTTGGCTGTCCAAGGCACCCATTCAATGTTGTTTTTTTTGCTTGGCTTGCGCTCAAAAAACGTTGTTGGATTCGGACAGGCTTGTTCGACGTGGATTACCTCACCAGGACTCATTCCCTTTGTGCAATCAGCATGACGAGCCTATCCAACACTTACTCATTGACCGTGTGTTTGAAAAGCAAGTTTAGCATTGGATCGGAACAATCACTGGGAGGATGCACTTGGAGCCACGGCAATATGTAACCATGGGTGAATGGTGCGCCGGGCAAGATTTTAGTGTGAGCCACCGCAGGTCAACGCGTGCTAAGTGCCTCCTAGGCATGTGGATGCTATAGAAAAACCGAAACGACATTGTGTTCAATGGAGCGTCTCCATCTCTATCCCGGATCATCCAGTGTATACGAGAGGAAGGTATGTTATGGGTGAAGGCGGGTCTACTCAAGGGTGATGTAAAAGGTTTCGACATGGATGATGCGTTGTGGGCTGGGACAGAGTTGTCCGCATAGCTAGCTAGCATAGGTGGTGTCGGATGTGTTCCGCATGTAAATATCAAATGTATTGTGACTTGGGGTCCTCCCCCCATTCTCTTCAATGAATGATACACACTCTTCTGTGTATTCGAGAAAAAAGGTATAGTTTTCTTTTTGTTGTTTTTAGCAAAGCCAGGCTGACCTAGTGAGTCGCCGCAAGAGCAGGCTAATGTGGTTGGCCCATTGTTGTTGGTCACTCAACATTTTAGGACAACGCTAACGCCCACACGTGTGGTGGAAACGAAATCCGCCCACACGCCCTATAACACACAAACTGCGTCACGTCACCGCATGCATGTATGTGGGAATCTTTTTGGATTTTTATTTTTTAAAATGTTTTATCTTTTAAATGAAAAATCCGATTGAAAATACGTTTTCACCATTAAATCTCTCGCGACGAGATCTTCGAAACTAGATCTCGTATCAATATATTTCGACGAGTTTTTTTGGGTTAAAAGTTGTCATGTCTATTGCACATGAATTGCCATGGTGTTTACACAGAAGTTGCCATGATATGTTTCAGCTATTTTCTTCTACATTTAAAAGTAAATTTTGACATTTATAAAATGGGGATTTAAGAAACTAGACTTGCCATGAACCATAAACTAAAATTACCATGCCACATGCACTTAAAATTGCCATGGTTCATACAAAAATAATTTTCATGATCAAAGTACTGGAGTTGCCATCATCAAAATACTAAAATTGTCATGCTCTACAAACTGAAACTGCCACATGGCAACTTTAGTTTAAGCACTATGGCAACTACAGTATAAACATCATGGCAACTTTTGGGCAAAAAAAAATTCATCGAAACATATCAACATGGGGTCTAGTTTTGAAGATCTCGTCAAGATAGATTTAATGGTGAAAACGGATTTTTAATTCAATTTTTTAATTAGGAGATAAAACATTCTTAAGCCAGAAACCAAAAAGATTCATGTTGATGTCATCTGTTTATATGTGGCAAAATGAGTGGTAAAGAAGGCGTGTGTGTGATGTGCAAGATGCCACCCGTGTGGGCGTTAGTTTTTTCCATATTTTAATATAGGATGTCGATATCCACCACACGTGTGGCATAATAGGCATTCGCCCACACATCGTGTGTGGCATGAGCAGAGGGCAGCCCACACGGGCTGTGTGTGGGCGAACAGTAAAATTGTCCACACGTGTGGGCGTGGCTACTTCGTGTCACACGCCCAACAAGTACTACTCATCCCTACCCCGCGTGTGTGGCATGAAGCAAATATACCCACACGTCCTGGCGCAGCTACATTAGATACCCGCGGGATGACGATTTAGTTGCCATCGGGATGGCAGATGTAGTTATCAGGGATGGCAAATGTAATTGTAAAAGCATGGCGACTCTCTCTGTTTTGGTTAACTATAGTTGCCATGTCTAATTTATGGTAGTTGTCGTGTGTAATCAAACCATAGTTGTCGTGTGTGATTAACTACTTGCCACATATGGTCAAACAATAGTTGTCATGTGTGTTTACCTAGTTGCCACTTGTGGTTAATCACAGTTACCATGTATGTTTATCTGATTGCCACCACTAGTGCAGAACCGGGCTTTAGCGCCGGTTCGTAAGGGCTTTTAGTGCCGGTTCCACAACCGGCACTAAAGAGTGGGGACTAAAGCCCCCCCCTTTAGTACCGGTTCATCATAAACCGGCGCTAAAGTGCCACCACGTGGCACGAGCCAGGCCCGGGTGCGAGCAGGACATTAGTACCGGTTGGTAACACCAATCAGGAAACTGTTGGAAATATGCCCTAGAGGCAATAATAAAAGTATTATTATTATATTTCCTTGTTCATGGTAATTGTCTTTATTCATGCTATAATTGTGTTATCTGGAAATCGTAATACATGTGTGAATACTAGACACCAAAATGTCCCTAGTAAGCCTCTAGTTGACTAGCTCGTTGATCAATAGATAGTCATGGTTTCCTGACTATGGACATGGGGATGTCATTGATAACGAGATCACATCATTAGGAGAATGATGTGATGGACAAGACCCAATCTCAAGCATAGCACAAGATCGTGTAGTTCGTTTTGCTAGAGCTTTCCAATGTCGAGTATCTTTTCCTTAGACCATGAGATCGTGTAACTCCCGGATGCTGTAGGAGTGCTTTGGGTGTACCAAACGTCACAACGTAACTGGGTGACTATAAAGGTGCACTACAGGTATCTCCGAAAGTATCTGTTGGGTTGACACGGATCAAGACTGGGATTTGTCACTCCGCATGACGGAGAGGTATCACCGGGCCCACTCGGTAATGCATCATCATAATGAGCTCAAAGTGACCAAGTGTTTGGCCACGGGATCATGCATTACGGTACGAGTAAAGTGACTTGCCGGTAACGGGACTAAACGAGGTATTGGGATACCGACGATCGAGTCTCGGGCAAGTAACCTACCGATTGACAAAGGGAATAGTTTACGGGGTTGCTTGAACCCTCGACATCGTGGTTCATCCGATGACATCATCGAGGAACATGTGGGAGCCAACATGGGTATCCAGATCCCGCTGTTGGTTATTGCCCGAGAGTCGTCTTGGTCATGTCTGCATGTCTCCCGAACCCGTAGGGTCTACACACTTAAGGTTCGGTGACGCCAGGGTTATTAGGAAGACTTGTATGTGATTACCGAATGTTGTTCGGAGTCCCGGATGAGATCCCGGACGTCACGAGGAGTTCCGGAGTGGTCCGGAGGTAAAGATTTATATATGGGAAGTTGTCATACGGACACCGGAATAGTTCGGGGGCATATCGGTATTGTACCGGGGCCACCGGAGGGGCCTCGGGGGTCCACCGGGAGGGGCCACCTCTCCCGGAGGGGCTCATGGGCTGCAAAGGGGAAGGGAACCAGCCCAAAGTGGGCTGGTGCGCCTCCCCCCAAGGGCCCATGCGCCCTAGGGTTTGGGGGAACCCTAAAGGGGGCGCCCCCCTTGCTTGGGGGGCAAGCCCCCTCCCCCTTGGCCGCCCCCCCCCCTCTAGATCCATCTAGAGGGGGCCGGCCCCCCTTGCCCCTTCCCCTATAAATAGAGGGGTGAGGGGAGGGCTGCATACACAACTGAAGGCGCAGCCCCTCCCCTCCCCAACACCTCTCCTCCTCCGTACGTGCTTGGTGAAGCCCTGTCGGAGTTCTGTTGCACCAACCTCACCACGCCGTCGTGCTGCCGTTGGTGTCTTCTTCCTCAACCTCTCCTTCCCCTTGCTGGATCAAGAAGGAGGAGACGTCGATCGTCCCGTACGTGTGTTGAACGCGGAGGTGCTGTCCGTTCGGCACTTGGTCATCGGTGATCCGAATCACAACGAGTACGACTACGTCATCACCATCCCCTTGAACGCTTCCGCACGCAATCTGCAAGTGGTATGTAGATGCAATCTCTCTCCCATGACTCGTTGCTTAGATGAACTCATAGATGGATCTTGGTGAAACCGTAGGAAAATTTTAATTTTCTGCAACGTTCCCCAACAGTGGCATCATGAGCTAGGTTTATGCGTAGTTCTTTATTGCACGAGTAGAACACAAAGTAGTTGTGGGCGTCGAATTGTCAATTCTTCTTGCCGTTACTAGTCCTATCTTGGTTCAGCGGTATTGTGGGATGAAGCGGCCCGGACCAACCTTACACGTACGCTTACGTGAGACCGGTTCCACCGACTAACATGCACTAGTTGCATAAGGTGGCTGGCGGGTGTCTGTCTCTCCCACTTTAGTTGGATCGGATTCGATGAACAGGGTCCTTATGAAGGGTAAATAGAGATTGACAAATTCACGTTGTGGTTTTAACGTAGGTAAGAAACGTTCTTGCTAGCAACCTATAACAGCCACGTAAAAACTTGCAACAACATTAGAGGACGTCTAACTTGTTTTTGCAGCAAGTGCTTTGTGATGTGATATGGCCAGAAGTTGTGATGAATCATGTGATGTATGAGATGATCTTGTTATTGTAATAGGAATCACGACTTGCATGTCGATGAGTATGACAACCGGCAGGAGCCATAGGAGTTGTCACTATTCTTTTATGGCCTGCGTGTCACCATGTAAATTACTTTACTTTATTGCTAAGCGTGTTAGCCATAGTAGTAGTAGTAATGGTTGGCGAGCAACTCCATGGAGACACGATGATGGAGATCATGATGATGGAGATCATGGTGTCGTGCCGGTGACAAGATGATCATGGATCCCCAAGATGGAGATCGAAGGAGCTATATGATGATGGCCATATCATGTCACTACTATATAATTGCATGTGATGTTTATTATGTTTTTACATCTTGTTTACTTAGAACGACGGTAGTAAATAAGATGATCTCTTACAAAATTTCAAGAAGTGTTCTCCCCTAACTGTGCACCGTTGCTAAAGTTTGTCGTTTCGAAGCACCACGTGATGATCGGGTGTGATAGATCCATACGTTCACATACAACGGGTGTAAGACAGTTTTACACATGCAAAACACTTAGGGTTAACTTGACGAGCCTAGCATGTACAGACATGGCCTCGGAACACGGAGACCGAAAGGTCGAACATGAGTCGTATAGAAGATACGATCAACATGGAGATGTTCACCGATGATGACTAGTCCGTCTCACATGATGATCGGACACGGCCTAGTCGACTCGGATCATGTAACACTTAGATGACTAGAGGGATGTCTAATCTGAGTGGGAGTTCATTCATTAATTTGATTAGATGAACTTAATTATCATGAACTTAGTCTAAATCTTTACAATATGTCTTGTAGATCAAATGGCCCACGGTAATGTCAGCCTCAACTTGAACGCGTTCCTAGAGAAAACTAAGCTGAAAGATGATGGCAGCAACTACTCGGACTGGGTCCGGAACATGAGGATCATCCTCATAGCAGCCAAGAAAGATTATGTCCTAGATGCACCGCTAGGTGATGCACCATTCCCAGAAAACCAGGACGTTATGAATGCCCATCAGTCACGCACTGATGATTACTCCATCGTTCAGTGCAGCATGCTTTACAGCTTAGAACCGGGGCTCCAAAAGCGTTTTGAGAAGCACGGAGCATATGAGATGTTCGAGGAGCTGAAATTGATTTTCCAAGCTCATGCCCGGGTCGAGAGATATGAAGTCTCCGACAAGTTCTTTAGCTGCAAAATGGAGGAAAATAGCTCTGTCAGTGAACACATACTCAAGATGTCTGGGTTGCACAACCGCTTGACTCAGCTGGAAGTTAATCTTCCGGATGAGGCGGTCATTGACAGAATCCTTCAGTCGCTCCCACCTAGCTACAAAAGCTTCGTGATGAACTACAACATGCAGGGGATGGAAAAGACCATTCCCGAGTTGTATTCAATGCTGAAATCCGTGGAGGTGGAGATCAAAAAGGAACATCAAGTGTTGATGGTGAATAAAACCACTAAGTTCAAGAAAGGCAAGGGTAAGAAGAACTTCAAGAAAGACGGCAAGGAGGTTGCCGCGCCTGGTAAATCAGTTGCCAGGAAGAAGTCAAAGAATGGACCCAAACCTGAAACTGAGTGCTTTTATTGCAAGGGAAATGGTCACTGGAAACGGAATTGCCCCAAGTACTTAGCGGATAAGAAGGCCGGCAACACTAAAGGTATATGTGATATACATGTAATTGATGTGTACCTTACCAGTGCTCGTAGTAGCTCCTGGGTATTTGATACCGGTGCTGTTGCTCATATTTGTAACTCACAGCAGGAGCTGCGGAATAAGAGAAGACTGGCGAAGGACGAGGTGACGATGCGCGTCAGGAATGGTTCCAAGGTCGATGTGATCGCCGTCGGCACGCTACCTCTACATTTACCCACGGGATTAGTTTTAAACCTCAATAATTGTTATTTAGTGCCAAGTTTGAGCATGAACATTGTATCTGGATCTCGTTTAATACGAGATGGCTACTCATTTAAATCCGAGAATAATGGTTGTTCTATTTATATGAATGATATGTTTTATGGTCATGCTCCGATGGTTAATGGTTTATTCTTAATGAATCTCGTGCGTTATAATACACATATTCATAGTGTGAATGCCAAAAGGTGTAAAGTTGATAACAATAGTCCCACATACTTGTGGCACTGCCGCCTTGGTCACATTGGTGTCAAGCGCATGAAGAAGCTCCATGCTGATGGACTTTTAGAGTCTCTCGATTATGAATCGTTTGACACATGCGAACCATGCCTTATGGGCAAAATGACCAAGACTCCGTTCTCCGGAACAATGGAGCGAGCAACCAACTTATTGGAAATTATACATACTGATGTGTGCGGTCCAATGAGCGTTGAGGCTCGCGGAGGATATCGTTATGTTCTCACACTCACTGATGATTTGAGTAGATATGGCTATGTCTACTTAATGAAACACAAGTCTGAGACCTTTGAAAAGTTCAAGGAGTTTCAGAGTGAGGTTGAGAATCAACGTGACAGAAAGATCAAGTTTCTACGATCAGATCGTGGAGGAGAGTACTTAAGTCACGAATTTGGCACACACTTAAGACAATGTGGAATAGTTTCACAACTCACGCCGCCTGGAACACCTCAGCGTAATGGTGTGTCCGAACGTCGTAATCGCACTTTATTGGATATGGTGCGATCTATGATGTCTGTTACCGATTTACCGCTATCATTTTGGGGATACGCTCTAGAGACAGCCACATTCACTTTAAATAGGGCACCGTCTAAATCCGTTGAGACGACACCGTATGAATTATGGTTTGGGAAGAAACCTAAGCTGTCGTTTCTAAAAGTTTGGGGATGCGAGGCTTATGTCAAGAAACTTCAACCTGAAAAGCTCGAACCCAAATCGGAAAAATGCGTCTTCATAGGATACCCTAAGGAAACCATAGGGTATACCTTCTACTTAAGATCCGAGGGCAAGATCTTTGTTGCCAAGAACGGAACCTTTCTGGAGAAAGAGTTTCTCTCGAAAGAAGTAAGTGGGAGGAAAGTGGAGCTTGATGAAGTACTGCCTCTTGAAACGGAGAATGGCGCAGCGCAGGAAAATGTTCCTGTGGTGCCTGCTCCAATTAGAGAGGAGGTTAATGATAATGATCAAGATACTTCGGACCAAGCTTCCACTGAACTTCGTAGGTCCACAAGGACACGTTCCGCACCAGAGTGGTACGGCAACCCTGTCCTGGAAATCATGTTGTTGGACAACGGTGAACCTTCGAACTATGAAGAAGCGATGGCGGGCCCGGATTCCAACAAATGGTTAGAAGCCATGAAATCCGAGATAAGATCCATGTATGAAAACAAAGTATGGACTTTGACAGACTTGCCTGATGATCGGCGAGCGATAGAAAATAAATGGATCTTCAAGAAGAAGACGGACGCGGATGGTAATGTCACCATCTATAAAGCTCGACTTGTCGCTAAGGGTTATCGGCAAGTTCAAGGGATTGACTACGATGAGACTTTCTCTCACGTAGCGAAGCTGAAGTCCGTCCGAATCATGTTAGCAATTGCCGCATACTATGATTATGAGATATGGCAAATGGACGTCAAAACGGCATTCCTTAACGGCTATCTTAAGGAAGAACTGTATATGATGCAGCCGGAAGGTTTTGTCGATCCCAAGAATGCTAACAAGGTGTGCAAGCTCCAGCGATCCATTTATGGGCTGGTGCAAGCATCTCGGAGTTGGAACATTCGCTTTGATGAGATGATCAAAGCGTTTGGGTTTATGCAGACTTATGGAGAAGCCTGCGTTTACAAGAAAGTGAGTGGGAGCTCCGTAGCATTTCTCATATTATATGTGGATGACATACTATTGATGGGAAATGATATAGAATTCTTGGAAAGCATAAAGGCCTATTTGAACAAGTGTTTTTCAATGAAGGACCTTGGAGAAGCTACTTATATATTAGGCATCAAAATCTATAGAGATAGATCAAGACGCCTCATAGGTCTTTCGCAAAGCACATACCTTGATAAGATTTTGAAGAAGTTCAAAATGGATCAGTCCAAGAAAGGGTTCTTGCCTGTATTGCAAGGTGTGAAATTGAGCTCGGCTCAATGCCCGACCACGGCAAAGGATAAACAAGAGATGAGCGTCATCCCCTATGCTTCAGCCATAGGATCCATTATGTATGCCATGCTGTGTACCAGACCTGATGTAAACCTTGCCGTAAGTTTGGTAGGTAGGTACCAAAGTAACCCCGGCAAGGAACACTGGACAGCGGTCAAGAATATCCTTAAGTACCTGAAAAGGACTAAGGACATGTTTCTCGTTTATGGAGGTGACGAAGAGCTCGTCGTAAAGGGTTACGTCAATGCTAGCTTCGACACAGATCTGGATGACTCTAAGTCACAAACCGGATACGTGTATATGTTGAATGGTGGAGCAGTGAGCTGGTGCAGCTGCAAGCAGAGCGTCGTGGCGGGATCTACATGTGAAGTGGAATACATGGCAGCCTCGGAGGCAGCGCATGAGGCAATTTGGGTGAAGGAGTTCATCACCGACCTAGGAGTCATACCCAATGCGTCGGGGCCGATCAAACTCTTCTGTGACAACACTGGAGCTATTGCACTGGCCAAGGAGCCCAGGTTTCACAAGAAGACCAGGCACATCAAGCGTCGCTTCAACTCCATCCGTGAAAATGTTCAAGATGGAGACATAGAAATTTGTAAAGTGCACACGGATCTGAATGTCGCGGATCCGTTGACTAAACCTCTCCCTAGGGCAAAGCATGATCAACACCAGAACTCTATGGGTGTTCGATTCATCACAATGTAACTAGGTTATTGACTCTAGTGCAAGTGGGAGACTGTTGGAAATATGCCCTAGAGGCAATAATAAAAGTATTATTATTATATTTCCTTGTTCATGGTAATTGTCTTTATTCATGCTATAATTGTGTTATCTGGAAATCGTAATACATGTGTGAATACTAGACACCAAAATGTCCCTAGTAAGCCTCTAGTTGACTAGCTCGTTGATCAATAGATAGTCATGGTTTCCTGACTATGGACATGGGGATGTCATTGATAACGAGATCACATCATTAGGAGAATGATGTGATGGACAAGACCCAATCTCAAGCATAGCACAAGATCGTGTAGTTCGTTTTGCTAGAGCTTTCCAATGTCGAGTATCTTTTCCTTAGACCATGAGATCGTGTAACTCCCGGATGCTGTAGGAGTGCTTTGGGTGTACCAAACGTCACAACGTAACTGGGTGACTATAAAGGTGCACTACAGGTATCTCCGAAAGTATCTGTTGGGTTGACATGGATCAAGACTGGGATTTGTCACTCCGCATGACGGAGAGGTATCACCGGGCCCACTCGGTAATGCATCATCATAATGAGCTCAAAGTGACCAAGTGTTTGGCCACGGGATCATGCATTACGGTACGAGTAAAGTGACTTGCCGGTAACGGGACTAAACGAGGTATTGGGATACCGACGATCGAGTCTCGGGCAAGTAACCTACCGATTGACAAAGGGAATAGTTTACGGGGTTGCTTGAACCCTCGACATCGTGGTTCATCCGATGACATCATCGAGGAACATGTGGGAGCCAACATGGGTATCCAGATCCCGCTGTTGGTTATTGCCCGAGAGTCGTCTTGGTCATGTCTGCATGTCTCCCGAACCCGTAGGGTCTACACACTTAAGGTTCGGTGACGCCAGGGTTATTAGGAAGACTTGTATGTGATTACCGAATGTTGTTCGGAGTCCTGGATGAGATCCCGGACGTCACGAGGAGTTCCGGAGTGGTCCGTAGGTAAAGATTTATATATGGGAAGTTGTCATACGGACACCGGAATAGTTCGGGGGCATATCGGTATTGTACCGGGGCCACCGGAGGGGCCTCGGGGGTCCACCGGGAGGGGCCACCTCTCCCGGAGGGGCTCATGGGCTGCAAAGGGGAAGGGAACCAGCCCAAAGTGGGCTGGTGCGCCTCCCCCCAAGGGCCCATGCGCCCTAGGGTTTGGGGGAACCCTAAAGGGGGCGTCCCCCTTGCTTGGGGGGCAAGCCCCCTCCCCCTTGGCCGCCGCCCCCCCCCCTCTAGATCCATCTAGAGGGGGCCGGCCCCCCTTGCCCCTTCCCCTATAAATAGAGGGGTGAGGGGAGGGCTGCATACACAACTGAAGGCGCAGCCCCTCCCCTCCCCAACACCTCTCCTCCTCCGTACGTGCTTGGCGAAGCCCTGTCGGAGTTCTGTTGCACCAACCTCACCACGCCGTCGTGCTGCCGTTGGTGTCTTCTTCCTCAACCTCTCCTTCCCCTTGCTGGATCAAGAAGGAGGAGACGTCGATCGTCCCGTACGTGTGTTGAACGCGGAGGTGCTGTCCGTTCGGCACTTGGTCATCGGTGATCCGAATCACGACGAGTACGACTACGTCATCACCATCCCCTTGAACACTTCCGCACGCAATCTGCAAGTGGTATGTAGATGCAATCTCTCTCCCATGACTCGTTGCTTAGATGAACTCATAGATGGATCTTGGTGAAACCGTAGGAAAATTTTAATTTTCTGCAACGTTCCCCAACAGAAACTATTCTGCGGTTTTCTTTCATAAATGATATAATATCTCATCATCATCATCATCATATTAATATAAAAACTCTTGCATCACATCATCAACAACAGTATACTAGCTAGCTAAAAATCATCATAGTCGTCATTACCACTGTTTAATCATCATAGTCATTACCGCTATCTAATCACCACAAACACAAGTTTAAAGAAAAAACATTCACTTGTACCAGAAGCAAAGATATCATTGAGTTCAACATGGTCATGATATTATAAGCGTTCATAACCCCACAAAAGCAAATCACCCTTTGAGATTAAGTTCAGGACGAAGAACACGGACATGAGAGGACAAAAGTACTAAGAGCATGAACTAGCTAAATCACTCATGCTGCTCTCTCTCAGGTAAAATAGCATAGAACATGTATAGCTCTCCTGATTCATCATACTGGAGCATGCAGATGAACATGTCTCCTAATCGTGGGATGCGCTTCTCATTATTGCTGCCCCCCTAGTACTTCTCTGGGATCGTTAACAATTTTGCTCCAATCTTTCACTATTAAGCATTCATCGCTTTTAGAAATCCTGAATGCACTCATGTGCAATGTAGGATATCTTGGCGGTAAGCTAACCATTGACATGTGACCTTTAGTCTCGATCCACTGAGGCACAACTGTCATCGGCAGTCCCTATGGAAGAACATCGTATAGTAATTAATATACTTAGCAATGAAAGTTTACCAAAAAATAATGTATGCAAAAGATGCACTGAGGACAAATGGTAAAAATCTTAGCATCTTTCGTAAATAGATGTGATCGTAGTTCAATACGATCACTATTGTTCGCATGTTTTGAGTACTAACATTTCTAAGTACAGGAAGAAAATTTGTCTTGACAGTATGAAGATCCTCAAGCCATGAAACATAACTACTTATCTCCTCGCAGTTTAGTTCAGCTCCGGGACAGTGGTAGGTCCTGTCTATCAAGCGTCGGACATGTTTGCTTGAATGAAAATAAGCTGTCAATAGAAATTAGTTGTCAACTATTTTTCAATAAACAATATCAAAGACATAAATACGGTTGAGAAACTCACATAATGATAGAACTAGAGGCGTCTGCACATCGACCCAGATGTCTCTATTACCTTTAATATCATCTTTCGGACGAATATCAAAGGTGATAACCATATCAGGCTCAAATGCATAAGCCTTGCATAGTGCTTGCGAAGTTTTGCATTCAAAATAGGTGTACGTGTCTGCATTGTATAATTTAACGTTGAAAGTATAACCATGCTCGGTCTTCAGGTAAACTCTCTTTACCTCCATAGTTTCCATAGCACTGAAAACTATCTTATCCAAGACAAAAATTCTTGCATGGCAGGGGATGCGCTAGTAGAATAGTGAAAATTTAAAATTATAAGTTGAAGCAAATGAAGCATATATAAGTCATGCTTAATTACGAAAAAAGACTTGTCGTTGTGAATTACTGTATTCACTTTGAATGTCTCATCCAGCTTGATGCTAAAGCGCCTATCATCAACAAGGAAATTTCTGTCGCACAGGTCGTGCTGGTCTTCAGTATTCGCACTTAATGAAATCTTTTTCGTCGTCAGACGACATTTCCTATGTTCATATAGGTGAAACATTAAACACTTACTAGTTCTATTAATTCAACTACTTCTATTAATTCAACTAGTTCTATTAATTCAACTAAGCATTTAATAAAAATAAACTTGTTCTGTTAATTTTTTTACTAAAATAAAGTAGCTACTTCTATATAGTAATATTTTAATTAGATCACCAAATCTCGGATATCTAAATTTTCTTACTAAAAATAAACTAGCTCTATTAATTCAACTAATTCAACTAAAAATTTATTAAAAATAAACTAGTTCTATTAATTTTCTTACTGAAATATATAAAGTAGCTATGGTTGGAGGTGGCGGCGATGTCACGCGAAGAAGTTGGAGAAGAAGTGGTGGTCGATGAAACTGAATTTTTCGTAAGTGCCATATATATAGGAGGGGCCTTTAGTATCGGTTGGAGCCACCAACCTTAGTACCGGTTGGAGCCACCAACCGGTACTAAAGGCCAATTTTCGCCAGGCCAAGGGGCGGGAAACGGCCCCTTTAGTACCGGTTCGTGTCACACGAACCGGTACTAAAGGCCCACTCATTAGTATCGGTTGGAGCCACCAACCGGTACTAATGGTTGTGCGCTGCCACCGGGGGTGCATAATGTTTAGTCCCACCTCGCCGAGCGAAGGGCAGCCGCACTTGTTTATTAACCCAGTCGCGACTGCTCCTTCGAACTTCTTTATATAGCAGGCTTCTCGGACTAACTATGGCACGCTGTCCTGTGAGCCTGCTAGCCCTTCTGGGCCTGAATTTGCACACCCTAGGTCTGGCAGGCCCTCTGGGCAGCGGCCCAATAAATTTTTTATATAGTTTTTCTTTTCTGCATTATTTATTTTCATCTATTTATTTTTTGAGTAATTTTTTTATATAGTTTTTATCTTTTCTGTTTTATTTATTTTCTTCTATTTATTTTTGAGTAGTTTTTTTTGTTGTATTTAGTTTCTTTGTGAAATGCTATGTGGGTGAAATGATGATACCATGCCAAGTTTCAAAATTTTCAGAGTTCATTTTGTAGTGATTTTCAATTTCACGATCATTTATCTCTCTAAACAAATCCGTAAATGACTGAAAAACAGCAAATGATGTCAGAACGTGTTGGAAATTGATGACGTCGCTTTGAATACTGCATACTAAACGCAAAAATAGGCAGCAGTTCAAATAAGTTTAAAAAACATTGAAGTGCCCGTGTAACAGATGAGTTCTCGTCCGAAACCCTGATACTCCGGAAGAGATTGTCCAGTTTGTACACAAGGTGCATCCAGTTTTCACCGTGACCCTCTCTACTCTTTTGCACATGATATGCGGGTGAAATATTGATACCATGCCAAGATCCAACATTTTCAGAGTTCATTTTGTAGTGATTTTCAATTTCACGGTCATTTATCTCTCTAAACAAATCGGTAAATGACTGAAAAACAGCAAATGATGTCAGAACGTGTTGGAAATTGATGACGTCGCTTTGAATGCTGCATACTGAACGCGAAAATAGGCTAGAGTTCAAATAAATTTAAAAACATTGAAGTGCCCGTGTAACAGATGAGTTCTCGTCCGAAACCCTGATACTCCGGAAGAGATTGTCCAGTTTGTACACGAGGTGCGTCCAGTTTTCGCCGTGACCCTCTCTACTCTTTTTCACATGCTATGCGGGTCAAATGTTGATACCATGCCAAGTTCCAACATTTTCAGAGTTCATTTTATAGTGATTTTCAATTTCACGATCATTTAGCTCTCTAAACAAATCGGTAAATGACTGAAAAACAGCAAATGATGTCAGAACGTGTTGGAAATTGATGATGTCGCTTTGAATGATGCATACTGAACGGAAAAATAGGTTGAAGTTCAAATAAGTTTAAAAAACATTGAAGTGCCCGTGTAACAGATGAGTTCTCGTCTGAAACCCTGATACTCCGGAAGAGATTGTCCAGTTTATACACGAGGTGCGTCTAGTTTTCGCCGTGACCCTCTCTACTCTTTTGCACATGCTATGCGTATGAAATGATGATACCATGCCAAGTTCCAACATTTTCAAAGTTCATTTTGTAGTGATTTTCAATTTCACGGTCATTTAGCTCTCTAAACAAATCGGTAAATGACTGAAAAACAGCAAATGATGTCAGAACGTGTTGGAAATTGATGACGTCGCTTTGAATGTTGTATACTGAACGCAAAAATAGGATGTAGTTCAAATAAGTTTAAAAAACATTGATTATCATAAAAAATACATTGATTATCAATGATCTTTTTGTGTACAATCTGCATTGTCAATATGAGTCCTCAACGGTTTAGAAACCGGTGAAGACTCATATTGCGACCACAAATTCTACACATAGAGTTCAATGAAGACCAAGTGCTTGTGATAGGTTGAGAATTAACATATTTAAGGTGGTAAAAATCTTGTTAGGGGAGTGAGGTGGGACTAAAAACAGCTTGCCCCAACCTCTTTAGTACCGGTTCGTGCCACGAACCGGTACTAAAGGGGCTGGCCGGGCCCTAGCCTCTTGGTTCATGGTATGAACCGGTACTACAGGTTCGCACCGAACCGGTACTAAAGACCTCCTCCCGCCTAGCCGTTTGAACCGGCACTAATGGACACATTAGTGTCGGCTTAAATGCAAACCGGCACTAATGTGTCTCACATTTCACTAGTAGAAAAAGGGTCAAACGTGAAGCACATTAGTGCCGGTTTGAATTAGAGTCGGCACTAATGTGTATATTAGTGCCGGTTCGTGGCGGCGATCAATAGTACCGGTTCGTGAAGAACCTTTAATACCGGTTCGTCCCACGAACCGGTACTAAAGAGGCTGTGTCAGCCTGTGGTCAGGCTATGGCCCCACCATCACCATTTAGTGCCGGTTCGAACCACGAACCAGTACTAATGACGTTGTGGCAGGCTGTTTTTAGTCCCACCTCGCTCCCCTAACAAGCCTTTTACCACCTTAAATATGTTATTTCTCAAACTATCACAAGCACTTGGTCTTCATTGAAATCTATGTGTAGAATTTGTGGTCGCAATATGAGTCTTCATCGGTTTATAAATCGTTGATGACTCATATTGACAATTCAAATTGTACACACAAAGATCATTGATGATCAAAGTATTTTTTATGTTATAAGATCATATTGACAATTTAGACTATAAAGAAATATAAGATCATGATGTAAATGCTCTTATATTTTTTTGCGTTCAGTATGCACCATTCAAAGCGACGCCATCAACTTTCAACCATTTCTGCCTTCATTTGCTAGTTTTCATGCATTCAATGATTTGTTTTGAGAACTAAATGACATGGAAATTGAAAAGCACTACAAATGAACTCTAAAAAAGTTGGAACTTGGCATGGTATCATCATTTCACCCACATAGCATGTGCAAGAAAGTAGAGAGGCTTACGGCTAAAACTGGATGCACTTCGTTTACAAACTGGACAATCTCTTTCGAAGTATTCAGGCTTCTGACGAAATTAAACTCATCTGTTACAAAGGCATTTCATTTTTTTAAACTTATTACAACTCCAGAATTTTTGTGCATTCAGTATGCACCATTCAAAGCGACGCCATCAACTTTCAACCATTGCTGCCTTCATTTGCTATTTTTCATGCATTCAATGATTTGTTTTGAGAACTAAATGACCTGGAAATTGAAAAGCACTGCAAATGAACTCTGGAAAAGTTGAAACTTGGCATGGTATCTGCTGGGATCGTAGCAGAAATTAAAATTTTCCTACGCATCACCAAGATCTATCCATGGAGTATTCTAGCAACGAGGGGATAGGAGAGCATCTACATACCACTTGTAGATCGCAACGGAAGCGTTCAAAAGAACGTGGATGATGGAGTCGTACTCGCCGTGATCCAAATCACCGATGACCAGCGCCGAACGGACGGCACCTCCGCGTTCAACACACATACGGTCGGGATGACGTCTCCTTCTTCTTGATCCAGCAAGGGGGAAGGAGAGGTTGATGAAGATCCAGCAGCACGACGGCGTGGTGGTGGATGCAGCAGAGTTCCAGCAGGGCTTCGCCAAGCGTCTACGGAGAGAGGGAGAGGTGTAACAGGGGAGAGGGAGGCGCCAAGGCTGCAGGGTGCGGCTGCCCTCCCTCCCCCCTTTATATAGGCCCCCTAGGGGGGCGCCGGCCCTGGAGATCCATCTCCAGGGGGGGAGCGGCCAGGGGGGAGGCTCGCCCCCCAAGCCAAGTGGGGCGCCCCCTGCCCTAATGTTTCCAACCGGGATGGGTGGCCCCACCCGGTGGACCCCCGGGACCCATTTGGTGGTCCCGGTACAATACCGGTGACCCCCAGATCACTCCCGATGGCCGAAACGACACTTCCTATATATAATTCTTAACCTCCAGACCATTCCGGAACCTCTCGTGACGTCCGGGATCTCATCCGGGACTCCGAACAACCTTCGGTTTGCTGCACACTAATATCTTTACAACCCTAGCGTCACCGAACCTTAAGTGTGTAGACCCTACGGGTTCGGGAGACATGCAGACATGACCGAGACGATCTCCGGTCAATAACCAACAGCGGGATCTGGATACCCATGTTGGCTCCCACATGCTCCTCGATGATCTCATCGGATGAACCACGATGTCGAGGACTTAATCAATCCCGTACTCAATTCCCTTTGTCTATCGGTACGATACTTGCCCGAGATTCGATCGTCGGTATACCGATACCTTGTTCAATCTCGTTACCGGCAAGTCTCTTTTCTCGTTCTCGTAACACATCATCCCGTGAACAACACCTTGATCACATTGAGCTCATTGTGATGATGTCTTACCGAGTGGGCCCAAAGATACCTCTCCGTCACACGGAGTGACAAATCCCATTCTCGATTCATGCCAACCCAACAAACACTTTCGGAGATACCTGTAGTGCACCTTTATAGTCACCCAGTTACGTTGTGACGTTTGATACACCCAAAGCACTCCTACGGCATCCGGGAGTTGCATAATCTCATGGTCTAAGGAATGATACTTTGACATTCAGAAAAGCTCTAGCAAACGAACTATACGATCTTTTGTGCTATGCTTAGGTTTGGGTCTTGTCCATCACATCATTCTCCTAATGATGTGATCCCGTTATCAATGACATCCCCATGTCCATAGTCAGGAAACCATGACTATCTATTGATCAACGAGCTAGTCAACTAGAGGCTTACTAGGGACACATTGTGGTCTATGTGTTCACACATGTATTATGATTTCCGGACAATACAATTATAGCATGAACAATAGACGATTATCATGAACAAGGAAATATAATAATCATTTTATTATTGCCTCTAGGGCATATTTCCAACAGTCTCCCACTTGCACTAGAGACAATAGTCTAGTTACATTGTGATGAATCGCACACCCATGGAATTTTGGTGTTGATCATGTTTTGCTCTAGGGAGAGGTTTAGTCAACGGATCTGCCACATTCAGGTCCGTATATACTTTACAAATCTCTATGTCTCCATTTTGAACACTTTCACGAATGGAGTTGAAGCGACGCTTGATATGCCTGGTCTTCCTGTGAAACCTGGGCTCCTTCGCAAGGGCAATTGCTCCAGTGTTGTCACAGAAGAGAGTCATCGGGTCCGACGCATTGGGTATGACTCCTAGGTCGGTAATGAACTCCTTCACCCAGACTGCTTCTTGTGTTGCCTCCGAGGCTGCCATATACTCTGCTTCACATGTAGATCCCGCCACGACGCTTTGCTTGCAACTGCACCAGCTTACTGCCCCTCCATTCAAAATATACACGTATCCGGTTTGTGACTTGGAGTCATCCAGATCCGTGTCGAAGCTGGCGTCGACGTAACCCTTTACGACGAGCTCTTCGGCACCTCCATAAACGAGAAACATATCCTTAGTCCTTTTCAGGTACTTCAGGATGTTTTTGACTGCTGTCCAGTGTTCCTTGCCGGGATTACTTTGGCACCTACCTACCAAACTTACGGCAAGGTTTACATCGGGTCTGGTACACAGCATGGCATACATAATAGACCCTATGGCTGAGGCATAGGGGATGACACTCATCTCCTATATCTTTTGCCGTGGTCGGGCATTGAGCCATGCTCAATCGCACACCTTGCAATACAGGCAAGAACCCCTTCTTGTTCCATTTTGAACTTCTTCAAAATCTTGTCAAGGTACGTACTTTGTGAAAGACCGATGAGGCGTCTCGATCTATCTCTATAGATCTTGATGCCTAATATATAAGCAGCTTCTCCAAGGTCCTTCATTGAAAAGCACTTGTTCAAATAGGCCTTTATGCTCTCCAAGAATTCTATATCATTTCCCATCAATAGTATGTCATCCACATATAATATGAGAAATGCTACGGAGCTCCCACTCACTTTCTTGTAAACGCAGGCTTCTCCATAAGTCTGCATAAACCCAAACGCTTTGATCATCTCATCAAAGCGAATGTTCCAACTCCGAGATGCTTGCACCAGCCCATAGATAGAGCGCTGGAGCTTGCCTACTTTGTCAGCATTCTTAGGATCGACAAAACCTTCCGGCTGCATCATATACAATTCTTCCTTAAGAAAGCCGTTAAGGAATGCCGTTTTGACGTCCATTTGCCATATCTCATAATCATAGAATGCGACAATTGCTAACATGATTCGGACGGACTTCAGCTTCGCTACGGGTGAGAAAGTCTCATCGTAGTCAACCCCTTGAACTTGTCGATAACCCTTAGCGACAAGTCGAGCTTTATAGATGGTCACATTACCATCCGCGTCTGTCTTCTTCTTAAAGATCCATTTATTTTCTATGGCTCGCTGATCATCGGGCAAGTCATTCAAAGTCCATACTTTGTTTTCATACATGGATTCTATCTCGGATTTCATGGCTTCTAGCCATTTGTCGGAATCTGGGCCCGCCATCGCTTCTTCATAGTTCGAAGGTTCACCGTTGTCCAACAACATGATTTCCAGGACAGGGTTGCCGTACCACTCTGGTGCGGAACGTGTCCTTGTGGACCTACGAAGTTCAGTAGGAGCTTGATCAGAAGTATCTTGATCATCATCATTAACCTCCTCTCTAATCGGTGCAGGCACCACAGGAACATTTTCCTGAGCTGCGCTACTCTGATTTTCAAGAGGTAGTACTTCATCAAGCTCTACTTTCCTCCCACTTACTTCTTTCGCGAGAAACTCTTTCTCTAGAAAGGACCCGTTCTTGGCAACAAAGATCTTGCCTTCGGATCTGAGGTAGAAGGTATACCCAACAGTTTCTTTGGGATATGCTATGAAAACGCATTTTTCCGATTTGGGTTCGAGCTTTTCAGGTTGAAGTTTCTTGACATAAGCATCGCAACCCCAAACTTTCAAAAACGACAACTTAGGTTTCTTTCCAAACCATAATTCATACGGTGTCGTCTCAACGGATTTTGACGGAGCCCTATTTAAAGTGAATGCGGCAGTCTCTAAAGCATACCCCCAAAATGAGAGTGGTAGATCGGTAAGAGACATCATAGATCGCACCATATTCAATAGAGTGCGATTACGACGTTCGGACACACCGTTACGCTGAGGTGTTCCAGGCGGCATGAGTTGTGAAACGATTCCACATTTTCTTAAGTGTGTGCCAAATTCGTGACTTAAATATTCTCCCCCACGATCTGATCGTAAGAACTTTATTTTTCTGTCACGTTGATTCTCAACCTCACTCTGAAACTCCTTGAACTTTTCAAAGGTCTCAGACTTGTGTTTCATTAAGTAGACATACCCATATCTACTCAAATCATCAGTGAGAGTGAGAACATAACGATAGCCTCCGCGAGCCTCAACGCTCATTGGACCACACACATCTGTATGTATGATTTCCAACAAGTTGGTTGCTCGCTCCATTGTCCCTGAGAATGGAGTCTTGGTCATTTTGCCCATGAGGCATGGTTCGCATGTGTCAAATGATTCATAATCGAGAGACTCCAAAAGTCCATCAGCATGGAGCTTCTTCATGCGCTTGACACCAATGTGACCAAGGCGGCAGTGCCACAAGTATGTGGGACTATCGTTATCAACTTTACACCTTTTGGTATTCACACTATGAATATGTGTATTATCACGCACGAGATTCATTAAGAATAAACCATTGACCATCGGAGCATGACCATAAAACATATCACTCATATAAATAGAACAACCATTATTTTCGGATTTAAAAGAGTAGCCATCTCGCGTTAAACGAGATCCAGATACAATGTTCATGCTCAAACTTGGCACTAAATAACAATTATTGAGGTTTAAAACTAATCCCGTAGGTAAATGTAGAGGTAGCGTGCCGACGGCGATCACATCGACCCTGGAGCCATTCCCGACGCGCATCGTCACCTCGTCCTTCGCCAGTCTCCGTTTATTCCGCAGCTCCTGTTTTGAGTTACAAATATGAGCAACGGCACCGGTATCAAATACCCAGGAGCTACTACGAGCACTGGTAAGGTACACATCAATTACATGTATATCACATATACCTTTAGTGTTGCCGGCCTTCTTATCCGCTAAGTACTTGGGGCAATTCCGCTTCCAGTGACCATTTCCCTTGCAATAAAAGCACTCAGTTTCAGGTTTGGGTCCATTCTTCGACTTCTTCCTGGCAACTGATTTACCAGGCGCGGCAACCTCCTTGTCGTCCTTCTTGAAGTTCTTCTTACCCTTGCCTTTCTTGAACTTAGTGGTTTTATTCACCATCAACACTTGATGTTCCTTTTTGATCTCCACCTCCGCAGATTTCAGCATTGAATACAACTCGGGAATGGTCTTTTCCATCCCCTGCATATTGTAGTTCATCACGAAGCTCTTGTAGCTAGGTGGGAGCGACTGAAGGATTCTGTCAATGACCGCCTCATCCGGGAGATTAACTTCCAGCTGAGTCAAGCGGTTGTGCAACCCAGACATCTTGAGTATGTGTTCACTGACAGAGCTATTTTCCTCCATCTTGCAGCTAAAGAACTTGTCGGAGACATCATATCTCTCGACCCGGGCATGAGCTTAGAAAATCAATTTAGCTCCTCAAACATCTCATATGCTCTGTGTTGCTCAAAACGCATTTGGAGCCCCGGTTCTAAGCTGTAAAGCATGCCGCACTGAACGAGGGAGTAATCATCAGCACGAGACTGATGGGCGTTCATAACGTCCTGGTTTGCTGGGAATGGTGCATCACCTAGCGGTGCTTCTAGGACATAATCTTTCTTGGCAGCTATGAGGATGATCCTCAGGTTCCGGACCCAGTCCGCATAGTTGCTGCCATCATCTTTCAGCTTGGTTTTCTCTAGGAATGCGTTGAAGTTGAGGGTGACATTAGCGTGGGCCATTTGATCTACAAGACATATTGTAAAGATTTAGACTAAGTTCATGATAATTAAGTTCATCTAATCAAATTAATGAATGAACTCCCACTCAGATTTGACATCCCTCTAGTCATCTAAGTGATACATGATCCGAGTCAACTAGGTCGTGTCCGATCATCACGTGAGACGGACTAGTTATCATCGGTGAACATCTCCATGTTGATCGTATCTTCTATACGACTCATGTTCGACCTTTCGGTCCTCCGTGTTCCGAGGTCATGTCTGTACATGCTAGGCTCGTCAATCCAACCTAAGTGTATTGCGTGTGTAAATCTGGCTTACACCCGTTGTATGCGAACGTAAGAACCTATCACACCCGATCATCACGTGGTGCTTCGGAACGACGAACCTTAGCAACGGTGCACAGTTAGGGAGAACACATTTTTGATATTTTAATGAGGGATCATCTTATTTATGCTACCGTCGTTCTAAGCAAATAAGATGTAAAAACATGATAAACATCACATGCAATCAAATAGTGACATGATATGGCCAACATCATTTCGCTCCTTTGATCTCCATCTTCGGGGCGCCATGTTCATCGTCGTCACTGGCATGACACCATGATCTCCATCATCGTGTCTTCGTGAAGTTGTCACGTCAACTATTACTTCTACTACTATGGCTAACGCTTTAGCAATAAAGTAAAGTAATTACATGACGATTTAAGTTGACACGCAGGTCATAAATAAATAAAGACAACTCCTATGGCTCCTGCCGGTTGTCATACTCATCGACATGCAAGTCGTGATTCCTATTACAATAACAAGATCATCTCATACATCACATACATGATTCATCACAACTTCTGGCCATATCACATCACAAAGCACTTGCTGCAAAAACAAGTTAGACGTCCTCTAATTGTTGTTGCAAGTTTTTACGTGGCTGTTATAGGTTGCTAGCAAGAACGTTTCTTACCTACGTTGAAACCACAACGTGAATTGTCAATCTCTATTTACCCTTCATAAGGACCCTGTTCATTGAATCCGATCCAACTAAAGTGGGAGAGACAGACACCCGCCAGCCACCTTATGCAACTAGTGCATGTCAGTCGGTGGAACCGGTCTCACGTAAGCTTACGTGTAAGGTTGGTCCGGGCCGCTTCATCCCACAATACCGCTGAACCAAGATAGGACTAGTAACGGCAAGAAGAATTGACAATTCGACGCCCACAACTACTTTGTGTTCTACTCGTGCATAGAAACTACGCATAGACCAAGCTCTGATACCACTGTTGGGGATCGTAGCAGAAATTAAAATTTTCCTACGCATCACCAAGATCTATCCATGGAGTATTCTAGCAACGAGGGGATAGGAGAGCATCTACATACCACTTGTAGATCGCAACGGAAGCGTTCAAAAGAACGTGGATGATGGAGTCGTACTCGCCGTGATCCAAATCACCGATGACCAGCGCCGAACGGACGGCACCTCCGCGTTCAACACACGTACGGTCGGGATGACGTCTCCTTCTTCTTGATCCAGAAAGGGGGAAGGAGAGGTTGATGAAGATCCAGCAGCACGACGGCGTGGTGGTGGATGCAGCAGAGTTCCAGCAGGGCTTCGCCAAGCGTCTACGGAGAGAGGGAGAGGTGTAACAGGGGAGAGGGAGGCGCCAAGGCTGCAGGGTGCGGCTGCCCTCCCTCCCCCCCTTTATATAGGCCCCCTAGGAGGAAGCGCCGGCCCTGGAGATCCATCTCCAGGGGGGCGGCGGCCAGGGGGGGAGGCTTGCCCCCCAAGCCAAGTGGGGCGCCCACTGCCCTAGGGTTTCCAACCCTAGGCGCAGGGGGGAGGCCCATGGGGGGCACACCAGCCCACTATGGGCTGGTTCCCTCCCCACTTCAGCCCACGGGGCCCTCCGGGATGGGTGGCCCCACCCGGTGGACCCCCGGGACCCATCTGGTGGTCCCGGTACAATACCGGTGACCCCCAGATCACTCCCGATGGCCGAAACGACACTTCCTATATATAATTCTTTACCTCCGGACCATTCCGGAACCTCTCTTGACGTCCGGGATCTCATCCGGGACTCCGAACAACCTTCGGTTTGCTGCATACTAATATCTTTACAACCCTAGCGTCACCGAACCTTAAGTGTGTAGACCCTACGGGTTCGGAAGACATGCAGACATGACCGAGACGATCTCCGTTCAATAACCAACAGCGGGATTTGGATACCCATGTTGGCTCCCACATGCTCCTCGATGATCTCATCGGATGAACCACGATGTCGAGGACTTAATCAATCCCGTACTCAATTCCCTTTGTCTATCGGTACGATACTTGCCCGAGATTCGATCGTCGGTATATCGATACCTTGTTCAATCTCGTTACCAGCAAGTCTCTTTTCTCGTTCTCGTAACACATCATCCCGTGAACAACACCTTGATCACATTGAGCTCATTGTGATGATGTCTTACCGAGTGGGCCCAGAGATACCTCTCCGTCACACGGAGTGACAAATCCCAGTCTCGATTCATGCCAACCCAACAAACACTTTCGGAGATACCTGTAGTGCACCTTTATAGTCACCCAGTTACGTTGTGACGTTTGATACACCCAAAGCACTCCTACGGCATCCGGGAGTTGCATAATCTCATGGTCTAAGGAATGATACTTTGACATTCAGAAAAGCTCTAGCAAACGAACTATACGATCTTTTGTGCTATGCTTAGGTTTGGGTCTTGTCCATCACATCATTCTCCTAATGATGTGATCCCGTTATCAATGACATCCCCATGTCCATAGTCCGGAAATCATGACTATCTATTGATCAACGAGCTAGTCAACTAGAGGCTTACTAGGGACACATTGTGGTCTATGTGTTCACACATGTATTATGATTTCCGGACAATACAATTATAGCATGAACAATAGACGATTATCATGAACAAGGAAATATAATAATCATTTTATTATTGCCTCTAGGGCATATTTCCAACAGTATCATCATTTCACCCACATAGCATGTGCAAGAAAGTATAGAGGCTTACGGCTAAAACTGGATGCACTTCGTTTACAAACTGGACAATCTCTTTCGAAGTATTCAGGTTTCTGGCGAAATTAAACTCATCTGTTACAAAGGCATTTCATTTTTTTGAACTTATTACAACTCCAGAATTTTTGTGCATTTAGTATGCACCATTCAAAGCGACGCCATCAACTTTCAACCATTTCTGACTTCATTTGCTAATTTTCATGCATTCAATGATTTATTTTGAACTAAAAGACACTAAATTTTGTGCAGGCATAGCACCACCTTTAGTACCGGTTGGTGGCTCTAACCGGTACTAAAGGGTGACCAGTACTACAGTTTCTTAGTAAGTTGTTTTTTAGTCCCACCTCGCCAAGAGAGAGGGACTAGGAGCGGTTTATAAGTCCTGAGTGCAGAGACGATGAAGAAGAGGCTCAATACTCACGTTGCTTAGCTTCAAGCCTTCAGGAATATGGTAGATTGCACGGAGCTACGCGCAGTGCAGTTTACACTATTCCGAAAGGCTTGAAGCAAATTAACGAAGCATTGCACCTCTTTTTTATTTTTAATAACTTATTACAACTCCGGACTTATTACACTACACGTCGGCATTTCTTTTTTTTAAACTTTGGTTATAACTCCAGACTTTGACCACCAAGTTTTGCAGAAAAGAAGAAATAGCAGAAAAGAAAAAAATTATATAAAAAAACTACTCAGAAATAAATAGAAGAAAATAAATATAGCAGAAAAGAAAAAACTACTCAGAAATAAATAGAAAAAAATAAAGCAGAAAAGAAAAAAAATATTTGCTATTTTTCAATCGTTCACAAAATGACCGTGAAATTGAAAATCACTACAAAATGAACTCTGAAAATGTTGAATTTTGGCAAACTAGATGAAAAACTACTCACAAATAAATATAACAGAAAAGAAAAAACTATACAAAAAACTACGCAGAAATAAATAGAAGAAAAAATAAAGAAGAAAAGGAAAACAAATAAAAAAATTGGGCCGTTGCCCTGTGGGCCTGCTAGGCCACGGGCGTGCAATTACAGGCCTTAAAGGCCCAGCAGACTCATAGGGCAGCGCGCAGAGTTTAGGCCCACAAGCCTGCTATACAAAGGAGTTCGAAAGGGCAGCCGCGGCTGGGTTTATAAACCAGTGCGACTGCCCTTCGCCCGGCGAGGTGGGACTAAACTTTGTGCAGGCAGCGCGAGGCCTTTAGTACCGGTTGGTGGCTCCAACCGGTACTAAAGACCACCCTTTAGTACCGGTTGGAGCCACCAACCGGTACTAAAGGCCTTGTCTTCCCGCCTCCTGACCTGGCCAAAGTTGGCCTTTAGTATCGGTTGGTGGCTCCAACCGGTACTAAAGGCTCACCCTATATATACAGCACTTACGAAATTTCAGTTACATCTCCACTTCTTTCTCGTCAACCTCTCGCGCGCCGCTCCCGTCGTCGCCACCCGTCGCCCGTCGTCGTCGTCGTCGTCCCCGCCGCCGCCCCGAACGCCGCCGCGCCGCCGTCCGTACGTATCTCGCTCTCTCTCCTCGCGCGTACCCGGCCGCCGCGCCGCCGTCTGCCTCGAATGTCGCGCGCCGCCGTCCGTCCCCGCCGCCGCCCCGAACGCCGGCGCCCCCGCCCCGTACGCCGCTGCCCCCGCCCCGTACGCCGGCGCCACCGCTCGTACGTACGAGGCGGCGGCGTACGGGTCGGCGGGCCGCGCACACACACACATATACCACACATGCATACACACACATACACACATACGTACTAGATTAATGTCGAATGTTAGATTAATGTCGAACTAGAGATTAGAACTAGTTCAATAATTAATATAACTAGTTCATAGAATTTTTATGAATTTTTTTGTTGTAATTTTGTTCATACAATTTTTATTATGTTCATATTTTTGTTATCGGGTATGTCGTTGTCGATATACCCCCCTCCCCGATAACTTTTAGTAATTAGTACTACTTAGAAAGTGTTTAATGGACTTAGTTAGAGGGCAACTTGTTTATTTTGAGTAAGTATATACTACATTATTCTATTTATAGTAAGTGCTTAGTAGTTGAACTAGTTGAAGTAGTTTATTTTTAGCAAGAAAATTAATAGAACTAGTTTCTTTTTTTAGTTAAAGCAATTATTCCCGCATCGACGTGGACGATGCCTATCCCGCATCCTCGTCGTCGAGTCAGCGGAGGACGACACCTGCTTGACCAGATGGGCCATGTCCGGGACTGGGCTCCGCCGGGGTGGTACCGGGAGGCGCTACCTTCCGGGGGGCGTAGCTTGGTGAGGAGACAGCCCGTCGTTGACCCGATCCTTGTTTGGTGGCGGTCGCGTGGGCCAGTGACGGTGCCGAGGCTTCCGGACACCGCGGAGGTGGCACGTCACCGGGTCAGCGAGGAGGACCAGCACGTCCGTCACTACATGGTTGCGTTGGAGGGCAGGTTCAAGAATACCTGGCAGGTTCTTCAGGGATCTCACTCGAGCTATGGTCCTATGATGGTTCCTTCCCTTTGGGTGTCCACCGCCCGCGCCGATACCCGTCGGGCGCTACGGTTCTAGCTGTACTGGCGATATGTATGATATATAGTATTCGACATGTATTAGTGATAATATTCGATGTACGGACACATGGAGATGATGTAGTTTTTCTTATAATTGAAGCCATCCTAATTTGAATACTACTTTATTTTGCGATTTGATTTTTTTTATTGAATGCTCAAATTGGAGAGCACTATATGCAAGGCATATCCATATGATTAGTTGAATAATAATGATCTAATTTAGTCTTTGAATTATGAACGTATAGGAAATGTCATCATCGGACGACGAAAGTCTCCCGGGGGAGTGCGACTGGTGCCACGACGATCGAGGTGAGTGCGACAGGCCTCACCTGGACGATGGTCGGCGCTTCAGCATTAAGCTCGAGAAGACCTTCGAAGTTAAAACGGTACGCAACGACGACAAGTGTTTTTTTTCATAATTAAGCATGACTTCAACTATTTCAACGTGTAATTTTCATTTTTTACAATTCGAGTATAGTTGATCCCATGCCATGCAAGATGCTATGTCTTGGAGAGGATGGATTTTGAAGACCATGAAAATTTTGAAACGAAGAAAATTCACCTAAGGACCCATCATGATGTGGATTTTGAAGTAAAGTTGTATAATGCTGAGAGCGTAACCCATTTTGGTTGCAAAAATTGGGAAGCATTTTGCAAATTGTATGGTTTTGATGAGGGTATGCTTGTCACCATGGATCTTGGTGATCCTGAAATCGAGCAAGACAATATGGACATTTGGGTCCTTATTGATACTCCTCCAGTTCTACCGCTATGTGAGTTTCTCAAACATAGTTAATTATTAATAGAACTTATATTGTTCATTTCAAAATAGTTGACAGCTTATTTTCATTGACAGCTTATTTTGAAGTATCAAAGAATGTGCAGAAGATGGTAGATAGAACTTACTACACCGATGGCTCTGAGTTAACTTACAAGGAGAAAACTCATCTGGTTGGATTTTGTAATAATATTGAGAATTACAATATCTACAATCGAACTCCTCAACATTATGGTCAATACGTGCCACTAGTGCACGTGTTGAACTACGGTAACTACCATGGAGATACCCTGGTAAGTTTTTTTACTATTACGACATCCGTGCATCTTTTTGCATACTTCTAAAACTAGTACATCATTGCTAACTACGAAGTTATTACTATGTTTTTCAACAGCTTATCCCAGAGGATTGTGTGCCTCATTTGATGTATCAGAATGGCGGCAGCCTTCGTGTTTTGAACATATATCCAGGTCATCCTACGAATCTCAACTGTCCATACCGGATTTCTAAAAGAAGTGGAGACATGACAATCAAAGGATGGAAAAAATATATGGACAGTCGTAAGGAGCTTCTTGGAAGCAAAAGGAAGCGAGGCGCAAGAATTGGAGACAGGATGATCTACATTCTTCATAATGGAGAGTCAGGGTCTGTATTGTTTTATGCTATTTTACTTTAAGTGTGTTTAGGTCCGATCCTACCTGATACTTGATGATCATGTGCTAAGAACAATTATGTTGGGTTGGGTTCGATGACTATGAGGATGATGATCGTATGACTTATTATTAATAACGAATAGAAGTTGTATGATGATGCTTGATTAATTAGCTAGTAGGACTTGTTATTATATATGATGATGCATGATGCGAGCATGCATGAGTTATTATTTATATATCTGCGGGTTTAACGAAAAAGAATTAAAATGGAAAACACAAAATTAAATGAAAAAGAAATCATAAAACCAAAAAAAACCCAATCATTTTAGTACCGGTTGGTGTTACCAACCGGTACTAAAGGGCTCCCGGCCCCCGGAGCTGGCTCGTGCCACGTGGTTGCCCTTTAGCACCGGTTCGTGCTAAACCGGTACTAAAGGGGGGGGGGCTTTAGTGCCCACACTTTAGTGCCGGTTCCTAAACCGGCACTAAAGGGCCTTACGGACCGATGCTATTGCCCGGTTCTGCACTAGTGTTTGATCCTTTTTCTACTAGTGCACGTACACGCAACTGCAGTTGCCGGCTAGCAAACGAATCATAGTTGCCATGTGTGCTTACCCAGTTGCCATTTACGCGCAACTGCAGTTGCCATCCAATAACGTACGACTGTCATGTGGGCGAAAAGCAATTCGCCCACACGTACGTGGACTAGGTGATGGATGTGGTGGCTGTGTGGGCAGAAACTAGTTCGCCCACACAGCGCAGCTGACAACCACATGTTGTGGGGCGTGTGGGCGACCTCTGCAACGCCCACACACCGGCCTTGTCCTACGTGGCACGCGAAAACTGCTTTTGTGTGTCAAGATTCGTGCAAATTTAACTGGACGGTGATCCAGGCGTGTGGGCGAGTTGCAATATTGCCAACGTGTGGGCGTTAGTGTTTTCGTTAATATATTTCATTTATATAATATTTTATGTCTCAAAAAATATGATAATTTTTTGAAATAAGCTTTTCAAGGTATTGTTGAACCCATAGTTTAGACGATTCATAAAAGACAATTAATAAAGAGGCTAATGATGATCATCTCTACTTCAAATTTTGTTCCTGCGCTATGCTAGGTGGATACAAATCATGGCGACCCAAAAAATCAAGATTATATTTGGCTCGATGGCTTATTTTTATTTTCTATTTTATTGGATAAAGAAATCTACTATTAGTTTAATTTTCCTAAATGCCAACTGTTCGAGAGAGTTACAGTCGAACTGTTCGATGTCAGATTCTTAGCCCTTCCAAGCGAACGCCCTCAGACATGTCGAATCCCGCATGAATGTTTAGTACATCTCTCACAAAGTTTTCTGAAGCTACTGCTACTGATGGCTACAAATCTACATCTCTTTTCTTTTCCTCCCTCTTCCAATTCTTAGAAATCTGGTGTACGACTCCTATAATGGTTTCATTAAAACTATCGTAAGGTAAGCACACGGACGCCACACGACATGTTGACATTCCATGATGGCATGCGCTATTCTTGACTAAACTGTTAAATTCAAGCTCAAAGTACCGGTTTGGTTTACATCTTTGATGGACTAAAATGAACGGAGGAACTACATCCTCATCAACATGATTAAAAGACGTAAGTTTAAGAACCAACTTAATTATGGTTGGGTGGTTAAAAGAACAGTGGTATCGCCAACCGACCAGGGATCTGAACCCAAATTTTACGTTTTGGTGTTTTATTAAGGCGGAATATTTTTCAGTGAAAGGCGATGTTTTCATCGACGGTGACGCGTCTGCGGTGACTTTGTCAATCTCAAGACCCACATGAATGGTGTGTGCATGCGCGCATTTTTATGAGTGTATATACGTTTATGTGAACATCTACATCCATAGCTTATTTCTAAAAAAAATTAAACATAAGTTTGTGCCATGTACCGTTCTCATCCGACAAGGCAAACCATTGTTGGGCAACTATAGATGCAACTCCCTTCACATTTCCATCCGACCTACGAAGATTCATGCCTGATGACGCAGTACCATCCTCAACAGAGCAGGAGCCATCCAGTGAGATGATTGCATTGTGTGCTGGCGGAGGTAGCGATGGACCGGTAGCTTCAGTCCTTCTAACCACCACATGACGATCATCCACCAGTGGAAACTTTCCTTTCATAATATCTTCAGTTGATACAAACTTGCATTAGATAATGAAATCATATAACTCTGTATATAGTCAACTGTAGCCTATAGAAGAGGGATTTCCTTGATTTTTTTCCAAAAATATGACGTTTTTTATAGTAAATTCAGGAACTATATGACCTAATGCATAATTTTGAGAAGTATGACCCCGTCGGCCTCTGGCAGGCGAAGACAGGGTTTTCGGTCGGCAGTTGGCCGAAGATGACTCTTCGGTCACGCATTGGCCGAAGAGACCCGTAGCTGGGCCGAAAAGGACTCTTTGATCAGCAGTAGGCCGAAGAGGACTCTTTGGTCAACTGTAGGCCGAAGAGTCCCTGGGCCCCAACTTTTCGCGTTAATGATAGGCTGAAGTTGTATGGCTGCACTCTTCTGTTAGGCCGAAATGGTTTTTTTTATTATGACTTATGAATGTTGTGCAACTATTGCCTATCTTAGACATTGAAAAAAAAATCACGCAACCCTTTCCGTCAATATTTTCCCGCCAACTCTTTCCCTCCATATGTTCCCACCACCAGTTTCCCGCCAACCCTTTCCCGCCATATGTTCCCGCCAACCCGTTCCCACCATATGATCCGACCAACCCGTACCCGCCAAACCTTTCCCTCCATACCGCAGTCGTTCTTTCCCGCCATTTTCTCCTCTCTACCTATAAACCCCCCTTCACATGAAGGTGGGTAAGCAGTCAATGTAGTGTAGTCGAGATGTCCGATTATCCTTTTGATCGTAGTTTTCACCCTGGGATGAGCAAATGTCTTCTGAGGCTAGCCACCGATTTCAGGATGGACAATAGGATAGTTCCATGGGACGAACTCATCGGTGGTGACACCATAGTGAATGAGTTGGCTCACGCATTACGTAGGTCTGGGTGGCCTGAAAGGACCTACGCAGAGGTACGTAAAGAACTTCTTAGGTTGCATGGAAGGTGCAAGAAGGTAGTGCAGACAAAGAGTGAAACTTTCATAAGGACTGCAGCAAAGCATACATATTATGGACCGCCGACAGCGAAGACAAAAACGATATCTTCATGCCGAGCAGCAAGGGCAAGAGTACCGCACCATCGAAGGGCAAGAGTGCAGCATCGTCGAAGGGCAAGAGTGTTGCATCGACGGAGGATGACGATGATGACTTCATGTAGTATGTAAGCTGTATTTTTTAAGTTGAGCCCTACCATTTAATTCAGATGTACTTGTATCTTAATTATCGATTGCAGTCTGTTTGGAAATGTAACTAGAATAACAATGTGAATTAATAGTAATATGTCTCTCGCATACGTAAAACGATATATGTCTCCTAATCAGATAGAAGCAAGTGCGATAGTAGCACATACATGAAGCATGTCTCATACATAGATACTGACTCACAAATGTGAATAGTCTAAAGCTAATATAGATAATGACTCATACATACATAACCATATCACTGCGGGGGACAACGACGAATCTGGGTCTTCCTCGGGCAAGGACCGGAAGGCAATAAGCGTTGAGGCGGTGGACGATGCTCACGATAACCACGACCATAGATAACCTCGTTTGTCACTGTCTATGTCTCCTGCGACGGTGGTGGTGGTGGAGTGTGAAACACTATCTGTGAGAAGTCATAAGTGTTTGCAGCTTGATCATCATCGTCGTCGTCGCCCTCTAAAAACAAAGCACCACCACTAAGCATCGGTGACTGCACTGAATGCATGAACGGTTGCGACTGGTTGCCGCTTGCGATAAAGTAAAGCATGTAAAATTGATACAAATGCATGAACGAAGCACCGCCACTAAGCATCGGTGACTGCACAGAATGCATGAATGGTTACTACAATATTGAAAAGAATGCAGTAAGTAGTGTTAGCTAGTTCCAACTGCTAATGCCAGTAAGCGCTCCCTGGTTGTGAAGGAGGTGGCTGATGCCAGGAAGAGCTCTCTGGCTGTAAAGGATGAGGTTCTGAACGGTGTATAGAGGGTTGTGGTTCTGAATGATGCACAGAGGGTCGTGGTTCTGAATGTTGTAGAGAGGGACGTGGCGGACGATGTGTTGGACGAGGAACTGCAACACCCAATGATCGTCTACACGTACTAGCTTCATAAATCCCGCGTAGCTTGTCATCAAGACGCCTCAACCATGAGACGTGCTCTCGCGGTGGGATAGTATCTCCCCTCTGAAAGCAGGGCATTAAAGCGGAAACCTCCTCTCGCGCCTCGCTTGTCAGTCACCCTGTACACGAAGAGTTAACCAATTAGATCCTCGTTGTATGGCAGACAACATGAATAGTTAACCAATTGAATATGTCCAGGTTAAGAAAAGACTTAACATATGAGAACCATGGCATGTACCGCGTGGTGTCTGGTTCTCACAACAGAGGCAGTTGGGTACATATCGCTGGTGAGAGGGGCTTCGATCTGATCAGGAGCAGCTGATGGAACCAAGTAGATCCTCGTTGAATACCGGGGATTGCTATGATCCCATAGCAAAAAAACACCGTAGGCCGTCGGGGATTGCTACGATTTACCGATTATGTGGCTTGGATGTCAAAATGAGTGGAAAATGAAGGAGATCGGCGCGGGGTGGCGAGGTACAGAGAAGAACGAGAGAGAGAGAAAGGAAGAACAGAGGCGACCAGACGAGAGGAAGGAGACGGGCACGTGGGCTTATCCAGACCTCTTCGGTCAATGGATGGTCGAAGACCTCTTCGGCCGCTGCCTGGCCGAAAACGGCCCACTTCGCTCGCACATAGGCCGAAGTTACTATTTTTGGCCGGCCCTCCACCGACGCCAAGTCTTCGGCCTAGAAGAGACCATCTTCGGTCAACTGCAGGCTGAAGTGCCCTCTTTGGCCAACTGCAGGCTGAAATCACCCTCTTCGGCCCACGGGAGTCCGATGGGGTCATAGTTCTGGTTTTTTTTGCATTATGTGCTATAGTTTCCGAATTTGCTACAAAAAACGTGATAGTTTTGAAAAAAAATCGATTTCCTTGCCATCCACATTATCATTATGTAATGACCATATGCTCTAAACTAGTATTATGATCATATCTTCGATGGCGAGATAGAAGCACATCTCTCCTTAGGCGTCATTACTAATGGGTCGGTCCAGTAGCCATTGTTGCTTCACTTGTTTGTTCGCTTGTTCCTCGTACTTTTTCCTTTAAATATCGGAACTTAGTTTACTTACAGAATAAAAAATATTCATCGAGAATCTAAAAAATGTTCATGTGTGTAAAAAAAGTTCCACACAATTTGATAAAAAATCATCAAACCAGTACAAACATTGTGACATTTTAAAAATGTTCATGAATTTTGAAAAAATGAGAAACATTTCTAAAAATGTTTACATAATGCAAAAAAATAAGAAAATCTAAAAAACAATTGTACCATTCAACAAAAGTGTTGTGTCATAAAAACAATTACCTGCAAAAAAATGTTAACTTGCTTCAAATATATGTTCATAACATTTTTTCGAAAAAAAAATTTACAATCTGAAAAAGGTTCTTATCATTTAAAAAGTGGTTGTGATGTTTAAAAAATCACGCATTCTAAAAATATATTACCTAAATTTAATAAAATATTAATATTACGTAAAAATATTCATGTAATTTAAATGTTTTTTAAATTTTAATAAATTGTTTGAGACATTCATAGGAAATGTCGATGCATTTAAAAAATATTTTAATGTTTATACAATGTTAAATAATGTTTCACACCATTTAGAAAAATATTGATGGCATTTTAAAATAATATTTGTGCATTTCTAAGGAATATTCGTGATTTAAAAAAATACAACGTAAAAATATGTCTATGTATTTAAAAAAAATCTTGTAACATTTCAAGATATGCCAACATGTATTTGCATAAATGTTCAATCGTATATTTAAAAAACGCTCACCGTTCGTTTGAAATATAGAAAACTTTTATGAAAAAAATGTTCCACATGCCACGTGCTGTTATCTGTAGGATCTCAATAACATTGGGCTGCCATTTGTAGTGGGACGGTCCATTCGATTGTCTCGATGGTCCATGGACCATGGCCAATGTTTCATGGCTCATTGTCAGTGGCTTGGATGAGCGACTAATTTGACCATGGCGCGGCTAACGATTGTAGAAGACGCGTTCTGTTTAATTCCAGGAACAGGATGGTGTTCCCCGCACTGACGATGAGAGGAGAATCATTTATGTAGAATCGGCTGAAGAGAAAAATCTTTTGGGCGATGAGTACAGAAGAAAGAACCTGACGCTAAGCAGCAACGAGGAATATCCGATAATTAGGCCATTATTAATTCCCAGCAAGGTGTCCACCGGGGACTGCTCCGGCCGGAGCCTCTCTTTGTGACTCCGCACTCCCCACGTTTCCGGCCGCGGTACGTACCACTTGCTAATTTGGACACGCAAAATCCCTAACCATCCCGCACTGAAGCAAACACTGCAACTGTACGACAGTGCAAACGGGCGGCAACGCATCGCCATGGTCCCGAGTGTTTAGGTAGGCGACGTGGATGGGCTGACGTCGCCGTCCACTTCCGCCGGCATCGTGCCGGCCAAACGAAAACAAACGGCACGGACGGCCGCGCGGCCCGGGTCCCCGTTGTGTGTGTGGGCCTTCTCCGTCCGCCTCCCTTCCAACAAGCTAAAGGTTCTGGACTCATCACTTTCTTTAGTTTAGTGATGGATATCTTAGAGAGTGTAAGCCAGTAGTACCCTTGAACGTGTGTGAAGAAAAGTGAAACGTAAGCGAGGTTTCTTCGAAGAAACGATACAAAATATACATTTTTGTCCCTCCATTCTATATTCTCCGAAATGTTCATAAGTTTCTCCGGTGTTCTGTTACAGCCAATCACAAGTGTTTTGATAGCGTGACAGCCGATCGACTAACTTTCAGGTAATATGCATTTTCTATCCTAAGATCAGCAAGTAGGTAAGCATAATTTTTTTTCCTAAGTACTAGCAAACAAGTCCAATTCTGGGCGAAATGAGGTTCTCTTTCATTTGCCAAGTCAGGTAGGATAATCAAGTAAGAAAATACACCATAAGCCATCCTTTATCTTTTTTGTCTAAGAAAGGAACTTGACCTAACTTTCCTCCGGCTTTACATATAAAACAACAACTGAACAAAGTACACGGCCGAATGATACAAAGTGAAAATATTGTCGATGTGTCCACGATGATGGTCGTGGAATGCTCCACATCACCTTTCTAAACTTGCTTCACCTATCCTCAAAAAAAAAAAAACTTGCTTCACCTATAAAAGGTGTTGCGCGAGAAACCCTAGAGTTTCGTTGCCTTCCCTTGTTTAGGCTCCCAACTCTCCCAACGAAATCTTGTACTCATGGCTCTCGTCGCTTATGACGCACATTAAGAAATATATTCAGGTGGGGACACCGCCCAGGTTATTTTACTCACAAAGGGTTTTTGAAGCCCATGCTACAACTAGGTATAAGTCGACATCTCGATTCTCTTCTCTCTCCCGGTTCAGCATGAATCTGATGTGGCAACTGACGGTCCATGTTGGCATGCACTATTTTGGACAAAACCGCAAAATTCAAGCTTAGACTGTTGCTTTAATTTAGATCGTGTCTTGATGGACTAGAGTCAATCGAGGCAAATCATTCCATGTAGTAGGGTTCGCATCTAAAGAAGCAAATCCACGCTCTGTAAGTATCATGCATCTCTTCTCCCATTGGCCCAAATCCATAGTATCCGTGTTTGTACATTTCAGGCTCTCACTAGAGCAGCGGCAAATCCTATTTGACGCTTCCGCACAAACAAGCGAGGCGAGCGTTCATGGTGGGCCGACCCATTTAAGCAACTAGGTGAAACCAATTATAGGTAACCTCTAGAATGTTCCGGTCCAGTGTTTCCTTAATTTTATTTTCTTCCCTTTTCAGGTTTTTATAATTTTTCTTTTCTATGTAAACTTGATGAATTTAAAAAAAATTGGATATACAAAAAGTGTTCAATTTTTAAAAAAATGTTCGGGATTTTTAAAAATATTCATGTTTTAATTTTCTTTTGCATTTTTCCAAAATGTAGTCAAATTATATTAAAAAATGTTCTCAAATTTTCAAAACTGTCAAAAAATTCCAAAAAAAGAAATGAAGATTTTTTTAATGTCACTTCAGAAAAATCAAACGAAAATAAAAACACTAGTAGAACAGAACACCATTGCAGTAACCAAGCCAAACCGCTACATTGACCCGTCGCTACAGTTGCAGTAATGGTCCGTACCAGTGGTGGCCTTCCTTTGCGTGGGGTCGCTATTGGACGCAGAGAGTGTCGAATATTCCTTGGGCAGCCGTCATTTCTTTATTCTTTTTTCTTTTGAGATTAAGAAGTCAAACATGACGCCCCACCTTCACATAGTTTGCAACTCTACTCTTGTGCTCCACCTTCGACTCTCATATACTCCTTCCGTTTCAATCTGCATATAAGATTTTGTCAAAGTCAAACTTTATAAAATTTAACCAACTATGTACTCCCCCCGTTCCTAAATACTTGTCTTTCTAGAGATTTTAACAAGTGACCACATACGAAGCAAAATGAATGAACCTACACTCTAAAATATGTCTACATACATCCGTATGTTGTAACCATTTGAGATGGCTAGAAAGACAAGTATTTGGGAACGGAGGGAGTAGAAAAATATATCAATATCTACAATACTAAAACCATATGGTATGAAAATTAATTTAATGATGCATCTAGCAATATTAATTTCTTTTTTTTAGGGTAGCAATATTAATTTCAAATTGTGAATCTTGATATTTTTTTTCTATAACTTAATCAAAGTTAAGAAAATTTGAGTTTGACCAAATCTTATATGCAGATTAAAATGAAACGGAGAGAATATCTTCATGTATGGTCGCGGCACACAGCCGCTAGAGAACCTCTTGACTCATCCCAGGATAGCGCGGCATCCGCATGGATTTTAGCATAATGTTGGGTTGGATTGGAGGTTTCCACTTGTTCCTTGTCATCACCTGAACTGGCACCTTGGCCTGAGTACGTTTCGGAAGCGCAGACAAATCAGCCGCAATTTGTAGGGCGATGCATCTATTTGCTTGCCTGACTGGAGCCTATTCCGAATTTCCGATCTCTGCTTGGTGTCAACAGGTTCCACGAACGGTGCCATTTGGTCGTTGGAAGCCGGAACCTCGTAAAACCGCCTGGCCACATCTATGATGGCATGGTAACCTCTCGGGTGGCCGGCCGGCGCCGAGGACATCCTTCCGTGCTGCTCGATCAGCTCAAATCACACGCACGTTACTGCAGATGGTCCTTGGGTCCCGAAACACGTGCCGATCCAATTCCACGGTGGTCCAGATTAACCCAATGGTCCGTAGTCCTTGGCTTAATCACCGAGCGCTAATGCGCTCTTGTTGGACTCCACGATCACGCCGAGCAGATCTCAGATCGTGTTCGTCGTACTGAAGCTTCTCTGAATTAAAATTGTAGTTGCGTTCAATTTTTTTAAAAAAAATTGTAGGAGTAGTAAACTATTTCCAGTTTAGCTGCTCGGACGAGTGAGCAGTTTGACCATGGCGGGCAGATCCCTAGGAGGACTGCACGCTCGTTTATCTATTTCTATCTCTGACTGAAGAGAAGAATCTTTCTAGATCAAAAACTGAAGTGTCCGAAGAGAAGAAGCTGATGCTAAGCAGCAAAGAAGAATATCCGTTTAGTAGGCCATTATTCCAGGTATCGACCGAGGTTTTTATTTTTTTTGAGGGTGTGTCGACCGAGGATTGCACTGGCCGGCCCACGTTTTTCACCGGTGCCACTTGCTAATCCACCAGTCACCAGATCGATCAAGCTCAGCCGGCCAGCCCCACAACGCACCGGCCGATCGACACGATAACGCCGCCCGCCCCGTGAAGAAGAAGCCAACAGTGGTACCAGGAGTGGGCGGCCGACACGTACGTCGTCGCATCCTCATCCTGTTCGGCGACGTGGATGGGCCTGACGTCGCCGTGCACGTCTGTCCGCCGGCCTTTTAGGCCCTCGTGCCGGTCAAACGAGCAAACTGCACGGCCGGCCGGCCGCGCAGCTCCGGTCCCCCCGGTGTACGTGTGTGTGGCCTTCGTCCGTTCGACTACACTGCACTGCAGCGCCGCGCCGTTGTCGCAACAGCAGCGGGGCACGGGCGCGACGAGCGACGCGATGGGTGGATCGGCGCGTGGCACCGTGCGGCGTTGCCCAGGGCGGAAATGTCCAGGGTGCACGTACGTACGTGGTGTATGCGTGCGGGTTGACCGCCACGTACGCTATCCTTGGAATACTCATCAGCTCGACTTGAGGGATCTTGAACTTGTCTATCCATGCCGGGACAGTTCTTCTGAGGCTCATTCTATATGTAAGTTGGCTGGAAATATATCTTGGGTAAATTGATTTTCTAAACCATTAGATTAAGGATCCAACGGACGATCTCATTTCTTCTACCTTCAGCTTTCTTTCTCTTTTCATAAAATTAAATTACCCAAATTGCAAATTCAGTAAATTTACATATGGCTATTGTGGCTTATTATAGCATCTCAATGTGAAAATAAGCTAGGAACCTCAAAGAACTCGTAGGTAAGGCTTAACGTATTTTCGCCCACATCCCCTTCACAATGATAAAAACGATGGCGGAGGGCGGCTTTTCAAGCAAGTCCACCTAAAATTAAAAGGGTATATTTTTCGCACATTTTACAATGAAAATGCAACCGACTCATCCCCACGTCACACCCAATCCTAGGCACATGAAGACCATGCGCGTGACCATCCTCTTTTCGCGTTTGTCTACTGGCGGGCACAGAAAGCTAGAGTTCCTCCTTTGGGCAGTAGTCATGCCAGTCGGTGTCCTTCAGTCATGTTGATCGACTCCCATTCCTCCGGCGCCGTGTACATGGACGGCGGATAGGCCATCTCCAACCACTGCACCTCCCTCTGGACGATGCACCACTCCAGTGGACACTGCCAGATCCAGTTGCATGGACCCCTCATTCCTCTCCCCCCGGGTGCTAGTCGTGAGCCTAAGCAGCCGCTCGTCCGAGCAAGATGAGACCTCGTCTGCCTTTTGTCCACCCAAATGTTTCTTTTCCCTCTCTTTAGATTAGATGTGTAGTACTCTGGTGTGGTGCTACTCTATGATGTAGATTGGATGCAGTAGCCTCTCAATTTTGCACTATACATGCATATTTGATAAACAAAATAACAAACAAAAAGTAATATATTTTCTACTGGCAGTGGGGTTGCTCCAATGCTTGTGCTAAAATTCTTTATTTTTTCTTGATATTAATTTATGCAATTCTTTTGTATTGCCATGATGAAAAATAGATGAAAGCACAGTGGGATAGTATCGGCCATGGAAATTTCCTTCATATTTGTGTGGAAGAAGTGAATGCAAATCATCATGGCAAAGATGGATGGTTGACCAACCTTGGGTACGGCAATTTGATATATTTTCTGAGCACACCAAGAGAAATTACACCCGCAAACAATTCAGGAACAAGTAGGATATACTAAAAAAAAGTACATTGTTTGGAAGACTTTGAGCCAAAAGTCACCCATCATTGGATTCACATCTTCACATTTATTTCATTGGTTACCTTTTTCTCTTCGAACTGTAGCACTAACTTGTGATATTTTTTTAGAGAAATGAACTGGCGGCTAAGTTTCGATTCGCTACACTAGCAGTTGAGGACAAAATGAGTATGATATCTTTTGATGTTAGTGTGACAAATGAGTATGCGGGGGGGGGGGGGGCACCTTCCTCGTCTCAAGTTGGTGGCTCTCAAATTCACATTGAAGATGCTAACATGGCGGCTCAGGATGTGAATCAGATGCTACCCATGTTGAAGCAACTCTAGCATAGTCGCCATATTGGCCTGATCTCCATAATAACCGCCATTATGGCGATTTTGGTGAAAAAAGACAGTCTAGCAGATTTGGAAAGGCCCTTCATATCTGGCCTCCTAGACTCCATATATGGTGATTTGGGGCTACCTTTTGGATCGCGCTTCATATGGCAGTTGTGTGTGGCGGGAAGGAAACTCCAGGTGGTCCCCCACCTCACGTGCCTCACATGGGATCTTTATTATAATTGGGGAAAAGGGATGCCCATTGATATATGGGTCCCACAATTATAGCGTTAGGGTGGCTCTGTGTTTGCACGCAGCCTCCATAATCCATATGGAGCATGTCAATATGGCGACTCTGCTAGAGTTGCTCTTATATCTCCCAAGTTAAAGGTCTGAAAAAGTGACCATGTAATACTCACCTAATCATGTGATGGTGCAAAAGATTGCAAAAGATAGTGCTGATATATTGCAATTTAGGTGTATTTTTTGACCTTTGGGGAAAGAGAGAGATTAGCCGCAATTTGGTGACATCTTAAATGAGGGAGGATCTTGTGAGAGATGAGATTAAAAGACGAAGGACATGGTGATGAATGATGGAAGTCTGCCTAGAAGTGAGGTGTATTTCCATGCTCTACAGTTGTTTATAAAGAAGGAACATCGTGATGTCTTCGGTGCCCTCAAGGAGGAGACGACTAGTGTGAGACTGGAATGGATCAAGAGGACACGGGGTACATTAATGAAAAATATTAGAGCAAGTGTTATGTTACTTTCTTTGTTATGAACTTATTTGCTTTGTTGTGAACTTATTTGTATGGATTTTAACTTGTTTATATTGTTGTGGATCTAGTTGCTAAATAATTTTAACGGCATGTATCATGTGTTGTGGACCAAATGATTTGTTTTGTTGTGGACAAAATTTAATGATATTTATCATGTGTTGTTTCTGTCATAGATGGATATCTATATTGAGGAGGAGAGTGAAAAACTTGATTTATATGTTGTTGCAATCACACATTATTTTAAAAACAAAGAAAGTGCGCCATGTGCATCTACAAGAGCATCCACGATTAAACGATTGTAGTGGGTAGAAGAGGAACAGAAGCAACCACAAGCATTCTACTTCATGTACAGGATGCGGGTGTTGGCGTTTTTTCCATAATATGACATTCAGTTGCTCCGTTTATAAATATAAGCCCTTTTAGAGATTTTAATAATATGATCTACATACGAAGTATAATGGGGATTTAAAATATGACTATACACATCAGTATGTAGTCCGTATTAATAAAATATATAAAAAGTCTTATGTTTAGGAAAGAGGGAGTAGTTGGGAAGAATGGACTAGCTCAACATGCAAAGATGTCAAGCAAACAAGAATTAACACGGCTCTTGGCTAATGATGTAAGCTTGATTTGAGATGAATAAAACTAGCCATGAAGATAAAAAGGTAAAAAAAGAACGGCCGACGGATCAGGCCCAGCCGGCCAGCCTGACGAGGTAACGACCGGTCGATGATAACGATGTGGTGAAGAAGCATGCAGAATTGACAAATTTGATCTCAAAGCAAAAGTATTTCACAAACTAAACTGTTTTCAAAAATATTTCACACAGCTAACCCTTTTGTGCAGCTCCCAACAGTAAGGCGCTGCACTCTACTGTGCAACTCCTTACAGTTAGGCGCTGCACAGTGTAGTGCAGCTCCTTACAGCTAGGCGCTGCACAGTAAGAGTGTAGCGCCTTACTGTTGGGCGCTGCACATTAGAGGTCAGCTGGATGAAATATTTTCAAACATAGTTTAGTTTGTGAAATAGTTTCGTCCTGAGGTCAAATTTATGTTTTTTTGCCGAAGAAGCAAACGGTGGCCGCTAGCAGGACGGGACGACACGTCATCTCACCGCATCGTCGTCCGGCGACGTGGACGCCTGGCCTGGATGGACCGACGTCGCCGTCCACGTCGCCTCGCGCCGGTCAGCAAAGCAAGCAAGACAACAGCACGGACGGACGGACGGCCCGCCGCTGCGGCAACGGCGGTGGAGCACACCGCAAATCGGACGGCGCGTCCCAGCGGGAACCGTGTCGCGCTCACCGCGGTCCGCGCCCAAGACCCCCAGCGCGCGGCCTTCCCGAGGAGCGGAAGGTTCCCGTCGTGGATCGTTTGGCCGCGACGTCCCCCGGGCTACATGTGTGACGTGCCCGTCGCGTCGCCTTCCCCTGCGCCTGCGCGCGCGGGCACCGTCTGCTTTGCCCTCCGTACCCCGGAGGTGAGGCGGGTGTCGTCTACTGCGGTGTGCCCACTGCCCAGGACGACGAGACAGGCACGTGCAAGGTGCAACCCAACAAAATCCATGGCCAACACCAACCCTGGCTGCACCCCGCCTTTTCTCATCTCCTTTGGCAAAATTCCTGCACCTATTCGGTGCCCAAAATCAAGCCCCACCTACGTAAGTATTCCCTCCATCTCAAATTACTCATCGCTGAAATGAATGTATCTAGATGTATACATCCATACGTGTGACAAGTAATTCGGGACAGAGAGAGTACCTAGTAGTTCATACTCCCTTCGTTCCTAAATATAAAATTCTTTTTTAAAGATTCTTTTTTGTGGGGTCTTTAAAAATTAAAGCTCCACTACAAACTACATATGATTGTATATAGATATATTAAAAGAATCATTTATTTTGCTTCGTATGTAATTCAAAATAAAATATCTAGAAAGGTTTTTTTTAGAGACGGAGGGAGTACATTGCGAGTCGAAGGCAACGACGAATAGCAGAATAGATGAGAGAAGAATCATGACCAAAAATAAATCGAGCAAAGGAGCCCCACTACCATTTTCATTAACGAAATTGAGCACGCTGATTTCACCAAAAACACACACACACATGAAACACTTTTTTTAAACACAGTACAGACGCTTGCACTCATACATACGCACACACACTCATCCTTATGAACGCACGCACACCCTATCTCTATGCGCATCTTCGATAGACTGAGCTGGCACATCAGCTTGAGATTGAAGTCGTCACAGACACCTCCGTAGTCGACATGACACCTTCGTAGTCGACATGACATCTCCTTCCACTGAACACATCTCCTTCCTCTCCTTCCATTGAACTCCGGTAGTCAGGGGATATCATTATCCTCCTAACCATCCAACCACATGCTGCTTCATCACACACAACAGATTTTGTTGTTTTATCACGTATCGGTTTTGCTATATCTCATGTGCCTAGATATTTTGTTTGCGTCAGTCACTTTTCTGCTTTGCTTGAGGCTGAAGGCGGGGATGATGTGAGCAGCGCCGGCGACGGCAAGGTCGAGCTAGGACCTCACCAGGGTCGGGAATAACACTTCAAGCGACAACGAGCAACGTCGTCCCACGTGGAGGCGAGGAAAAAACTTAATTGCTGGGGGGAAGGGTGCGGGAGTCGTCGGGCTTGTGCAGGTCGAGGGGTGGGGGAAGGGCGGGGCGGCGAGGCGGTACACGATAGCGCCCGCCGGTTGTGGGTGTGGCGGGGTAGGCTGGAGGCAGGAGGGAAAAGGAGAGGAAGGTTGAAGATGCATAGTCCAACCTGTTTTGGATTGGTTGATAAAATTATGATGTTGAGGAGCGCGATCAGCAACGCTACCATCTGAGGGCGATCCAACCAGTGGTTGGATGGTTAGATGGACTATAGTATCCTCAGCCCATCAGAGTCAAGTCCTGATGCTTGCATTTATCCCTGAATTTTTTTCAGGATTTTCGGCGATGCGCATTCAGTGGTGGGAGACGTTCCCGTCGACGACGAGGCGCCTACGATGACTTGGTAAATTTCAAGATGATATGCCGGCTCAGTCTTTCGGAGGTGCTCATAGGGATATGGTGTGCATGTGTGCGTTCATAGAGACGAGTGTATGTACGTATATATGAGCGCTTGCGTCTGTACTGATGTTAAAAAAAATGCTAGCATCTGAGCTGCACCTAGTTGGCATTTTAAACCGGAATGGCTGTGTCTTTTTTTCTCAAAAAAGGATTAAATTCAGGACTCGCGCGACACGGGAGCGTGCGCGTGACGAGCGACGGCATCGGAGCGTGGAGCCGCGTCCGTGGCCAGGCCCAAGCGCCGTGCGCGCTCGCGGCCCGTGCCGGAGACCGAGGCGCCGGGACGTGTGTCCGTGCGGGTTTGACCGTGACGTCCGGATCATATTCACCCGCCGTACGTGTCGCCTCGCGCGGGTACGACACGGTGGCCATCCCGGTCTCCTCCGCACTCCGTACCCAGGCCAACATCATATACTTCCTCCGTTTCAAAATATAGCGCGTCCTCGGTTTCCGTGCTTCAACTTTGACCATTAATTTAATCAACGAGACCGACTGCGGCGGGCGAAAAAATTATACCAATGAATTCGTATTAAAAAAAGTTTTTAAATATATAATTTTTGATCCCGCCGCAGTCGGTCTCGTGGGTTAAATTTATGGTCAAAGTTGAACCTTGAAAAACGTCAACGCTATATTTTGGAACAGAGGGAGTACTACACCTTTGCCTTGGGCAAGATTCCTGTACTCCCTCCGTCCTTTGAAGAGTGTACTTCCAACTTTGTTGGAAAGTCAAACTTTTTTATTTTTGACCGTATTTATATAATAATGCACCAACATTTATGCCATCAAATTAGTAGCATTAGATTCACGATAAAATATATTTTCATTATATACCTATTTGGTTTCACAAACATTGATACATTTTTGCATAAACTCGGTCAAATATTGAGATAGTTTGACCCTTCAACAAAGTTGAAAGTACACTCTTTAAAAGACGGAGGGACTACGTACGTACCCGGTGCCAGAGTCTCAGCCGGCCCTGCCTATGCCTGCCCACCTACGTCCTACTACGTACGTACATGCCTACATGTGGTGCGAGTAGAAAACGACGGCGAGTAGCCGCGTAGGCTAGAGAAACACAACAATGTGCACACACATATCACATATGTATGTATTTGTTTCTTAACAAACATGCTACATACGCATACGCTCATATATACACACATCTATCCCTATGAGCGCACGCACGCGCACACTATCCCTATGAGCATCTTCGAGAGACTGAACCGGCACATCATCTTCATATTGAGAAGTCCCCACCGACATGTTCGTAATCGATGATACGTCTCCTCCCACTGAATGCGCACATATGTAATTGTTGCAATTTACCTTGACGGGTAGGTTTTTCAACAAGTACATCATACTTTTTATTGGCAGTTAACCAGTGAACCGAACATGATTTAGAATGGTTAGATTTTTTGTGATGGAACTTGCACAATGCCCATCCGAATTGAAGTCTTAGACCCATCGCGGATGATTGCATCTTATCTAAAAGGTATTAAGGTTGAGATTCAGGTCGATTTTTTGTGATGGAGCTTCACAATGCCAAAAAAAAAATTTCCTGTGGAAGGTGCTTACAGAAATAGGGGTTTCATAGGATGAGAGTATGTGTTTCTCAAAAGAAAATTTAGGGTTGACCACATTTATATGCTTTGTAAAGATGTAGTACTTGGTGTTTGTCCTGTCTCTCGTGGCAGGTTTCTACTGTGGTTCTGGTGCGTTTTTTTACAACCTTTCTTTTTCGACGACATTTTTTCCCGATGATATCAACATTGTTCTTCGCAGGCTTGCTAAGAAGACGGAGATGAAAACAGTGTTACGTTTTTAGGTGTTATTTGAAGTTTTATTAGGGTTTGTGTCATGCTCAAAAAGATAAGGCGGAGGCAGCTTTTTGAAGATGGAATAAGGTCATCTTCGCCTGGCGATGCTTCTAGCGTCGTCGGAGGGCGTGTGGAGGTGTGTCTCCGGCGGATCTCGTGGGATCCGGTCGGTGTTTGTTTTCGGTGGATCCGCTTGAATCCGGTCTTCGTTCGTTTATGTGTCTGCATGTTGAATCCTTGCGATCTAGACTTCTCTTCATCGGCGGCAGTTGCTGTTTCTGGTGTACTGGTCCTATGAGGCCTTAGCACGGCGACTTCCAGCTGTTTACGACAAAAATGTTTGCCTGACTCCGACGAGGGAGGGGCCGGCGCACCTTCGGCTCGTTCCAGTGATTGTAATCGCCTATGATGTTCTTTGTACTACCTTAACAGTTGATAAATAGATTGAAAGTTTTCTCACGAGAATATTTCATTTATTTTTATTTAGTCCGCGTATTAGCTTTAGTCAAAGTCAAGGTTTGTAAATTTTGACAAAATTTATAAACAAAAATATTAACATATATAATAACAAATCAATACCAGTAGATTTATTATTGAATATATTTTCACATCATATAGATTTGTTTTTTTGCGAGAAAACTTTCAATCTATTCATCTTTAATCATGGCAATACAACGAACACCAGAAATAATAAAAATCACATCTAGGTCCGTAGACCACCTAGCGGCGACTACAATCACTGAAACGAGCCGAAGACGCGCCGTCGTCATCGCCCCTTCCTCGTCGGAGCTGGGCAAAACTTGTTATAGTAGACAGTCGGGAAGTCGTCGTGCTAAGACTCCATAGGACCAGCGCAGCAGAACAACAACAGCCGCCGATGAAGAGTAGCGTAGATCGGAAGGATTCAACCTGAAGAAACACAAACGTAGACGAACTACGATCAGATATGAGCAAATCCACCAAACACTAACAAAACTTGAAGAAACATCTAAAAACGGAGCCCTCCCGCCAGCAAGAACCGGGATCCACCGCGCCGCCATGGCCCTAAGGCCACCGAAGACGAGATGGACCGGCGGGAGGCAAAGGAACCCTAAGCTTTTCTTAGGGAGGAGGCTTTTCAACGGTAGTAGTACTTTATGATATAGATTTGTTATAGTACATGTTTATACTGTTTTCTATAAACTTGGTCAAACTTTATGAAGTTTGATTTCAGTCAACTTTAATATGCAGAGTAAATAAGAACGAAGGGAGAATTGTTTTTCATTTCTTGGTTTTGGGTGTTTCTACGTATTGTTTGAACGTTTCTCACATATAATGAAATAATCCGTCCTAAAATTTTTGTCTGAGATTTGTCTAATAGGAATGTATCAAGTCAAGTTTTAGTATTGGATACATAAATTTAAGACAAGAATTTTAAGACGAAAGGAGTACCTGGTGTTTCGTGTGAAAAAATACAAGTGGAATCGAACAAAACTGGTTGGTGAGCCGGGCGAGGAATAACAATGGTCCTAGTACCTACTACTAGGCGCCAGCCGAGCCCGGGGAGCCGGGGGACCTGCCACTGCCAGTCCTAGGCCGGGCCGGGGTGCAAACGGAACGGCGGTGGCTCCGTGATTTCCGTGGCGCCGCCGCGTCGTACGTGGACACGCCAAACCCAATCCACCATCGCCGCACACGGCTCCTCTCTCCCGTCTCGTCCCGTCTCCTCCTCCTCCTCCTCCTCCTCCTCCTCTTCCTTTTAAAGAAGCAGCCGCCACCACCTCCTCCTCCTTCCACCCCTCCGGCTCCGATCGCCCGCCGCCTCCGCTTCCGCCAAATTCCATAACCTTCCTCGGCCCGGGCTACGGATAGGGCCACGAGGACAGCTGGAGTCCTCAACTCTACTCGATTCCTCGGGCGGCACGGCAGGCAGTCAGCCTATCCATCCATACGTGTCGGGAAGCTGGCGGCAGGCCGCCTTCTTGGGGTCTAGCCACCGCCTCCCGAGCCTCCGTCCGGACGGCGGCGGTCCCTGTCTTCGCCGCCACTGATAGTCCGTCCGCGGCGCCCGTTCTGCCGTTCCTCTGTTTCGGGCCGGCATGGAGGCGGCGGCGGCGGCGAGGCAGAGGGCGCGGCCGCGCACGCCGCCGGCCGAGGAGTACGACCCGTGGACGGCCTGGCTCTACAGGCCGCGCACCATCTCCGTGCTCCTCGTCGGCGCATGCCTCCTCATGTAAGCAATCCCGTGCTATCCCCTTCCCCGGTCGATTCCCGAGCTTTTTATCTTTTCTCTTCTTCTTCCGCCGGCCGTGCGGTGCGACCGACTGTCAAAAGTCAAAACCAGATGTGAAAAAGCGTGCGCTCTGTGCCGGGGCAAGTACAAGGGCGTGCAGGGATATCAGGTGCTGCAACAGTGTCAGAGCTGTACGCTCTTCATACTAGTTTTATTTTCCAGAGAATAAATTTGTTTTCTGGGTCCATATTTAATGGGCTTCGTGCGGAATGATTCAACTTTTGAATGAATGATTGAAGCATAATGAACTAACCTAACCTAGGAGGGTAGGGGCAGGAGTGGTGATCAGAATCGAAATCTTTTCCGAATATCTCAAGCCAATTTTTTTATCTCAAAGTATTCTTGTGCTCCTCGGCTGCACTGCATTTCACATCATTCTAGAAGAACACCTCTGCTGTTGCTTGATGAATGGATGAGAGTGACAGCCCCATCAAGTTTAGAGGAGCTAAACAAACCCCAGAGACAATCCTCCGTTGAGTGAGCTGAGTGTCAAGCCATCCCATATCCCAGAAGAAAGATGTGTTGCAAGAACTCACACAGGGCAAGCAACGGATTCAGTAACTTGTTTTCCCGTTTCAGCTGGGCGAGTGGAGCTCTGGACCCGGAGGGCGCTGCCTCCAACAGCAGCTCGACATCTATCAAGAGGTATGATGTACTAGTAGTAGTAGTATGTCTGAAGCCAACCTGAATTTCCATTTTCGCTGTCATGTTCATCACGGCTGGGGAAAAATGCTTTCCGATGCCGCCTTTTCGGCAAAAATGATTGGGGAGAGCGAGTGACGCTGACATGATTTTTCCCTGCTGGCGCTTTCCAGGGGTGTCTGGGCTATGATTGCGGTGTTCCTCGCCTACTGCACGCTCCAGGCACCATCAACGTGAGTTAATTTTCCCCAGTTTTTATTATTTTTTCTGTAGAAACTGAACATTACTTGCTTAATTATTAAGCAAATTCAGTTGAATTATTCATGATTTAAGATTCTTGTAAATTTGCTTGGTGTGCTGGTCTCATTGGATGATTTGATAGACAATAATTCAGCCATCTGGCGAAATCGTGACAGGATACTTATTCGGCCCCATCCCGCTTTCTGGCGCCTGGTGCACGGGCTCGCGGTTGTTTACCTTGTTGCTCTCACGTTTCTTCTTTTCCAGGTTCGATATATGCGCACTATTTGTTACTGTTCTGTTAGCATCTTAACACATTGATTTTGACACTTCATGAGTAAATGCCACAAACGTGCATGTGTGCTACATCATAGATTATACAGTGCCTTCTCCTAATTTCTCGCTCGTTTTCCAGAATCGTGATGATGCTCGCCGGTTCATGAAACACCTTTCTCCTGATCTTGGAGTTGGTAACGTCTTTGTGTGAATTAGTTAGTTTCACATTCAACAACAGTGGTTAAAATGTGAAAAGATTGTGCTCATAATCCCCTGTTTTTTTTACCCAAATGCAGAGTTACCGGAGAGATCCTATGGAGCCGATTGCCGTCTGTATGTTCCAGAAAACCCTAAAAACAAGTTCATAAATATTTATGTATGATTTCCATGTGAACCTTCCTATTTCATGAAGATGGCCTAGTTTTTATTGTTGCTGTCATTAATTCCACCAAATTTGACGGCTTCCTGATCAATCTATAGGAGACATTGTTTGATGAATTTGTGGTCGCCCATGTCTTGGGCTGGTGGGGCAAGGCTGTAATGATACGGAATCAAGCCCTCCTTTGGGTCTTGTCGATTGGCTTCGAGCTAATGGAGGTTAGATCTGGTCGTCTTGTTTGGGAGAAGTTATGTTTTTGTCGCCTTATTGCCGTCTTTGACAATGAAGTGTGCTTATTATCATCCTTTTGCAGCTTACGTTCCGACATATGTTGCCAAACTTTAATGAGTGCTGGTGGGATAGCATTATCCTGGACATCTTGATCTGCAATTGGTTTGGTGAGACATCTAAAGACACTTAATGACTTTGCATACCTTTTTCATGGCATATATTACCCAGAAATTTCCTGTAACAGATTTATGCACATTCAAATAGCTGAGTACTTCTCGGTTTGCTTGATTTGATACAGTTCCTTTGAATCTGACCTTATCAACTGTAACATGATAACATTAAAAATATTGATGTGATGTATCTAAAATTTGGAAGGGATAAGCTGTAGTGCCTGATCTACATACTGCTGATTGCTACATAGGATACTTCCTACTTGACAATAAAATTTAGTTTCTCTTGTTCTTTTGCTTCAGTGGTAGAAACTGGACTAGTACCACTAGCGGAACAAGTCTTTGATTAATACACAAATCACTATTTCGAATATTGATTGCCCTTATGTTGACGGAATGGCTAGTTTAATTATCAAGTACTATGTGTATGGGAGCTAACTGTGTTCAGCTCATTGAAAACTCATGATATTTGACCTGGACGTCTTTTGAACTTCAGTAAACCATTCCTACCTGTTGCTGCAACACCTCATCATTTTGTCTGAGCACCAACTGCTAGTTCTGTCACAGGTGCATCCTTTTACTGAAATTCTGGTATTCTTATTCAGGTATTTGGGCGGGAATGCACACGGTCCGATACTTCGATGGTAAAACATATGAATGGGTTGGACTGAGCCGACAGCCCAGCATCATGGGTAAGGTATGATCACTGAAAATACATCAACAGACCAATGGTTGCCTTGTCTCATGATCCAGTTGCATCCACAGTCCCTAATTATCACATCAGTGTTCTTTTGCCACAATGAATGGCCAAGACCTGTACTTGCCAGATTCCCACGGTCTCCTCTGGCTTTCTAAAATTTACAGCATGAATAATGTTTTGAGTTATGACAGACTCTGACCAGATTGTAGTGCAAGACCAGTAACTCCATGAAACCTTACTGTCAGCCAGTTACTGAGGAAAAGTGAATTGCTTTGACTTCTTGTATGTGAGATACCAGGCAACATGATGCAAGGGCATCCCAGTGGGGCTGTGTCTTGCGCTGTTCAAATCTGTCTTCTGTCATTATTGTTCCATGATTTTCTTTTCCTTTCATAATTTGTCTGCTGCATGCCAATTCTCTATGCATTTATCTTGAACTGTACCCACATGTGAACAGTCACAGCCTGTTACAGACAACCAAACATGTTAATCAGTCTTTGTACAGCTAAGCAATTGATATCATGGTATGGCCTAACAAACATTGATTTGGAAGGAAGCTTGCTAGAGTCTGAGAAAAGGAAATGTTGTTTAAAAGAAACAATACTATTTTTATCATCATTTCACAGTTTATTCTTGGGAACTATTGACTGACTTTATATTAGTTAACTATAAAAACATTTAATAAAATTATTTCAACATAAGCTGGCGTCGGTGTTGTCAGTGGGATTTATCTTGAAGCTTAGCTGTGCAACTAGTTAGTTTTGATTCAGTCTGCTTACACCATCTACTTCCTCCCTTTTGATTTGCAGGTGAAAAGATCGTTGAGCCAGTTCACTCCGGCACAGTGGGACAAGGATCAATGGCAGCCGTTCATGGGGCCGTTGCGGTTCATCCAAGTGTTGTTCCTCTGCGTCGTTTTCATGATGGTGGAGCTCAACACATTTTTCCTTAAATTCTGCCTCTGGATCCCTCCGAGGAATCCCCTGGTTGTGTACAGATTGATCCTGTGGTGGCTGATAGCGATCCCGACCATCCGCGAGTACAACTCGTACCTGCAGGACAGGTACTTCCCAGTTCCTCTGCACAAACCTGCCAACAAATTAAGCATGCATTTATTGATGGAATTATAACATTTGGCCATGAACTGTTTTGATCGCCTCAGCAAACCGGTGAAGAAGGTCGGGGCCTTCTGTTGGCTCTCTGTAGCCATATGCATAGTGGAGCTTCTTATCTGCATGAAGTTTGGGCATGGTGAGCTCACTTTTTTCACCTCGTCACATATACCCTGCTGTTTCATGCGCTGCAAAATCGGCATTTAAATGTCTAACATATACGGAAACTGAAATTAATCTGGCCAGGTCTTTTTCATGATCCGATGCCTACCTGGCTGATCATCTTTTGGAGGTCGGCGGGGATGGCGTTCGTGATCTTCTTGCTCGCCTGGTCGTGGAGGAACCACCAGAAATTCCGCAGAAAGAATCTCTGATAGTTTGGTGTGAAGAATGATTTCTACTGGAGTCACTTCATAGTTGCTTTTTTTATACGTAGGCTGTACATATATGATGTAACTTGAAAACCTCACGGGAGCCAATTCCATGTGGCTCCTGACAGTGACACGAACCTGGTCTGTCACAGTAGCCCATTGTTGCCAGCTTCATAAGATTGACAATTATAGATCAATCAGAAATAATGCATCAGGCCATGATGTAACGAGCTAATAAATCGAGATTGCTACATTGATTGTTGTCTGTCCCAAAATGCTTGGGCGATCTTTGTGTACAAAAAATATACAAGTCTGGGGCTTGTTGCCCGCAAAAAAAAAAGAGTTTATATTATTTTTTGGTCCAAGTTTCTGATGCTAACGAAACCATTCTGGACAACAAGAAGAAAAGTGTCCTTAAGGAGTTATAAGAAAAAAGGAAGTCCCAAGCATACTTATTAAATAATGAAAAGTATAGGAGAATATGTTTGGTTAATAGCTGGACTTTGTCACAAAAATTGTAGTATTTTTTTTTGCGGGGAATTGTATTATATTTTTATATCCTGTAAAAAATATAATGGCTGGACTTCGTCACACCTCTTCTACTAAGTTGTGTGGCAGGACGCAGGCGTGTTCAAGCCGTTCCAAAATAACTTGTGCCAATAATGAAAATTGCCGGAGAGTATTTAAGTAACGAAAATTGCAGGAGAATATGTTTGGTTAATAATTATTTTATGATGTTTGGTTAATAACTGGAATTTAAAAGCTACTCCCTCCGTCCGGGAGTAGGTTGCAAACTTTGACCTCTTGTCGAGGACCATGGAAATTAATAGGCCAACGGAGTTTTAGAAAATAGGAATAAGTCAAAAGGGGTGACCAAAAGGGCAAACTTTTTCTTTTTTTGAGTCCAAAAGACCAAATAGGCAAACGGATGCTAGAGAGAGAGAGAGAGAGAGAGCTCCTGGTTCTCTGGTGTTTGTTTTATCGGTTTTTTGATGATTTTTTTTGCAAAACAGGTTTTCAGTCGGTTTTATATATTTTGGCCTGTTTCTACTAAATATTTTTTAAATTAAAAAATATTCATGAATTTCATAAAATGTTTGCAATTTTTTATAGGCATAATTAATTTTATGCCCTTAGTTGTATGTCATTTGTCTGTTTTACCCTTAATTTTCAAAAAGCATTGGTTCTACCCAAGCCACTTCACTCCTCTTATGATTTTGCCTTTGGACCGTCACTTTGAAAACCTCATAAAAAATTCATACAAATTTGGAAATATGCAAAAAATAATATATTAAAATGTTCAGAAAAACATCACCTATATGTGCATGTGATTTTCATTCATGAAAAAAGTGTTGGAAAGTTCCCATCTGAGTTTGACCTCTTATGATCTCAGCATGAATGGTAAAATCTGAAAAAAATTGTGTCCATACCGGTTGTCAGACTTCTCTATAAGATGTATGGCAAAGTATGGTTGACAAGCAAACAACACATAGATTGCTACAAATAGAATGATAAATTCATGTAGACATTTTGGCCTATCTCGTATTTTGTCTCCAATAATAACACAGATCTTGTATTAAACAAGTCAACTTTATTATCAATACTTTGTTCGATACAAAAAGACTGTAAAACTTGGAGGCCACACACGACTTGCAAGCATATCACGGGCACTTAGGCTTGCCATCCTGGGTCTTCAAGTTGTTGTAGCACGGGCATTCTTCCTTGTTGCCCACCGTGCCGGACGGAACACACAGGCACCTCTTGCAGCAGTAGTTACAATAGAAATTGCATGGTTTCTTGTGTGATGTAGCTGAGCAACGGATCTTGCATTTCGCCGGGCATTCTACTCATCGTGCGCAACATATTAAAAATAAAGAATGGCAGTTATATTTGACATTATTATGACACCATCATACATATTACTTTTTATGCTTCAACAGAAAAGGTTCCATGTCTTTCCTCCTAGAATGCTCATGTTATGTGGAATATTTGAAGAATGTTTTCTTAATTTTACAATGACTTTATAATGATTGACATGCATGACTTAGAATTTTGTTGTATAATGATTTGACAAATGTAGCCTTAGATTTGTTACCTTTTAAAGGAACAGATCCTTCTGCACCAGCCTAGATCAGAAATTCAAATACCAAAATCAGTATTTTGATACAAGTACCACATAATGCTTGTGACTTATTTATCGTTTCACGAGCACCATGGAAATAGTACAATAAACATACCGGTTTGTATGATTCTACGTTCATGCTCCCGGATACCTCAGCCTAAAAAATGATTGCAATTCATGGTTAAACATATGTTTCCATCAACAATTGATATATTGCTAGAGAGAGAGAGAGAGAGAGAGGGAGGGAGAGAGAGAGAGAGAGGTACCATGAAGAATAATGCAAGCAAGAAAGGAATGGAAAGAGTGCGTGCAACACAAGCCATGCTTCTTAGTTGCACTGGTATGGAATGAGGATCTGATCTTGGGGAAACCTGTTGCTGACCTTGGTATATATAATATTCAATTATGACATATTTAGATGCATTCTAGATTTTAGTTTTAACTGGCAATTAAAATTGAAATCTTCCAAATTTTGACATTATTGTTCACCAACTTATCTATTGATATACCTGTTTGGTGATCAAATCATTTAATAGATTGATACGAAAATCTAAATTTAGAAGTCTAGTATGGAGTAGAAGATAACTATGTGATCCAAAAGGATCCATAATGCGATATATTTGACATGCAACTAGTGACGACCTATTAATTCATAGATATCTTTAAAACTAGCTAGGGAATATGGTCAGTATCCAAAGATTAACAAGCCAATCAAAATTATTGTCCATACTTTCATCTCTACTATTATCTGTATATTAAAGGGGAGTTGGTAGATTCTCTTCACGTCCTTCCTGGTTTTTCCTCCCCACGCTCCTCCTCTCCTTGGGTTTCTTTGATTTTTTGGTAATCTCAACCGATGCCGCACAAAATAAAAACCAACGTAAATAGAGTAACTTTGAATAATCTAACCCAAATCGGTATTTTTCTCAAATTCACATATTGCATTAACTCAATTAAATCAAATCAAATCTTTCCAAAATCTCAACTAAAACAAAACTTTCCTTCCCATCCTCTACCCATACCCATATCAGATCAAATCTTACCAAAACCTCAACTAAATCAATTACTTGTCTCCTCCTATCCAAGCTCAGATCAAATCAATTCTTACCAAGATCTAGAATATACTAGGTGTGACGTATATGTTGGATATGATTGGTGTTAAACCACTAGAATATGTATGCCTCATTGCAAACACACGGGCAATAAGCTTGCCTAGTAGGTCCGCCTCACCTTCTCCTTGCCCCCCCCCCCCACCGAAATTTCTATTGGCTTTTTTACAATGTCAACCGATGCCGCACAAAATAAAACCAATGTAAGTATAGTAACTTGGAATAGTCTAAAATAAATCAATACTTACCCAAAATCACATCTTGCATTAAGTCACAAAAACAAATCTTTTCAAAATCTCAACTAAAACAAAATTTTCCTTGCCTTCCCTTAATCATACAAAAATCAAATCAAATTGACATGATTTGTGTTGAACCACTAGAATATATATATGCCTCCGTTGCAACACATGGGTATCTCTACTATTAAAGAGGGCCGGTAGCTTTGCCTCACCTCCTCCCCATTTTTCTCCTTTCCATGCCTCCTTTCGTTTTTTCTTGATTTTTTTGGTAATCTCAACCGATGCCACACAAAATAAAAACCAACATAAATAAACCAACTTGGAATAATCTAAACAAAATTGGTACTTTTTCAAAAATCACGTCCTACAACAACTCAATCAAATTAAGTCATTATTTTCAAAATCTCAACTAAATCGGAACTTTCCTTGCCTTGCCCTCCTCATTCCCAAATCAAATTAAATAGATATAATTGGACGAACCAACATGTGGTTGGATGATTAGGAGGAGAGTGGTATCCCGAGCCCACTAGAGTTCAAGTCCTAGAGACATTGTTGCTTGCATTTTCCTGAATTTATTCCAGACTTCCCGGCGATGCGTGTTCAGTGGGAGGAGACATTCCCATCGACTAAGAAGGTGCCTGTGGCGACTTCATCAATCTCAAGATGATGTGCCGACTCAGTCTCTTGAGGTGCTCATAGGGGTAGGGTGTGCTTACATGCGTTCATAGGGGTGAGTGTATTCTCGTGTATGTGAGTGACTTTGATTGTACTGTGTTAAAAAAGTAGATACGATTGGTGTTTAACTACTAGAATATGTATGCCCTTGTTGCAACGCACGTGCAATTAGATAATATGTTTGACATGAGATTATTCTCAATGGCGCGGGTTATCTTTTATTTTATATATGATAATTTCTTGTGTGTTGCAATAAGATATAAATATTTTAGTGTGTTAGCCCATGATTTACTGCACATACTAATATGATTGTGTAAATAAATGTTTATCAAATCATACTAATAATTTACCTATCGGACAAATTTATGATTTTATTTTGTAAGAACTTATTGGGTTACCAAGAAAACATAATATTTTTTGCGAAAAATATCAGATCAGTTATAAAATTTCACCTGGAGTACAAAATATTTCAAACATAATGAAGATTACATTGAGATTCTTAGACAACTGAACCACCACTATTGTCGCCAGAACAAGTCGCCGATGCGCCAATGTCGCCACTCCACTACCGGAGCGTGGCTGATTCCCCCGTCCGACACCAATGACCAGAGCAATGGGCAAAGGGAAGGCGAATCCATGGGATCATTAGAAGAGCCTGGAGGGGTTGAATTCACCTTAGCTGCTGAGCATGGAGGGTTTGAGTTCACCCTAGTTGCTTACAAGTTAATGACAGTAAAAAAGTTGATAAGTCTAGCTCCACTAGATTTAGCCACATCGACCGTGCTCAATAATCATTCAAGATTTGCTCAAGTCATTCAACATTCTGTCTATTAGCCCGCATATAACTAGAAATATCATCTGCCAAAAATCAAATTTACTTTGACATCACTAAAAGCGCCTCTTTGCTCACCATGAGATAAAGAGAGCAGTTGAGCCTTGTACGCATAATGAAAAGTACATGATGGATTACAATCCTATACTACGTGGGGTTATGCTTCAATCCGTGTTTCTTTGTAGATCTCGTTTCAAGTGACTAGTGGCTATTGCGGTGTTCAATCATGTATGACGAGAGCATTTGCAGTTGTTCCTTTTCGTTACTATCTCCAATGAACGATAATCAATCGAAGGACGGAGACTAATGTGATTTTCATTATAATTTTATTTTTTACTGGTCGTTCAGCATCCAGTTACCTTTCCATTTCATTGGTTGTTTTCCTTGATCATTATCAGGTCTATGATGATTTTAGTGCCCTTTTATATTATAAATGTTAAAAGAAAGAGGTAATATCATTGGTGGTGCTTAAAATTTTCACTGATGTTCACTTTGGACCTTGAACTTAAAAAAACATCTAACTGGTTTTAAACTTGGCACAAGCCTGCAAATACGATGGTAACCCTATCTGTAGACATATAATGCATTGACGTGGCACCGTATTTTGATTAGCATGCATGTGGCGTGGTACCCACTTCTAACAGAGGGCTTGCTTTACATATGTCTCTATGATCAGCAAGCCCCACATGTCAGCAGAAAGGAAAAATCCCACTTAAAAATTATAGTGCCTACTATTCGAACTAGCGTCCTGCGGATTGCGAACAAAATGTACTAGCCACTAGGCCACATATGATTTGACCTTACATAAGTGTAAATGTCCTTTTTTTTTGAGAGATTGTAAATGTCCTATCTATTATACAGAAACAGACCCGTGTGGTTTAAATAGGCTGTAGTCAGTGCGACCCATGTTAGCTTTCTTTTATTTATTTTTAAAATTTGTAAAATTTAAGTAAATTATAATGATAGTAATAAACAAACAGTTCAAATATTTGTGTTTGACAAATATTATACATACAAAAGATAAATTATTTAGCAAAATATTCAAGTAATTCTAAATAGTAATGGCGTATTATTTTAGAAAAATCATATAAATTAAATTTTATTTCTAGCTATAAAATGTTAGTAGAGTTTAGAATATCATAAATATTTGCTAAATTACAATTCATAAATATAATTTTAATTGTAGAAACATTTGTATAATTTTATGCACCTTTTATAATACATACATTTGTTGTTTAAGAAAATTTTGTATAATTGAAAAATATTCATAACTATTCCAAATTTAAAATTATCTTTTATAAATATTTACACCTGACTATATTTCAGTTATTTAGAAATTATGAATACGTGTCACGAGTGAAAGTTATCACAAGAGAATTTTAATAAAAATGTGAACATTATATGTATAAACATATATATATATATATATATATATATATATATATATATATATAGGACTCCTCTTTCCTATATATATATATATATGTATATATGTGTGTGTATATATATATATATATATATATATATATATATATATATATATATATATAGGAAAGAGGAGTCCTATATATTCCTCTTTCCTATATATATATATATGTATATATGTGTGTGTGTATATATATATATATATATATATATATATATATATATATATAGGAAAGAGGAGTCCTATATATATATATATATATATATATATTATTCTATTTATACTTAACACACAAGTATTTAAGTTTATTTTTATTACTGTGATTATAGTTTACAAACTTTTTGCATTTTTTTAATAAGCTCACATGCGCAAAATAAGCTGAACTGATTGCAATCCTTCTAAAAGCCACGCCGGTCTGGCTAGATGGAACATAGGCATCGTTATCGGTATTTTCTATTCGCTGCTCGTTGCTTCGAAATGTCGACGCAACGCACAGGCCGACGACACGACCGGAGGATCTGGGCTGGCCCACTTAGACTGTGAGCCACCCGGTTTTGGGAACCTTCTAGATGGTTCCCAGAACCGGGTTTTCTGTTTATTTTTCTTCTACTGCCCTTTCGGGGTTTTTTCTGCTCTTTTTCTTTTTCGTTTATTATTTTACCTTTTTTATTTTTCAAGCACGATTTTATTTTCAAGTTTTTTCAAAAAATTCAAATATTAATCAGAATATCAAGAAATGTTCTTGTTTAAAAAGGTCAGATTAAAAAAATGTTCATAGTTTCAAATTTGTTCACAATTTTAAAAAAATGTTCCTTTTTCAAATATTGTAATTCCAAAAATGTTCAAAAGTTCCGCAAAATATCACATTTTCAAAATTTGTTCACAACTTCCAAAAAAGTTCTGCATTTCCAAATTTATTCATGTTTTCAAAAAAGTTTCGAGTTTCAAAATTTTGTTCATGTTTACAATTTTTTTCGCAATTTCAAAATTTGTTCGTGTTTTCAAGAAAGTTTAGTGTTTCAATTTATTTCGTTTTTCTAAAAATTGTTAGGTATTTGTAAATTTGTTTGTGTTTTGAATAAAAATGGTGTTCTCAAATTTTGCGCATGTTTTCGAAAATTGTTCACACTTTTAAAAAAATGTTCAGAATTTCAAAAATTATTTGTGTTTCTAAAATGTTTTGAATTTCAAAAAACTGTGTTTCCGAAAGTTGTTCAGAATTTCAAAATTTGTTCATGTTTTCAAAGAAGTTTGGTGTTTGAAATTTTGTTCGTGTTTTAGTTGTTCGGAATTTAAAGTTTTTGTTCTCATTATTCAGTATATCTTCATAAGTCCAAAAAGATGTTCCAAGTTTTCAAAGAGTGTTCATGTTTTCAAAACATTTTTCTTGTTTTGAAAAGAAATTGGATTTTAATAAATTGTTTGTGTTTTTTTAGTCATTTATGCTGCTGCAGTTTGTTCTTTAGACTTGGTGCTACTCATTTTTACATCCGTGTATACAGTTCGGCTGGCTAGCACGGTACCGACAGGTTGCGCATTCTTTCTATTTTGGATTTTTTGTGCCCAACCAATCACTAAGAGTTTTACTCCAACGGCCAACCCAGTTGTGCGTGCTCTGTGCGAAGAGGCGTCTGTTTGCCGCAGAATGCGGTAAATAGGAGGTCCCGTCATTATCGTTGGTGGATATGAGAAACCAAATCGCCAGCCTGATTGCAAGTATAATGTCGCGAGTTCAAATCTGATAGGCCATAAATTTTTATCATTTATTTTCCCTTAGTGCTGACAGATGGGCCCATTGGGCGTAGAGACTTTTATAAAGCAAGCCATCTATTGTACGTGGGTTTCATGTCATGTGTGCATGCTGATTAAAAATACAGTGTTGCATGAGCGCATTATACATCTATGGATGAGATTATCATCGTATTTACACGTTTGTGTTAAGTTCTAGAATCAGTTTGGTGTAGTTTTTTAAGTTTAGGCAGTAAAGTGAACATCGGTGGCAAGTTTAAGCACGACGATATTACCTCTAAAAGAAAAAATAGATATTGGCAAGAAGGAAGCACGAATCTTAAAGCGCACATCGCAACGACTGACATCAGGCGGCCCAAAAGCCTTCATAGAATAAACCCTGGGCCTCCGACCGCCGCCCCTCTCCTCCTCCTCCTCCTCCTCCTCGCCGTCTTCCTAACCCAGGCGCCGTGCCGCCGCCGCCACATCCTCCGCCCGCCGCCATGTCGAAGAAAGGAGGTAAAAAGGCGGCAGCAGGCGGCGGCGAGCTGTCCCGCTTCCTGCAGCCGCACCTCCAGACCATCACCGACACCCTCCAGGTAGGTACCCGGTGAATCCCCGGTTCAGGACGCGGCCCTAATCCTGCTCGGAGCTCCCTCGATTGACTTGCGCTCCCGCTCTCGCAGATGATGTCGGAGGCGGCTCCCGGTGGACTGGAGCGGACGGAGTGGTCGGAGGTCGTCGCGCTCGGCGATGTGGTGTCCAGGCAGGCCACCGTCGGTGAGTCTGAAACCGGACTGAATTCCCTAGACTAATTTTTGTGCGCTGGGGTGACAGTCATCGCGTGTAGTCAGAGCTGTTAGGGTCTCTCTGGGTCAGCGGTTATTCGTTTCAGTTGCTTGACATCCACGATAGGATCACAAATTTAGGAAAGATTAGGTGTTTTACTTTTATCTGAATTTTGTAATTTGTACTTGCTCAAGAAGCTAATTAGCTGCAGTACATAAAATTCATGCAGTCCATATGGTTGTGTGATATTGTTTTCTTGCTGGTGATTTATTTCTGCCTGTGTTCACGTATTGTTGCTATGCCTGTTTTCGATGTAGCTGGGATGGTCTGGAGTGGAGACTTGCCTGGTGTGGAAACGCTCAAGGAGAACATTGCTGCGTATTTCAACGTCCTGCAGGGTTTCCTTTTGGCTTGCCATGGAAGCACGGTCGGTGCTGGTCCTACTCTTCACAAGTATATCACTAGTTCTGCAAAGGGCGTGGTGGATGCCAGCTTCTCGTTGTTCAAGCTAGCTGTTTCTGCCTATGGTATGTGACATCCAACATCCTTATTTAGCTCATCTCAAGATGCTGACATATAATCTAGATAAGGTGAAGCAACTTGGATGATGAATAACTAAATGGCTAAACTTGCTGATCTAATCTTCATATAGCTAAAGTGGAAGCTAGTAACTTGCATATCTGGTGGTATTGATTGTCTGTTTTGTTGTGATTCTGGTTCATGAATGGGCAAGTGGTACTGTAATAATTAGTAAACGACATGTGGAATACCAATGCATCAGTTATCGCCTTAAACAAAAAAGGGAAGGTTGCTAGTGTGTTCATACAGTTCTGATGTATTGTGCATGATTTTGATTCTGCTTAGTGCTACTGAAGATTTGGACCATGCTTTTAATCCACATTATCTTCTTCATGTTTTAAGTGGTCAGAATCAGGGCTAAAAACGCTTGTTTGTGACATGCAGAATCTGGCAGTCCTGACCGGAAAACAATCATACCTCCAGTGACAGGAACTGTATGGGAAGCTTGTCTTGCTCTTAAGAAGGTGCCTGCAACCAATTGTATCGCCATAGGGCGAGCTATGACCCAAATATGCGTATGTCTGAAGGATATCCTACGGGAGATGAAAGAACTCCCAGTTGGTGATTCGGATGGTACCAAAGCTGAAAAATCTTCCAACGGAGATGTCGCCATGAGCTTTTCAGATAAGGATGAATCGTTCTCTGATCTTGAGGAAGATGAAGGCTTCACTGAGGAGGAGATAGCCGTCGCCAAGTTGATTATCGCTGTTACAGCAGATTCGCTTGACGCAGTGAAAGAAACTATCCGTTTCATCACTAGTTTGCTCAAGAGCTCTGGCAACCAAAGCGGTGCTGCTGAGGATAAGGTGGAGTCAATGGAGAATTTGCTGAGCCACTGCAGGGACGTTGCTGACCAGGTTAACGAGCTTGGGGCCTCCGTGTATGCACAAGACCCGTCTGAAATGAAGTCAGCCATAAAAAGACTGTACGTTGGCATCACAGGGATGTGCCAGGAAATAGCGGGCCTCGGTGGCTCGCCCAAGAACGCCTATGCAGCCTTCAGTGGATTTGAGAAGTCGTTGAAAGCGCTCGAGGAAGAGATAGGTGAGGATGTCGTGGACGAAATGAAAAATCTTACCATCAGCTCATCCTGATTTTCGAAGGAGAAGACTTCTCATATGTTCTGTCCTCTAGTTCGTAGCGGTGTTTTGATGTATCTTCTAGTTGGAGTTCTGAAGCTTGTATTGTTCAACCGAATGGCAGAGTGCACAGTTCTTTCCAGTGAACAAGAGAATGCTTGGTGCTTAGCGTGGTATTGGAATTCCTGGTGTGTTAAGGCAGTATGACTAGTTGTAATATATACAAGGTTGGTGCTACATAATTTTGGGTGCTGTAATATCTGAGGTTGATTCTAGATGAACTATGGTGGTTACCCGGTGAATCCTGCCCTGATTGTCGAAATGTATGAACTTGTCGGGCTTAACATCGTTATGGTATGTCTTTCTAGTTCATAGCAATGCTGAAATCTGCCTTCTAGTCTATTGCCATTTTTGGTGTGTAGAGGCAGCATAATCAGTAGTTTTGATGTGCACAAGATTTGTGCTAGTTGCATATTGGCGCTGCGCCCTGCTTCGCGGTATTTTGAGATGTAGGCTGTAGAGCTTGAGAAACTTCCCAGTTTCCTTTGCTGGCTAAGTTTAGCGAACTTTGATGCTAAAAGGTCCCCCTGATTGTCATTTGCTTCTTTTTAAACTTTGTTTGAATACTTGAGTGCCAATTTTTTTTGCTCAGGATGGGTTAATTTTTGGACAATTCCAAATAACAAGATAATGTGAAACACATTTTCAGTTTGGTTTTGTTGGGGCCCTTCCTAGTGAAGGAGGGCACCCTCAAAAAATTAGCATATGCTGCTATTTGTGGCGTGCACACGGTATTCTTTAGTAAAAGGCGAAAGAATAGTTCGCTTTGTGCTCACCACGCAGCGCCGTGCGCTTTGACAGTGCGGCTGCATCCCTTCTTGTATATCTCCCATGCAACCCATCCTTAGGAGCTAAGCGGTATGGTACTAATCATAAAAACCTGGTGCTGCTGCTGCTCTTATTGTGGGCTGTTATCAACTTACCATGTCCGGCCTTAGTCCAACAACCCACTCGGATGCATTGATTGGGTTGACGGTGGTCTGCGGAAGTTCGGGCCATGCCATCAAAAGGTCTCGAGACAGACAATACTGGTTCTACTATCACGCTACCAATAATAATGTCGAATGCCTCAAAGACAACCGAAAGTTAAAAAAAATGTACTCCATTTCTCTAAAGTTAGCTCAAATTTCAGCTTGCATTTGCTGGGCTCTTCCTTGCAACCAAAATGCTTCAGAAAAAAATGTAATTGTTGTCAGGGAGGAAGCTAGAAAAAAATGAGCACGGGCATCAGCTACTATAAAAAAAATAGGCAGTGAATCTATGATATAATTTTTTATATAGAAAGTTTGTCAACCAAGTATTGGTTGAGGGAAGTCATAAAACTAGCAAAATAAGCACCAACTTTAGAAGTTTTTTTTGCGAGACACCAACTTTAGAAGTCGATAAGGAAAAAAATAGATTATTCTTATTCTCAAACAAAAGAATTTTGCGGTAATTCTTCTCAAACAATTTAGCAAGACAAATAATGCTTCAATAAGCTCTGCAAGTTAAAAGCAGCGAAATAATTTATTTAGGCTTTGTAGTAACACCAACATTTGATACATGATTTTGTGTAAGTGGCCTTGAAGTTCCTGTTCATCTTGTAGTGTTCGAAAAAATCTATCCGTACCTCATAATGAGTCAGCGAAGAGAAATGCAAAATAAACAAGGTGAGGAATTTTAGCATGGGGCTAACTCATGTGCCTATATTTAACGTAAGTTGGACGCTAAATATTAGCAATATTCCCATGATACTACATTTTTTAATTTTTTTCAATTTATGTTTCGAATTTAGACTTGATTTAAAAAAATATAGATTCATATTGTGGCTATATACTTAACTTTCCCCTATTAAAAACAGTTTACAGTACAGATCGAATCACCTTTTTTTTAGGCAAACCGAATCACCATTTTTTTTGAGACAAACACCGAATCACCATTTTTGTTTTTTGAGACAAACACCGAATCACCATTTTTGTTTCTTGAGACAAACCGAATCACCATATGAACCCTGCAAACTGAACGGAAACTTGGACTATTTGCCTACATGGGCTCAAAGCACGAATCATGGACTTGGGCCATGATGCGCAACAAAGTTAGCCCACCAGACAGGATCCAGAATCTCCATCACCCACCCACTCCATCGACTCCTTCCACTCCCGAGCAATGGCGAGTCAGCTGCTGCCGGCGGCGGCGGCGGCGCCTCCAGCGAAACCGCCGTCGATCCCGTCCACCACCACCACTAGCACCACCACCGCCGCCAACGGAAGCACCACCACGACAACCAGAACCACCTCCACCTCCGCCGATGGCACCACCACCATCACAACCACCACCACCACAACCACAACCACCGCCACCGCCGCCGCCTCCGCCGCCCCCAGCGCCACCACCATATCGTCCCTCAGCGAAGACGACCTCCGCGAGATCTTCCTCCGCCTCCCGAACCTCCGGGCCCTCATCCGCGCGGCGCTCACCTGCCGCGCATGGCTCGGCGCCGTCCGCGCCTCCCGGCCCTTCCGCCGCCTGTTCCGCGCCCTCCACCCGGCGCCGCTCCTCGGGCTCTTCACCCCAATCGACGGCAGCGCCACCCCCTCCTTCGCCCCGCTGCGCCGCCGCTCAGATCCGGACGTCACCGACGCTCTCCGCGGCGGCGACTTCTTCCTCACCTCCCTCCCGCTCGAGGCCGACCCGTCCAAGGGCTGGAGCCTCATGGACTGCCGCGACGGCTACCTCCTCCTATGGAACATGCTCTCCCTCGCCGCCGTGAACCCCATGACCTGGGCCGTCGACATCATCCCGATGCCCGGCGATGATGTGCGGGCCGGGGGTCGCCACCATTTCTCTTTCCTTGGTTTCCGTCTGCTGTGCTCCGACGAGCACCCGTCGTCGTTCCGCGTGGTCTGCGTCTGCTCGGACCCGCAAAGGATCCGTGCCGCCGTCTTCTCGTCGGAGACGTGGGATTGGGTCGTCCACCCGTGGGTGCACGTCGGTGGTGACCGCAGCCTGAAGTTCAACAATGGCACACTGGTGAATGGCTCCGTTTACTGGCCTGTCCACGGTGAACACCGCATGGTTAGGATAGACACAGCCACCATGGATATCTCCTCCGTGGATCTACCCTCGGAAGTGAAGGTGCACGGGCTCAATTTCAGGGCCGGGGACACCAAGGATGGCCGACTATGCATTGTCTATGGACCTGATTTCTTCCTTCATGTTTGGATCCGTGGCGTGGACGGTGATGGAATCGAGATTTGGGTCCCGGACACTGTAATCGATTTGAGTGCAGAAATTGATCGGGTCACTCATGGGTTCGCTCTCGACTTGCACGGCGACCTCAAGGTTATGGAAGTTAGGTCTGGATACATCTACTTGTCCACGACATGCTTGACCCCTGCTGGCACACTCCACTGCTGGTTCTTCTCCCTTTCATTGGAGACCCTGGTGCTTGAGTTACTGGTCTCGGGGAAATTTGACGGTTGTGCCCATCTGTATAATATGGCCTGGCCTCCTTCTTTGGTTGCTGATGATGGGAGCACTGGACATGAAGTTAAAGGTTCTCATTGAAGTCTGCAGCTGTTTGTCATACGAGGAAATGGATGGAAGTGTGTGGGTATGAGTTAATCATTATTAATTACTCTGTTGATGCAAAATGATATCTAGGTTGCATTGGAAACTGGAAGATCATTCCTTTGTATCTTAAGTAGTAATGGCTATTCCCATATAAACACTTAGATGCTTTAAAACTATTGTTACAATTCTGGAGCTAATGAATTTTATGGAAGATTGGATTTTGATCTGCTGCAAACTTTCTGTGGAATAGTTCTGATGTGTTGCATTTGCTGCTAGGCCTTTTGACTAATTTATTTCTATTGTTTGTGTTCAAGTCGGTCATTTATTGACAGAAAAACACAAGATTGCTAGTTCTGGAAAGTAATTATGATAAACTCTGAACAAGTTGGTCATTTATTTCTATTGTTTGATCATCATTATACTATATCAAAGCATGTTATGTATACCCTATCCTGCCTTTTATTCCGTAGTGTTCATGCCTGTCAGTCGTGCTATCACATGCCTTTAGTTAAGTTGGAGTACCTCATTCAGCAAACAGTAAATCTGCTAGGTGGTTCAGTACAAATCTGTCAGTTGCAGCACTGTTAGTAAAATCTTCTAGGTGGTTTAGTACAGATCTGCATATATATCTCTTTTGTAACAGGGTGATAGTGATATTGACATATGGCTAGTGTGCAGTTGAGAAATTGTTTGTGTACGAACGAGTCTGCCTTATGCAGTGATTTCATTAGTTATCTTTGGCCTTGGTTGTCATTATGGACTTGTCTATCTTGCTACACAGAGGAACTACTGTGGCATTTGTGGGCACTTCATTTCCCGAATTGGTTTATGGGTTTATGTGAAAGGAGATTATCGCTTCTGTGGTCCAGTATGGATTTATGGGAACCGATTCTTTCTCTCCTTTTCAGTTTGGTCCCTTTGCTGATCCGTTTGCAGTGTTGTTAGGGTAACGGGTCACCCCTTCAGGTTCCCAGCTTGGGCACTTGTTAGGTACTGCTTGCACTGCATCTGGCTTGTGGTTGCTGCTACTAGTAACAGACAGACCAAGAAATCTGTTTTTCTTCTTTATCCTCCTTTGAATGTTCAATGGAATGAACTTTGCTCTTTTGTTCCTGATTTAAATCTCTCTACTGAACCTGATCATATAGTCTTGTCACTGGGTTCAAAGCAAACCTGTACTACTAAGTCTGTTTATGAGCATCTCGAGAACTCATTGCTGGCTGTGATTTTAAATGGATTTGGAGAGCCAAAATCCCTTAAAAAAATCAGATTTTCTTCGCAATTATTGCAAGACGCTGTTTTGACTAGGGATATTATGAAAAGAAGAAATTGGGCTGGTAACCCAAAGTGCTCCTTTTGCAATGAGAGGGAAACCTCCCAAGATCTCTTCTTCATTTGCCCTGGTGCTAGGATTGCTTGGCACGAAGTAGGTTCCGTCTTCGGGAATGAGCTTTGTTCTTAACAATTTATGGCAATTTTACTCTTGGTGCTACATGTTTTTACCTGATGGTGCAAAGTTCTATACGTTTGGTCTTGCAGCATTGTTCTGGGCAATCTGAAATTGCTGTAATCGTGCAACCTTTGAGTTTAATTAATATCCTAGATCGCTATCTGAAGTGGTGTTTTCCTCTTGTGTATTTCTTAAATATTGGGCATGACTACAGAAGAAGGAAGACCAGGGAGCTATGGAGCGCTGTGCGATGATGCTCAGGAAGAACGCCACCAATATGATGAGGATCTGTGCAGCGGTGCCTGAGGATTCTGCAGCGAGCTGAGCCGTGGAGCTGCCAGGATCCATCTGGTTTCTGTCTCATTGCTCCTTTGTGAGCGTAGAACCCCTTGCTCCTGCGCGATCCTTAAACTGTTGTTAGGATAGTATTTGGTGTGGTCTGGTTTTCGCCCCACAGTGGGTGTTTTAATTGCGAGCACTCGGCGATGTTATGTGTTCGACTCACTCTTTTTGGTTCGGATGCTTGTATTTCCGTTATTCAGTTAATGGAAATATATTATGCCTGGTTGAAAAACAAGATAAGTTATTTTTTCCAAAGCTTCAATCAAGAACAAAATGAAGTGGCAAAATGTCAGAGGAAACCTCGGTGAACAGAGGAGCCGCCAGCGAAGCTGTTTGGCTGCTGTGCGATGTTGTCCAGTTGGCAGATGTTTCGCTGGAGTGATAAACTCAAAGGAGTGAAGGTAATACTTCCAAAATAAATTATTCCTGCACTTCGGCAAAACAAATCATAGCTGTTTTAGGTACACACTTTCATGGACATAGATAATTACAGATTTTGCCTAACACTTCAGCAAACCAATACACCGCGGTCCACATTGAAATGTCTATCATGGCAGCTAGTTCCCAGATTTTGGCCCAGTTCTTGGGCAAACCAAGATATAGCTCTTCCACATGCACTTTCATACTTGTTCCATTTTTCAACTAGAACTAGAATATGCATGCCGGAAGGTAGCAGAAGCCCATTACATAATAAAACACATCAGAATGTTTGGAACCAGAGATGACAAGATAAACAGGTACTCCTGCATAGAAGGGCATCAAAACGGTCCACAACATTTGCATAGTGAGCTATCAAAGGGATCAGCTATCCACATATCATGCGTGTGCCTCTTGTCGGTAAAAAGCAAGCCCTCATCACTATTATATCTCTCAAAATCAAACCGGGCATCTCGAGAAGCGCTGTTATCCAATTGTAGCTTTGTGCGCTGATCGGCCATCCATTGCTCATTGAAGTTACTAGCACCGACACCAAATTTCATTACCTTGAGCACCTTTGCGTTCAGAACAAAGAACTTGGCAAAGTTGATGTCTGGTCTCAAACCTCGATAGGTGTTCACTACGATTGCTCTGAGGTGAAGATCAAGGCATTCCAACTACGATTGCTCTGAGGTGAAGATCAAGGCATTCCAGACGATCAACAAGTGTGTCATATCGCTGCACATTTTTCATGTCCTTCCTAAGAAGTGATTGCAAAAGAAGAAATTTAAGTATAGTTACTACTAAGGTCGCTATAAAAAGGGTATTGTTCTTGCAGGAAATAAAAGCATAATTTTTAACTTTAAAACACACATTTCTTTTAACCTCAAAGTCTCCTCTATATGCAGTTTTGACCATTATATTTGGCATCGTCAAATTTGGAAGTTAAAACTAGGTTGTCTCTGTATGTCCAAACTAGGCATCGAGAGAAATGTATGACTGATGAAAGTTAAAACTAGGTTTTAAACCCTTATGGTTCCAATAACAAGCTTGTAGATTTGCCTAGACAGGTAGCCCAACACCGTCAGTTTAGGCGCCGCGATGACCCTGATTGTCCTTGGGCTACCACTTAAACCATGGAGAGCATTCCTTATTTGGTCCTTTTTTTAAAATTTGCTTCCCTATTTGGCCCAAAATAAAATTTCTTCCCTATTTGACACCTAAAGTAATTTTTGTTCCTTATACAACACTTCCGTCCATTTTAGGCAGGAGCAGGGTTAAGTGCAAGGTGAAAAAACCATTTTGCCCCTATGATTAGTTATCACGTTCTAAACTACAGTGCTACACATAGTATGCAAATTAGCACATCATTCTGAATTTGATTACATGTTCCAAAGTACAGTATTATACATAGTCACATCTCAATCACATACTACTAAATCCTCCAATTAAACACGGTCTCCTACGCGGCTCGGCACCAGGAGCAAGTATAATGTATATGTTACCTATACCGTGATAAAAAAGGAAATGAAGAGATTAACGAGGGACACGCTCCCGTGACAATCAGTCGGCGTCCCCTGTTCTTGCGTGCGTGTGTCTCGAGTTGTGACATCGATCTACTAGCAGGCGACTTGTACTTAGTACTCCCTCTGTAAACTAATATAAAAATGTTTAAATCACTAAAATAGTAATCTAAACGCTCTTATATTAGTTTACGGAGGGAGTGCGTGCAAGTGCATCTAGTGAAAATTGATCCAGTTGCTTAATTACGTACTGCTTGTACGCGAGTATCCGATCGGCGGCCGGAAAGTAATCACCCACGGCTAGCTTATACGTGCATCTCGCCGACATTGACATGTACTTGGACTCGGACGTATTACAAACTATGTCTCGGCAGAAAGTACACGACGAGTCACAACGTGTGCCAACATCCTCTTCCACCAATTACCTTTCGTTACCAGTTGCATGTGTCGCTCAGATTGCCGGATCGCATGTAGCCTCGAAGGCATCGGGCCGTAGATGTCGACGCCATGGCCGCTCCATCGTTCTGTCCATGGCCTCACTGGCGGGCTTGGGCGTTGCTGAGCTATCCGCAAAAAGAGTATTGTACTGACCATCGACATGCTAGTACAAGTTTGGATGTTTTGTACAACTTTTACATGCACAGACCAATTTACCTTAGGAACAAAATACTGGACCTTACATATACATGGGCAGCATCTGTTGAACACCCCTAATATGTGTGAACTGATTACTTTTTAGCTACACACAGGGTAGTTGCACACTGCACTAGGGGCAAAATGGTCTTTTCACTTTGCACATAACCCCATTACTGCTTAAAATGGACAAAAGTGTCGTATAAGGAACAAAATAAACTTTAGGTGTCAAATAGGGGGAAAAAAGTTTATTTTGGGCCAAATAGGGAAGCAAATTCTAAGAAAGGGCCAAATGAGTAATTCTCTCTAAACCATGTGGGATCAATCTTTCGAGGCAAGGTGCATCCTCAATAACAAGTTCCAGGAACACAGGCTCTGCATCATAGTGGTCACAAACAAATACGCCAATACTTCGGAGAGTCGGCGAGACGATACGGATGCTGTTGAGCCCACGTATCCATCGAAGATCAAGGCTCTGTAGCATAGTGCAGCCGGCAAGCACGCGGTGGAGGGTCGCCTCCGAGATGGAGACATCGTAGAGTTTGAGCTTCTTCAGCCGAGGGAAGCTAAGTGTGGGGGCAACATTAATCTCGGTAAAATCACAGCCACCGATGCTGGCAATGTGCAGCGTGTGTGCGAAGCGGAGCACGGACGGCGGTAGCAGGCACGGCGACTTGTCGTCGCTAGACAAGTAGAGCTCCTCAAGGCCATTGAGGGAAGGGGACTGGAACCAGCCGTCGAATTTGCCATAGAGCTTGCGGCAGAGGCGGATGCCGCGAGGGCGGTTGATGGAGAGACGGCGGGCAGGGCCAGAGTGAGTGGCGAGAATCTTGGAGACGATGGTGGTGCGCTCTCCCTCCTGGCTGAGGAGGCCATGGTCGGCGACAAGGTTGAGCGGGGCAGTGCGCCAAAGGTGGCGCCACCGGAAGGATAGAACAGATGTCTGTGCGGCGCCCTTGGTGGTAGGGAGGAGGGAGATGCTGCTGCCTAGGATCTCGTCGGGAAGGCTGCTGATGAGGTCAAGGCTCGCATCATTCTTGCCACAGCCACCGCCACGGCCGCTCATAGGGGGCTCTTGCGGTTCCAGCTCGTCCCGCCTCCACTTCTTGGATAAGGATCCCGCTACATCATCCATGGTCGCGGCTGCCTAATTAAATCTGCAAAAGATCAAGAGCACATTTGTTGAAGAAGAGCGCAAGAACACACGGTCACAGCTTGGAACCTTTCACTCATGAATGCATAGTAGGCATTTATATGAGTTTGGAATGCAAACAGTTCACAGAAGTAAACACATGACAAGAGAATCCTCGGAAAATTCACACACAAAGTAACTATGATCTAGGAATTGGACCTTTCTTTAGCTACAAAGCATGCACAGTGCAATACACAGACAACTCACTGTTGAGTACAGCCATGGAAGAACACCGTTCACAGTTCACACATATACAAACTTAAGCATGCAAAAAAGTACTAGCATGGCCACACACAGAAGCTACTTATGCATGCCGAGGACTAAAATTACCCAACCTACACGGCGGGCCGAGGACTAAAATTACCCAACCTACACGGCGGGCCGAGGACCGGATCCCCACCTCCTCTAGCCACCGGAACGACGACCAAAGGAGGCAAGGATCCACAATCTCACCTGCAGGAGGAGGGGAAACTTCCGGTCGCACCCGTCGCCTCTCTCAACTTCCTTATCCCTTCGGATCCATTTCTTTCAGTAATCTTTTTGTTTTGACATTAGAGATAAAACTAACATGAACATGTAGTGCCCTAACGAAATGCTCAACATGTAGGTGTAGTTTTTCCTCATTATTATTTCCTAAAAAAAAATATTCTTTTCTTCTCCCCTCTCGTATTGTCACACATGCTGAAAATTGTTGACAGACAATATACATACTAGATGATGCCCCGCGCGTTGCTGCGGGAACCTTAATAAAACAAATGCAAAAATAGATTCTGAAAAACTAAAACTACCGCGAAAACAAAATTAAGATTGCTCTCAATTAAAGAAAAAAAAATAAAGCATATAAATCATTTGATAAAATGTTGTGTACAAAGAGGAAAATGCTGGATCAAAGTCAACTGGGTGCCTACATAAAAAGTGATTAAGATGACCTACATATATTTGCTCCAAGCTGTCGTGTCTATGCCCACACATAAATTACTGAAACATTTTTTTTTGCGAACTCAACACTTGTATTACTCAATTAAAGTACCAATACAATCTTGAGCAACTATCTCCAAAACTTCTGGAGGGCCTGACCCTACCCAGGTCATAGTCCTATTATTAGTACGACCAAAAGCAGCTAAACTGTCGCTTGCTTTATTTTGCGAACGAGCGACATGAGTAATACAAGTTTGATGTAGATTCAGTAAAAACCTAATCTCATTCACTAAGGAAGAATATAGCGAGCGATCCGTGCTCCCACATGTGATCATGGACACTGCAACCGAAGAATCCATCTCAATTTTGATCGGCTGTTCTGTGCGTTGAATCGAAGAAGATAAACCCTCCATACAAGCACAAAGCTCAGCCTCCAACGCATCTCTGCATGAATACAAAGCTCTCCAAGCTGAGAAGATAATCTTCCCTGAAGAATCCCTCAATATCATACCCGCACCTGCATCTTCATTCGAACCAAACGCACCATCAGTGTTTAGTTTAGTCCAACCTTGTCTCGGTTTGGTCCAACCAGGTGACTTGGTCACTTGTATAACTGGCTGCGCTCCCGTGTCCATGTTAATATAAGCTTTACCTTTAACAGGATCAGCACCATTGTCATGTTTAATCGCCATCAGTGACTCCAAGTAGCTCCGCAAGAATCTGACAGACACTTCCATTGGCGGGGCTGGTTTGTGGTGGACCACTTCATTACGTACGAACCAGCTTCTCCATAAAATCATCAGCATCATACATCTCTCCAACTCAGGCCTAGGGCCTAAGACTTGCAATAGCCATTCCTTCCCACAGTTGACTATCGTTTGTAGATTAGGGAGTTTCCAGATTTTTACCATTTCCATATATAGATCTCGACCGAATTGGCATCTTAAAAACGGATGAAAATTGTCCTCAGTCTCAAGGCCACAAACTGGGCATACACTGGTAGTTTCTAGCCCTATCTTATGTTTATTCTTCCACGTTGGCAATCCATCAGTTGCAACTCTCCATGCAAAGTTTGAAACAGTCGGCAGTGCTCCACAATTCCATATGAACTTCCAACAGCTCCTCTCTCCCGACGACGCCGAGCTAGAAGATGTGGCATTTGCTCTGTGAGTCTCATCGAAAGCTAAGTGATATGCACTTTACAGAGAAGACACCCGACCTGTCCGGACCCCATGCAATCACGTCCTCTCCGCCCCTCGGGGAGGCTCGGATCTTTAAGATTTCCACCACATCTGCTTGGATGAAATACTGGTTGAGTGTCTGTACCTTCCAAGACCCGTTATCATTTAGTAGGTCCGAGACATACCGGATGCGGCATAATCCCTGTCTAGAGATAGGCTTATAGGAGAAAGGACGTGGTATCCAACTATCTCGCCATACCCTAATACTTCTTCCATTGCCCACTCTCCAAATTAATCCTTTCTTCAACAGATCCAAGCCGTGACTAATAGCCTGCCATGAGGACGAAGCGTTCCCAGTGAACACCGTATCTTCGATCTTTCCATCAGGGTAGTATTTAGATTTGAGCAAACGGGCACAGAGGCTATCTGGTCGCGTAATAAGTCTCCAAGCCTGACGAGCTAGGAGGGCTTGGTTAAAAAGCCGAAAATCCCGAAAGCCAACACCACCCTTATTTTTCGGTTGCATGAGATGATCCCAGCCCTTCCAATGTACCTTCCTCTTCCCCTTCTCTGAACCCCAATAGAAATTCCTCACCATCCTAGTGAGGTCATCACAGACTGAGAACGGTAGTTTAAAAACTCCCATGATATATGTGGGCAAAGCTTGGGCGACTGACTTTATGAGCACCTCCCTACCCGGCTGAGCTAGGTAACCATTCCCCCACTGAACTAGCCTTTTGGTGAGGCTTGTTTGGAGGTTTTGAAACTTCCCTTTGGACATGCGACCCTCAGGTGTTGGTAGCCCCAAATATTTCTCCTCAAAGACAAAGCTTGTAACCTGTAGAGCATCCCTGACTTGCTCCTGGACATGGACCGGGCAAGCTTCACCGAAGAACATAGAGCACTTGTCATAGTTTAGACTTTGGCCCGTAGCCGAACTGTAAAGATCCAGTGAGGCTTTAACCTGCTCCACTTGATCCCTCGAAGCCTTAAAAAACAGAAGCGTGTCATCTGCAAACAACAAATGTGATATACCCGGAGCTCTCCTACATATTTTAACTGGAACAATATCGCCAGCCTACACCCTAGACTTCAGAATAGCGGACAGTCCATCTGCAACAAACAGAAACAAGAACGGGGAGAGTGGGTCTCCTTGCAGTAGCCCACAAGACGGTGCGAATGAATCCAGGAGAGTTCCATTTAATTTTACCGAATACCTCACCGATGTGACACATGCCATTATCCAGTCAATCCATCGCTGAGAGAACCCTAACCTTTGCATCACTTGCTTCAAGAAACCCCAATCCACCCGATCATAAGCTTTTGACAAATCCAGCTTATAGGCACAAAAACTCTTTGTAGGATCTTTTTCTTGTTTAATATAGTGTAAGCACTCGAAAGCAACCAGAGCGTTATCCGTAATCATCCTGCCCGGTATAAAAGCACTCTGCTCAACAGAGATTATGTCATCCAATAAAGGGCGCAACCGATTCACTAAGGACTTGGAAATTACCTTATATGTCACATTACAGAGACTGATGGGTCTATAGTCAGACATTTTCGTGGGGTTGGATATTTTTGGTATAAGCACAATAGACGTTGCATTCACTCCCTCTGGCATACATCCAGTGCTAAAAAAGTCCCTGACAGCAGCAATCACACTATCCTTTACCACACCCCAGTTACGTTGAAAAAACCGCGCGGGGAATCCGTCCGGGCCTGGAGCCTTCAAGGGCCCAGTCTGAAACATTGCATCCGATATCTCCTCATCCATGAAAGGAGCACACAGTCTTGCATTATCAGCTGGTGACACCACTTGTTCAAACAGCCCGGCTACGGCAGATGCATCCAAAGAAGTATCGGCCACAAAGATTTTATGAAAGTAGTCATGTGCTATCCTGCTCATAGCTGCAAAATCTGAGTGAACGGTTCCTATACTGTCAGTCAGTTCCCGAATCTTATTCTTCCTTGCGCTCCAAACAGCCTTGCTGTGAATTTTTTTGTGTTACGGTCACCTTCTTTAATCCAAGAAATCCTCGACCTCTGCATCCACAACATCTCCTCTTGATATAACAGTTCATTCATTTTATCCATTACTCTTCTTATTTCTTCTCTGTCCGCATTCATATGCATAAGCTGTTCCAGTTGGGAATGGGACTTCGCAAGTTCCCTTGTCACATTTCCAAACTTCTTACTCCATGATCCTAAAGCAGTCATAGTTTTTGACAAGGCATCTCTTAGCTGTGATAGATTTTCAATATTGCCTACTGCAGCCCATGCTTCCTCATCCACTTTTGGCAACATAGAATCCCTCTCCCAGAAAACCTCATACCTCCTGCTTCTCCCCCCCGTGGGACCCGGATCCGGCTCTCCCTTAAGGAAAACAACCACATGATCGGAACATGGCGAGGGTATATGTTCAACTGTAGCAAAAGCAAACATGTTGCGCCATTCATTCGTAGCCACCGCCCGATCAAGTCTCACCTTAACATTTGCCGTCCTACTCCGCCTGTTATCGTATGTGAAGGGTAGGCTGGTGAAACCCAGATCCACTAGCTCACACATCTCCAGCATGTCCCGAAAAGCTAGCATCTGCGGCTCTGCCCGAGGCGTGACCGAAAGGTGCTCAAAGTCCCACATAGCCTCGTTAAAGTCACCTATCACTAGCCATGGCAAGTTACTGACAGATTTCAGATTCTGAATCTTAGTCCACATTAGGTGTCTATTCTCCACCCTCGGCTCGCCGTACACAAAGGTGGCTCTCCATTGAGCAGCTCCTTCTTGAACTCTAATAATTGCATCAATGAATCTATCATCTTTGTCCAGAATATCAACCACACAATCTTCCCTCCAATATAACGCCAAACCTCCACTCATGCCATTGTTGTCCACACCACAAAAACCCTTGAGACCCAATTTGGCTCGGATCCTCTTCATCTTCTCCTCCTTCTGTCTAGTTTCACACAGAAACACAAGCATGGGGGAACGCGACTTGCAAAGCGTCGCTAGCTCTCGAACTGTCCGGGTGTTCCCCCCTCCCCGGCAGTTCATTGGGCTCGGCGGTCCTCCTCCTCGGAGGCCGCCTTAGTATTGGTATCCATATCAACTCCCTCATTTTCCTCCACCCCTCCTTCTCCCTGCCTTCTCCTCTTCACAATAGGGTTCTTGCCAGGAGTCGCGTTCGGATCTGAACAAGTCCCAACCCCTGCATCCTCCCCACTCTCCAGGCGAAGAACAGCATCCGCCACCTTACCCGCCAAGTTTGGCATGGATTGCCCACGCACATTGACTGTACCATCATCCCCAACAAGTCTCTTTCTTGTTGAGATGGCATGATTGTTGAGATGGCATTTTACTGAAACAAAATTGACACGCATGATTGTTGAGATGGCATGATTGCATGGACTGATTAGTGCACAAATTGTAACTTCTGACCGCGTGCAAAGCTTGATGATGTGGCATAGCTCCATGAAGAGGAAAAATAGGTAGTGAATTGCAACTATTTAAGAATAGCGGATTACATGCACGTATAGTTATCTAGTCCACGTTCTCCCTTGTCACACATGCTGAAAATAGTAAATTAATTAAATAAATTCTGATTTTTTGGGTAGCAAAAAATGTTGAATGTTCTAGTACCTCAAATTTTCGATGAATAAAAACATTCCTAATGCTCTGGAAAAACCTATGCTCCCAAAAAGCTATCTTTGAAAGCATTTTGGAGAGCCGATTTTGTTACTTTTGCCTAGAACCTAACAAACGTGATTCCATCACGAAAAATGTGCACGTAGGCAAAAAAAAAATCTAAGCAATGTTAGTTGTAAAAAATCTGAATTTTTTGATTTTTTTAATAGTTTTCAATTTTACGGTCACGAGGGTGTATTTGAGCACGGGATTACAAGAAACTTTCGCGAGCGGGACGCTTTTCTATTGGTACCAAGAAGGGCTCGGCGACTGAGCCAGACCACTTAATAAATCCCAAGGTCCTGTTTAGATTGAGTAATTTCCGAATGCATTCGATTTGTTTAGGCAAGGTTATAAACTAAATTTGGAGGACCAGCTTTTTTTTTTCATTTTTGAGAGAACCATCACGGGCAAGCTGAAGGTGTGCTTGCTTTTTTTCTTCTTGAAAACCGCATGCGTGCTTGCTATTGATGCTCGTCCAGCAACTGTGGGCTGGGCTGTCATTACATTCCCATCTGGCGCAACTCTGGCCCAAGTAGGGACGGCGCGTCGTGAAGCTCGGGCCGACGAATGGTCCAGGAGGAGCCTCGCGCTGGTCGGTGGTGACCAATGTCCCATGGCGACCGAGGTGGGCACCGTCGTGGCCGCCGCCGGCTTCCACGCGAGACTAGGCCGCCCAGAGGTCTCCAAACGAAACGGCCGCGCCGGCGCGTCAACAAAAGCTGCGAGCAGTGCGCGCGTCCGGCGCGCGCGTGGTGCCGTGGGGTGGTGGGGACGTGACCACCGGCCGAAAGAGGGGGCGGCAACGGCGGGGGCTCCCCTACCTATACGGACTGATGGACGGCGAAGGCACCCACAGAACAGAAAAGAAAAGCGAGCAGGCGCGGAGGAGGAGCGCCCACCACCGCCGCCGGGCGCGCGTGCGCCCTCGTTGAGCGGACGCCAGCACGCGCCGCTAGCTCCCGTGTCGCGAGGCGGGCGGGCAGCGTGTCGGCTTTGGCACAGAAGACCCGGGCCGGCCGGTCGATGAGACGAGTTGAGTGCCCAATGATTGAGCATATTAAACTCAGCTCACCTCGATCCTAGCTCTAGCTCGCTCGCGCACTGGCGCCGTCGACCGACCGGAGCACCATGCCATGCCATGCGGCCTTTTCCCCTTCCTTTCTCTCTCTCCGGGCCCCCGGTGCGTGCGGTCCGTCGCTCCCACGACGCTAGCTCCCTTTGCTTGGAGCAGAATGCAACAAAAGGCCAGTCCCTCTCTTTACAAAAAGTCACCATTGTGTAGGTGCATGCATGGCATGCGCTGCATGTTACTGCTACGTGCCTGTGCAGGAGCATGAAGGCCAGACTGAATCTGTTCAATTGTTCATACCTCTACGTGCTGGTGGTTGTTGATGTTGGCGCCGCCTCGCGTTGCAGCGCCGCTCCTTCTTCTTCCTCCTCTCATACAACTCTCTCTTCCTCTTGGTTTCTCTCAAAAACACAAGAACACACACACACACACAAGAAACTCTACACACACGCACCAAGGAAGAAGCCCAACTAGCTTTGCCGTGAGGCACTTCCTTAGTGGCATACCGTGACTACATTTTCCTCAGCCCTGTCAGCCTTGAACTTTCTCATTAACTCAATGCAACACTTATATACACAAGATGGACTTGCCAAGCCAGCCGCCATACCCGGGCACACTAACCACTAACCCATGTACTCACGCACTAACTTGGCCGGCACACTCGCCCACTAACCAACTCACCCATGATCCAAATGACCCTGCCAGCATGCACATGCACATGCACATGCACATGGCTAGCTAACAAACTACATGCGTGACTACATCAACTAACTAATCTGACCCTCTACTAGCTTGCATGGACACACATGATCTCATCTTTATGTGAGTACACTGCCGCAGCCTAGTATATGGACACGACTACATGCATGACCAAGAAATAATATAAACTTAGCACTAATAACAAGATTAGTTCTAACAGTTGATTGGGGACGACTTGACGTAACTGGGCGTGGCAGACAAGTATGATCGGTCGACTCCTTTCGGTGGGTAGATTTTGGCCATCATGCAACGACTCTTGTATGCATGGCACAATCCGCCGTGTCATCAACCTCGCTTTCGCTGTGTGCTCCACTATCTATCATTTCATTCCTCTGGCCCATGGGCTGTCCTCTGCAAGCACGTAGACCCCGAAGCACTGTCCGGATCATGGTTCACTCCTGTTTGCACTCGATTTGCTGTCTACAATTCAGCAACATGACAACAACATACCAGTCCTACGACGTCTTATCTTTGCAACTCTCGCGCATGCATGCCGATAAACTACTACGCACACATATTCTTCCCAAGAGAAGGAACAAAAGTAAGGCACCACACGACAGTACATTTATGAGAAGAAAAGGGAGGATGTATGGTTTCAGTTTTGCTAGAACTCATCTAGATGAGATTTAATTTGGTCTCATTCACCTTTTATAGCCATTGGATGTGATGCTATAAGATGCGTGTGTGCTGACGTGGGTTGTATCTCTTCTTGTTTTCCAGGTGAATGAGACCAAATTATGTCTCATCTAGATGAGTTCTAGGTACTCCCATGGTAAAACGCAACCAAAACAACGCCAACATATACTGCATTGCATTGCATGGGTGCACACGCTGGCAAAGGCAAAAGACGTTGGACAAGACGAGCATTGTAAGCTGCAAAAGCATGGAAGGGCCGGGGTTTTTCTCTCCTGTCACGGTCGTGCATCCTAAAGCGATCGTCCATCGTCTGCCCAACGGATTGACGGGAGACGACGACGACGTTCACACACCGGCAACCGCTGGGTGCTTCCTAAAAATGCAGCGTAGGAGAATCTATCAGTTTCGAGTTTTGACCGCTGCTTGCTCCAGCTTTTTTCCAACGATGGGGACGCGCACCTCCCTCAACCCTGGCCCAAAACTAGGTTTAGTCTAAGCGCTTGACCCTAGTGTCAATAACTACACTGCAATACTGCATGGTTGGTTATGCATTAGCAATGCATAGGTGATAAGTGAGTGGGTAGGGCTGGTGGGTACATATGACCTGTTGATTGAAATGGTGAAGCTATAAGCTGCCTAGCTATAGTATTATTGGGGTGATCAAGTTGCCACTGCTATCAGTATTGTCTACTGTGGCTTAGTGCCTTAGTTAGTATAGGCCTGATAGCGGTTGTGCTAAAACAAGAGTATCACCTTCTTGTTTTGGAGGAATATTCCTGTTCGACCTGTCCTATTCTGTACAATTGTCACTTTTCTGAAGTACAATGTGGATTACTATACTGTTTCAGTAGTATGATACATGCCCCTGGTTTCGTTGGGACAGGAGTACGTACTAGCTAGGCATATTTTACGTGTACACATGAGGCGCGCGCTTTGCGGTTCTCTCAGGCCGACGCATCACATGAAAGTCATCAACCATATATCGGTAAACAATCATCTTCTTCTCTTTTGTACCATCGCGGTGAGTATCCTATTCTACAGCAGGACCAGCCAGCAGTCCACTTTTGGAGAAAACATAGACAAACAATCAAAGGGGGTGAAGCTTTAATGATTTCAAGTGCTTCACACCAGTAAAACGTATGGTTAGCAGGCATGTTAACCTCTCCTTGTATGGCTGCATGCGCCTATCAAGCAAAAGTATGGGTGAGACGAAGAAATTAAGGGGGTGAAGCTTCCATGACCAAGTGAGCTGATCATAAGTGACATGCATGCACATGGAATTCTTGTGTTCTAGACCCAAACATGCTTTAGAACCCTAATCTCCACTTACCTGGCACAGTAAAGCTATTGCTACGAGTTAATAACAAGCCAATGAGCCTCTCCATAATTAATTAACTGATCAGCGGCTGCACCAATATGGGCATCATGAATTACTTACCGCTGTTAACCTCATCCATGCAGCTACTCTAGCTACTATGCAAGTTAGCTAAACTACCGAGTAAGTGGAGATTAAGGGTGAGTGACCGACCCATTTCATTGTGCACAAAGTTACAGTACATATAATGTTACAGAAGTACTTCATGATGCACCATGAAATCAGAAGTACAAGCATCCCTCACACTGGCAGCTCATTTTCTTCCAGTAACTTTCACCTTTATTAGAAGGGTTGGGCGTGCTTTGCAGCGCCGTTGGTGTTGTTGGGATTCTTAAAGAAAATTACTCACTTTGTTTTAAAATATAAGGTGTATTACTTTTTTTGAAAAGTACAACCTCTTAAAGTTTGATCAAATTTATAAAGAAATATATCAAAATTCGTAATATCAAATTGGTGTTATTAGATTCATCATGAAATGAATTTCCATAAATTTTGGTTTAATATTGTGGATGTCGATATTTTTGGCTCTAAACTTGGTCAAAGTTAAAGAAATTTGACTTTTCAAAGAACTAATACCCCTTGTATTTTTGAACTGATGAGATATTTAGTTTGGCGGATGAGGGAGACGTTGGAGTGCGTTTTGTGTTTATTTATAATGAGGTTATTTGGTGGGCCTTTCATGGTGTGATTTTATGTTACGCGCTAATCAACTCATACTTTTGTGGGTAAATTTCTGCGTCTGTGGCTACATGTACTATATTATTGCTATAGTATCATCACATGGTGGCGCATCTTTTTTCTAGGTGATAAGGGGGTGCACGGGGTTGATATGTTTTTCTAGCCGGTTGGTGCTGATTAATTTGAAAAATCATTGGCCCGATCAAAATCATAAATCAAATTCAAAATTGAATATCTAGAAAAGAGATTCAAAATTAGGGAATATGGTGAATTAAAATAATTAAATGGGAGAGCTCCTTGAGAAATTATTGACCCGGTCAAAATCATGTGTCCAAGCTCTAAATTGCAGACCTCAACTAATTGCGAGGACTTAAAAATTAGGAAGCCTAGCGTGTAGTATAAAAAAAATTGAATGAGACATTTGAGAAATTATTGACTTGGTTAAAATCGGGTGACCCAATTCCAATTGAACATGTTAATTGATTGTGAGGCCTTTTACCCCTGGGGAGCTTAGTCATATAGTAGATTAGTATTTAGTCAAAAGGAAAAAAAGACAGATTCTTACAAATGTGTCACTACTTTCACCTCCAATTGCTTTGAGTTTTAGTTGCTGCACAGTAATCAAACAACAAGATCAGCAGGCAATGTGCAGAACTTCTGTTCGTGTGGGGTACTATTCAAACTCCAATTTCTTCTATTTTCTTTTTTGACCCTTATAAGTTCAATTCTTTGACCAGCTTGGGAAATCATGGTGGCTTTTCTAGCTGCAAATGTTTCGTTTCCCCATTCATCAATCATCCTAATCATGCACCTCATCTGTCTTCAGAAAAATACTCCTGTGGTAGTGCAGCAGAAGGGCTGGTCAGAAAAGTAGAATATTTCCCCTCCCTACGTTGCAAAAGCAAAAGAGGGAGCAGCTCGACAAGGTAGTCAACCAGAAAGCCCATTCATTCCAAACCTTTCTCCGCGTCTTCCATCCAATGTATGGTCCATTTCACAGCCATGTCATGCTTCAGCTGCATGGGCTAAGTAAACGCTAAAACTCCCCCTAGCATTCTGGCACTATTAGAAAAAGGGCTATTTGTCCCGGTTCATAAGGCCCATCTATCCCGGTTGGGAAACCTGGACTAAAGGGTCGTTACTAATGCCCTAGGCTTTTAGTCCCGGTTTTTATACTAACCCGACAGATGGGCCTCCACGTGGCCGCTCCGGCGAGCCCAGGCACGAGGGCATCATACCAACCGGGACCAATAAGCTTCCACGCGTCAGCATTTCAGGGGCTGTTTTTTTTGAAAGGAGGTGGTTTAGGGGTTTTAGGGGTTAATTTAGGTTGGTATAGGTAGCTAATAGAGAGATGCATGTGTCCTCTCTTATCTCCGTGCTACTGCTACTGCTATGCCTAAACATGACTTAGATTGAAGTGAGGCAACATGTGGTGCATGTCGAAAGTAATACTAATCCTAACTTGATCAAGTTTGGATTGTACTACTTTCGACATGCACCACGTGCATGTTGCCTTCACTTCAATCCGATCCATGTTCATTTCACCCACAGATATATAATAACTCTTCATGCTCGCATCATGCATCATCATAATAACAAGTCCTACTAATCATCATCATACAACTTCTACTCGTTATTAATAACAAGTCATACGATCATCATCCTGATAGTCATCGAACCAACCCTACTTTGTTCTTAGCACATGATCATCAGTATTAGATAGGACCTAAATACCCTCTTTAAGGCAAAATAGCATAAAACAATATAGACCCTGACTCTCCATTATGGATAATGGAGATCATCATGTCTCCAATTCTTGCGCTTCGCTTCCTTTTGCTTCCAAGAACCTCCTTACGACTGTAAGTACATTTTTTTTTCATTTTTTGATTAGCATGTCTCCACTTCTTTGAGAAATCCGGTATGGACAGTTGAGATTCGTAGGATGACCTGGATATATGTTCAAAACACGAAGGCTACCATTCTGATACATCAAATGAGGCACACAATCCTCTAGGATTCTCTGTTAAAAAACATAGTAATAACTTCATTGTTAGCAATGATGTACTAGTTTTAGAAGTATGCAAAAGATGCATGGATGTCGTAATAGTAAAAAATCTTACCAGGGTATCTCCATGGTAGTTACCGTAGTTCAACACGTGCACTAGTGGCACGTATTGACCATAATATTGAGGAGTTTGATTGTAGATATTGTAATTCTCAATATCAGTACAAAATCCGACCAAATGATTTTTCTCCTGATAAGTTAATTCGGAGCCATCGGTGTAGTGGGTTTTGTCTACCATGTTCCGCACATTGTTTGAACAATCAAAATAAGCTGTCAATAGAAATAAGCTGTCAACTATTTTAAAATAAACAATATAAATTAGCTAATAACTATGTTTGAGAAACTCACATAGCGGTAGAATTGGAGGAGTATCAACAAGGAACCAAATGTCCATATTGTCTTGCTCAATTTCAAGATCACCAAGATCCATGGTGACAAGCATACCCTCATCAAAACCATACATCTTGCAAAGTGCTTCCCAGCTTTTGCAACCAAAATGGGTTACGCTCTTAGAATTGTACAACTTTACTTCAAAATCCACAACATGATGGGTCCTTAGGTGAATTTTTTTTGTTTCGAAACTTTCATGGTCTTCAAAACCCATTCTCTCCAAGACATAGCGTCTTGCATGGCATGGGATAAGCTAGTTGAATTGTAAAAGATGAAAAGTACACGTTGAAATATTCGAAGTCGTGCTTAATTACGAAAAAATAACACTTGTCGTCGTTGCGTACCGTTTCAACATCGAAGGTCTCCTCCAGCTAAATGCTGAAGCACCGATCTTCGTCCAGGTGAGGCCTGTCGCACTGACCTCGGTTATCGTGGCACCAGTCGCACTCCCCCGGGAGACTTTCGTCATCCGAGTTCGACATTTCCTACGTTTATAATTCAAATATTAAACATCTACAATTAAATATATGTACTAAAAACCTAAGTTAGATCATTATTATTCATCACGGGTTGACTATCGGTCTGTCGAGTCTTTTATTGAAAACTCTCAGCTCACGTGGTGTATACATTCGACCGTTGGTGATGGTCGCTCCTCCTTTCATCCCCGAGTGCATTACACCAAAATGTCTAGCACACGGGAATGAAGGAGAAGCGACCCCCACGACAACAGTCGGGATTCTTCGTCCTCTCATATATATATGGTGGAACTCTCTCTCACTGATTCTTCTCTGACATTTGCGACCGTCGGTGATGGTAGCTCCTCCTTTCGTTCCCGAGGGCATTACACCAAATTGTCCAGCACAGGGAATGAAGGAGAAGCTACCCCTACGACAACAGTCAGGATTCTTCGTCCTCTCATATATGGTGGAGACTCGGCAGACTTAAAGTCAACCTGAAATATCGTTTAATTATCTTTCTAAAAGAGGATTTGGCTGGTCTCGCCTCGAGGTCGGAGGGGGTCGGTGACGGGGACGACGACGGGGATGATGGAGGGGCCGGGGGCTCCTAGATTTCTGCGAAAACAAAAACCCTATAAGCTATCAACTAATCATATGCATACGCCTTGCATAATGCTCTCCAATTTTAGCATTCAAAGTAGGAGGAGTTTTCCAATTTGAGCATTCAATAAGCAAAATCAAATCGCAAAATGAAGTAGTATTCAAATTAGGATGCATTCAATTATAAGCAAAACTACATCATCTCCATGCGTCCGTACATCGTCGAATATGATCACTAATACACCTCGAATACTATCATACATATAGCATCACCAGTACAGCTAGAACCGTAGCGCCCGACGGGTATCGGCGCGGGCGGTGGACACCCAAAGAGAAGGAACTATCAAAGGATCGCTCCAGTGAGATCCCTGAAGAACCTGCCAGGTATTGTCGAACCTACCCTCCAACGCAACCATGTAGCGACGGACGTGCTCTCCTCCTAGCTGACATGGTGACGTACTACCTCCGCGGTGTCCGGAAGCCTCGACACCATCACTAGCCCACGCGACCGCCACCAAATAAGGATCGGGTCAACGACGGGCTGGCTCCTCACCAACCTACGCCCCCCGGAAGGTAGCACCTCCCAAAACCAGCCCGGCGGAGCCCAGTCCCGGACATGGCCCCTCTGATCAAGCCGGCCTCCTCCGCCGAGTCGACGACGAGGATGCAGGATAGGCATCGTCGACGTCGATGCGGAAATAATTGCTTTAACTAAAAAAACAAACTAGTTTATTAATTTCCTTGCTAAAAATAAACTACTTCTATAGTAAAATAAACTAATTTTGTTAAATCAACTAGTTCAACTACTAAGCACTTAATATAAATAGAATAAAGTAGTACTTACTAATTAAAAATAAACTAGTTTAACTAGTTCTATTATTTTTCTAACTAATTATATTAAACACTTTCTCTTCTTATTCTATGAACAAAATTATAACAGAATAAAATCATAAAAATCTATGAACAAAATAAAAATTCTATGAACAAAATAAAAATTCTATGAACAAAATTACAACAGAAAAAAATCATAAAAATTCTATGAAAAAATTTGACATATTCTTTGCATATATATGAACACACAAACATTTGCATATTCAACAATAATATCACCAAAAAAATGTATGAAGAGAAAAAAATTCTAACTTTTGCATATAATTCATTTATGAACAAATTACAATAACTCAATTAACTACACATCTAAATTAACTACACATATCTAAATTAGGAAATTCATATATGTGCAATGGGGCGGCGATCAACGAGGAGGCAGGACACGGGGGCGACGGTGAGGGGCGCGGCGACGGCGAAGGTGAGGGGCGCGGCGACGGCGACAGTGAGGGGCGCGGTGACGAGCAATGAGGAGGCAGGGGCGGCGACGGCGACGGTGAGGGGCACGATGACGGGCGGCGAGGAGGCAGGGGTCGCGGGGCGGCGACGGCGTCTGGGCGGCGCGGGACGGCGTCGGAGGCAGGGGCGACGACGGCGACAACGAGGCGCAGAGGGGCAGCCTGGCGGCGGCGTCGGGCGGGGAAGACGAACTGAATGAAAAATTTCACAAGTGCTAGTTATATATATGAAGCATTGGTTCCGGTTCGTGATAGAAACCGGGACGAATGCGACCTTTAGTCCCAGTTGGAGCCACCAACCGGGACCAAAGGCCTCTTTTCAGCAGCCCAAAGGGCGGGAAGCGGCGGCCTTTGGTCTCATACTAAAGGGGTGCATCGGTACCGGTTCGTAGCACCAACCGGTGTCAATGCCACCCGTTTAGTACCGGTTGGTGCCACCAACCGGGACCAAAGGCCTTGTGCTGCTGCGCCCGCGTCGAAAGTTTAGTCCCACCTCGCTAGTCGAGAGGGGCGCGCAGTGGTTTATAAGCCCCACTGTCGCACCCCTCTCGAGCTCCTCTCCATTGCAGGCTTACGGGCCTAATTGAGACGTCTATGCCTGATGGGCCTACTGGGCCTTCTGCTGGCCTGAATCCTGGCCCATGGGTTGGTTTCTAGTCGTATTCAGGCAGTGTTGGCCCAGTAGGTGGCATATTTTTTATTTTCCCTGTTTTTATTTCCTTTTTTGCTTTATTTATTTTGTTTTGTTTCTGCTTATAACAAAAATCTTATTTATTTTATTTTATTTTGTTTCTAATTACTTATTTATTTCACTTTATGATAATTCTTTTTGCTTTATATTATTAAAGTTTATTTTATTTTTTTGCTATTAAATTCTTTTTTGCTATTAATATTTTGAACAAAAAAATACTTTGTTAATATAAGTTGCATAAGTTTTATATAATTTCAGTTTCAAAAATACTAGAGGTTTATATAAGCTTTTTAGTTGATTCCTTTTGCATTTTATTATTTTTCATGCATTTACTGTTTTTTTGAGCTATAAGACCCGAAATTGAAAAGCATTTCAAATGAACTCTGAAAAGGTTGAAAATTGGCATGGTATCATCATTTCTCCCACATAGCATGTGCAAGAAAGTTGAGAGGGTTACGACAAAAACTAGATACACTTCGTGTACAAAACGGACAATCTCTTTCGAAGTATCACGGTTTCGGACGAAAGCTCATCTGTTACAAAGGGATTTCGTTTTTGAACTTATTTGAACTCCATAGTTTTTCTGTGTTCAAAATGCACCATTCAAAGCCACATCATCAATTTTCAACCCTTTCTGACTTCATTTGTTATTTTCCATGCATTTACTGATTATTTTGAGCTATAAGACCATGAAATTGAAAAGCACTACAAATGAACTCTGAAAATGTTGAAAGTTGGCATGGTATAATCATTTCACCCACATAGCATGTGCAAGAAAGTAGAGAGGGTTACGGCAAAACCTGGATGCACTTTGTGTACAAAACGGACAATCTGTTTCGAAGTATTAGGATTTCATACGGAAACTCGTCTGTTACAACAGGCATTTCAAATGAACTATGAAAAGGTTGAAAGTTGGCATGGTATCATCATAATAGTTGTGGAGAGAAAGTCTTCACTTTTTTTTCGCTTGTGTGCTTTGCTTATTGCGCCGTAACCATGGATAATCTTCATCGTTTATCAGGATGCTTGGGTCAGCCTTGACTTTGAAGGGAGGAATTTCATGAAACATTTCATAATCTTCAGACATGTCTGTCTTGCCCTCTACTCCCGCGATGTCCCTTTTTCCTGAAAGAACTATGTGGCGCTTTGGCTCATCATATGATGTATTCGCTTCCTTATCTTTTCTTTTTCTCGGTTTGATAGACATGTCTTTCACATAGATAACCTGTGCCACATCATTGGCTAGGACGAACAGTTCGTCAGTGTACCCAAGATTGTTCAGGTCCACCGTTGTCATTCCGTACTGTGAGTCTACATGTACCCCGCCTCCTGACAGATTGACCCATTTGCACTTAAACAAAGGGACCTTAAAATCATGTCCGTAGTCAAGTTCCCCTCTCGATTGCTGCATCAAAGCGGACACCGCTGTTTTGGTTGGTGCTCTTTTGATCTTGGGAATCGTGTAAAATGTATTCCCATTTATCTCGTATCCTTTGTAAGTCAATACAGTCGAAGATGGTCCCCTGGACAACGAGTACAGCTCATCACAAAAAGTGTTGTCACCTCTGAGACGTGTTTCCAACCAACTGCTGAAAGTCCTAATGTGTTCACATGTAATCCAGTTGTCACACTGCTCCGGGTGTTTAGAGCTCAAACTGTTCTTGTGTTCATCGACATACGGGGTCACCAAGGTAGAGTTCTGTAGAACTGTGTAGTGTGCTTGAGACCAAGAATGCCCGTCCCTGCATATTATTGCTACCCCTCCTAGCGTGCCTTCTCCAGTCAGTCTCCCATCATACCGTGATTTAGGAAGACCTATCTTCTTAAGGCCAGGAATGAAGTCAACACAAAACCCAATGACATCCTCGGTTTGATGGCCCATGGAGATGCTTCCTTCTGGCCTAGCACGGTTACGGACATATTTCTTTAGGACTCCCATGAACCTCTCAAAGGGGAACATATTGTGTAGAAATACGGGGCCTAGAATGACAATCCTGTCGACTAGATGGATGATACGTCTCCAACGTATCTATAATTTTTGATTGCTCCATGCTATATTATCTACTGTTTTGGACCATATTGGGCTTTATTTTCCACTTTTATATTACTCTTGGGACTAACCTATTAACCGGAGGCCCAACCCAGAATTGCTGTTTTTTTCCTATTTCAGTGTTTCGAAGAAACGAAATATCAAACGGAGTCCAAACGGAATGAAACCTTTGGGAACGTGATTTTCTCACCGAATATGATCCAGGAGACTTGGGCCCCACTTCAAGAAAGAAGGGAGGTGGCCACGAGGGTGGGGGGCGTGCCCCTGCCTCATGGGTCCCCCTTTGCTCCACCGACATACTCCTTCCTCCTATATATACCTATGTACCCCCAAACAATCAGATACGGAGCCAAAAACCTAATTCCACCGCCGCAACCTTCTGTACCCACGAGATCCCATCTTGGGGCCTGTTCCGGAGCTCCGCCGGAGAGGGCATCCACCACGGAGGGCTTCTACATCATCATAGCCCCTCCGATGAAGTGTGAGTAGTTTACCTCAGACCTTCGGGTCCATAGTTAGTAGCTAGATGGCTTCTTCTCTCTTTTTGGATCTCAATACAATGTTCTCCCCCCTCTCTCGTGGAGATCTATTCGACATAATCTTCTTTTTGCGGTGTGTTTGTTGAGACCGATGAATTATGGGTTTATGATCAAGTCTATCTATGAGCAATATTTGAATCTTCTCTGAATTCTTATATGTATGATTGGTTATCTTTGCAAGTCTCTTCAAATTATCAGTTTGGTTTGGCCTACTAGATTGGTTTTTCTTGCAATGGGAGAAGTGCTTAGCTTTGGGGTTCAATCTTGCAGTGTCCTTTCCAAGTGACAGTAGGGGCAGCAAGGCACGTATTGTATTATTGCCATCGAGGATAACAAGATGGGGTTTTTATCATATTGCATGAAACTATCCCTCTACATCATGTCATCTTGCTTAAGGCGTTACTCTGTTTTTAACTTAATACTCTAGATGCATGCTGGATAGCGGTCGATGAGTGGAGTAATAGTAGTAGATGCAGGCAGGAGTCGGTCTACTTGTCTCAGACATGATGCCTATATACATGATCATACCTAGATATTCTCATAACTATGCTCAATTCTGTCAATTGCTCAACAATAATTTGTTCACCCACCATAGAAAACTTATGCTATTGAGAGAAGCCACTAGTGAAATCTATGGCTCCCGGGTCTATCTTTATCATATTAATCTTCCATCACTTTATTATTTCTTTGCTTTTTACTTTTCCTTTTATTTTACTTTGCATCTCTATACCAACAATACCAAAAATATTATCTATCATCTCTATCAGATCTCACTCTCGTAAGTGACCGTGAAGGGATTGACAACCCCTATTCGCGTTGGTTGCGAGGAGTTATTTGCTTTGTGTAGGTACGAGGGACTCACGCATAGCCTCCTACTGGATTGATACCTTGGTTCTAAAAAACTGAGGGAAATACTTACGCTACTTTGCTGCATCATCCTCTCCTCTTCGGGGAAATCCAACGCAGTGCTCAAGAGGTAGCAAGAAGAATTTCTGGCACCGTTGCCGGGGAGTCTACGCAAAAGTCAACGTAACAAGTACCCATCACAATCCCTTATCTCTCGCATTACATTATTTGCCATTTTGCCTCTCATTTTCCTCTCCCCCACTTCACCCTTGCCATTTGAGATTGATAATATTGTTTGCAATAATATTGAAAGTGGGTTCGGAAGAGTGTCAACTTTAGATCCCACATATTTGGAGAATGTTCAATCTTATGAAGTTTTTGATAAAAGTGGGTTTGGAGAGGTCATGACTTTAGTTAATGATAATCCCACTATTTTGGAAGAGTGTCAACTTTGCATGCATGTGGATCGTGTTGAGAATATAATTTGCGATAACTATTTTGTTGAAATTGCTTATGATCCTACATGTAATTATTATGAGATAGTAAAATATGGTTGTAGGAACTTTCATGCTACTAAATTACCTCTCGTTATGGTGAGATTGCTATTGTCTCTTTCTGCTTCCTTGCATATGCTAGTTTTTGCTTGCCTTGATTTGTTTGCCTATAATATGCCTATGCATACGAAGTATGTTAGACTTAGATGTGGTTGTCACATGTTTTATGACGCTCTTTTTGTGCTTCTATTCTTGTCTTTTATGTGAGCATCACTGAAATCTCAATGCCTAGCTAAAAAGGCTTTAAAGAAAAGCGCTTGTTGGGAGACAATACAATATATTTCCTTTCTGCCATTGAATAAATCTTTGATCTAGCCTCTGGTTAGATATGTTTTTATTAGTGTTTGTGCCAAGTTAGACCTATAGGATCTTCTTGGATGATAGTTATTTGATCTTGCTGTAATTTCCAGAAACTTTCTGTTCACAAAAACAATTGTTCAAAATCACCAGAACGTGATAAAATACTGATTACAATTGCTGATGATCAATAAAAAAATTGCCTAGGTCGTCCTATTTTGGTAGATGTTTTGGAGTTCCAGAAGTTTGCGTTAGTTACAGATTACTACACACTGTTCTGTTTTTGACAGATTCTGTTTTTCGTGTGTTGTTTGCTTATTTTGTTGAATCTATGGCTAGTAAAATAGTTTATAAACCATAGAGAAGTTGGAATACATTAGGTTTAACACCAATATAAATAAATAATGAGTTCATTACAGTACCTTGAAGTGGAGTTTTGTTTTCTTTCGCTAACGGAGCTCACGAGATTTCTATTGAGTTTTGTGTTGTCAAGTTTTCAAATTTTGGGTGAAATCTTTTGATGGATTATGGAACAAGGAGTAGCAAGAGCCTAAGCTTGGGGATGCCCATGGCATCCCCAAGATAATCTAAGGACACCAAAAAGTCAAAGCTTGGGGATGCCCCCGGAAGGCATCCCCTCTTTCGTCTACTTCCATCGGTAATTTTACTTGCAGCTATATTTTTATTCACCACATGATATGTGTTTTGCTTGGAGCGTCTTGTATGATTTGAGTCTTTGTTTGTTAGTTTGACACAATCATCCTTGCTGTACACACCTTTTGAGAGAGCCATACATGAATTGGAATTTGATAGAATACTCTATGTGCTTCACTTATATCTTTTGAGCTATATAGTTTTGCTCTAGTGCTTCACTTATATCTTTTAGAGCACGGTGGTGGATTTGTTTTATAGAAACTATTGATCTCTCATGATTCACTTAGATTATTTTGAGAGTCTTAAATAGCATGGTAATTTTCTTAATAATAATAATATGCTTGGTATTCAAGACTTGTAAAACTTTCTTTTGATTGCGTTGAATACTAAGAAAATTTTGATGCTTGATAATTGTTTTGAGATATGAAGATGGTGATATTAGATTCATGTGATAACCCACAAGTATAGGGGATCGCAACAGCTTTCGAGGGTAGAGTATTCAACCCAAATTTATTGATTCGACACAAGGGAAGTCAAAGAATATTCTCAAGTATTAGCAACTGAGTTGTCAATTCAGCCACACCTGGATAACTTAATATCTGCAGCAAAGTATTTAGTAGCAAAGTAATATGATAGTGGTGGTAACGGTAACAAAAAGAGTAATGAAAGCAAAGTAATATTTTTGGTGTTTTGTAGTGATTGCAACAGTAGCAACGGGAAAGTGAATAAGCGTAAACTAGTATATGGAAAGCTCGTAGGCATTGGACCGGTGATGGAGAATTATGCCGGATGTGGTTCATCATGTAACAGTCATAACATAGGGTGACACAGAACTAGCTCCAATTCATCAATGTAATGTAGGCATGTATTCCGAATATAGTCATACATGCTTATGGAAAAGAACTTGCATGACTTATGGAAACTAAGGGATATTAAGGCCTCCTTTTAATGGAGAACCGGAACAAAGCATTAGCACATAGTGAATACATGAACTCCTCAAACTATGGTCATCACCGGTAGTGGTCCCGATTATTGTCACTTCGGGGTTGCTGAATCATAACACATAGTAGGTGACTATAGACTTGCAAGATAGGATCAAGAACACACATATATTCATGAAAACATAATAGGTTCAGATCTGAAATCATGGCACTCGGGCCCTAGTGACAAGCATTAAGCATAGCAAAGTCATAGCAACATCAATCTCAGAACATAGTGGATACTAGGGATCAAACCCTAACAAAACTAACTTGATTACATGATAGATCTCATCCAACCCATCACCGTCCAGCAAGCCTATGATGGAATTACTCATGCACGGCGGTGAGCATCATGAAATTGGTGATGGAGGATGGTTGATGATGACGACGGTGACGAATCCCCCTCTCCGGAGCCCTGAACGGACTCCAAATCAGCCCTCCCGAGAGGTTTTAGGGCTTGGCGGCGGCTCCGTATTGTAAAATGCGATTATTTCTTCTCCTTGATTTTTTTCCTCCCCGAAAGCAAATATATAGAGTTGGAGTTGGCGTCGAAGGAGCTCCAGGGGGGCCACGAGGTAGGGGGGCGCGCCCTAGGGGGGGCGCCCCCCACCCTCGTGGACAGGGTGTGGGACCCCTAGTCTTCATCTTTGGCAAGGATTTTTTATTATTTTTAACTTGACGTTCCGTGGAGTTTCAGGTCATTTCGAGAACTTTTGTTTTCTGCACATAAAACAACATCATGGCAATTCTATTGAAAACAGCGTCAGTCCGGGTTAGTTCCATTCAAATCATGCAAGTTAGAGTCCAAAACAAGGGCAAAAGTGTTTGGAAAAGTAGATACGACGGAGACGTATCAACTCCCTCAAGCTTAAACCATTGCTTGTCCTCAAGCAATTCAGTTGACAAACTGAAAGTGATAAAGAAAAACTTTTACAAACTCTGTTTGCTCTTGTTGTTGTAAATACATCAAGCCAGCATTCAAGTTTTCAGCAAAGATTATGACTAACCACATTTGCAATAATTCTCAGTTCTCATAATTACTCATATCAATAGCATAATCAGCTAGCGAGCGATAATAATAAATCTCGGATGACAACACTTTCTCAAAACAATCATAATATGATATAACAAGATGGTATCTCGCTAGCCCTTTCTGAGACCGCAAAACATAAATGCAGAGCACCTTTAAAGATCAAGGATTGACTAGATATTGTAATTCATGGTAAAAGAGATCTAGCCATACCCAATATAAATTAACAGTAATGAATGCAAATGACAGCTGTGCTCTCCAGCTAGTGCTGATGACTCAACATAAAAGTAAATAGATAGGCCCTTCGCCGTGGGAAGCAGGGATTTGTAGAGGTGCCAGAGCTCGGTTTTTCGAAATAGAGATAAATAATATTTTGAGCGGCATACTTTCATTGTCAACATAACAACTAAGAGATGGCGATATCTTCCATGCCACACACATTATAGGCGGTTCCCAAACAGAATGGTAAAGTTTATACTCCCCCTCCACCAACAAGCATCAATCCATGGCTTGCTCGAAACAACGAGTGCCTCCAACTAACATCAGGTCCCAGGGGGAGTTTTGTTTGCAATTAATTTTGATTTAGTTTGCATAAAGCATGGGACTAGGCATCCCGGTGACCAGCCATTTTCTCATGAGTGAGGAGTGGAGTCCACTCCTCTTGAGAATAACCCGCCTAACATGGAAGATAAGGGCAGCCTAGTTGATACATGAGCTATTCGAGCATACAAAACAGAATGTTTATTTGAAGGTTTAGAGTTTGACACATACAAATTTACTTGGAACGGCAGGTAGATACCGCATATAGGAAGGTATAGTGGACTCATATGGAATAACTTTGGGGTTTAAGGGATTGGATGCACAAGCAGTATTCCCGCTTAGTACAAGTGAAGGCTAGCAAAAGACTAGGAAGCGACCAGCTAGAGAGCGACAACAGCCATGAATATGCATTAGAATTAATAAACATTGGATGCAAGCATGAGTAGAATATAATCCACAATGAACATAAATATCGTGAAGGCTATGTTGATTTTGTTTCAACTACATGTGCGAACATGTGCCAAGTCAAGTCACTTAAATCATTCAAAGGAGGATACCACCCCATCATACCACATCATAACCATTTTAGTAGCATGTCGGCACGCAAGGTAAACCATTATAAATCATAGCTAATCAAGCATGGCACAAGCAACTATGATCTCTAATTGTCATTGCAAACATGTTTATTCATAATAAGCTGAATCAAGAATGATGAACTCGTCATATTTACAAAAACAAGAGAGGTCGAGTTCATACCAGCTTTTCTCATCTCAGTCAGTCCATCATATATCATCATAATTGCCTTTCACTTGCACGACCGAACGAAGTGAATAATAATAAGAGTGCACGTGCTTTGAACTAAGCTGGAATCTGCGAGCATTCAATAAACAGGAGAAGGCAAGGCAATATGGGCTCTTGGTTAAATCAACAATAATGCATATAAGAGCCACTTCAACAATTTAATCATGGTCTTCTCCTATCGACCCCCAAAGAAAAGAAATAAAACTATTTACACGGGAAAGCTCCCAACAAGCAAAAGAAGAACGGGAAATATTTTTGGGTTTTCTTTTTAATTATTACTACTACAGCAAGAAAGTAAACTAGCTAGAAGCTATTACTAATTTTTTTGGTTTTTCTTAAGGTTTAACAAACACATAAGAAGAAAGCAGGAAAAAGAAAATAAACTAGCATGGATATTACAGTGAAAGAATACGAGCACCGACATCTAGCAATGAGTGTGTGTGAACATAAATGTAATGTCGGTGCGAAATACGTACTCCCCCAAGCTTAGGCTTTTCGCCTAAGTTGGTCTATTGCCAGGGATAGCCTGGATGATACCCGTAGGTGTAGCTGGGGTCGTACTGCGATGCAGCAGCTATCGCCTCCTGCGCTGCAGCGTGGAGTCAGGCTGCCTCTGCTCTTCTCTCATACTCATCTGCCTCGTCTCTGGTAATAGTATATCTTCCTTTTGTCTGAGAATCAAAGAAGGCAGGAGCAGGGAGAGTAATACGGACAACATGCCATTTGTTAAAGATTAGTCGATATAGGAGAGGTGTTTCATTCCTCTCAACAAACTGGTGAGAGACCATAGAGTCAAAATGTAAGTAAGTGGGAGGCAACTCCATATCACCCTCACGAACGTCCACCTCAAGAAAATTAGCTAAGCGGGTTGCATAAATTCCTCCAAAGAAATCTCCATTATATCTATTATGATGCAAACTACGTGCTACAATGGCTCCCATATGATAAGATTGGTCTCCTAACACAGCACTCCTAAGAATGCTAAGGTCAGGGACACACATGTGACATGCTTCATCCTTAGCATTTATGCACCTACCTATGAAGAGGGCAAAATAATGTATAGCAGAAAAGTGAATGCTCCCTATGGTAGCTTGTGTTATATCTCTAGATTCCCCTACAGTTATACTAGCAAGAAAGTTTCTAAATTCAGATTTACGGGGATCAATAGTACTACCTGATGAAGCTATGTACCTAGGGTAGGGTCATGGACTTGTCCAAACTACCCTCCCAAGGACATCCCTAGAAGAAATCACCTTTCAATCGACTTGGAGGTGTTCACTCGACGGACTCGAAGGCACTCGACCATGAAGCAATAACTCGACCAAGATCCAACCACTCGACGACCAAGAGACCTAAAGCCGCTCCGCACGCTAACGGTCGGTCATTGAATAGCTTTTATGGTCATCATAGCACTTTATTAGAGGCGTTACCAGTAACGCCCAGCCTTAATGTACTTAAAACCCTGCATAACTGAGGGCCGGAGGGGTCTGGCGAACTCTATATAAGCCACCCCCTCCTCAGTGTAAAGGGTCCGCACCCCTAAAATTCATACACACATAATCCAGTCGACCGCCTCCGGGCTCCGAGACGTAGGGATATTACTTCTTCTGAGAAGGGCCTGAACTCGTAAACATGGTGTGCTTACAACTACTCCATAGCTAAGATCTTGCCTCTCCATTCCTACCCCCCTACATTACTGTCAGAGTTAGAACCACGACAGTTGGCGCCCACCTTGGGGTAGGTGTCTTAGCGACTTGTTGGAGAAGTTGCGATTTCTTCCGATCCAAATCATCATGGTTTCTAGCGGAGTTTTGGTGGAGGGCCACGAGATCCGTCTCGGCGCGCTCACGTTCATCGCCGACGACTCCGCTTGGCTTCAGGAGGCTCCGCTCGACGTCGACGCGCTTCCTGTCTGCGGGGCAACACACTTCCGCACGTGTGTCCGCGGTGTCCTCTTGTGGCAACCGTCGACCCATTATTGGTCGGCCCCTGCATTGTCCTCCCTCCCTGTTTCCCGCCGGCGCAAGCGCTCCGGTCGGTCGAGACTTCAGCGGTGGGAGAGACACGCGGTGGCACGCCAGTTGGCCACCCCTCAAGTCGCGGCGATCGAGCCCGACGAATCCCTCTACGGCCTGTTCGACTGGCTCCGTAGAGACCGCATCCGAGTGTGACAGCAGTGATCCGGCGGCGGAGGTTCTGATGGTCGATGGGCCGCGCAGTCCTCCCGGTTTTCCCCGCGCCGACGGAGGCGCAGGTGGAGGCCACCCGTCGCATCCCCATGAGGAATATCTCCCCGAGCCTCCCACGTCACTGCAGAGAGAAGAACTTCGTCGCCGGAACATGGATGCACTGCACACTCCTATTGTTGGAGAAACCCCCAAGGCTCGTGCCTTGGAGGACGCGCGCCTGGCCAACTTGGCTGAGCGCACTCGACTGGAGAACTTCCAGCGAGCACTCGATGAGCGTGCACGACAACGGGTTACAGAATCCAGTCGCCATCAGCTTTTTCCAGCCCCGCAGGTATATCGAACTCCTATTCAGAATTTAGCAGCTGCAACCCGTATAGCAGAGTCAATTCAGCCTTCCCAATCAGAGGCTGGCAGAGGCTTGCTGCAGATCAGAGCGTTGCTCCAGGCAGCAGGAGACCAGAATTTCGCTGTTTCTCAGTCGCGGAACAGAATCCACAGCAGATCCATTGCTGCAGACACCGTCCAGTCGGCTCACAGCCCAAGATCGCCTCCAAGGCGTGAGGGATGTGGAGACCAGCGGGATCAGTACAGGAACCGTGTGCAGTATGGTCACCGATTCGATCGTGACGATCGACGTCGAGTGCCCACCCCTCCCCCGAGGAGCGAATCGTACGTGCCTCGACAGCAGGATGACAGGCGCCCTCATAGTGTTGGGCGGAGGATTCCAGTCGACCCCAGGGAACAAGGCTTTCATGCGAGATCCATTCTCATTCAAGGTTTGGTTGACAGAAACAGAGCTCACCGAGAAGGTCACGACAGAGATGCACCTACCAGCAGCAAAGTGCATGTTTCAGGGCCAGAGTGCTTTAGTAGACCCATCAGGGCCGCAGCGATTCCTCCCAACTTCAGGTTGGCGACTGGAGTCAGTAAGTTCACTGGTGAGTCCAAGCCTGATACTTGGCTTGAAGACTACCGAGTGGCTGTCCAAATTGGCGGTGGCAATGATGAAGTGGCCATGATGTTGGGGAACGTTGCAGAAAACAAAATTTTTCCTACGGTTTCACCAAGATCCATCTATGAGTTCATCTAGCAACGAGTCATGGGAGAGAGATTGTATCTACATACCACTTTGTAGATCGCGAGCGGAAGCGTTCAACGAACGGGGATGAGGTAGTCGTACACGACGTGATCCAAATCACCGGAGATCCTAGCACCGAAAGGACGGCACCTCCGCGTTCAACACACGTACGGTCAGCATAACGTCTCCTTCTTCTTGATCCAGCAAGGCAAAGGAGAGGTTGGGTAAGAAGACTCCAGCAGCAGCACGACGGCGTGGTGATGGTAGAGCCGCAGTACTCCGACAGGGCTTCGCCGAGCTCTACGGAGGAGGAGGAGGTGTTGGAGAGGGAGAGGGAGGCGCCAGGAGCAAGGGTGCGCTGCCCTCCCCTCACCCCTCTATTTATAGGAGAAGGGGCAAGGGGGGCCGGCCCCTCTAGATGGGATCTAGAGGGGGGGGGGGGCGGCCAGGGAGGGGGAACTTGCCCCCCAAACCCTAGGCGCATGGGCCCTTGGGGGGGGGGAGGCGCACCAGCCCACTTTGGGCTGGTTCCCTTCCTCATACAGCCCATGAGGCCCTCCGGGAGAGGTGGCCCCTCCCGGTGGACCCCCAGAACCCCTTCGGTGGCCCCGGTACAATACCGATATGCCCCCGAAACTTCCCGGTGTCCGTATGACGACTTCCCATATATAAATCTTTACCTCCGGACCATTCCGAAACTCCTCGTGACGTCCGGGATCTCATCCGGGACTCCGAACAACATTCGGGTTACTGCATATACATATCTTCACAACCCTAGCGTCACCGAACCTTAAGTGTGTAGACCCTACGGGCTCGGGAGACATGCAGACATGACCGAGACGGCTCTCGGGCAATAACCAACAGCGGGATCTGGATACCCATGTTGGCTCCCACATGCTCCACGATGATCTCATCGGATGAACCACGATGTCGAGGATTCAATTAATCCCGTATACGATTCCCTTTGTCAATCGGTATTTTACTTGCCCGAGATTCGATCGTCGGTATCCCAATACCTCGTTCAATCTCGTTACCGGCAAGTCACTTTTCTCGTACCGTAATGCATGATCCCGTGATCAAACACTTTGATCACATTGAGCTCATTATGATGATGCATTACCGAGAGGGCCCGGTGATACCTCTCCGTCAAGCGGAGTGACAAATCCCAGTCTCGATCCGTGTCAACCCAACAGACACTTTCAGAGATACCCGTAGTATACCTTTATAGTCACCCAGTTACGTTGTGACGTTTGGCACACCCAAAGCACTCCTACGGTATCCGGGAGTTACACGATCTCATGGTCTAAGGAAAGGATAATTGACATTGGAAAACACTAGCAAACGAACTATGCGATCTTATGCTATGTTTAGGATTGGGTCTTGTCCATCACATCATTCTCCTAATGATGTGATCTCGTTATCAATGACATCCAATGTCCATAGTCAGGAAACCATGACTATCTGTCGATCAACGAGCTAGTCAACTAGAGGCTCACTAGGGACATATTGTTGTCTGTTATTCACACATGTATTACGATTTCCGGATAACACAATTATAGCATGAATAAAGACAATTATCATGAACAAGGAAATATAATAATAATGCTTTTTTATTATTGCCTCTAGGGCATATTTCCAACAGTCTCCCACTTGCACTAGAGTCAATAATGTAGTTACATTGTGATGAATCGAACACCCATAGAGTTCTGGTGCTGATCATGTTTTGCCTTAGGGAGAGGTTTAGTCAACGAATCTGCGACATTCAGATCCGTGTGTACTTTACAAATTTCTATGTCTCCATCTTGAACATTTTCACGAATGGAGTTGAAGCGACGCTTGATGTGCCTGGTCTTCTTGTGAAACCTGGGCTCCTTTGCAAGTGCAATAGCTCCAGTGTTGTCACAGAAGAGTTTGATTGGCCCCGACGCATTGGGTATGACTCCGAGGTCGGTGATGAACTCCTTCACCCAAATTGCTTCATGTGCTACCTCCGAGGCTGCCATGTACTCCGCTTCACATGTAGATCCCGCCACGACGCTTTGCTTGCAACTACACCAGCTTACTACCCCACCATTCAAAATATACACGTATTCGGTTTGTGACTTAGAGTCATCCAGATCTGTGTCGAAGCTAGCGTCGACGTAACCCTTTACGACGAGCTCTTCGTCACCTCCATAAACGAGAAACATTTCCTTAGTCCTTTTCAGGTACTTCAGGATATTCTTGACCGCTGTCCAGTGTTCCTTGCCGGGATTACTTTGGTACCTTCCTACCAAACTTACGACAAGGTTTACATCAGGTCTGGTACACAGCATGGCATACATAATAGAACCTATGGCTGAGGCATAGGGGATGACACTCATCTCTTCTATATCTTCTGCCGTGGTCGGCCATTGAGCTGAGCTCAATTTCACACCTTGTAACACAGGTAAGAACCCTTTCTTAGATTGATCCATATTGAACTTCTTCAATATTTTATCAAGGTATGTGCTTTGCGAAAGACCTATGAGGCGTCTCGATCTATCTCTATAGATCTTGATGCCTAATATATAAGCAGCTTCTCCAAGGTCCTTCATTGAAAAACTCTTATTCAAGTAGGCCTTAATGCTGTCCAAGAGTTCTATATCATTTCCCATCAAAAGTATGTCGTCTACATATAATATGAGAAATGCTACAGTGCTCCCACTCACTTTCTTGTAAACACAGGCTTCTCCATAAGTCTGCGTAAACCCAAACACTTTGATCATCTCATCAAAGCGAATGTTCCAACTCCGAGATGCTTGCACCAACCCATAAATCGAGCGTTGGAGCTTGCACACCTTGTCAGCATTTTTAGGATCGACAAAACCTTCCGGCTGCATCATATACAATTCTTCCTTAAGGAAACCATTAAGGAATGCCGTTTTGACGTCCATTTGCCATATCTCATAATCATAGTATGCGGCAATTGCTAACATGATTCGGACGGACTTCAGCTTCGCTACCGGTGAGAAAGTCTCATCGTAGTCAATTCCTTGAACTTGTCGATAACCCTTAGCGACAAGCCGAGCTTTATAGATGGTCACATTACCATCCGCGTCCGTCTTCTTCTTAAAGATCCATTTATTTTCTATCGCTCGCTGATCATCGGGCAAGTCTGTCAAAGTCCATACTTTGTTTTCATACATGGATCCTATCTCGGATTTCATGGCTTCTAGCCATTTGTCGGAATCCGGGCCCGCCATTGCTTCCTCATAGTTCGAAGGTTCACCGTTGTCTAACAACATGATTTCCAAGACAGGGTTGCCGTACCACTCTGGTGCGGAACGTGTCCTTGTGGACCTTCGAATTTCAGTAGGAGCTTGATTAGAAGTATCTTGATCATCATCATTAATTTCCTCTCTAGTCGGTGCAGGCACCTCAGAAACGTTTTCTTGAGTTTCGCCATTTTCCGGTTCAAGAGGTAACACTTCATCAAGTTCTACTTTCCTCCCACTTACTTCTTTCGAGAGAAACTCTTTCTCTAGAAAGGATCCATTCTTGGCAACAAAGATCTTGCCTTCGGATCTGAGGTAGAAGGTATACCCAATAGTTTCTTTAGGGTATCCTATGAAGACGCATTTTTCCGACTTGGGTTCGAGCTTTTCAGGTTGAAGTTTCTTGACATAAGCATCGCATCCCCAAACTTTTAGAAACGACAGCTTAGGTTTCTTCCCAAACCATAATTCATACGGTGTCGTCTCAACGGATTTCGACGGAGCCCTATTTAAAGTGAATGCGGCAGTTTCTAAAGCATAGCCCCAAAAAGATAGCGGTAAGTCGGTAAGAGACATCATAGATCGCACCATATCTAATAGAGTGCGATTACGACATTCGGACACACCATTACGCTGAGGTGTTCCAGGCGGCGTGAGTTGTGAAACTATTCCACATTTTCTTAAGTGTGTGCCAAATTCGTGACTCAAGTATTCTCCTCCACGATCTGATCGTAGAAACTTGATCTTTCTATCACGTTGATTTTCAACCTCACTCTGAAATTCCTTGAACTTTTCAAAGGTCTCAGACTTGTGTTTCATTAAGTAGACATACCCATATCTACTCAAGTCAGGGTGAGAACATAACGATAGCCACCGCGAGCCTCAACACTCATTGGATCGCACACATCGGTATGTATGATTTCCAATAAGTTGGTTGCTCGCTCCATTGTTCCTGAGAACGGAGTCTTGGTCATTTTACCCATGAGGCATGGTTCGCACGTGTCAAATGATTCATAATCAAGAGACTCTAAAAGTCCATCTGCATGGAGCTTCTTCATGCGTTTGACACCTATGTGACCAAGGCGGCAGTGCACAAATATGTGGGACTATTGTTATCAACTTTAACTCTTTTGGTATTCACACTATGAATATGTGTATCATCACGTACGAGATTCATTAAGAATAAACCATTAACCATCGGAGCATGACCATAAAACATATCTCTCATATAAATAGAACAACCATTATTCTCGGATTTAAATGAGTAGCCATCTCGAATTAAACGAGATCCAGACACAATGTTCATGCTCAAACTTGCCACTAAATAACAATTATTGAGGTTTAAAACTAATCCCATAGGTAAATGTAGAGGTAGCATGCCGACGGCGATCATATCGACCTTGGAACCATTCCCGACGCGCATCGTCACCTCGTCCTTTGCCAGTCTCCGTTTATTCCGCAGCTCCTGCTTTGAGTTACAAATGTGAGCAACTTCACCGGTATCAAATACCCAAGAGCTACTACGAGTACTGGTAAGGTACACATCAATAACATGTATATCACATATACCTTTTGTTTTGCCGGCCTTCTTGTCCGCTAAGTATTTGGGGCAGTTCCGCTTCCAGTGACCACTTCCCTTGCAATAAAAACACTCAGTCTCGGGCTTGGGTCCATTCTTTGGCTTCTTCCCGGCAACTTGCTTACCGGGCGCGGCAACTTCCTTGCCGTCCTTCTTGAAGTTCTTTTTACCCTTGCCCTTCTTGAACTTAGTGGTTTTATTCACCATCAACACTTGATGCTCCTTCTTGATTTCTACCTCTGCTGATTTCAGCATAGCATATACCTCAGGAATGGTCTTCACCATCCCCTTCATATTGTAGTTCATCACAAAGCTCTTGTATCTAGGTGGAAGCGACTGGAGGATTCTGTCAATGACCGCTTCATCCGGGAGATTAACTTCCAGTTGAGTCAAGCGGTTGTGCAACCCAGACATTTTGAGTATGTGTTCACTGACAGAACTATTTTCCTCCATCTTACAGCTAAAGAATTTGTCGGAGACTTCATATCTCTCGACCCGGGCATGAGCTTGGAAAACCATTTTCAGCTCTTCGAACATCTCATATGCTCCATGTCTCTCAAAACGCTTTTGGAGCCCCGGCTCTAAGCTGTAAAGCATGCCGCACTGAACGAGGGAGTAATCATCGCAGCGTGACTGCCAAGCGTTCATAACGTCTTGTTCTGCAGGGAGAATAGGTGCGTCACCCAGCGGTGCTCGTAGGACATAATCTTTCTTGGCAGCTATGAGGATGATCCTCAGGTTCCGGACCCAGTCCGTATAGTTGCTGCCATCGTCTTTCAGCTTGGTTTTCTCTAGGAACGCGTTGAAGTTGAGGACTACGTTGGCCATTTGATCTACAAGACATATTGTAAATATTTTAGACTAAGTTCATGATAATAAAGTTCATTTAATCAAATTATTTAATGAACTCCCACTTAGATAGACATCCCTCTTCTAGTCATCTAAGTATTACATGATCCGAGTCAACTAGGCCGTGTCCGATCATCACGTGAGACGGACTAGTCAACATCGGTGAACATCTTCATGTTGATCGTATCTTCTATACGACTCATGCTCGACCTTTCGGTCTTCTGTGTTCCGAGGCCATGTCTGTACATGCTAGGCTCGTCAAGTCAACCTAAGTGTTTGCATGTGTAAATCTGTCTTACACCCGTTGTATGTGAACGTTAGAATCTATCACACCCGATCATCACGTGGTGCTTCGAAACAACGAACTGTCGCAACGGTGCACAGTTAGGGGGAACACTTTCTTGAAATTATTTTGAGGGATCATCTTATTTACTACCGTTGTTCTAAGTAAACAAGATGCAAAACATGATAAACATCACATGCAATCAAATAATAAACGTGACATGATATGGCCAATATCACATAGCTCCTTTGATCTCCATCTTGGGGCTCCATGATCATCTTGTCACCGGCTTGACACCATGATCTCCATCATCATGATTTCCATCATCGTGTCTCCATGAAGTTGCTCGCCAACTATTACTTCTACTACTATGGCTAACGCGTTTAGCAATAAAGTAAAGTAATTTACATGACGTTTCTCAATGACACGCAGGTCATACAAAAAATAAAGACAACTCCTATGGCTCCTGCCGGTTGTCATACTCATCGACATGCAAGTCGTGATTCCTATTACAATAGCATGAACATCTCATACATCACATATAGATCATTCATCATTCATCACAACTTTGGCCATATCATATCACAAAGCACTTGCTGCAAAAACAAGTTAGACGTCCTCTAATTGTTGTTGCAAGTTTTACGTGGCTGAATTAGGGTTCTAGCAAGAACGTTTTCTTACCTACGTGAAAGCCACAACGTGATTTGTCAACTTCTATTTACCCTTCATAAGGACCCTTTTCATCGAATCCGCTCCAACTAAAGTGGGAGAGACAGACACCCGCCAGCCTCCTTATGCAACTAGTGCATGTTAGTCGGTGGAACCGGTCTCACGTAAGAGTACGTGTAAGGTTGGTCCGGGCCGCTTCATCCCACAATACCGCTGAAGCAAGATAAGACTAGTAGCGGCAAGAAAAGTTGACAAATCTACGCCCACAACAAATTGTGTTCTACTCGCGCAATAGAGAACTACACATAGACCTAGCTCATGATGCCACTGTTGGGGAACGTTGCAGAAAACAAAATTTTTCCTACGGTTTCACCAAGATCCATCTATGAGTTCATCTAGCAATGAGTCATGGGAGAGAGATTGTATCTACATACCACTTTGTAGATCACGAGCGGAAGCGTTCAACGAACGGGGATGAGCTAGTCGTACACGACGTGATCCAAATCACCGGAGATCCTAGCACCGAAAGGACGGCACCTCCGCGTTCAACACACGTACGGTCAGCGTAACATCTCCTTCTTCTTGATCCAGCAAGGCAAAGGAGAGGTTGGGGAAGAAGACTCCAGCAGCAGCACGACGGCGTGGTGATGGTGGAGCCGCAGTACTCCGATAGGGCTTCGCCGAGCTCTACGGAGGAGGAGGAGGTGTTGGAGAGGGAGAGGGAGGCGCCAGGAGCAAGCGTGCGCTGCCCTCCCCTCACCCCTCTATTTATAGGGGAAGGGGCAAGGGGGGCCGGCCCCTCTAGATGGGATCTAGAGGGGGGGCGGCGGCCAGGGAGGGGGAACTTGCCCCCCAAGCAAGGGGGGCGCCCCCTTTAGGGTTCCCCCCCAAACCCTAGGCGCATGGGCCCTTGGGGGGGAGGCGCACCAGCCCACTTTGGGCTGGTTCCCTTCCTCATACAGCCCATGAGGCCCTCCGGGAGAGGTGGCCCCTCCCGGTGGACCCCCAGAACCCCTTCGGTGGCCCCGGTACAATACCGATATGCCCCCGAAACTTCCCGGTGTCCGTATGACGACTTCCCATATATAAATCTTTACCTCCGGACCATTCCGAAACTCCTCGTGACGTCCGGGATCTCATCCGGGACTCCGAACAACATTCGGGTTACTGCATATACATATCTTCACAACCCTAGCGTCACCGAACCTTAAGTGTGTAGACCCTACGGGTTCGGGAGACATGCAGACATGACCGAGACGGCTCTCGGGCAATAACCAACAGCGGGATCTGGATACCCATGTTGGCTCCCACATGCTCCACGATGATCTCATCGGATGAACCACGATGTCGAGGATTCAATTAATCCCGTATACGATTCCCTTTGTCAATCGGTATTTTACTTGCCCGAGATTCGATCGTCGGTATCCCAATACCTCGTTCAATCTCGTCACCGGCAAGTCACTTTTCTCGTACCGTAATGCATGATCCCGTGATCAAACACTTTGATCACATTGAGCTCATTATGATGATGCATTACCGAGAGGGCCCGGTGATACCTCTCCGTCAAGCGGAGTGACAAATCCCAGTCTCGATCCGTGTCAACCCAACAGACACTTTCAGAGATACCCGTAGTATACCTTTATAGTCACCTAGTTATGTTGTGACGTTTGGCACACCCAAAGCACTCCTACGGTATCCGGAGTTACACGATCTCATGGTCTAAGGAAAGGATACTTGACATTGGAAAACTCTAGCAAACGAACTATGCGATCTTATGCTATGTTTAGGATTGGGTCTTGTCCATCACATCATTCGCCTAATGATGTGATCTCGTTATCAATGACATCCAATGTCCATAGTCAGGAAACCATGACTATCTGTCGATCAACGAGCTAGTCAACTAGAGGCTCACTAGGGACATATTGTTGTCTGTTATTCACACATGTATTACGATTTCTGGATAACACAATTATAGCACGAATAAAGACAATTATCATGAACAAGGAAATATAATAATAATGTTTTTATTATTGCCTCTAGGGCATATTTCCAACACATGAAGCACCTGCCTCTCATGTTGGGGGGCTCGGCCAGAGCATGGCTGAATAAGTTAGCACCTAGCAGCATTTACACTTGGGAAGATCTCGCCCGAGTGTTTGTCACGACATTTGAAGGAACATGCAAGCGACCGGCAGGGCTGACCGAACTGCGGTCTTGTGTGCAGAAGTCGAATGAAACTTTGAGGGGTTACATCCAGAGGTGGATCATGTTGCACCACACTGTAGAAAATGTGCCTGACCACCAAGTAGTCTGTGCCTTCAAGGAAGGCGTCAAGAATAGAGAACTGAATCTGAAATTCGGTCGAACCGGAGACGTGTCTCTGAATCGGATGATGGAGATTGCCACCAAGTACGCTAATGGAGAAGATGAGGATCGACTCCGGAGTGGCAAGCTCAACTCAATCGCCCAAGAAACCGGAGGAGGAAATTCAAATCGAAAGCAGAAGCGGAAAGCCGAGCCAGCTGCTCCTGGGGAAACCTTGGCTGTAACTTAAGGAAAGTTTAAGGGGAAACCCAAAGGGCCTTGGAACCCCAAGAAAGTTAAAGACCAAGACGGAAATGATGTGTTGGATTTGCCATGTCACATCCACACAAAGAAAGATGAAGAGGGTAAACTCATTTACCCGAAACATACCACTCGACAGTGCCGGCTCTTGATCTAGCAGTTCCAGGGCAAACAACCCAAAGATAAGGAAAAGGATTCGGACAAAGTTGAGGACAGGGAAGACAGTGATGATGGATACCCCCAGGTCAATTCCACCCTGATGATTTTTGCTGATGTTGAAAGCAAAAGTCGACTGAAAGTTATCAACCGTGAGGTGAATATGGTTGCTCCGGCGACACCCAGTTATCTGAAGTGGTCTTAGACTGCCATCACATTCGAGAAGCCCGATCACCCAACGCACATTGCCACCCCTGGGAGGCAAGCTTTGGTGGTCGACCCAGTTGTCGAAGGCATTCGACTGACCAAAGTCTTGATGGATGGTGGCAGTGGTTTGAACATACTATACGCAGAGACGTTAAAAGGGATGGGCATTCCGATGTCCAGGCTCAGTACCAGCAACATGAGTTTCCATGGAGTCATTCCTGGGAAGAAAACTGAGTCACTCGGTCAAATTGCTCTCGATGTGGTTTTTGGTGATTCCAAGAATTACCACAAAGAAAAGTTGACGTTCGAGGTTGTGGACTTCGAGAGTGCTTATCACGCTATTTTGGGCAGGCCAGCTTATGCACGCTTCATGGCTCGACCATGTTATGTGTGTCTCAAATTGAAGATGCCTGGTCCTAAAGGAGTGATCCCTGTTACAGGCAATCGGAAGAAGGCAGAAGAATGTTTTCAGAAAGGCTCAAAGATCGCTGATGCCCAGATGGCAGTAGTAGAGCTGCAGGAGTACCAGAAGACTGCTGAGTCGAGTGATTTGTTGCGAGCCAAGAAGCCCGCTACGGAATCAGCTTTCCAGTCGTCTGGCGAAACGAAGCCGGTTCACATTCACCCGACCGATCACAATGCTGCTCCGACTCATATCTCAACAACACTCGACTCCAAATAGGAAGAAGCGCTCATCCAGTTCCTCCGTGAGAACTGGGATATCTTCGCATGGAAGCCTTCTGACATGTCGGGTGTTCCCAGGGGGCGGGCTGAGCACCGCCTACGAGTTGACCCAAAAGTGAAACCTGGCAAAGAACATCTCCGACGGTCCACCGTCCAGAAGAGAAAGGCTATTAGTGAAGAGGTGGCTCGACTCTTAGCAGCGGAGTTCATCCAAGAGATTTACCACTCCGAGTGGCTCGCCAACGTTGTAATGGTCCCCAAGAGGGATAAGTCACTTTGCATGTGCATTGACTTTAAACATATCAATCGGGCCTGCCCGAAAGATCATTTTCCTCTCCCCCGCATCGATCAGATAGTCGACTCGACTGCGGGATGTGAGCGACTGTATTTTTTAGATGCCTATTCCGGGTACCACCAGATCCGTCTGAATGGACCCGACGAGATAAAAACAGCTTTCATCACTCCATTCGGGTGCTTCTGTTATGTTACCATGCCATTCGGCCTCAAGAATGCCGGAGCCACGTTCATGAGGATGATTCAGAAGTCTTTGCTCACTCAAATCAGTCGGAAAGTGGAAGCTTACATGGATGATATTGTGGTCAAGTCACGGAAGGGTTCCGACCTACTGACTGACCTTGCTGAAACCTTTGCCAACCTCAGAAGGTATGACATCAAGATTAATCCATCAAAGTGCACATTCGGAGTCCCTGGCGGTAAGTTACTCAGTTTTCTCGTTTCCTAACGGGGAATCGACGCCAATCCAGAAAAAGTTGGTACTATACTCCGGATGAAACGTCCTGTGCGTGTGCACGACGTCCAGAAGCTTACTGGTTGCTTGGCCGCTTTAAGTCGATTCATCTCTCGTCTTGGTGAAAAGGCATTGCCTCTTTACCGACTGATGAAGAAGTCAGACAAGTTCGAGTGGACTCCCGAAGCTGATGGAGCGTTTGCAGAGCTCGAAACTCTGCTCCCCACCCAGCCGGTGCTTGCTGCCCCAATCAGCAAAGAACCTTTACTGCTTTACATTGCAGCCACGGGACAAGTCGTCAGTACCGTACTTACGGTCGAGCGGGAAGAAGAAGGAAAAGCCTTTAAAGTTCAACGCCCGGTATATTATGTTTCCGAAGTTTTGACTCCATCAAAGCAAAGATATCCTCATTACCAGAAGCTTGTATATGGGATTTATATGACCACAAAGAAGGTTGCACATTACTTCTCTGACCATTCCATTACAGTCGTCAGCGACGCTCCATTGTCAGAGATTCTGCACAACAGAGATGCAACTGGTCGAGTGGCCAAATGGGCGATTGAACTCCTTCCTCTAGATATCAAGTTTGAGGCAAAGAAGACTATCAAGTCCCAAGCAATAGCAGATTTCATCGCCGAGTGCACTGAACAGCAATTACCGACTCAAGTTCACTCGGAGCACTGGACCATGTTCTTCGATGGGTCTAAGATGTTGAATGGTTCTGGCGCTGGGGTTGTATTGGTTTCCCCCCAGGGAGATAAGCTCAGATATGTTCTCCAGATTCACTTTGATTCCTCCAATAACGAAGCAGAATATGAAGCACTTTTGTATGGGTTGTGCATGGCCATTTCACTCAGCATCCGTCACCTCATGGTCTATGGCGACTCAGATTTGGTGGTTAATCAGGTGATGAAGGAGTGGGACGTTAGAAGTCCAGCAATGACTGGTTATTGCAATGTTGTGAGAAAGTTAGAGAAGAAATTCGAGGGGCTAGAGCTTCATCACATACCCCAACTGAAAAATCAAGCAGCTGATGATTTGGCGAAAATAGGTTCCAAAAGAGAAGCCATTCCCAACAATGTGTTTTTGGAACACATCCACACGCCATAAGTTCAAGAGGATCCTTTCAATGAAGAAGCCCCGCAGCCAAAAAGTGCCACAGATCCGACTGAAGTTGAAGTTCCAGCAGTGGTCGACCTGATCATGGAAGTCTTGGTCATCACTCCAGACTGTACGGTGCCATACATCGCGTACATCCTAAGGAAAGAACTCCCAGAGGACGAAGAAGAGGCCCGACAGATCGTCCGTCGATCCAAGGCCTTTACAGTCTAAAGGGACAATTGTATAGAGAAAGTGCGACTGGAGTCAGCCAGAAGTGTATAACACCAGAAGAAGGTCAAATAATCCTTGATGATATCCACTCGAGGACCTGTGGTCATCATGCGTCCTCCCGGACCATTGTGGCTAAAGCATACCGAGCGGGATTTTACTGGCCAAGAGCAAATGAAATGGCGAAAGAGATAGTCGACAAATGCGAAGGATGTCAGTTCTACTCCAACATCTCCCACAAACCCGCGTCAGCCCTGAAGACCATTCCACTCGTCTGGCCCATCGCTGTTTGGGGATTGGATATGGTTGGACCACTGAGAACAGGCAGGAGCGGATTCACTCATGTGCTAGTGGCAGTCGATAAGTTTACCAAATGGATTGAAGCTAAGCCTATCAAGAATCTCGATGCCTGCACTGCTATCAGTTTCATCAGAGAATTGATGTTCAGATATGGAGTTCCACATAGCATCATTACTGACAATGGGTCAAACTTTGATTCTGACAAGTTCAGAGCTTTTTGCGCCTCTCAAGGCACACGAGTCGACTACGCTTCAGTCGCTCACCCCCTGTCGAATGGACAAGCAGAAAGGGCAAATGGTCGGATTCTCAAAGGACTGAAACCCCGACTGATGCGCGATCTCAAGCACGCAGCACGCGCATGGGTCGACGAACTTCCATCAGTTCTTTGGGGATTGAGGACTACCCCGAATCGGTCGACTGGAAGAACCCCATTCTTTCTGGTCTACGGAGCTGAGGCAGTTTTGCCGAGTGACCTGCTTCACAATGCACCCCGAGTCGAGCTCTACTCTGAAGATGAAGCAGAACAAGCCCGGCAGGACGCAGTCGACCTCCTGGAAGAAGAAAGAGAAAGGGCCATGATCCGATCGACCATCTACCAGCAAGACTTGCGTCGATTCCATGCTAGAAATATGAAGAGTCGAGCCTTCCAAGAAGGAGACTTGGTCCTCCGAGTGGATCAACAGAAACCACACAAGCTTGCTCCTACTTGGGAAGGTCCCTTCATCGTCACCAGAGTCCTCCACAATGGAGCGTACCACCTTTACAACGTCGATCGCCAGATTGACGAGCCACGAGCTTGGAACGCGGAGCTACTCCGCCCCTTTTACACTTAAATACTCACTCGGATGAGATGTAATAAGAGATATCTCTGTAGTTTATTTATCAAAGACAAGAGTGTTATAATTTTCCTAGTGATTGTTGTTGCTTTAGTTTGCATGAGAAATCCCCCAGTGGGTGGCTTAGATGCGAATCCGTTTCGCCTAAGTTTGTAAAGAATCATACCGAGTGGTGAGCCAGCCTCCCACTCGGGGGCTTAGCTGCAGTCCAAGTACTCGCCTAAGTATTGAAAATCCTACCGAGTGGTGAGCCAGCCTCCCACTCGGGGGCTTAGCTGCAGCCCAAGTACTCGCATAAGTATTGAAAATCCTACCGAGTGGTGAGCCAGCCTCCCACTTGGGGGCTTAGCTGCAGTCCAAGTACTCGCCTAAGTATTGAAAATCCTACCGAGTGGTGAGCCAGCCTCCCACTCGGGGGCTTAGCTGCAGTCCAGTACTCGCCTAAGTTTTGAAAATCCTACCGAGTGGTGAGCCAGCCTCCCACTCGGGGGCTTAGCTGCAGTCCAATACTCGCCTAAGTTTTGAAAATCCTACCGAGTGGTGAGCCAGCCTCCCACTCGGGGGCTTAGCTGCGAACCCGTTTCGCCTAAGTGTTTGAAAATCCTACCGAGTGGTGAGCCAGCCTCCCACTCGGGGGCTTAGCTGCAGTCCAAGTACTCGCCTAAGTATTGAAAATCCTACCGAGCGGAGAGCAATCCTCCCACTCGGGGGCTTACCTGCAGTCCAAGTACTCGCCTAAGTATTCAAAATCCTACCGACTGGAGAGCAATCCTCCCACTCGGGGGCTTAGCTGCAGTCCAGTACTCGCCTAAGTTTTGAAAATCCTACCGAGTGGTGAGCCAGCCTCCCACTCGGGGGCTTAGCTGCAGTCAAGTACTCACCTAAGTATTGAAAATCCTACCGAGCGGAGAGCAATCCTACCACTCGGGGGCTTAGCTGCAGTCCAAGTACTCGCCTAAGTATTCAAAATCCTACCGAGTGGAGAGCAATCCTCCCACTAGGGGCTTAGGTGCAGTCCAGTACTCGCCTAAGTTTTGAAAATCCTACCGAGTGGTGAGCCAGCCTCCCACTCGGGGGCTTAGCTGGAATCCAGTACTCGCCTAAGTTTTGAAAATCCTACCGAGTGGTGAGCCAGCCTCCCACTCAGGGGCTTAGCTGCAGTCCAGTACTCGCCTAAGTATTTAAAATCCTACCGAGTGGAGAGCAATCCTCCCACTCGGGGGCCTAGCTGCAGTCCAAGTACTCGCCTAAGTATTTAAAATCCTACCGAGTGGAGAGCAATCCTCCCACTCGGGGGCTTAGCTGCAGTCCAAGTGCTTGCCTAAGTATTCAAAATCCTACCGAGTGGAGAGCAATCCTCCCACTCGGGGGCTTAGCTGCAGTCCAAGTACTCGCCTAAGTATTCAAAATCCTACCGAGTGGAGAGCAATCCTCCCACTCAGGGGCTCAGATGCAGTCCAAGCACTCGCCTAAGTATTTAAAATCCTACCGAGTGGAGAGCAATCCTCCCACTCGGGGGCTTAGCTGCAGTCCAAGCACTCGCCTAAGTATTTAAAATCCTGTCGATTAGAGTGCGATCCTCTCACTCAGGGGCTTAGCTGCAGTCCAAGTACTCGCCTAAGTATTTAAAATCCTACCGAGTGGAGAGCAATCCTCCCACTCGGAGGCTTAGATGCAGTCCAAGTACTCTCCTAGGTATTCGAAATCCTACCAAGTGGAGAGCAATCCTCCCACTCGGGGGCTTAGCTGCAGTCCAAGTACTCGCCTAAGTATTCAAAATCCTACCGAGTGGAGAGCAATCCTCCCACTCGGGGGCTTAGCTTCAGTCCAAGCACTCGCCTAAGTATTCAAAATCCTACCGAGTGGAGAGCAATCCTCCCACTCGGGGGCTTAGCTGCAGTCCAAGTACTCGCCTAAGTAGTCAAAATCCTACCGAGTGGAGAGCAATCCTCCCACTCGGGGGCTTAGCTGCAGTCCAAGCACTCGCCTAAGTATTTAAAATCATACTGAGTGGAGAGCAATCCTCTCACTCGGGGGCTTAGCTGCAGTCCAAGTACTCCCCTAAGTACGAAACCCATCCCGATCCGCAAGGACGATGAGGTGCAGGATGGCTGTTACCTTCTCCTCCGGAGCTTCTCCACAAGTACAACGTGTGCTCCATCCCTATTCGCAAGGACGACGAGGCGCAGGTCGACTGGATTTTCCACCTCAGAACTGCATCTCAAGCACAAAGTGTACTCCAAGCGAACAACAAGTTCCACTCGGCAGAGAATTCATGAAGAACGATAAACCAAGTTCAGATAAATCCTAAAGGTCCCAGACCGCAGATCAAAGTACTCGGGCATTCAGCCCGAAGGAGTTTAACGGTTACAAAATCCACTCGGCATTCCGAGGCAAATTTAAGGTGAGACAAAAGTTTGTTTACTCCGCGAGAGCAGGGCTGGCAGGCTCGACAAACTCGTCCAGGTAGACACTGTCGGCGATCCGAGTGGCATCAGCAATGAAATTTTCCATGAAAGATCGGAAATCATGCCTTTTGGTGTTGGCGACCTTGATCGCTGCCAGCTTATCTTCTCGCACCTCCTTACAGTGGATACGAACCAAAGACAGGGCCACATCAGCACCGCACCGGGTGGAAGACTTCTTTCACTCTGGCACTCGACCATGGATCTCGTTAAGCCGAGTCATCAGTGACTCAAGGTCACTCTGGAGCGTTGCCCTTGGCCAAAGTGTTGTGTCAATCCTTGACGTGGCGACCTTCAGTCGAACCAAGTAGTCAACAATGCCGTCGATGCGGGATTCCAGTCGGAGCAGATTCATAGCGGTTTCATCCTTCACAGGAGAGTTGATGGGGTCCAGGTTTGGCTCAATCCGTCCAGTCTCCTCCTCAAAGTCTCTGCAAAATTCTGCATGCACAATCCAAGGATAAGTCAGTTTTTCGTATGACGATTCGACGAAGAAAAACTCAGTCGGAGCAAAATATATACCTTCAAGCTTGATGAACAACTTCTTGGCAAGACTCCTCAGATAGCTTTCCAGATCGTCCCTCCTGCGAGCGATGCCTTCCATCTTCTCATTCAGGGCGACCTTGTCCTTCTTCAAGCGCGTGACTTCCTTGTTGGCCGCGTCCAGGGCAGATTTCATCTTGGTGTTCTCTTCTTCCAATTGGCCGACTGAAGCCAGTTTCTGTTCAGCCAGAGCAGTTTTATCTTCAGCCTCCTTCTGAGCAGCAGCCAGATCTTGATCCTTCTTCGCCAGAGCTTGGTTCAGTTTTTCTGAAAAGAAATGATGCTTAATTCAGAAAGAACGGAAGGAAATCCAAACTTAGGACAAACCAGTCGACAGAACCGTCTTACCATTGGCATCGTCCTTGGCCTTATGCAGCTCTGTCTTGGCCAGTTCCAAGTCAAGGTTGAGTTGGATCTGCTGTTTCCCCAAGTCAACGAAGTGAGCTCCAAGATCACAAGATTTCTGGAATCGGGGAGGAAGAGTTATTTTACAGAGGAAAACTACAAAGACAATAAATACTAAGACTACAGTCGAATGCCAGCAGTCCACCCTAGTCTCGGGGACTACACCCGGTGGGTGCACTTAGCGTGCCCCCACTGGTTCAGTTAGCTTTCGGCGAGACCTTTTCGGCGCAAGTGCAAAAAAAAGAGAGAAGAAAAGACAGCAACAGACAAGCTCTTTAGACCATAGTCGACTGCCAGCAATCGACCACGGTCTCGGGGACTACACCTAGTGGGTGCACTCAGCGTGCCCCCACTGGTTCCAATATTCCATTCGGAATGGCCTGCTCAGACCGAGTGAAGCAACACAGTATAAAGACTACAGTCGACTGCCAGCAGTCCACTGTAGTCTCGGGGACTACACCCAGTGGGTGCACTCGGCGTGCCCCCACTAGTCTAAAACTTCAAACAACAAAAATTCAGCGCAAGGTATGGATTTGATCAGTGACAGTTCGAAACACCCAGTGGGTGTGCAGATGCAAAGATCCTTGGAAAGAGAGTTCTTCAGGTACCATATCCTAACAGAGCAAGCCAAGAAAATCAGTCGACGGGCGGCTAACCTGAACATTGCTTTGGAGAGCTGAGCTGGCATCGTAGGCAGCCTGACTGGCATCCCGTACCGTCTTCATCTTCTCCATCATAATACCTGCTTGGCATATGGCCTCCCTGGCAGCACTCACTTCGTCCTCTGGGACATGATGGGTGGAAAAAACCGAAGGTGGATCGATAGGAGCTTGAGCAATCGACAAAGAAGGCAGGGCACTCGACAATGGTATGGCGAAGGTAACAGAAGCCCGATTGGCATCACCAGCGTCCTGAACGACTGGTTCTGCTATCGGCGTCGACTGTGCCACCTTGTCTGCAGGAGCTCTCCTATTTTTCCTTGTCAAAGGTCTCTCAGGCTCTTCATCGTCATCATCGGGGAGGTCAATAATGTTAGGAGCTGTTCAAAGATCAATCGCCAAAATTACATCACCCAATGGTATATATTACAGTTGAGTCGACCAAATGAAGACAGAATGTCAGAAATCATACCCAGATTGGAAGTGACTGCATCCTCCATTGCCTCATCCTCATCCCTGTAAACTGAAGTCCCGGAAGTAGCAGCGCTGCTAGTTCCAAAGTTCAACTGGTTAAATCAAGGAAAAATAAACGGCACTGAGCGTCGAGTGAATACAAAGGGAGACACTCACGCAGAAGCGACGGGAATGTCAATCTCGATCTTCGGCAACGCCTTCAGAGGTTTCTGCTCCGCAACTTTGGGCTGCTTTGACGCTTTTTCAGTCGGGGTCGGGGAAGATGTCCGAGGACGCTTTGAAGACTGGCCAATCTGAGCAATCGCCTTTTCACGAGCGCTCGGCCGGTCTTGGTCAATCTTGGATCGCCTCTCCCTGCGCGGAGGTGACTCGACTTCTTCTTCGTCACTTGAGTCGTCACTTTCCTCGTCCCCTTCCCCGTCAGAATGCAAGTCGCCACTATCTCCACCGCTCGCCTCTCCTTCCGGATCCTGCTCTTGCTCTCCGTTGGGCATTGAGTACATGTCGGTAAGGGCCTGGAAGAAAGCAGGAAGAATAAAAGTCAGTCGACGCAGCATAAACAGCCGCGCGAGTGAATCCAGATCATAATCAGAAGTTCAGTATCGAACCTTGTCTGGTTCATGGGACTGGTCGAATGGAAGAACTCTCCTGGCTCCCCTGGGGTTATCCTAGTTTCCGGTGATGCCCGTCAACCACCCCTCCAGCGTGTCATCCTCCACCTCCTCCGGGTGGATCCGAGTGGTGTCCTCAGTTCCCGAATACATCCACATCGGATGGTCTCGAGCTTGAAGTGGCTGAATGCGTCGCCGGAGGAAGACCTCCAGGAGATCCATGCCAGTGACCCCGTCGCGGATAAGCTGAACTACTCGTTCAACCAGCACCTTAACCTGCGCTTTCTCCTCCGGGGTCACCTTCAAAGAGGAGGGCTTGTTCACTCGGTCCATGGAAAAAGGAGGGAGTCCAGTCGACTGCCCTGGCGTCGGCTGGTCTTTGCAGTAAAACCAGGTCGACTGCCATCCACGGACCGAGTCGGGAAGAATCATGGCCGAAAAGGAACTTTTCCCTCTCATCTGAACCCCAAGACCCCCAGACATCTGAATCACTTGTGTTCTCTCGTCACTCGGATTGGCCTTTTTCACCGTCTGAGAGCGACAGGTGAAAATGTGCTTGAAAAGACCCCAGTGAGGCCGACAACCCAAGAAATTCTCGCACAAAGATACGAAAGCGGCGAGGTACACGATGGTATTGGCAGTGAAGTGGTGGAGTTGTGCCCCAAAGAAATTCAGAAATCCCCGAAAAAAAGGGTGAGGAGGCAGAGAAAACCCGCGGTCGACGTGAGTGGCAAGGAGAACGCACTGACCCTCCCGAGGCTGCGGCTCGGATTCCTTCCCCGGAAGCCTCGCTGATCCATGGGGGATCAGTCCTCCGTCAGCTAGGTCGTCGAGGTCTTCTTGGTGGATCGTCGAGCGGATCCAGTCGCCCTGGATCCAGCCCTTCGGCAGACCGTCCTCAAGGAGGATCCGCCCCGGCTGGTCGCCTTCCCCTTCGCCTTCGTCGTCGCCTTCTTCGCCCGTTCTAGGGCCACTGTCTTCTCCTTCCCCATCGTCACCGGCGAGACACGTACGGAGCAGCAGCACTGGGGCGAGAGCGAGCGCGGCAGAGGAGTCTGAGGAGAAGAGGAGGAAATGAGAACGCACTGTTCAAAGACCCTCGTCCGGTGCCTTATATGAGGTTACTTCCGAGTGACTGACTGGTAGGCCCGGGCGATCCAGTCAAATCCCGCAACAGTCGCATGCGCGATACGTGGCGAAAAAGGTGGCGTGGAGATCGAGGCGGCACTGCTCTATCCCATCCGATTACTGCGGCCTCCTCCGTCCCGCGCGCTTCCCAAAATTTGAATCCCGCTAAATCCGCGAGCGGCAGTGCAACATGACAGCCGGAAGATCTCCTCCACACCGTCACTCGGAGCTCTTCAAGTAAATAAACTCATTCGACAAAAATGAAGAATGGATCAAGGCGACTGGAAAAGAAGTTGGTAATGACGCCCAGGTTCATTGATCCAAGACAAGCTATACTCATGACACGAAGAATGGGTCGGACGAGTGTTCAACTCCTTCCCCATTCAAACCTCGATCCATTCGGGGGCTAATGATGAAGCTATGTACCTAGGGTAGGTTCATGGAGCTGTCCAAACTACCCTCCCCAAGGAAATCCCTAGAAGAAATCACCTTTCAATCGACTTGGAGGTGTTCACTCGACGGACTCGAAGACACTCGACCATGAAGCAATCACTCGACCAAGATCCAACCACTTGACGACCAAGAGACCTAAAGCCGCTCCGCACGCTAACGGTCGGTCATTGAATAGCTTTGATGGTCATCATAGCACTTTATTAGAGGCGTTACTAGTAACGCCCAGCCTTAATGTACTTACCCTGCATAACTGAGGGCCGGAGGGGTCTGGCGAACTCTATATAAGCCACCCCCTCCTCAGTGTAAAGGGTTCGCACCCCTGTAATTCATACACACATAATCCAGTCGACCGCCTCCGGGCTCCAAGACGTAGGGCTATTACTTCTTCTGAGAAGGGCCTGAACTCGTAAACATCGTGTGCTTATAACTACTCCATAGCTAAGATCTTGCCTCTCCATTCCTACCCCCCTACATTACTGTCAGAGTTAGAACCACGACACTGCCCCATTGTGGAAGTTTGCAAGCAAAAGTGAAATCCTCTAAGTCCATGGTATAAGATTTGTCATAAAGATCAAACATGACTGTTGGAGAATTACGTGAAGATGAAAACTCAAACCTCCTCACAAATGAACTATTGAGTTGATGGTACTGTGGGCATTTGTCTGCCTCAAAGTCCACAAGATCGGCGTTACACAAATATGCGTTAAATTCTTCTTTGATTCCCGCTCGATCCATAAAATTTTCTGAAGGCCATTCATAGGGCCGTACTGGAGCGTCCCTTGGGGGCTCCTCATCAGCATCACGCATTGCAATCCTGGGTCCTTGCTTCCTAGAAGAACCACCTTGGAACATTTTCCTAAGCATATTGCTTCCTCTGAAAAATTTCTGAATTTTTTTAGTAACTTCAAATAAAAGTGAACAAAGCTCAACAGAATTGATAGCAACAACTCCTACAAGTGCCTAGGGCCTTTATCAAGCATTAGAACTACTTGGAACCAAATAAATTTGACATGCAAGCTCAAGAACATGGTCACCTATGCAGCACAAATTTGCAATGAATAAAGCACTAGAACAAAAACTAATTGGACCGATGGAGGAGTCACATACCAAGGAACAATCTCCGCAAGCAGTTTTGCGAGAGGTGCTTTGAGCAAGGAGATCGAAAATCACAGCAAGAGCTAGAACTCGTGCTTGAACTGGTTATTCGTGTTTGTGGGAGGAAGAAGAAGAGGATGGGTGCAGGAATAAGTGGAGGAGGGCCACCGTGGGCCCACGAGGCAGGGGGCGCGCCCTGGGAGGTAGGGCGCGCCATCCACCCTCGTGGCCAGGTGGCAGCTCCCCCCGCGGTGTTTTTAGTACCATAAATCCTCAAATATTCCCGAAAAAACATATTAAATTGGCATGGCATTTGGAGGACTTTTATTTTCGGGGTATTTTTATATTGCAGAGATAAATCAGAAAACAGATAGAAAAATACTAGTTTTACTTTATTTCAACTAAATAACAGAAAGTACAAAGAGGGTACAGAAGGTTGTGCCTTCTAGTTTCATCCATCTCATGCTCGTCCAAAGGAATCCACTAACAAGGTTGATCAGGTCTTGTTAACAAACTCATTCCGATTAACATGAAACCAGAGAAATTTCGAATAACACTATGTTACCTCAACGGGGATATGCACATCCCCAATAATAAGAATATCATATTTCTTTTTGACAGTAGGAAGAGGAAATTCAAAACCTCCAATAATAATCGATGGAATTTCTCCAATAGAGTTGATATTATGAACTTGAGGTTGTTTCCTCGAAAAGTGTATTGTATGCTCATTACCATTAACATGAAAAGTGACATTGCCTTTGTTGCAATCAATAACAGCACCTGCAGTATTCAGAAAAGGTCTTCCAAGAATAATAGACATACTATCGTCCTCGGGAATATCAAGAATAACAAAGTCCATTAAAATAGTAACGTTTGCAACCACAACAGGCACATCCTCACATATACCGACAGGTATAGCAGTTGATTTATCAGCCATTTGCAAAGATATTTCAGTAGGTGTCAACTTATTCAAGTCAAGTCTATGATATAAAGAGAGAGGCATAACACTAACACCGACTACAAGATCACATAAAGCAGTTTTAACATAGTTTCTTTTAATGGAGCATGGTATAGTAGGTACTCCTGGATCTCCAAGTTTCTTTGGTATTCCACCCTTAAAAGTATAATTAGCAAGCATGGTGGAAATTTTAGCTTCTGGTATCTTTCTTTTATTTGTAACAATATCTTTCATATACTTAGCATAAGGATTCATTTTGAGCATATCAGTCAATCGCATAGGCAAAAAGATAGGTCTAATCATTTCAGCAAAGCGCTCAAAATCCTCATCATCCTTTTTCTTGGATGATTTCGGAGGAAAAGGCATGGATTTCTGAACCCAAGGTTCTCTTTCTTTACCATGTTTCCTAGCAACAAAGTCTCTCTTATCATAACGTTGATTCTTTGATTGTGGGTTATCAAGATCAGCAGCAGGTTGAACTTCTACATCATTATCATTACTAGGTTGAGCATCATCATCAACATCATCATTAGCATTTTCATTAGGTTCATGTTCATTACCAGATTGTGTTTCAGCATCAGAAATAGATATATCGTTTGGATTATCATGTGGTTCAGCAATAGGTTCACTAGAAGTTTGCAAAGTCCTATCATTTTTCTTTTTCTTCTTTTTAGAAGAACTAGGTATATCAATATTATTTATCTGAGAATCTTGCTCAATTCTCTTAGGGTGGCCTTCAGGATACAAAGGTTCTTGAGTCATTCTACCAGTTCTAGTAGCCACTCTAACAGCATAATCATTTTTCTTACTATTCATTTCATCGAGCAATTCTTTTTGAGCCTTCAATACTTGTTCTACTTGAGTGGTAACCATAGAAGCATGTTTGCTAACAAGTTTAAGTTCACCTCTAATATTAGCCATATAATCACCCAAGTGTTTAATCATATAAGCATTGTGTTTTAATTGTCTACCAAAATAAGCATTAAAGTCTTCTTGCTTAAACCTAAAGTTATCAAACTCATCCAAGCACTGACTAGCCATTTTGGTAGGAGGGACTTCAGCTTTATCATATCTATAGAGAGAATTTACCTTTACTACCTGTGTCGGGTTATTAAGACCGGGAGGTTCTTCAATAGGTAATGGATCGAGATCATATGTTTCTTCAACAGGCGGTAAATTAAGACCATGTATTTCTTCAATAGGAGGTAAATTCTTAACATCTTCAGCTTTAATACATTTTTCTTTCATATATTTCTTTGCCTCTTGCATATCTTCAGGACTGAGAAATAGAACACCTCTCTTCTTCGAAGTTGGTTTAGGAATAGGATCATTAATTGGAGCAGGAGCTGGCTCAGGAGGTGCACAATTATTTTCATTTGTCAACATATTATTCAATAAAATTTTATCTTCATCCGGTGTTCTTTCCCTGAAAAGAGAACTAGCACAACTATCCAGGTAATCTCTGGAAGCATCGGTTAGTCCATTATAAAAGATATCAAGTATTTCATTTTTCTTAAGAGGATGATCAGGCAAAGCATTAAGTAACTTGAGAAGCCTCCCCCAAGCTTGTGGGATACTCTCTTCTTCAATTTGCACAAAGTTGTATATTTCCTTTAAAGCAGCTTATTTCTTATGAGCAGGGAAATATTTAGCAGAGAAGTAATAATCATATCCTGGGGACTACGCACACAACCAGGATCAATAGAATTAAACCATATCTTAGCATCACCCTTTAATGAGAACGGAAATATTTTAAGTATATAAAAGTATCGAGATGTCTCATCATTAGTGAACAGGGTGGCTATATCATTTAATTTAGTAAGATGTGCCACAATAGTTACAAATTCATGGCCATGAAAAGGATCAGATTCAACCAAAGTAATTATATCAGGATCAACAAAAAATTCATAATCCTTATCGGGAACACAAATAGGTGAAGTAGCGAAAGCAAGGTCAGGCCTCATTCTATCTCTAGGAGATTCCTTGTTCCATTTAATTAATAGCCTTTTGAGTTCGCGGCTATCTCTGCAAGCTAAATTAGCGGCAGAAGATTCCATATCAAAAACATAACCCTCGGGAATAACAGGCCTATCTTCATCATCACTTTCATCAATATAATCAGATTCAATAATTTTTTCTCTCTAGCCCTAGCAATTTGTTCATCAAGAAATTCACTAAGGGGCACAGTAGTATCAAGCATAGAAGTAGTTTCATCATAAGTATCATGCATAGCAGAAGTGGCATTATCAATAACATGCGACATATCAAAACGAATAGCAGAAGCAGGTTTAGGTGTCGCAAGCTTACTCATAACAGAAGGTGAATCAAGTGCAGAGCTAGATGGCAGTTCCTTACCTCCCCTCTTAGTTGAGGGATAAATTTTTGTTTTCTCGTCTTTCAAGTTCTTCATAGTGTCCAGCAGATATAAATCCCAAGTGACTCAGAGAATAGAGCTATGCTCCCCGGCAACGGCGCCAGAAATTGGTCTTGATAACCCACAAGTATAGGGGATCGCAACAGCTTTCGAGGGTAGAGTATTCAACCCAAATTTATTGATTCGACACAAGGGGAGCCAAAGAATATTCTCAAGTATTAGCAACTGAGTTGTCAATTCAGGCACACCTGGATAACTTAATATCTGCAGCAAAGTATTTTGTAGCAAAGTAATATGATAGTGGTGGTAACGGTAACAAAAAGAGTAATGAAAGCAAAGTAATATTTTTGGTGTTTTGTAGTGATTGTAACAGTATCAACGAGAAAGTAAATAAGCGTAAACCAGTATATGGAAAGCTCGTAGGCATTGGACCGGTGATGGAGAAGTATGCCGGATGTGGTTCATCATGTAACAGTCATAACATAGGGTGACACATAACTAGCTCCAATTCATCAATGTAATGTAGGCATGTATTCCGAATATAGTCATACGTGCTTATGGAAAAGAATTTGCATGACATCTTGTCCTACCCTCCCGTGGCAGCGGGGTCCAAATGGAAACTAAGGGATATTAAGGCCTCCTTTTGATAGAGAATCGGAACAAAGTATTAGCACATAGTGAATACATGAACTCCTCAAACTATGGTCATCACCGGGAGTGGTCCCGATTATTGTCACTTCGGGGTTGCTGGATCATAACACATAGTAGGTGACTATAGACTTGCAATATAGGATCAAGAACACACATATATTCATGAAAACATAATAGGTTCAGATCTGAAATCATGGCACTCGGGCCCTAGTGACAAGCATTAAGCATAGCCAAGTCATAGCAACATCAATCTTAGAACATAGTGGATACTAGGGATTAAACCCTAACAAAATTAACTCGATTACATGATAGATTTCATCCAACCCATCACCGTCCATCAAGCCTACGATGGAATTACTCACGCACGGTGGTGAGCATCATGAAATTGGTGATGGAGGATGGTTGATGATGACGACGGCGACGAACCCCCCTCTCCGGAGCCCCGAACGGACTCCAGATCAGCCCCCCCGAGAGGTTTTAGGGCTTGGCGGCGGCTCCGTATCGTAAAACGCGATTATTGCTTCTCCTTGATTTTTTTTCTCCCCAAAAGCAAATATATAGAGTTGGAGTTGGCGTCGGAGGAGCTCCAGGGGGCCCACGAGGTACGGGGCGCGCCCTAAGGGGGAGGGGGCGCCCCCACCCTTGTGGACAGGATGTGGGCCCCCTGGTCTTCATCTTTGGCAAGGATTTTTTATTATTTTTAACTTGACGTTCCATGGAGTTTCATGTCATTCCGAGAACTTTTGTTTTCTACACATAAAACAACATCATGGCAATTCTGCTGAAAACAGCGTCAGTCCGGGTTACTTCCATTCAAAGCATGCAAGTTAGAGTCCCAAACAAGGGCAAAAGTGTTTGGAAAAGTAGATACGACGCCGACGTATCATCATGCTAGTTGAGTAGTTGTGAATTTGAGAAATACTTGTGTTAAAGTTTGTGATTCCCGTAGCATGCACGTATGGTGAACTGTTATGTGATGAAGTCGGAGCATGATTTATTTATTGATTGTCTTCCTTATGAGTGGCGGTCGGGGATGAGCGATGGTCTTTTCCTACCAATCTATCCCCCTAGGAGCATGCGCGTAATACTTTACTTTGATAACTTGTAGATTTTTGCAATAAGTATATGAGTTCTTTATGACTAATGTTGAGTCCATGGATTTTACGCACTTTCCTTCCTTCCACCATTGCTAGCCTCTCTAATACCGCGCACCTTTCGCCAGTATCATACACCCACCATATACCTTCCTCAAAACAGCCACCATACCTACCTATCCTGGCATTTCCATAGCCATTCCGAGATATATTGCCATGCAAGTTTCCACCGTTCCGTTTTATTATGACACACTCCATCATTGTCATATTGCTAGCATGATCATGTAGTTGACATCGTATTTGTGGCAAAGCCACCTTTCATAATTCTTTCATACATTTCACTCTTGATTCATTGCATATCCCGGTACACCGCTGGAGGCATTCATATAGAGTCATATTTTGTTCTAAGCATTGAGTTGTAAGAAAAATAAAAGTGTGATGATCATCATTTTTAGAGCATTGTCCCAAGTGAGGAAAGGATGATGGAGACTATGATTCCCCCACAAGTTGGGATGAGACTCCGAACGAAAAAAAGAGGCAAAAAAAGGCCCCAAAAATGAGAGAAAAAGAGAGAAGGGACAATGTTACTATCCTTTTACCACACTTGTGCTTGAAAGTAGCACCATGATCTTCATGATAGAGAGTCTCTCATGTTGTCACTTTCATATACTAGTGGGAATTTTCATTATAGAACTTGGCTTGTATATTCCAATGATGGGCTTCCTCAAAATGCCCTAGGTCTTCGTGAGCAAGCGAGTTGTATGCACACCCACTTAGTTTCTTTTATTGAGCTTTCATATACTTATAGCTCTAGTGCATCCGTTGCATGGCAATCCCTACTCACTCACATTGATATCTATTGATAGGAATCTCCATAGCCCGTTGATACGCCTAGTTGATGTGAGACTATGTTCCCCTCTTTTTTGTCTTCTCCACAACCACCCTTCTATTCCACATATAGTGCTATATCCATGGCTCACGCTCATGTATTGCGTGAAGATCGGAAAAGTTTTGAGAATGTCAAAAGTATGAAACAATTGCTTGGCTTGTCATCGGGGTTGTGCATGATTTAAATACTTTGTGTGGTGAAGATAGAGCATAGCCAAACTATATGATTTTGTAGGGATAACTTTCTTTGGCCATGTTATTTTGAGAAGACATGATTGCTTTGTTAGTATGCTTGAAGTATTGTTATTATTTTTATGTCAATATGAACTTTTGTCTTGAATATTTCGGATGTGAATATTCATACCACAATTAAGAAGAGTTACATTGAAATTATGCCAAGTAGCACTCCGCATCAAAAATTCTTTTTTACCATTTACCTACTCGAGGACGAGCAGGAATTAAGCTTGGGGATGCCTGATACGTCTCCAACGTATCTATAATTTTTGATTGCTCCATGCTATATTATCTACTGTTTTGGACCATATTGGGCTTTATTTTCCACTTATATATTACTTTTGGGACTAACCTATTAACCGGAGGCCCAACCCAGAATTGCTGGTTTTTGCCTATTTCAGTGTTTCGAAAAAACAGAGTCCAAACGGAATGAAACCTTCGGGAACGTGATTTTCTCACCGAATATGATCCAGGAGACTTGGACCCCACGTCAAGAAAGAAGGAAGGTGGCCACGAGGGTGGGGGCGCCCCCCTAGGGCGCGCCCCCTGCCTCGTGGGCCCCCATTTGCTCCATCGACGTACTCCTTCCTCCTATATATACCTACGTACCCCGAAACGATCAGATACAGAGCCAAAAACCTAATTCCACCGCCGCAACCTTCTATACCCACGAGATCCCATCTTGGGGCCTGTTCTAGAGCTCCGCAGGAGAGGGCATCCACCACGGAGGGCTTCCACGTCATCATAGCCCCTCCGATGAAGTGTGAGTAGTTTACCTCAGACCTTCGGGTCCATAGTTAGTAGCTAGATGGCTTCTTCTCTCTTTTTGGATCTCAATACAATGTTCTCCTTGTAAGTGCATTTAGTGCCCCTTAGTGATTTTGGTGTATTGGAGACTTATAGGTTAAGTATCTAATGTGTTTATGAGTGTACACAGGTCTATATGTCTATGAGGAGTTTGTTGTTTACAGAGAAAGTCGACCCCTAAAAATGAAGTTCTTCGACTGAAGACTTTGATATTTTGAAGAATTTGACTGAAGACTTTCTCAATTTCCTCAGTTCAATTTCTTCAGTCTGTTTGTCTTCATCTTGTGCTATCCTATGTTTACGCTTTCTGTACTCTGTGTTTGTCTTCATTTCATCATGATGACCATGCATGTAATCTGCTATGTTTACTTCTGAGTACTTATTCCGCTGATAGTAGTTCTTTGCTAAGGAATTTCCTCACGAGCAAATTCCTCAGTGAAGAATTTCATAAAAATCGCCTATTCACCCCCCTCTAGTTGATATAACGCACTTTCAATTGGTATCAGAGCAAGGTTCTCCCTTGTTCTGTGTGATTTTGGTTTAACCACCTGGAGTTTTAGTTATGTCGACCGCAGATATGAAGAAAGTGCCATGCCCCATCTTTGACGGTCACGAGTATCCCAAATGAAAGGCTATGATGAAGAAGCGTCTCGTGGTGATGGACAGCGAGCTTTGGACCGTCACTGAGATTGGTCTAACCGACCTGTGCAAGATGGCGGAAGCTGATGACATTCGCAAGTATACTCAACTCAACCTCACAGCGAAGGCCGTCATCTGCTCCAGTCTGTCTCGAAACTAGTTCAGAAACATCATGCATCTCGATCAGGCGAAGCTTATCTGGGACCGTCTCTCTGATGTCTATGAAGGCCATCGAACCTGTCATGATCCTTGGTTCGAGGACTTCAAGGAATCTCTCAAGTCAATGACATTTGAACCAGAATCATCATCCTCCTCACCATGTCTCATGGCAGATGGTGAACAGGTAACTGAATGCTATCTGTCTGAATCCAGTGATGATGAATCTGGTGATGAATTTGGACCCAGCTATGTCAAACTTGCCTCACTTGCTGCTAAACAAGAAAGAGCTTTGGAAAGAGCTAATAACATGCTTAGTAAGAGCAATGGTATGTTGAGTGAAGAAACGGATCAATCACAAGCTTTGGCTGAAAGTCTTTAGAGTCTTCATTCTAAGCATGACTCTCTTCAAGATCAGCATAACTCTCTCTTGTCTGATTTTGAGAAGATAAGAGTGAGTTATGAAGATCTTCAGCAGGAGCGTGATTCATTACTTGCTCAACAAATCAGCGTTGCTCAGGAAGAATTTATTCCTCCATGTTTAAAATGCATTGAACGAGAATCTGCTAATTCTTCACCTGAATGTTCAAATGCTTCTAATGTTACAAATTCTTCACCTGTCTCTGCTATCACTAATTCCTCATCTAAGGACATTACTAGTATTACTGACGATGCAGGGCTGAAGGAATTGTACATGACAGGCATGTACAAAAGCCTCAAAGGGCATCAAACTCTTTGTGATGTGCTTAAAAAACAGATCCTCAACAGGAACCCTAGGAAAGAGGGTATTGCCTTTGAGAGGAAACTCACTGCTGATGGCACATATTGGAAGCCTGAGCAGTACCCCAAAACCTCATGGGTTGCTGCAAAGGGACCTCCAGTTGATCCATCTAATTTATCTGGCTTTACATGTGAATCTTCTCATTCTTCTGATGAGTCATTTGACTCCAACTATAAACTGTTCAAAAATCAGAATGGTGAAGTATTTGCTAGATATGTTGGCACTAACTGCAGGAATGGTTCCCCTGTGAAGAAAATCTGGGTTCCCAAAAGGTGCCTTGAAAGTCTTCAAGTGAATGTCCTCATGACACCACCTGTGAAGAAAAGGAACCCTAGATCAAATTCTTCATATGGACCAAATTCTTCATATGGATCCATGTCCTCATACGGACCAAATTCCTCAAGGGGATCAAATTCCTCACATGGATCGAAGTCCTCATATGAACATCATCGTGCTAACAACTCTGTTTCGCAGGGAAGAGCCAAGGGCTATGAATATGAGCATTATTCTTCTAATCATTATGTTCATAAGTCCTCGAAGAATTTCTCTGCTTATGCATATGCTTACCCTAACCCCTCTTATGTGAAACGAAATGGTTTGGCTGCTTTGCCACCATTCTCATATGGAGCTCGCAGAGTGATGAACTCTTTACCACCCCTTCAGATGTGGGTGGTGAAGAAAAAGAACTAATATCTTCTGCAGGGTTAGGTCTCCAGACGTATTGTAACGTCTGAAGAATTTGCTGGGGACCTGACAAAATGCCTGAAAGGACGCAGGCTAACCATGATGAAATGAACCTTCATTTCACACGTCCTCCCTCTGTTTTTTCTGTTCTACTGCTTGATGAAATTGATCTGATGAATTGTGATATCATATTGTTCACTGCTGAAGTATATGAGGTCGTAAGTTGCACTAATTCATCTGCAGGATGATCAACCCAAAGCCACTGAATGGATACTTGATAGTGGATGTACAAATCACATGACCGGTGACAGGAATCTGTTGATGGATGCTCCCTTATCAGCGTCACTCATGAAGCATATCATCTTCGCTGATAAAAGCAAAAGTCAGGTATTGGGTCTAGGTAAGGTTGCTCTCACAAAGGATCGACACATGGACAAAGTCATGCTTGTTGAGTCCTTAGGATACAATCTTATGTCTGTCTCAATGCTTTGTGATCTTGATATGGTTGTTGTCTTTGGCAAGTATCGTTGTGTGGTGATTATGGAAGCTGACAAATCCAAAGTCTTCGAAGGCTTTAGGAAAGGAGACTTGTATATTGTTGATTTCTCTGCAGATTCACAACCAGCCGTGTGCCTACTCGCAAAAGCTTCAGAAGGATGGCTATGGCATCGACGACTTGGTCATGCAGGCATGAGGAATTTGAACACGCTTGCGAAGAAGAAGCATGTCATTGGCATTGAGAATGTCAAATTCCTCAAGGATCACCTGTGCGGTGCCTGTGAAGCTAGAAAGATGACAAAGGCCAAGCATCCAGCGAAGACTATCATGACCACTACTCGTCCATTCGAATTGCTTCACATGGATCTCTTCGGTCCTAATCATTATTCCTTTGTTTCAAATGAAGCATCTCAATATGGCTTTGTTATTGTTGATGATTACTCTCGTTACACATGGGTACACCTTGTCTCTTACAAAACTGAAGTGCATGAAGTCTTCAAACGTTTTTCCTCGAGGGCTTCAACCAACTTTGGTGTGAAGATCAAGCACATCAGAAGTGACAATGGCACTGAGTTCAAGAATTCGGGTCTCGATGACTATCTTGATGAACTTCGTATTACTCATGAGTTATCTGCTCCTTATACTCCTCAACAGAATGGCATCATGGAGCGCAAGAACAGGACTCTTGCTGAGATGGCTCGCACTATGCTCGATGAGTACAAAACCCCTCGTCATTTCTGGGTTGATGCAATTGATACTGCGTGCCATATCATCAACAGAGTATATCTTCACAAATTCTTCAAGACGACTGCCTATGAACTCCTCACTGACAAGAAACCCAATGTGAGTTATTTCAAAGTCTTCGGTGCTAAATGCTGGATTAGAGATCCTCATCACAACTCTAAATTTGCACCGAAAGCACATGAAGGTTTTATGCCTGGTTACGGAAAGGACTCGCACACCTACAGAGTCTTCAACAATGTTCTTCACAAGATTGTTGAAACTGTAGATGTGCGGTTCGATGAAACTAATGGCTCGCAAAGAGAGCACCTACCTTCTGTGTTAGATGAACCAGCACCTGAGGATTCTATCAAGCACAAGGCTACTGAAGATGTCATTCCTACTGAAGAATTTGCTGAAGAATTCATTCCAGAACGTGAAGAACGTCGAGCTGATGCACCTGAAGAAAATGCTGAGGAAATTGATGTTGAAGAAAATGCTGATCAAATTCCTCAACGACAACCAGCTCACCCTCGCGTTGCAAAAGAAGTGCAAGTGGGGAAGATCATCGATGACATTAGAGCACCAGGTCCTCTCACACGCTCAAAAGCTTCGCATCTATCTAACTTTTGTGGGCACTTTGCTTTTGTCTCTATCACAGAGCCCTCTAAGGTAGATGAAGCATTTCTGGAGCCTGAGTGGATTCAGGCCATGCAAGAAGAATTACATCAGTTCAAGCTCAACAATGTCTGGGAACTAGTCAATCGTCCCAATCCTCGCAAGCATAACATCATTGGTACAAAGTGGATCTACCGCAACAAGCAAGATGAAAATGGTGTTGTGGTGAGGAATAAGGCACGACTAGTAGCTCAAGGCTACACACAGGTTGAAGGAATTGATTTCGATGAAACTTTTGCACCTGTTGCTAGACTTGAGGCTATTCGTATATTGCTTACTTATGCTAACCATCATGATATCATCTTATACCAAATGGATGTGAAAAGTGCATTCCTCAAATGTAAGCTTGAGGAAGAAGTATATGTTGCTCAACCCCCAGGTTTTGAAGATCCAAAACATCCTCACAAAGTCTTCAGACTTAACAAGGCCCTCTATGGCCTCAAGCAGGCCCCACGGGCGTGGTATGATACATTGAAGGAATTCTTCATGAAGAAAGGCTTCACACCCGGTTCACTCGGTCCCACTCTCTTTACTAAATCCTATGATGGTTAAATGTTTGTGTGCCAAATATATGTTGATGATATCATCTTTGGCTGTACTGACCAACGTTATAGTGATGAATTTGCCTATATGATGAGTGAAGAATATCAAATGTCTATGATGGGAGAGTTGAAATTCTTCTTAGGTCTTCAAATTCGTCAACAGCGCAATGGCATATTCATATCTCAGGAGAAATACCTCAAGGATGTCCTGAAGAAATTCGGCATGCAAGATTGCAAAGGCATCAAAATTCCTATGCCCACAAATGGTCATCTATGTACTGATGAAAATGGTATTGACTTCGATCATAAGGTATACCGCTCCATGATTGGCTCTTTATTGTACTTATGTGCATCTAGGCCAGATATAATGCTTAGTGTTTGCATGTGTGCACGATTTCAAGCTACACCGAAGGAATCACACCATAAGGCTGTGAAGCATATTCTTCGATATCTAGCTCACACACTAACACTAGGATTATGGTATCCCAAGGCTCGGATTTTGATCTCATTGGATATTCTGACTCTGACTATGCTGGTGACCGTGTGGACCGCAAGTCAACATCTGGTACTTGTCATTTCCTCGGACGATCCTTGGTCTGTTGGTCCTCGAAGAAACAGAACTGT